>OY728151.1:1280195733-1280860241 GCA_963277665.1 Viscum album
CGAGGGTAACTATTAATTTTTTCTGAACTTTTTTAATGTACGTTGAATAAACACACAACCGAGATTTTCTATCTTTTGAACCAGTGCCTAGATCGAAAATCTTGTGGCAATGTTGAAATCATAATGTAAGGATTCACCTAGAAATGGATTTAATTCGTTCAGGATGGGAAAAACAGAAAAATAATTATTTTTGAACTTTTTGAGCAAAATTATAAAATAATTTAAAAGAATTGTTTTATTTTTTCGTACTATTGGGTGGCAGACAGCGGAAGTGCGATGTAGCGACGAGGTGCTTTAATGGAAGGTCAATAATAGCTCATTTGAAACTATGACACTATTACCTTAATGGATTATTAAATATGGCTCATTAAATGAGGTTTATTTAATGGGAATTATTAATGGGTGCAGCATCGCTGTGCTTTTTTCTTCTTTAAATAATCCAACGTGTGGGGGTTGGGAAATAAAACATGGAGGATTATTTGATGAAACTATAGAAAATTTTACTCTCCAATGAAGAATGATGAAGAACACCAGTGAGACTCCACAAAATTCAACAAACCTTGAAGAACAGAGCAGGAAGTGATGTCGACACCTTGAAACATCGAGAGCGAACACTTCGACATCGAATGTCAAAGAAGTAGGGTTTTACTTTGTGTTTAAATTCCCCATCCTTTTTTCTAAAACAATGAGTGATGATCCACTGAAAAATGGGTTGATCCACAGATCAGATGTTCTTGGGGGAGGGTGTTTCACTTGGGGTTTTGGGTTCGATTTTGTTGATTACATGATTTTACTTCAATCCCCGAACCTCCCCCTTATTTAAACATCAAACTTAGAGGGCCCGAGCCGACACGAACAAGGTCCAAGAACCTCTATTTTTTGGTTTCATGGTGAACATATTCTCAAAATGATGTCGTGGTAGTTTTTAGGCTTTCACGGTGAAGAGGATGATCATTGAGGACCATAGGCCTAGGCGGCGCGAAGAACAAACCACCAAAGTGCATCCAGAGGGAGGTGACGTGTCGTAGGGGCTAGAGGCTATGATAGTGAGGAGGTGTGGGGCCCATCAGAACCGCATGGAGGAGATGCTACATCTGGCCACTCGATGGGCCGATGGTACATGATCCCTCAACCGCATGCAGGGATTACAGTCAACCGCTCAACCGGCTGCGTTCGGTGAAGGGGCATCACAACCTGGAGAACCGGACGTGGCCGAGCTTCATTCGGGCCAGGGAACCATCCCGCATCTGCGGTCCGGGATTCATCAGGTGGGACACTCCCCACATGGTAGGCCGGGTCAACAGCAGGCCTGAACCACGGTCCAACGAGCCCATACCACCGGGCCAAACCCGCGCCGTTGGTCCTGACCCACCACCGGGTCGAACATGTCTTACTGGGATAGACCCATGGAACCAAAAATCCGGTTGGGTTGGACCCATTATGGACCCACACAAAACCCATTCTAGACCCATGCCAAAACATCAGACCAGGTCATGTCGGGTCGGTCCGACCGGGTGGGACTGAACTTGGAGCCGACCGACCCCATTTCCCTAAAATGACTATAACTCACAGACTGGGCATCTAATTGATGCAATGTCTTTAAAGAGAGGATCCTTGAAACTAGGTGGTCATTTTGAGATACTCCACTTGAGTTTTGATAGGAATTAGAGTATGGCTGGGTTGGATCGGACTTGAATCCAACGAGGCCCTATTTACCTTTTTTCAAATATCTTACAGACCGGGCATCCGATTTATGCGATGTCTATCATGTTGGAACCCTCATGACAAGAAGGTACTTTAGGTTACTTATAAGTCTGAATTTTTGGTAGTTGAGATTCAACTGATGGATTGAGGAGTGAATCCTATTTAAATCAAGCGTGCTGAATGAGGGAATCTAGTGGCTGGTTGTGAAGGAAAGAATCAAGAGAGACTCTTTGTGGATCGACAATAAAGTGGCCCTTTCGTGGATCAGCATAAAAGTGACCCTTTGTGGATCATCATAAAAGAGACCCTTTGTTGATCAGCAGGAGAGAGACCCTTCATGGATCAATAGTAGCACGACCCGACGTGGATCAGCCATAGAGTGACCCGCCATGGATCAACAGCTGAGCGACCCTTTGTGGATTAGTAGTAGAGCGACCCTTCGTAGATCAGCAATAGAGTGACCCTTTTTGGATCATCAGTACAACAACCCTTCTTGGATAATCAATAGAACCTCTCAACAGAATAATATGATCTAGATTTATGACTAATCATCCTTACCACTGTACTTTAAGTTTTACCTATTGTGAGTTGAGTCTTTTACTTTGTATCCTGTGATTGAGGTCATGCTTTTGGGTTTTTCCTTATGGAATTCTGAGAGACCTTAGGGGGTCTAAGGGTCCCTATTTAGTATTGTTATAGTCACCCCTATACGAGTTTCACCCGCACCTTTTTGTGTCTTGTGCATATGACAGACATCTTGACTGGGACCCTAGATAGCCAGGGCTAGATGGTACATGGAGGTGACCGATTGATGTGGTGAGATGCAATGAAGATTTGTACCAGCCATTAAGGGAGGATCCTTAGAATATGACCTTTGGAGTTTTTTGTCCTTTTTTTCTGTACTACTCTTTTAGTTAGGCTATTATACTAGCCTCTTTTTGTTTTAGTACATACTTTTACTCTTAGTGGTGGATTTTAGTGGTGTTTTTACTACTACTTTTCCATTGTCTTCTGCTGGTGTGAAGTGTGCCCTATCTCTGTATGTACAGGTTTAAAGGAAATGACTTTACTTTTTAGGTTTTTTCTTTCCGGTGCTCTTCACCGGTCCCTGTCCTATGGAAGGCAGGCTCGGGGTAGTCATGGCATGGGACTCGGGGGACGGGTCGTGACAGGTGATGTGGTGGTTGGGCTGGTTAAGTGAGAATAAGTGATTTGAAATAAAAATCATAATGGTTTGGATTTAATCTATAGTTTTGTTATTTTTTAAAATGGATTCTCTATTGGGTTAAAGTGAGACATGTGTTGTTGAAATACCCTTTTTTAAGTGGTTCTTTTATTTAATTCTCCTGGTTAAAATTATTTATTTTTAATTTTTGTTATCAAATAATGTTTTCAGAGGAACACACCACTTTCTATTTTATTTTTTCCATCTAAATAATTATTTATTCATATTTATTTTAAATTTTTTAATAAAATATTGAATAAGGAAGAAAGATTTTAAACCTTCTTTTTTGGTCATGAGTTTTCATGAGTTAATCAACTGAAAACTTCTATACTGAATATAATGTGGGTTTTACCTCGAATTAGATATTAAATTAAATAAAGTTATTGTTTTAAATACTTTATTAAGGTATGAATCTAATAAAAAAACTTATAATGTTGTAGTTGTGTTAATTGATCCTTTAAAAATTTTCACATTAGGTTAGCAACTATGCCTTTCCCACATTATTACGAGAACTTCTACCCATGGGCTTCAAATACTGCCATGTTTGACTTTCCTATATTATGATTAAAATTACTATAAGTTCCTAGTGTCTTTCCCAGTCAGAAATATTTCAGGGTTTTCTTAAGTTCCATGAGTTCCATAAATCACGATTTATTTAGACTAAGTTTAGTTTTCTTTATTACCATAATTTTTTTATTTTTTATGAAAATATTACCATAATTTCCAAGAATATACACCACATGTATTGTGATCATTCTACTTTGGTATTGGGATTGTCATGACTCGACCCACCTGGGAACACCTAGAAGGAAGTAAGCTAGGAGTGACAAGAAATCCCACCTCCAATATTCTAGGGGATGATGAGTAGCACAGAGTAGGTATATCCCATACATGAGAGGCCTTAGCCTAAAGTAATTGTGATCTCACACAAATTTATACATCCACCAAGAAATGTAGCAAATAAGGATAATTTTTAGAAGAATATTGTGTGTATAAACCACTAATATCCCATATTATAGTATGATAAAATAAAATGAAAATGATAAAGGGGTAAAATACAATCCCACCAATACTGTAAAGGATTATAATATGATATAAAAAGAAACATTCTCTAAGAACCAACATTTGTATTTTTCAAGAACCCAAAACTAGCACCACCAACATGTAATACTAAGTTCCACCCACCCCCAATCCACTTAGGAATATATAAAAAATCCTAAAATCTATATGAGAGACAACACATGTGGAAAGAACCCATTTAGGAGTGAGTGTGAACATACCCAATCAAAAACATCAAAAACACCAGGCATAATTCTTAAAAAAAAGATTCAGTGAAAAATCACAAAAGAAAAGAGGATAAACAAGATAACCCATATACACTCAAGAAAGAATTCAAGTATCAAGGAGAGTTCTGTCCTCATTGATAGCCTAGGGATTCTGCTCGAGGCTCTATGATAACATTCACCTGAGATAACACATTCATCAAACTATTCAAAACTGGTGGTGCTCATCCGAGAGGTCATACTCCTCAATCCTTTCCATATTGATGTGTGAAGGAAGAGAGAGGGCGAATCCGAGATACCCACCTGATCGAAATAAATCCAATTAGAAGATAATAGATATCAATAAATTGATATGAGATCACACCAAGGGCCAATGGGGGACACCTGATTTAGTGAACCCATTTTTATAAATGAAATTCTATTTTCAATGAATAAATGCCTTATTATGTAATACCATTATTGAAAACACATGCACTATATTTCATTATTTATTTCAAACTATTATAAAGTATAGAAATAATTTTTCTTTTGGGATTAAAAGACCCTTAAACATCATAATAATTGATAAATATATCCATTCTAACTAACCATTAAGATTAATATATTTTAAGGGGTATTATAAAGTCTAATTAACATAAAAGGAAGAAACAATGTCCTTGACCAGTAGAATCCTACCCTACAAAGCCTATTTTTTAGATATTTCAAGGGAGATGAAATCACTGGACTTTTCCCTTTATCAATACCAAGTCGATATTAAAAAACTAATTCTTGATAGAAACCATTTACGAAAGATGTTCAATATTATAGATATCACTACTCAAATAAATTTTTCCGAACCACCCCAATAAAGTACAACCATCTCACTTCTTACCCTTAGGGTTTACAATGGTGTAGTAAGGTGTTTCATATCTATAAAATAGAAGTATAAATTTTTATACGTTATTTTTTAAAAAATAATTATTATATTGATCAATTTAATTATTACTTTATATATTTATGTTTATATAATTAGTTTGATTAAAATTAGATTTTGATACAAATAAACCAATTTTTTAGGAAATATATAGTTTCAATCAAAAAAACTATTTTTGATAAATTCAAGAAATTTGAAATAAATATTATTTTAATGAAATAGAATTTTTAAATAATTTTTTTTAAATATTAATGGTAATATAATTTAATTAAGTTCAGTGTAATTTTTATAAGGATCTTGATATTCTTAGTGTTGTAAAAACTAACATTTTCTAGTAAATAATGTTTTTTATTTGAAAGTGTAAATCTTCATATTTAGAAATTTATTTTAAAAAATTAAATATATTTTTTTGAAATTTCAATGTTGAAATTATCAAATGGTGAATTTTCTATAATTTTTTGAGACTGTCATTTTTTTGGATAAATATAAAATATGGTATAAATATACAATATCTTTATGACATCATAATATATTAAAAGTGATATAATAAATACTATAAAATGATTCCATGAGAAAAAATATATCCCCCTTTTAAATTAATGTGTTTTTGAAGTTATTTGATTAATTTTGAAAAACTATAATGACTCCTCCAAAAATTATATTATATTTTATGGTTTTGAAAAAAATTATATATAAAAACAACTCACTTGGTAATCATAAATGGTGTATTTTTCAGGATTTACGTTACTAACCTAATAAAATATTGGAAAATAATCTTCTTTGGATGAAATCATGGTAAAAACATTAGGTTGTTTTATAGTGTTAAATATTTTATTACTGAGCATCCAAAACCTATGTTTAAAAATTAATTGAGAATTCCACTCTATTTGACAATAAATACCTCCCCAAACTCCCATTCATATTCACTAAAAATACAAATTTTTCAAAAATTTCCTCTCTATATCATTTCATAAATATCTATCAAGGTGTACCAAATCTCTTAAGAAGCTACTCCCATGCTTTTAGAAGCAACATCTCAAGTAAGGGATTATCTTCCTCTTTATCTTTATTCAACTACTTACTTTGTATAAACTATTTTTTATTTCCAATTATTCATCTTGAAATATGAGTTTACACTTGTATTTACATTCCTTAGAATTCCCAAGTAATGAGATACCACATTTCACTCTTACTACACTAAAAAACTATAATTTAGTGATGTTTCCTACAAATGTCGTTAATTTAGTGAAATTTGTTGAAAACGTCGCTATTTTAGCTATGTTTCATGAAAAATGTCTCTATTTTAGCAAAATTTCTAGAAACCATGTCCATAATAATGGATGTTTTCAGGAAACATCGCTAAAAATATTTATATTTATATATCCCATTTCCCTAAATTAATGTAAATATATATTTAGATATATATATATATATTAACATATATAAACATAAAAACACACATATAAACATCTATGTTAAAATATATATTTATATGTATATATAAACACAAATACACCAAAATATATATATGTACATATATTTATATATAAAAAACATATATATATTAAATTTAGTCACATTTTTTAAAAAGTGTGACAAATTAGTGACATTTTTACCAGTGTTTTAAAATGTGGATAATTATATACACACACACACATATATATTTACCCTCCCACACACACATATAGACATATATATAAATATATATATATTTTTATAAACATATTTATATAAAATATAAACAAATATATATTAATATACATGTTACACCCTGGCCTGACTGACCACTAAACTAGTAGCCGGACCAGTCATCACATGATCTCAAATGAATATCCATAAATTCAAGAGGCTACCGTGTGTCTATTGGGAAACTATTACCTCATAGACCAAAATATTCACATTGATAAACATTATATAATAGATAGCAGAAGCATAAACAAGAAGAGACAACAACAGAAGTATATTATAATAACTGAATATAAGTGGCCAATGCCAAATTAGAACAATGCATGTCTAACAAAGGACACTACAAGTAATACCAGTTAAAATTAAAAATAATAAATACAATGTAATGAAAGAAAAACTACCCAACAAATAGCTCTACGAGACTCTAAATATCAAGATTGATCCTATGCTCTTAACTCCCAGGTACAAGAAAACTACATAAAAAATCAACCTAGGTCCTATAAATATAAGGTCTACTTGGTTACCCCATTAGAATGGCGTCTTGACCAGGGTGTGATGTAATAATCTTAGTAGGCCGGTACCCATAATTTCTAACCTAGTCCCATCTGTTAATGGTATATGTTTTTCTATAAAGAAAGTAGTACAATGCATAAATAAATAGTTATCACATTATCATTTATGCTTTATGTAAGCACATTAACTCTCAGGTTCTCGAGGAAACCCATTCCTCAATGCTAGGTTCAAGTCATGCTAGATCTTTGAGTGTTTATAGGTATTTTCATATCTTAATACCTTCTTTGGGTCATTCTAGAGAAAAAATTATTAAAAGGTGATATCATATCTCAAATCCTATTTTGGATCATGTCAAAGTCTGATCTGTCCCATAGGGATTTCACATTTGAATGTCCATTTTACCATTCCTAATAATTGGCTGAATTTCTGTGTTACTATTCACCATTTAATTACATATAATTGAATTATAATGTTACAATTCCTAAAACATGGTCGAATTTCCATGTTACCATTCCCCATTTAATAACACATAATTAAATTTTTATGTTACTATTCATTATACATGTCCAAATGTCCATGTTATCATTTACCATTTAATAACACATAATAAAAAATCATTATATTACATATATCTCAACAACAATTAATTAATTGATTGATTAATTAATCCTAATCACAATTTCAATATCTCATAATTAATATAACATTAATTATATCATATCATATATCTTGATATCTCATAATTAATTCATCAATTAATTATCTCTAACAAATTATCTCAACATCTCATAATTAATCCCCCAATTAATTATATAAATCACAAATCCCTAAATCTCACAATTAATTCCCCAAATAATTATCTAAATGGATATCTCCTTAATCTCATGACTAACTCCCCAAATAATGATCAATTTTAATAATATTTCAATTAATCAAATAACCACATCAACTAATGCAATTTAAGAATTCAAATTTCTAACGAATGTAAGTAATCCTAAAACATGAACACACATATCAAAATCATGACTATGGGAACTGGATATTAGACAAAAAACGTAAAAAAATCCATTTAATAATTGAAATAAGGACCATGTTGCAAACATTCCATGTCCCAACAAGACATGAAAGCATAAAGAAACATCAATGAAATAATACAAGTAATTATAATATTCTAATTTCTTTTTTAGCTTAAAAGACAGCACACCACCATTGGAGGGGTTTTATAATAAAAACATGGATTTTTCTTAAAAATAAAAATCATTTTCATAGATAAAAATATCATCCAAGAATCACATTTCAATTTACCAAAGAAGCATTATGTAGGAACCTAATTCATTCTTAAATTAAAATTGGAAGGAAAGTGACCCTACCTCAAAAGTAGAACAAACTGAAAACTAAGCACTTTGATGAATTTGACCAAAAAAAATTCAATTGACTCCACACTTACACACACAAGAATTTATATAAATATATATACCCTTATTACAATACACACATTCCATTCATTGAAAATTAACTTTTTTATTATCAAAACACTTCTATGGAAAAAGTGACAAATCATAGGGTCTGACACTAAAAGAAATAACAAAACCATTAAAGGAATACTTATGTCTATTGGAATCAATGTCCCTAAATAACTTTCAAGAGAGAGTGTTTACCCGAGTATCTGGATCATCTTTTAAAAAATATTTAAATTGATACGCCATCTTGTCCCATGATAGCATGTACACATCTTGGTTTATCTTCCCATCATTGAATCCACTAATTAAAATGAGATATTTCTTGTCTATCCATGTGATCTAATATATATTGGAAATAACCCTCAATGACCTACCCATCATATTTTTATAATCTTTATTAGAATCCATAATCACTAGAATGTCTTCAATCATTTTTTCTTCCGAGTGCAATATCAGATCCATAGATTAATCAAGTGTGGAAACCGATTCCCTTTGCAGAAAATTCGAATTAGCCTTTAGTAGAACACCCCTAGGGACTACAGTCTATTGTCGAGGAAAAATTTTAGGTACCTTAGTATCAATATTCAATGTATTTTGTTTCTATTTCTTATAATATCTTATTTCCTTGGGTATAGGAAAAAAAGAATTGTCATTCCTCCCTTTACGATTGACCCTCTAGCTTTTCCTCTTCCTTGAACTAGTAATCCTATTCTCTTAAAGATCATTTACAATATCACTTGAAGCATGAGTAAAAAAATACTCATTGGAATCATACCTAACGACCCCCTACTCGTTAGAAGAATGCACCACCCGAGATGCACCTTTTTCCGGAGCCAGGTCATCATTAACTAGACCTTCAAAATGATTGACAAGCACGATACCCTACACCTCCATTATTGGGATTTTCCTAATATGAGACTCACCACCTATGACAATTTATAAATCTTTTACACCTAAATTGTTACCGTCCCTTGGTGCATTAGATCTAACTGTCTAACATCCAACACTATTACCATTTCCTGAACAAACTGCCTCCGCATATGTTGTAGTTCTAGGAGACTTGAGGCCTCCCTCAATAACCAATTGTGTAGCCATCACTGTGGGATTAATTCCACTATCAGGATTCACATCCCTTCCATGAGGGGCTTCAGGAGAGTTAAGAGGATCCAAAACCAAAATGTCATTCACTACTTCAACATTCACATTCCCTGAAAGAGATTTCATAAAAGACATTGGAACCTTCAGGTCCTTTCGTAGGCAACTGAAGATGTCATCCACCATTGGGTTACCCTACAGAGTTCCATTATACTCTCCCTTTAAAGAAACTGAGACTATAGAAGCATCCAATTGAATCTGTCTAGACACAATCTCATCAACATTATACCCCAAGCCCATGACACTGCCTCCTAAATCCACACCCATCTATATAGCGAGGTTCTTCGACACCCTATTATAGGTTTCCAATAAGTGTCCCATTATCATATAGTAGGATCAAAAAATGACCCAGGATTCATAAACAACTAGCTATCTACAATTAAATTCTTCACCCACTAAAATCCACACATACTCAGCAGGAAATGTTGATGCATCAATATCCCCAAAGATTCTCGGATTTAGAGGATGGAAGGCTGAACATGCTCTACTATCATAACATAATAATCTACCAATAGGGTTCCCTAAACTTCTTAAGATATTAGGGATATGAAATGGTAGAGGTATTTTGAGAAAGCTAACCCATATTTCCACCGATGGGGAGTCACGCTTCATATAGAAGTTGTAAGACCATCTGAAGAGGGAGAACCGAGATCTGTTGAATTACGTAGATCACTGGACCATGATATGGTCAAGTCTTCCTCCAACATGAACCGAACCATGATGTGTCTATTTTTGAGCAATACCACTATTTTACTTTCATGTAAATCCCAATATGTGAAAACATGCCTATAAAATAAGTCGACCAAAGTCTGTCTCTACATAAACTGAGCAATCATGGTTTGATTCATGAGTGACAGGGCTAAATGAATTTCGCATTCAAATTCGAAAGGATAGAGATACCATCAAATAGATCAAGGACTTTAGGGATCATGGAGATTTGGTGAAATGAGGAGAGAAGTTTGGGATTGGAAAACAGAGTGAAATGCCTTTTTCACACCCTCGATCCAGAAGAGGTCCCAAGAGGCCTTTTGCAATCCCTATATCCCGATGAAACACAAAATACACATTACCTCATGACCTAGGGTTCAACCAAACCTCACCATCGATATAGAGAAGTAAAAATGGCCATGAAATGGTGGAGATGAGAGCATAAGGCCTTACGTAAATAAATCAAATAAAAATCGTAAAGGAATGAGGTTAAATCGACGAACAAAGAGGAAACCGGTTGGTGGAATCATGTGCCGCCAAGAAGAGACCAGAGGGGAGGTGGGTGTCATGATTTTTTAAGGGGAGAGGGATATCACTCTTTAGGTTTTTCATAAATCCTAATAATAATAATAATAATAGTAATAACAATAATAACAATAATATTAATATTATTAAAACTTTTATTTATTTTTATTTCCTATTTTCCCAAATTAATTTATTAACATTTAATCTCATTAATTAATGTAGGATTGGTGCATATTTTGACAAACTGTGCACACCACCACTTCCTCAACTGCACATGGCTACATGGATTACTACTAAGTGTCGTACGATTTCAGAATAACCATGCGCCTTGTTCAAATCTCTCCCATTTTGAGTTTTTAGAGTTAGACGCTCCCAAAACTCATCGGGGAACCTGAGGAACCTCAAAATCCTCACCCCATCTAAGAAATCAATTTAAAGTGTTCCAGATGTAGAGACCCGAAGCTTGACGTACATGGACATTACATTACTTTTTCGGAATACTTAGTACATTAAAAACACACACACAAGGACCGTAATAGTTTAGTGTCTTTGGAAACTCGGAATATAATCTTCTAATCGTGGTGAAAGATCTTCAACATCTCCCATAAATATCTTCCTTTTTTTTCTTACCTAAAAACTTTCTATATATCCTGGGGAAAAGAAAACATAAAAGGGTGAGGTCAAATGCTCAGTAAGGGTAAACAAAAGAAAAATCAATCACATCATATTCATAATAACATAACATTTTGGAAATCTTAACCTGCAAAAGAGATCATAATATCATAACATGGGATAAATCATAGTAGTGAAATGAAATCCCAATAATCATAACTTAAAACATGAAACTTTGTGGCATACACACATAATCATAAAGAATCATTTCTTATTAGTCAAGACTCATTGCCAAGACTATCTTAGTGGACAAAGTCCCTTTCTGAACCGAGTTCACTCCTCGTTTCAGTCCGGTTTAACTGATCCGGTATAACCTACCGTTCCATCCATGTCTATCTCATGAGATATAAAATCTTTACCCAATGCATTGGAGGGAGATATAGGTCCCACCCATCTCATAATGATACCATTCTTATGTGTGCCAGTAAATCATAAACCATACGTCATAGCATAACCCATGTAATAAAAATGGGAATCTTAAACATCATGACATCATAAAAGAATTCATATAAGATAAAGGAATTCATAAAAATAATTCCATCACAACATAATCAAATCAATGTAATAATAGGGATAGAAACAGAACCCTTTATTATCTTAGATGGAAAATAATTTTGATAAAACACTGGAACTCCATTCTTAAGGAAAACATCCTTTATACTTCAAAAACACTTTTCATTTCTTAACATGTCATAAAATTATAAACTAAAAGAAGTTGATTAAAATTAAACTTGAAAATTTGTAAAGGAAGCTTCTTGGAAAAAATGTTTTAAAAATCCATTCATGCCGTATAAGTTAAAAAAACATTCTTCTCGTACTTTTGTCGGAAAAGTCAAAAAGTACCTCGTACGAAAAATGACAAAAGATTCCTTTCATATCTTTTACTAAAAATTCAACGAAGGGTAAAATTGGTTATAAAATATTTTAGAATTATGTAAATATTACATATTGAGGAAACATGGATGTGGATGATAAAATGCACCCCAGTAAATTCCAAAATATATACAATCTCGGATAAAAATGAGATTGTGATATTTCCCTTACCTTATGTACGATTTGCTTCGTATGTGTCCAAACCTCCTGTATAATGATTAAAATAATGTCATTGACTTATTACAGAATCATACGCATTGTTATGATATCATATATGGTTCACTTATGACTTTATATTACCCGTTCTTTTGTAAATTCGATGTTAAAGAGCGTTTTGGGTAAAATCGTTTCATTTATCGTAGGTGTTTGGACTTGTTGTTCTTGACATTATTATTACTTATATCAAGATTTACTTACTTACAGAATATAAAACATGATTTATATATCATATATATTCAGTATATATATATATATAATAGATAGATAAATAAAATGAAACACACCGTTCATGGAGACGGTAGTCCGTACGTACGCATGAACGCTGCTTTCCTTTCCTTATTGTCTTGAATGGAAGTAAGTAGATGAAATAAATATATATATATACATAAATCCAGTAGATTTAACATGTCATATATTTCATTATTATTCATTATATATACTTTATAATCATTCATGAATGGTTAATGTGGAGAATGAATCTCATCGCATCGTGGAGACGGTAGTCCGTACGTACGCACGAGCGATGATATCGTTCTCATGATCATGAACTTGTGTTGAAGTGTATGTATACTATTTCAGTATCAATATCACTTTATAATAATAATATATAGTTACTCATTACACCATTATACCCATCCAATTAAGGTGGTGGCGGAAAATAGATTACACCACGGCGTGGAGACGGTATTCCGTACGTACGCACGCGCGGTGATTTCCTTTTTCCGTAGGATGGATAGAAGGTTAATTAGAGTTGTTTCATATTTATAATAATATATCAGTATATAATAAATACTGATGTTATTAATTTATCATGAAACAACTAAAGAAGAATAAGTTGAAGAAGAAAGAAATTGAAAAAGATCGGTAATGGATACTACCTCTTTTTGACGCGCCTTCACTTAACCTCCACTTAAAGAACTAAGGATGGTCTTTGAAGAAGACCAGGACCTCTAGGATGATACTAGGGAAGTGGATAAGAGATTTTGGCAGGGTTTTGCCGAGATTGAATGCTCAAATTGGTGTGAGGAGGAGAGGGAGGAGGTGCCATTTTATAAGGGAGGAGAGGGGCACCTTACGAAAATCTCAAAATATTATTTTATATTAAGGTCAAATTCGTTTTATAATGGTTCCAAAGGGTCTTATTTATAAGATAAAGTGGGGATGGGTAGAAAACTCTCATCCAATAGGATTTAGACAAGTTTAGGTTATTATTTTAACCTTATCAATTAGATTTAACTCTTAGTTAAATAATTTAACTTTTACTGTGTCTTTTTGTTTTCTTACACTATATGGTTAATAAACTTACCATAACAAGACAAAAGAACCCCAAGTTATTTATTATTAATATATCTATCCTTATCTAAGTCATTTGGCCGAACCGTAGATTTTTAGGAATTAGATAACAATTAATAATATAATATTTGTTTTAAAAACTAATTTATGTCAATTTTGACACTATTTGGTACATGATTTTCATGAAATTCATAACATAATGATAAGTTCAAACCAAGTTACTTATATCAACAATAACATGTCATATTAACCTAGAAAATTAATTTAAGTCATAAAAAGTCTCAAATTACATTTATTTGGGAATTTATAACATCAATTGTGTAAATATTTCATTAATAAGACAATTACTGCATCATCTTTGTGTCATAATAAATGATAATTATTTAATCCCTAAAAATTATAAATAAATTCCTATGATGTAGATAATTGTATTATATTTCTGGAGACTATTTATGTTCGAAGTTTAATGAAGTTTATCAACCAATTAAAATTATTATACTTATAAGATTTAAGAAAGTGACATGTTCTCATATTCTTTGGTTTTAATAATAATTAAATTATTTTCATGGAAAAAAGTCCATAAAATGAATCTAATCCGACCCTAAGGTTATATAGGTATACTTTTAGCCATAAAATAGTATTTTTCCAAGTGTTATGGTAATTTTATATTCTTATATTTACCCTTAATTACCCGATTTACCTTTAACTATAGTAAATAAAATTTACCGTAGTTACTATTCACAATGCCCAAAAATAAAAAGTAGCTTATTAACATAATTTGGACCCACTGATTCCAAATATGGAATCCATTTTTACAAATTCAATACACAAAAGATTCAAAATTAAATTAAAATTAATCCCGTTGTCGAAAGAAAACAGGTTTTTCTTTAAAACATTGCAAAAGATTGAATTGATTTAACCTACGAATTCAAGGTAAAATCAATGATAATGACATAAATTATATGAAATGGTAAAAATATATTCTATTTATATTTTAAAACCATTAAATATTATAATTTAACCACATAAAATATTACGATGAAAAAAGTTGTTTTTAATTAAAATATAGCGTGTTTTTACTATTCATTAAAATATGAAAGTTATCGGAAAAATATCAAAACATTATCTAATGTAAATTTTTATATCCTGATTCAAAAGAAGAATTTTATTTTGTCAAATTGAACTTATAAACATGTTAAAAACTAGATTTAAAGTGGGTGTGCCATCAAAAGGCGGCAAAACTGCATTTTTTGAAAAATACTTATTTTACCCGAAAAATTTATTTTGTTCTTATACCATGTTCTAGAAATGTGTAAGATGAATAATAATGTTATAAAATTCAAAATTTAGTTAAAACTATTCATAACGGCTAGGTCATAACAATATTATAATAATATATCGTTGTTTAGTAAAACCCGTTATTGCGTACAACACACGCTATCGAGGAAGGGCGCGATTGCGTGTAATGCAAGCCAAGTCAGGGTTGCGTGTTGTGAAAGAATCCTTCGTTGTTTTGTATAACAGAATCCAACCATATTTCATTTATTCATTGAATATATATATATATATACTCAATGTTGCGTAGAATAACTATTATTAAAATTGTGTCTAACACGATCCAAGAATAGTGTTGCGTATACTGCAAGATAATACGGTGTTGCGTATAGCGCAAGGTAATCTTGGTGTAGCATACAACACAAGACATTAATGAAATTAAAAGAATATTTTTCATAAAATCTCGGGGTGTTACACCAGATCTCATTAGTATGTTCCAAAGATCAGTATAAAAAATGGCTAATCCGGTAAGTGAAAAAAATTTAAATTCCCCTAGAATTTAATCTCGTATAGAAACACGATACTCTACAATCTCCCCACCTTAGAACTTCTCATCCCTGATAAATCATTGATCATAAAAAACACATCACCCAACCTAAAAGGGTCATGAAGTTTCACTCATATAACTACGTTTCTTTTATAAACACCCAACACACCTTCATAAATTACTTAAGCATATAGAACTTAAGTCATCCCAACTCAATTAAATGTTTTATTCTCCAACTAAAAAACTACAACAAATATTACATGAGCTAGTTATGATAGAGAAATGATCACATCATTTTATCATCAATCATTTAATCAATGGTAATCCCCACCTTAGGCTTTAACATTTAAAAAAGGGGTAAATTCCAGGTCATGACACCTCCATTGTTGGAATTTCTATTCAAATAATGCCTATAAGCATTATAAAGATGCCCCCAGTGTGATATCAACATGGTTAACTGGTCGATATCCCACCAACCATATTTATCCATGTTGAGCGAACATCTCATGAAAATCCACTAGCCTACACAAACCTCACTCGTCTCCACCTTCTGGTGTTCCATAATTGGATCTACACTAACCATTTACATTGAGAAAAAAAATATGAGTCAATATACCTTAGACTGACCATTCTAAAGGCACACAACTTAGATGGCTGAAACATTAAAATATAACTATGTTTCCTTCATCCAAGGGACCTCTCATTTACAATGAACATTCTCACCAAAGTCCATACACAAAATTCAGTGAAGTTCCTTGGTCAAAACCCCACTTAACCATTTAAACTATTGTGCCACAACATGAGAAAGGTTCATAAGACAAATCCTACCAATAGAAGTCGTTAACCTTTGAATCATTATCTCTGAGCCCATCAAAAAGTCTAGGGTAACCTCATATTCACTTAACTAGTGTCTGAGGAACCATCCCATGGTAGTATACAGTTCTTGTTTTCTAGAAGGATGTTGGTATAAACTAAAACACCCACATTCAAACATTGACTGATCCCTGGGAGGGATCCAATCGATGGTCACTTAAAAAGAAATGACTAGTGTTGAATATTCCATCCAAGTTATTCCTACATGGGAACCCATGTAATACTCAGAAAAAACTATACTTGATAACAACCACGCGTTCAGTGATCAACTCCCAAAATGCACCGTGAAAGGCCAATGGCGTTAAAGATTTAGTGTGGCATAAGATCGATGATCCCTTAGTGAATCAAAGATTATGTCAAGGTGGGGACATGCTCGCCACTTAGATGAATATAGTAAAATCATTTTCATGGTTTTTGACCAACCAAGAAAAGTAAAAAAGAACAGTTGAACCACTACTGGTCGAACTTTTGAAAGAAGCTCGAATTCACCTGCTGATGCACCATATTTAATCGATGTATGATGCCTTCACCACCCAAGGCATCACTTGATAGTTCAATATTAACAACTAAAGTTCATTTGAGAACAACTATGTTTCCAAAGGTTTTATACATATACAACCACCACATATTTTCACTACCTGGAAAGAACTGACATAATTCAAAACCCTCAAGACTCAAAGGAATTTGAGAGAGACTAACCACTTCCAAATGGTTCTCTTCAGTTGTGTTCCGTCTACTTAGAATGATACATATTTAATATAACTAAAACGATATTTCCCATAGTGGGAGTGTCCTAGTGACCAAAAATAAAAGTTAAAATAGATGCTCATAAGTGATCTTGATTATATTTATCTTAAAAGCACATGTGATGCTCCTTCAAGCCATGCTCACGTACGTCAACACATACAAAGAAATCCAAAACCAAGATGAAAAACTTTTCAAAACACCCAACTATCCAATAAGTCTTCCCAATCATTGGGAACAACTCAATTCAATCAATTCCAGGTCACCTAGTTATGGAGATAACCCAAGACTACACTCAATCAGAACAAGGCATAACTATTCTACCGAACATAACTGATTTGTTGCATAACCAAAGTAAATGATCGGTAATGTGTATATCAATGCATACTAATTAGAGATTATAGAAGAAAATTACACATCCTAGATAATAAGCATAGTTTTTTCACCATATTAATTTAAGTATCAGATTCCCCATGTACAAAATTTAGCCCCAAGCCATTTTTCCCAATCGACTGTAAAACAATAGGAGAGCTCCTACGCCAACCAAAGAAAAAAAGGGTCAAGCGACCTGAAAAGTGGCCAACCATGCCCAAAGCATGTATAAACTTCTAAAACCAATAATTACTCAATGTAGATACCCATAAATAAATCCAAGGAAACATGGGAACCTATTTGAACAAGGGTTTCATATAGAAATAAAGAGTCCTACTAGGGACAATGACTCTCGAACATAACCAAACATAAAAACGTTCATGGGATTTAGCAAGGAATTTAAACTCAAGGGTGATAACTACCATAAAAAATCCCCATACAAGAGCATAAGCATTGTATCTACAAGTTTGTCATGAAAAACAAAAAATCAATAGGTTCAAAATCCCACCATCTATACCATTTTTAAAAAGGAAAAGTCATACAGAAAACACTCAAACATTCATTCCAAGGAAACTGAAAGAGGTTTTAAACTACCCTTACATGAAGGTATAAACATAGGAAACCACCTAAAGTTTCATTTAGTCAACTAACCTATTCATGTTTTCTCATTAAAAATTAAAAGGATTTCAAACAAAGTACTAGTCATAATAAGAAATTGTCATTACACTTCTTTTATAATCATCAAACATTTAATATTTATCCACATCCCATATTCAATAGGAAATTTACAATATAAATTAATTTTAACCAATAAGGTTACCAAACAGGGTCCCTCTAAGCCAACCTAGGTATTTTAGAAAGAACCACAAGAGTATCTGATTAGTTATATAAATTACAAACACCCTAACATGTAATCTCATAGGATACATTCCTCAACTAAGCCAATTAGGTCCAGTTTTAAATTTTAGAAGTTAACCAATTAATTTAATATTAAAATTAAACATCCTATACTCTTATAAACATTTAAAAAATAACATGATCATATATAACATTTTAGTTACATGGGAGGCCTTATACCAATCCATAACGTGCCCATACCCTTTACAATTTAGAATTTGGACCCCTTTTGTCAAAACCAATTCAATTTCTAATTTTAATTTTTTAAAACTTCACATTATACAAAATTATATAAATATATGTATAAATCTCAAGGATGGTTCGATTGAACGGGTTACTTTTCCTCAGTTATAAGGCACCGATACACCTTACAATTGAAATCTAGATCCCATTGTAATCAAAATCATTTAATTCATCCAATGAAACCAATTATATTTAGCCCATGAAACCATTTAAATATGAAAACAAGAATTTTATCACAAAAGATAACATATAGAAACATGATATAAACATATAAGAATGGAATAATACTAAAGTCACATAATCAAAACCAGTAAACAAACTAAATATGCAACTACCTGGACTAGAATATTTATAGAATGTGAATTATCTATAGGCCTAATATGATGCATTAAATGTTTCATCCATTATTATCCATGACAAGGGTAAAATACCATAAACCTCATAAATCTATAAGTATTGGAAAAACACACCAATTAATCTAGTTGAAATCAACTCAACTGTAACATCGAACAATTTAAGAAACAATCCTAGCCCTGGAAACTTTGTTATTCCCCATAAGTGGGGTGATCAGTCCTATGTAAAATTATTTACCATGCATTGACACATCACCAGTCTCTTTTTTAATATCCCAACATAGTAAGAAAAATAAAAACACATCTCTGATACCACATTGAAATGTCCCATCCCGACTAACCACTAAAATGTTAGCTAGACCAGTCGCCACATAACCTCAAGAACATCTCTATGAATGAAAAAAGATGCCAACTAACTGAGAGGGCCTAGAGTATGTTTGTGGGGATATATTCTCTCATCGATTAGAGTATGGACATAGATAAACAATAGATATTAGACCTAAGAAGCATAAACAAGAGAAAAATTAAGCAAAATTATATTATAATAACTGAATATAAGTGGCCAATGCCAAATTTCAACAATGCATGTCTCATAATGGATACTACAAGTACAAGCTATGAAAATTACAAATAAAAAATACAATGCAATGAAAGAAAAACTTCCCAACGTCTAGCTCTACAAGAATCTCATGCTCAAGCTCGGTACAGTGCTCCTAACTCTCAGGTACTAGAAAACAACACAAGAAATCAACGCAGGCCCTAAAAATATAGGGTCTACTCGAGTACCCCAGTGCAATAGTAGTTGGGGAATGGTGTGAGATAATAATCTCAGTAGGATGACATCCACGGTGTCTATCCTAATCCAATCCATTAATAGTATATGTAGTTCTATAAGGAAATAAATACAATGCATAAATAAAGAGTTATCAGATTGTCATTTATTCTTTACATAACCATATTAATTAATGGGTTCCTAAGGACACCCATACCTCAAGGCTAGCTTGAACTCAAGTCTGAGCCCAAAGTGTTCATAGGTAATGTCATATCATAATAACATTTTTAGCTCATGTCGGAGGCCAAAGTTTTCAAAGGTGATATCACAGCTCAATACCTTTTTTCGACTCATGACAGAGTTAGATCTATCCCTTAGGTATTTCACATTTGAATTTGAATGCTACCATTCTTAATACTTGGTCAAATTTCCATGTTACAATTCACTATTCAACTACACATAATTGAATGATCATGTTACAATTCATAAAACTTGGCCGAATGTCCAGGATAACATTAACCATTTAATAACACATAATTAGATGAGCATATTTGAAATCACTATACTTGGCCAAATTTCCATGTTATAAAATACCATTTAATAAAACATAATAAAACACATTGAAATGTTACACATATCTCAAGAACCATTAATTAATTCATCAAGTAATTAATCATACTCACAATTTCAATTTCAAATAATTAATTTACCCAAAATTATCTCAACTGATGACATCAATTCCTCATAATTAATGTACCATTAACTATCTCAAATCATATATCTTAATATATCATAATTAATTCATCAATTAATTATCTTAAACAAATTATCTCAACATCTCATAATTAATTCCCTAATTAATTATCTAAATCAAAAATCCCTAAATCTCATAATTAATTCCCCAAATAATTATCTAAATGGAAAACCCCTTAATATCATGATTAAATCCCCAAATAATCATAAATTTAAATAATAACTCAATTAATAAAACAAACACATCGACTTACCCAATTTAGGAATTATAATTTCTAAAGAACGCTGGAAATCCTAAAACATGCATAAACGTATCAAAATCATGACTATGAGAATTTAATATTTGACCCCTTACATGGGAAAATTCATTTAATAATTTAAATGAAGACCATGTACCAAACATGGAGTGTCTAAAGAATACATGAAAGAAAAAAGAAACATTAATTCAATTATCCCAGCAAGGATAAAAGGCTAATCACTAATTTTTATCTTAGAAGACAATGCACCTCCATTGGAGGGGTTTTATTATAAAAACATCACTTTTCTATCAAAAAATCATTTTTAATAACTTATTATTTTATCCAATAATCACAATTCAATTTAACAAAGAATCATTAAGTAGAAAACTAATTAATTATTAAATTAAATGGGTATGTAAAGTGATCCTACCTCAAATGTAGACATAGATGAAAAATTAGCACTTTGACGACTTTGACGAAAATAACTCAAATTCACTCTACACTTGCACACACATAAATAAACACATATATATATACCTCTTAATCCAATGAACATATTCCCCTCTCCATGAGGGAATATGTATAAAAAATATATATTTATACGCATACCTATGTATATGAGTGAAGGCCTTCACAGAGTCGTCAAACGATCCACAAAAAATACCAAGAACTCAAAAACACCATGAAAAGGACCAACACATCCAAAAAAATTTACCACCACCTCAAAAATTTTTGAAACCCAAATTTATAAATTGAGAGATAATGAAGAAAAATGAAAACTCTTACATAAAATCAATGATGATGAACCAAATACGAACCAATAAACTTCACCTTCGGTGGAGGATTCATGAACACGAATGAAGAGGTCCTGAGAAGCACTTTTCATGCCATAGAACTGTAAGAAACACAAACATATGAATTACCCATTGATGTAGGTTTTTTATGAACCTTACCAGTGATGGGGAGAGGGAAAATGGCCAAGAAAAAGTGGATATGAGAGAAAAATCCTTACCTCGATGAATCAGATGAGAACCGTGAAGAGACGAGGTGAAATTGATGAACAGAGAGGGAGACAGGTGGTGGCATTGCATGAGGCCATAGAGAGCCCAAGGGTGGGGGTGGGGGGGGGGGGGCTGTGTTGCGATTTAGGACGGGGAGAGGGAGAGCTATCTTGAGGTTTTTTATAAAACCTAAAAAAAATTAATAACAACAATAATAATAATAATAGAAATATTATTATTATTATTTCAAATTTTCTTTATTTTTATTTCCCTTTTTTCCCAATTAATTTATTTCCATTTAATCTCAATTCATTAGTGCCGGATAGGTGTACAGTTTGGAAAACTGTGTGCAACCAATGCACACCACCACTTCCCACCTACACATGGCCGCACATTTTACTGCTGAGGGCCACACAGTTTCAGTCAAATAGTGAACCCTATTCAGATCACTAAAACTTTGAGTTTTCAGAGTACGATGCTATAGAATTTCATCGGGGAACCCGAGGAACCTCACATGCCCTCATCCAAGTCCAAAACATCACTTTAAAGGGTTCCAATGCCCAGAATTAAGTTTTGAAGCTCGGTTTTAAAAACAACCTATCTAGTAAGTGGAAAAAATTCAAATCCCCTTGGAATTCCATCCTGTCAAAAAACATAGGACTCTACAATAAAAATATATATATAATACAATATAAACACACACACACACACACACATATATGTATATAAACATATAATATAAAATATAAACACATATATTTGTTAGTATATGTATGTTAATATATAAAATTATATATATATATGTATATATAATATTTTTTTTAAATACTAACACAGATATATATGAATTATATAAACACAAACACATATTTTTAGATATATATATATATACACCAATATTTATAATCATAGACACATATACATATAAATTTAAAACAAACACAGACACAAATATAAACATAAAATTTAAATATATATGTATATATAAAATATAAAATACAAACACACACATATATATAATATATACATATATACACATATATATAATATAAAATATAAACAAATCTTTTTTAAGTAAACACATATATATAAAATATAAACACACACAAATATATATAATACTAATTTTTTAAACACTGTTACATATATATAAACATTTTATAAACACAAACACAGACACACACACACACATAAACATATATATATATACAAACACATATATATAAACATATATATAAATACAGACACATATATATAAAAATATATATAAAAATATAAATTATAATCACATATATATAGACATAATATATATATATAAATATAATATAAAATATAAACATATATGGAAAATATAAACACACACACATATATATATAAAATATAAACATCTATAAATATATATAAACATAAAATATAAAATATAAAATATAAACAAATATATATATATATATATATATATATTAATATATGTATATTAATATAATTTTTATATATAATATTATATTTTAAATACTGAATATATATATATATATATATAAAACATAATTCAATTAAATATTGGAAGTTTAAAGAAGTTTTTAAGAAAATGAGACTATTTTAGTGACATTTTTACCAGCATTTTAAAATGCTACTAATTATATATACATATATATATGTATGCATGTAAACATTTACAAACACACACATATATAAACATATATATTTATAGAGGTAATATATATAAAATATATACATATATATAAAATATATTTATATATATATAATATATAAATATACCTAAAATATATACATGTGTAAATAAACATATAATATAAACATAAAATAAAAAATATATAAACATAAAATATAAACATATATATAAACACACATATATATAACATCAAATATAGACATATATGTAAAATATAAATAAATACATATATAATAAAATATATATATATATATACATATATATAATATTTTTTTTAAATACTGAAATCTATTTATATATATATATAACATAATAGATTTATATAAAAAAAATTCTAAAAGGTGAGTTATTCCACTTCTTTGTTGTGATGGTGGAGGTCCATGGATCAATTTCTAGCATAGAAAATTCAAATAGAACATAAGATGAGTAGCGTACGAGGGTCGGGTGATGCAGAGGCATGGTGGGGAATGAATCATGAGTACTAGAGGTGAGGTAACGGTACAAGGGTTGGACCTTCATTACGAGGAGGTGGGGTGAGTGAGGCTATATAAGATGGGGTGGGGGGATACTGGAGGGGGTACATGGGGTATGGGAGGATGAATCTAGCACACTGTAGGTGGGTACATAGGGTATGAGGGGTACAGTGGTGGTGGTGGGGGGGGGGGGGGTGGAGGGTCTAGCATATTGTAGGTAGGTACATGGGGTTTGGGGGGGAGTGTAGGGGGTATTTTTATGGTAGTAAAATTACAAAATAGAAAAAATAAAAATTCTAAAAAAATAGTGATGGTTTTTAGAAACATCGTTAAATGATACCTCATTTGTCACACCCATACTTTTTTTAATATTATTTATTTTATTGTTTTATTGGACATCAGATAGTTTGGGTCAAGGCCGAACTTAAATTTCTGAGTTTTATTTTGAAACACACTTTTTGGCCTGTTCGGAGTTCAGTGCATCACTGTCGAAGCCACACAACCTCACTCAGGTCATTGCGCGACCTCACTCGGCTCTCCACACGCTTGCTTGAGGTGCAACAAATTAAATAAAGAAGTTATTAATAAAGAAATAAATTTTTAAAGAGGGATAAAAAAACTTAATTAAGAGAAAACAAATTAAGAAGCATGATAAAAATTTAATGGTTTGTTTTAATATTTAAGAGCGTTATTATCAATTTCATTATTATTATTATTATTATTATTATTAATTTAATTTAGTTTTAATATTGAATTTAGATTTTATTCCCTTTTTTTCTATTTTAATTTCTTTTTATTTTATTTTATCATTATTTTTTTTTCTTTATTTTTTTTCGATTTTCTTTTTTTTATTCTCCTCCCATTTTTCCTCTCCCCCTCCTACCCATTACCATCGCGCGGCTCACCCCCTTCCCTCTAACCCTAGATGCCGCACTCCTCTCCTCTTGGAAGCCCGTCAGACCCCCCTGCCTTCCTCTTGGTCTGTCTCTTCCCGTCGAACCATGCTCCCCCCTCCCGACTTCCCGGTTTGCGCTGCACCTCCCTCACGTCAGGCCTTCGCCCGTAGCCCCACTCGGCCACCCACACTGCGCGCTTGCCCAGGACCTCGCAACCTACCTCCCTCGGCTTCCTCCCGTGTCCAGCTTACTTCGGCGCCTCACACCCCTCCGGTGAACCCCAGCCGCCGACCCCCCCTTGCGTTGTGCCCTGTTTTCCCCCGTGACCAACCTCTCGACCGACCTTTTTTTTTCTGGTGCCTCCCACGCGAGTAGCTCCAACCTACCCCTGGGCCAACCTCCCTCCCTCTCGGATCGCACCACGGACCCCCCACACCCCCTTGCCTCTTTCCCTTCCCTCTCCGGTCGGACCTTCCGGCCATTTTCCCCTTAGCCCGACAATATCCTCCCTTTAGTTTTATTATTATCATCATTTTTCATTTATTATTATTATTATTTTTTCTTTCTTCAAGTTTTCTATTTTATTTTTCTTTTCCAACAGATATGAGGTCCGGTTTTGTGATCTTAACTTGATGTTTTTAATTCGAATTCATGACATTGAGTTTGCGCGAGGTTCCTTGCGGTGCAAACGGAGCGCGATTGATGTTTCACGCTAGAATTTGAAGGTTTCACATCAATTCTCGGTTTTATACGTCGAGGTAGGTGGTTCCATACCTTTGCATCATTTAGATAATTTAATTTGTCTGTTTAGTTTAATTTAATATGTTCTATGAATTAGTTGCATGGTTCGATCTATGTTTATAATGTGTTGGCGTGTTCATTTGATGAAAATTGGGTTTCCAAAATAGTATATGTTTGTTGTCCATATGCGTGCTCTTGTATAAATGATTTTTTGGGTTTAATAGGTTGTGCAAAAGGCGTTTTAAAATTTGTTTGACATGTGTGCGTAATGAAAATCTCACTTTCTTTATAAATGATCATGTTTTTTTCATTTTGACCTTATTGGGGTAAGTCCTAAAATTGTTTAATCAATTTCTTATATGGTGCAAATGTGGTTTTAGAATATTTGAGTGTGAAATTGATTTTTAAGTGGTCTTTGCACCTAAAAATATGTGTTGTTTTGGTGCAATGTTTTCAAGTTGGGTTCTAGGTGATGTTTGGTTGGTGCGAACTTAGTTTTTAAGGGTAATTGAGTTTTGTGTGTCTAAATGCAGATTTTTAATGGGTAGAGAATCATTTTAAGTATGTTGTCTTGGTTTTGTTTTTTTAAATGGTTTCTTGTAAAAAAATGGCGGCTTCTTCAAAGTGGTTTTTGGTGTTTTACAAGAGGTGCAGATGGTTCAGATAATTGTGTAGTTGGTGTGAAAGTAGTTTTAAGGAAAATTATTAAGCAAGTGGTTGGAACGACTAGCTTCTTTGTAATTGGGTGTGTTTATTTGTGTCATCCCTTGTTGTGTTACTAAAAATAATGCTTCCTAAGTGGTGCGAATTATATATGTTCTTGTTTGAGTGTTTCTAAATGGGGTTTTTGCGAAATGATTAGGTAACAACAAATATATTTTCTGAAAGGTATTTTTGGCAAGCGTGAGTTTTTTATATGTTGTTTTGGTGTGTAAATGGTGACTTTTGTGTGCAATATGTTTTTTGGCCTGCAATATGAGAAATAAATATACTATGTGAATGTGAAACTTGTTTGAGCACATGGGAAAACCCTGGGTATCTAGGTGGGCGGACTAGAACTAGTGCGCTAGTGAACCGGATGGGTGTTGTCCCTGTTTCACTTAGCTAGATTGACGATTGAAATAATAACTAAACATATGATATCTGAGGGTTGTGGCCTTCTAAGACACGTGTTCTGAGGGTCATGGCCTTCTAAGCCACATTTTCTGAGGTTCGTGGCCTTCTAAGCCACGTTTCACCGAGACACGAGGTTCTAGGGTCCCACTCGAGCTAGATGATCCTTAGGGGATTTACCATAGTGCTCTACCATCGATGGCGTGGTGCCTTCCGTCGGCATATGGAGGACCACTTGTGTGTGTGTACGTGTATATGTGTGTGTGTGTGTGTGAGAGTGTATGTGTGCATGTGGGTGTGCCCATGATGAACCTTCCTCTTCCTCTTTAAAATCATGTTTGTGAAATGAATCCTTTTTAGTGTTTTCCTTTAGCATTTGGTTTGTAGTTGTTTTCTTTAAAAATCATTTCGAAAGTATAACTTGAATAAGAACATTAAATTTTCCTTTTGATTCTATGGCATGGAACCTTTTTATTGGGTGATGTCCTACTGGGCCTTTCGCTCACACCCTGCATACACCTTCAGGTGTATGTAGACCTTGTTTCTTGTGTATTCCAGGTTGTGACATCGTGCTCAGCGGTGGTGGTTCGAGTTGTTAGTGGAATTCTCATGCAGGTTGGTGTTGTGGCGTGCGAATACTACACCACTCTTGTTGCTTGGAGGTTTGAGTTATAGTTTTAGTCTCTTTTGTTGTCATTTATTTTTGGACGTTGGTTCTAGTTGTAAACCTTTAAATTTTTATTTTAGTTTAATGGTCTCTTTGGTTGTCGATTCCTAGTTTTTTTATTATCTTGTTATTGTTTGCGTATGCCATTTCGGGTAAACCGTTCCCACAGGTTACTCAAGATACCCGGGCACTTGTGCCAGCCCGTGGGGATCGGGAACGCCCATCGAGCCTTGCTACGGACCAGGTCGGGCGCCGGATTGGATGGCGACCTGGCCTGGTTCGTGACAAAATGGTATCATAGGGCAAGGTTTTCTCTCTTGGGTCGTGTTCTTTAGGGTTAGAGTCTCTATAGACTTGAATTAAGGTTGTCGGAACTCGGCGTTCTAGCTACGAGCAATGTGCCTGGCCAGCACACCTCGTGGCAGGACTCGAATTACCAAAGTGTGTGGAGGTTTGTCTGTGTTTTTGGTCATTGCGGTTAATCATGTATAAGGGAAATGAAAAGGAAGTAGGGTTAGTGGTCCTAGTAAGATCGCAGGGTCTGGCAAGCCATGTGGAGCTGGGGACGCTATCCTAGAATATCCTCCGTGGCGGTGGCGTGACTGGCGTATGGCCGCCAACCATACGTTTCAGTCACCCGCTGACACTAGTTTTCTCTTGCGTCGTTTTTCGCCTCTTTATTTCAGATTCGTGGAAACTTGGTTTTTAAGTAAAAATGATTTGGTCTTGGAAAATGTTTTTGAAAATGTTTTGAAATAAATCAATTTAAAAAGAAAATGGGGAATGAGGTTTGAAAAGTGTGGGTTGGATGTTTTGGTTTTGAAAAATGGAAAGGTTTGGTTTTGATGCTTGGTGCTCTCATGGGCGAACACATGCATGAGTGTATACAAAAAAAAGGGAAGTGGTAAATGACACGAGCAGATGAGTGCCTGGATGGACATGAGGTGGGTGCCAGTGCGGCACGAGAACATGCATGTGCGAGGCTCATGGGATGCCATTGGTGTTTGTACAACCCACTGGTTTTACTTATTTTCAAGATGTTTTGGTTAAATGAAAACTTGGTGTATTTCAATAACTGGTGATTGTGTGATGTGTCCTTGTAATTTTGATAGGTTGGATATGAGACGTTTTGAGCCGAGAAACCTTTCTGACTGATTTGTGTCTTGAGTTTGAATTCTTGTTGGTTAGTTGGTGTGAAAGCATGTGGTTGATGGTCTCTTTTGAAGAGTACGTCAGGGAGCCCTTGCAGTGGTTTCCCCTGCACGTTTGGTGTTCGCTTGCGGTATGTCCTGACCATTCGACCAGTTCGGTTGGGTCCATGGTTTTCTTTCTTGGCTAGTGTACGCCCCAATAAAGTGTTAATGTGCAAATGACGTGCAACCATAGATGGTTCGCTATTGTCCGACCCTCCAGTTGATTAGATTAAGGGATCTCCCTTTTGGGTGATAGTGCTAAGTATTTTCCTTTCTCCTTTCGGTTATGTAGAACCTCTCGCAGCGGGGTGACATATGCGAGGGGAATTGAAGGGAGTTTTGGTCTTTTTGAGTTATCTGACTCGTCGGGTATGAAGTTGACATCGTTGTGTCTAAAGGTTTCCCTGGAAGCGGTGAACGAAATTCCAACGGGGAAAGTTGGAGGTGGTTTAGAATTTTCAGTGTTGACCAGTGTCTTGTAGGGCTTTTTAGTATTTACATCGGCTGCAAGGGTCATGTTCGGTGATGTCTCACAGCGTGAGGTCCCTTTGATAGTCAACGGTGGTTTGGAAGTGGTAAAGGAGACTCCAGTGGGAAAAAGGTGGAAGCAACCCTAATTTGTGGGTGCGGTCTATCGTTCTAAATGACCTCTGGTCTTTGGTTGGTTTCATTTAAGGAAAGGTTCGTGTTAGGCTACTAGTTTGGTAGACCCAGTCATATGAGGCTGCTATGGTCGTTCGTAGGAATCACGTGTTGTTCAAAACGCGGTTTAATGTCCTTCTCAGTGTAAAGTTCCTCTCAATAGCAACGATCATGTTTAGGTGATGATTGGTGGTGTCATGTTCTCATTCAGTGTGACAACCGGTGATGCGCATGCACCATTTCAACTCTGGTGCTGGTGAATGTTCCTCATATGATCAGTCAGATGCTATAATTTGTTGTGTTTGATGGTGTTTCCTCGGGTGCAATATGATTACGCGTGGCACCAAAAGGAGAAGCTCCGCTTGGGAGTCTTCAATGCCTGACTGCGAGGCACAAGATGCTTCAAACATCAAGGATCTAGCCATATGCCTCGAAGTGAAGCTCGTGCGTGTTCAGGAACCCCGGGAGTGTATGGGACCCCAACTCTATTTCTGTTATCAATGTTAAAAGTAGAGGTAGTAAAAAAAAAATTTCCAGGGTTGTTCCACTCCGAATGAGCCGTCTGGTTGCAAAAGGTTTTCACAACCTTGTGGAGGCGTGTTCGTCTCGTTGCCTTAAGGTCTTGGGGGTTTCGTTCCACTGAATGCAATCGCTTGAGTGGTCCTTATGAGAGTCTATTGGGTAACTCAGTCTCAAATCTGAATGGTGTTCATACAGGAAATTTTAAGATATTTGTTGGGGACGGCTGTGGTTTCGACGCCTATTGGTCAGACCCCTCCCTCCCCGCCTCTTGTGGTGGGGTGTTTGGTCACCATCGGGAATTTTTCAAAGTGTTTTATCCTCTGTTCATTCTAATGGCGGCGAGACCCACAATGGGTCTCGCACAAAGGTCTCTGGAATAAATCAGTTTTGGACTTTCCCTAATGGTGGGGAGTCCTCCCGGACCTTTCCATGTTGGTTTTCTAGTCTCTCTTTAGGCGTTAGTAGGTTCTTAATGGCGGGGATACCCACAGTGGGTCTCGCACGAATGTCTCTAGGATGAATCAGTGCTGGAATTTCTTTAATGGCGGGGAGTCCGCTCGAACCTTTCTCGTTTTGGTTTTCCAGTCTCGTCTTGAGCGTCAGTGAGTTCCTAATGGTGGGGAGCCCCTCGGGCCTCCCCATGTTGATCTTTTTATTTAGTTCTTAAATATGGCTTGGTGATAAGTGATAAGAGTGTTCCTTGGACATGGTCTGACCTTGTCTGTTGATTCCAACCAAATGGTGTGGTTTTCGTTTAATAATGTTTGAGTTGTTTCATCTTCTGAGGTTGGTTTCCGCGGGTGCGAGAGTCGTTTTACTTAATCAGTCAACTGGAGGCGTTCTAGCTCTTTGGGGCGGGCGTCACATATCAGAAAGTCCTTATATGAGGTTCTCGAAGTGAGCACGATACTTTTGTCTCTCCTGCTTGGTGTTTGTGGGGATCCCCTTTGAACCTTAAGGGATTGTGGTTTTCTACTTTGGGGGTTTGGTTCTGGTTGTGGATTTCCGGGGATGGAAAGCATTATGGTGGGGAGAATTGTCACACCCATCCTTTTTTTATATTATTTATTTTATTATTTTATTGGACATCAGATATTTTGGGTCAAGGACGAACTTAAATTTCTGAGTTTTATTTTGAAACACACTTTTTGGCCTGTTCGGCGTTCAGTGCACTGCTGTCGAAGCCACACAACCTCGCTCGGGTGGCTGCGCGACCTTACTCGGCTCTCCGAACGCTTTCTTGAGGTGCAACAAATTAAATAAAGAAGTTATTAATAAAGAAATAAATTTTTAAAGAGGGATAAAAAAACATAATTAAGAGAAAAAAAATTAATAAGCATGATAAAAATTTAATGGTTTGTTTTAATATTTATCAACATTATTATCATTTTCATTATTATTATTATTATTATTATTAATAATTTAATTTAGTTTTAATATTGAATTTAGATTTTTTTCCCTTTTTTTCTATTTTAATTTCTATTTATTTTATTTTATCATTAATTTTTTTCTTTTTTTTCTCTTTTTTTTATTCTCCTCCCGTTTTTCCTCTCCCCCTCCTACCCATTACCATCGCGCAGCTCACCCCCTTCCCTCTAACCCTAGCCGCCACAGTCCTCTCCTCTTGGAAGCCCGTCAGACCCCCTGCCTTCCTCTTGGTCTTCCTCTTCCCGTCGAACCATGCTCCCCTCCCGACTTCCCGGTTTGCGCTGCACCTCCCTCACGTTAGGCCTTCGCCCACAGCCCCAATCGGCCACCCGCACTGCACGCTTGCCCAGGACCTCACACCGTGCCTCCCTTGGCTTCCTCCCGTGTCCTGCTTACTTCGGAGCCTCACACCCCTCCGGCGAACCCCAGCCGCTGGCCCCCCCTTGCGCCGTGCCCTGTTTTCCCCCGTGACCAACCTCTTGGCTGACCTTTTTTTTTCTGGTGCCTCCCACGCGAGCAGCTCCACCCCACCCCTGGGCCTCCCTCCCTCCCTCTCGGATTGCACCACGGACCCCCCGCACCCCCATTCCTCTTGCCCTTCCCTCGCTGGCCGACCCTGTTCCGACGGTCGGACCTTCCGGCCATTTTCCCCTTAGCCCGACAATATCCTCCCTTTAGTTTTATTATTATCATCATTTTGCATTTATTATTATTATTTTTTCTTTCTTCAAGTTTGCTGATTTAGTTTTCTTTTCTAGTAGATATGAGGTCCGGTTTTGTGGTCTTAACTTGATGTTTTTAATTCGAATTCATGACATTGAGTTTGCGCGAGGTTCCTTGCGGTGCAAACAGAGTGCGATTGATGTTTCATGCTAGAATTTGATGGTTTCACATCAATTCTCGGGTTTCTACATCAAGGTAGGTGGTTTCATTTCTTTGCATCATTTAGATAATTTAATTTGTTTGTTTAGTTTAATTTAATATGTTCTATGAATTAGTTGCATGGTGCGATCTATGTTTATAATGTGTTGGCGTGTTCATTTGATGAAAATTGGGTTTCCAAAATAGTATGCGTTTGTTGTCTATATGCGTGCTGTTGTATAAATGATTTGTTGGGTTTAATAGGTTGTGCGAAAGGCGTTTTAAAATTTGTTTGACATGTGTGCATAATGAAAATCTCACTTTCTTTATAAATGATCATGTTTTTTTTCATTTTGACCTTATTGGGGTAAGTCCTAAAATTGTTTAATCAATTGTTTATATGGTGAAAATGTGGTTTTAGAATAGTTGAGTGTGAAATTGATTTTGAATTGGTCTTTGCACCTAAAAATATGTGTTGTTTTGGTGCAACGTTTTCAAGTTGGGTTCTAGGTGATGTTTGGTTGATGTGAACTTAGTTTTTAAGGGTAATTGAGTTTTGTGTGTCTAAATGTGGATTTTTAATGTGTAGAGAATCATTTTAAGCGTGTTGTCTTGGTTTTGTTTTTTTTAAATGGTGTCTTGTAAAAAAATGGTGGCTTCTTCAAAGTGGTTTTTGGTGTTTTACAAGTGGTGCAGATGGTTCAGATAATTGTGTAGTTGGTGTGAAACTAGTTTTAAGGACAATTATTAAGCAAGTGGTTGGAATGACTACCTTCTTTGTAATTGGGTGTGTTTATTTGTGTCAACCTTTGTTGTGTTACTAAAAATAATGCTTCCTAATTGGTGCAAATTATATATGTTCTTTTTTGAGTGTTTCCAAATGGGGTTTTTGCGAAATGATTAGGTAACAACAAATATATTTTCAGAAAGGTATTTTTGGCGTGCGTGAGTTTTTTTATGTTGTTTGGGTGTGTAAATGGTGACTTTTGTGTGCAATATCTTGTTTGGCCTGCGATATGAGAAATAAATATACTATGTGAATGTGAAACTTGTTTGAGTACATGGGAAAACCCTGGGTATCTAGGTGGGAGGAGTAGAACTAGTGCGCTAGTGAACCGGATGGGTGTTGTCCCTGTTTCACTTAGCTGGATTGACGATTGAAACACTAACTAAACATATTATATCTGAGGGTTGTGGCCTTCTAAGCCACATGTTTTGAGGGTCGTGGCCTTCTAAGCCACGTTTTCTGAGGGTCGTGGCTTTCTAAGCCACGTTTCACTGAGACACGAGGTTCTAGGGTCCCACTCGAGCTAGATGATCCTTAGGGAATTTACCATAGTGCTCTACCATTGATGGCGTGGTGCCTTCCATCGGCATATGGAGGACCACTTGTGTGTGTGTGCATGTATGTGTGTGTGTGTGTGTGTGTGTGAGTATGTGTGCGTGTGTGTGTGCCCATGACGAACCTTCCTCTTCCTCTTTAAAATCGTGTTTGTGAAATGAATCCTTTTTAGTGTTTTCCTTTAGCATTTGGTTTATAGATGTTTTCTTTAAAAATCATTTCGAATGTATAACTTGAATAAGCACATTAAATTTTCCTTTTGATGTTGTGGCATAAAACCTTTTTATTGGGTGACTTCCTACTGGGCCTTTCGCTCACACCCTGCATACACCTTCGGGTGTATGTAGACCTTGTTTCTTGTGTATTCCAGGTTGTGACATCGTGCTCAGTGGTGGTGGTTCGAGTTGTTAGTGGCATTCTCATGCAGGTTGGTGTTGTGGCGTGCGGATGCTACACCACTCTTGTTTCTTGGAGGTTTGAGTTATAGTTTTAGTCACTTTTGTTGTCGGTTATTTTTGGACGTTGGTTCTAGTTGTAAACCTTTAAATTTTTATTTTAGTTTAATGGTCTCTTTGGTTGTCGATTCCTTGTTTTTTTATTATCTTGTTAGTGTTTGTGTATGCCATTTCGGGTAAACCATTCCCACAGGTTACTCAAGATACCCGGGCACTTGTGCCAGCCTGTGGGGATCGGGAACGCCCTTCGGGCCTTGCTACGGACCGAGTCGGGCTCCAGATTGGATGGCGACCTGGCCTAGTTCGTGACATCATTTATCGATGGTTCTAAAAATCATCACAAAATGGGGTTTCACTAAATTATGACATTTATTTATAAACATTTCTAAAAAATATCAACAATTGAGGTGTCCGTAAATGGTGAAATTTATTTACTGATAATTCTAAAAAATGTTAGTAAATGAGGTGAAACTAAATTGAGATGTTTATAAATGTCACTAATTTAGTGACACCTCATTTAGTGGTGTTTTTCATAAATATCGCTAATAAAAAATATATGTCACTAATTGGTGTTTTTTTGTTATGTTAATCCCTTCCATGATCCTTTATGTACACCTTATATGCTGCTCAAATTTCTTCATGATATTCTATGCTAGAATTTTGGGTTGTGAATACCCGTACCCATTTCTAATTAAAGGTATTCACTTATTTATAACTATACTTCATTGATTTGGGACTTCCATATATATAACTCATAATCCTTAATCTTGGGATTAAAAGTGATAAAATATGGTCCTAGGTGGTTTGATCTGTGACACACAAAAATTCATGCAGATGATATGAATGTGATGAGTGGGATTAGAATCATATAGCTCTCAAATTAATTGGGTAATGATTTTATCTCATGAGATACCATGAATGATTCACATTAAATTATCCAAAACACAATATGTTATGATGTTTCAGTGGCATCCTTGAATTATTTTTATGTCATGTTTTATGTTGTTTCCACATTTTTTTGATGACTTAATGATATCATCTCATATCATTCTTAGATTTTCCTGTTTATGAATCTCATAGTAATATGTCATCATGTTATGTCTCTTGACTACAATAAATTATGATATGCCTTGATTTTTTCCTTACCAGACTTTATAGATAACATATTTCTTATGTATGTCCCCATGTTGTACTGTGAAGTATTAGAATATCAATAGAATATAAGGGAATGATATGAAGTTTTAAATAATTTTGTTATATCTTAGTATGAATTTATTGTGATTTGTAACTAATTACCAAATGAAACTAGGCCTATAAATTATTTGGTATTATGTTATGTGTATCTCAATGTATTATATCATGAAATAATGCATAAAAAGATATGGGGTTTTATATTTGGTATCAGATGAAGGTCTAGTTATTTTTAAATATTTGGATTAAAAAACCTTAGGGAAACCCATAGGGATAAGACTAAACATATGAAAACATCCCAAAATTTTGGTAAAGTTGGGTGGAGTTTTTTCTCAAAAACAAAATCATTATCTAGATACTATAAGTGGATTCAGATCTGGAACATATGTACCATGGGGTGATAACCCTAAAAGGGATCACTATGTATTAAGTTGACTTATACCTAATGTGTGAAAAAGAGTCCTTACAACACACCAGTTTTGATACACCCATGTTATATGCTTTGATAAATTCATGAGCACTTTATGAACCACTATGATGGGAACAAAAATGAAAATTAAATTTATTGTCAGGAGATATACAATGTATAATATAAACTAAAAACTAGAAATTCATATATTAGAAAATACAGTACATTTATGAGTTTCCCATTTAATGTTCATAGTATCCCTTGTATTTTTTTAATATTTTGAAAATACTAATTCATAATTTTCATTTATTTTAGTCAATGGATAGAAATAGGAGGCACTGAGTTAAACAAAATGTAATGTGAAATGTGACGACTGCCCAAATGAGATGGACAACCTAATCAGAGTAGGATCCTAAAAATTCATGACAATAAAAACTCAATTTACTTATGTTTTGGATAAGAACATGAATCATGAGGAACATCCCCACCACCCTAATAAAGATAATGTTACAAATGATATGTTTATATGGAAAAAGAATTCTATATTTTATGTATCTTATAACCCCTTAATCACAGAATAATGAATCAACTATATTAAAAATATATTCCTTGTTATTAAATTCAATGACCAAGATAAGGCCATGGTGGCTATTTATCAAAAGGAGGGAGAAGTTGGAAAATTGTGGATGTGGATCAAGAATACAAATAACAAGTAATAAATCTAAATAATGGAGTGGAAAGAATTTAGGAAAAATTATTTTTAATAAATATTTTTCTCCCACTCAACGACTTAAAATTGAGAGGGAATTCCCTAGCCTTATGAAAAAGGATGCTGAATCCATCACGACATATGGGGAATACTATACAAGGCTTGAGCGATATACCTTTGGCCTTTTCATTAACCACAAAATTAATGTTGATCACTTCTTTAGTACGATGAAGAAAAATCAACAAAAATATTTCGTGATTTAATGCTTTGAATGCTGTAAAGAAATTGTCCAATATACCCTCATATTAGAAATTGAGAACATTGAATCTCAAGGGACTCTTGAGTTTGAATATATGAATAAAATAATGGAGTTTAATTTTGCTGTACTTTTGGATAAGTATCACAACGGTTGGAAATTGCAACATCCCACTTGTAAAATGTGTGGGAAGAGGTATCATATAATTTTATTTAAGGTGATATGAAAATTATTTAGTTATGCAATGTGAGGAAGCTAAGCTAACGAATTTCAATGAGAGAGACCCACAGATGGGGAAGAGTGAATAAAATTATAGTCAAACCTTATCCAATTTACTACTATTTCACTACAAGGAACAATGAACTATTAAAATCAATTCTATAATCCGTATTTTTTAAAATACAACCTGTGAAAAAACCATAAAGGACTAGCGAGTAAGGGAGAGAATATGCCATCCCAATTTTTGAGGTGGATCATAAAATTGAAGGGGTGACATATATATTCTATTTATTCATTCAAAAAAAGTGAATTTAATGTTCTATTCCGGTTCTTTGAATTATTTCATGTCATTCAAATTTAATAGAAAAATTAAAACACCTTCTCATAACATATAAGTTGATTTTTTAGTGAAAATGGAAAGTGGGGTAATTATTAAATCTAATGTATATAAATTCTTCCATTTCCTTAATTTTTGGATGAATTTTCATATGAACCTTATGATACTCCCTTTATAAAAATTCAATACTATCCCGGGTATAGATTGGATTTTATTGTGTAGATTCGATATAAATTTCCAAGAGCCTGAAATCACCCTCTGTATTGATAATTATATACTGATTCTATATAAGTGTAAATATGTTGTTGTATATCATTTTGAATCATTATCTCAATCATGTATATTATTGCATTATGAGAAAATGTATCCAACTCAAATGACTGGGACTATCGAAAAGATCATCCTTGATGACATGCCCATTGTAAGAGTATTTGATGATATGATCCCCACAGAATTTCATGATCTATCTCCTAAATGTGAGGTAGAGTTCTTAATTGAAGTTATACCATGATATTTTCTAATATCCAAGACTCCATACAGAATGAACACTATTGAAGATGATGTTCTGGAGAAGAAACAATAAGAGAATTAGGATAAATGGTTTATATTCCCAAGTGATTTATCTTTGGGTGAACCGGTCCCTTTATTCAAGAGGAATACTGGGTCAAGGCACCCGGTCATTGATTATCATGATCTGAACAAGATCATGATAAAGAAAAATTATCATATTCTATAGATTGATGAATTTTTGATCAACCATGTGGAGCCCAGTACTTATCTAAGGTGGATATTTTGTTGACATATTATCAAGTAATGGCGAAGAATGGGGATACCACCAAGACTACATTAAGTAGAAGGTATGACTACTATGAGTTCATAGTGATTCCATTCAAATATTATAATGCTCTAGATATCTTTATGTACTCAATGAATAAAGGCATCATAAATTTATTTGAAATCCTTATGCTATCCTTTATAGATGATATTATTATCTACTCCAAAAGAAATGATGAACGTGATGAACATTTGAATTCTATGATAAAGACCTTATAATGGAAAATATTTATGAAATATGTAGAAAATGTGATATTTTTATGGAGTATAAAAAAATATTATGGAATTTTATTAGAAGTAAAGTGATATCTTTGGATTCTTTAAAGATAAAGGAAATTGTAGGATAACCCAGACCAAAATATGTGACGGAGATCTATAGTTTCCTTAGATTAGATCGGTACTATTAAAATTTTGTTAGAAACTTATCATGGTTTTAAACCCTCTAACCAAACTAACTATGAAGGGAGTGGTGTTTTTTATAGAATGATGAATGTGTGGAGGTTACTAAAATGATGAAGATGTGGCTCATAACTGCACCTATACTCACATTTCCTGCTATTTGGGAAGTATATGTGATCTAGAATGATGTATCTGAAAAAAAATATTGGGGTTCTTACTCATGAAAAATGACAAAGGGGAAATCTATGACTATCTCCAATTTATGATCAATGGCCAAAACTATATAAAACATGGTTCATATTAGGATATAGTGATATTCACATTGAATATTTTGTACTATAATCTATATGGATATAAGCTTTACATATATACATATCTTAAGATTCTTAAGTATATATTCATACAAAAAGAACTAAATATACATCAATGAAGTTGGTTAGAGATGATATAATGTTATGAATGTTCAATACATTACCATCTCAGGAAGGAGAATAAAGTGGGAGATGATCTGAGTAAAAAGGATACTAAAACCCTGTCTATGATGGGGAATAAAAGGATCCAATATTCTTGATCATTTAAAGTATGGACATGTGAATCATAAAATTAATTTCATCATACATTTCTTAAGTAACTAATCAACTATCCATTCCTGAGGGGATCAAAGAGGCCTAAAAATATGATAAAGAGATACATAGTAAGTTATTGAACATTCCAGAGTTCATTATTTCTAAGTATGGAATTATATGTTTTTTAACATGGATATATGTAACATAAAATCTATAAATTATGGGAGAAATTCCTGATGATGTACATAGGTCACCCTTATCTATTTATATAGGAAGTAATAAAATGTATGGATATTTTAATGAAAATTTATGGTGGGATAACATGAATAGGGAGATTACAAATTCAACATCTTATTACCTTGTAAAAAAAATTAAGGATGAATGATAAAATTTTAATGATATGATGAAAACATTACCCATACCAGTATGGAAATATGAATAAATAACCATGGATATCATTTTAGGGATTCCCATTACATCAAAAGAACATAATGTAATTTGGGTGGTAATTGATCACCTAAAAATTATTCTAATATTATTGTAATCTAGGAAGTTTTGCCTCTTAAAAAACTCGCTAAAGCATACCTAAGATATGTGGTATGATTTAATAGAGTACCACTCTCTATTTTAACTAATAAATATTTGAGGTTTACCTGAAGGTGCTAGAGAAGCCTTTAGTAAGCCTTGTATACAAACTTCAGTATGAGTACTACTTATCACCCTCAAGTGGAAGGTCATTCTAAGAGAACCATTTAAACTCTAGATGATATGATGATATCTTATTAAATATATTTACAAGGATATTGGGATCAACACCTTTACCAGTTGTAGTTCTCATATAAAAATATTTTATATTCTAGAATTTAAATGGAACCTTATGAGTATATATATGGGAAGTGGTGTTAGAATACAACATTCCAAGATGAATATGGGGAGAGGAAGAATATGGAACTTGATTCTATATAACAAATAATAGAGAAAATTCCAACCATTCAGCATAATATAAAATTTTTACAAGGTCGATAGAAGATATACACTAAAAATCATTAATGATACCTAGAGTTTAAGTTTACAGATAAGTTTTTTCTTCATATATAAACATGGAATAGAGTTATGAGCTTTGGGAATAAGGTAAAGCTTAGTCCAAAATAAATTATCCCATTTTAGATTCTTGATTTCATTGCATTTGTGACCTATAAATTAGTACTCCCACCTAACCTATATCAAGTACATGTTGTGTCCCATGTGTCTCTCTTAAGGAACTATAGAAAAAACCCCAAACTTTTATTGAATCCATAGGTGGTACATTTTTTGAATGATATTTTATTTTAGAATCATCCAGTGAAGATCTAAGATCATATAGTAAAAATTCTATGAAAAAATTCAACTAAACTGAACAAACTACTATGGTGGAACCATATGTTTATGGAGGAAACATGGGAACCAGAAGATGGGATGAAACAGAAGTACCCTCGTTTGTTTTAGTATAAAAAATGAAATTTCAAGGGTGAAATTTCTAGAGGGGAAGAATGTAATGACCAAAAATTTTATAAAAGAAATTAAAATTTTAATAATAAATGATTTATTGTGTAATTTAGTTATATAAAAAAATGCACAATATATCATTTCTTATGTTGGAATGTTATAAAATATTGAACTAATTTTTATATCTAACTTAAAAGGTAATTAAGAATTATAATTTTTTTAATATAGCCATTATACTATGAATGTAATGATTATTATATGTTAAGATTTGTAATAATGTATAATTGAAAAAAAAAAAGAATTGATGGCATCAATCAGTAGAATCGTACCATAATAAGTCCATTTATCAGAGATTAGTTGGGAGAGATAATAACCAGAATTCAGTTTTAATAAATCCCAGGGTGATATTAAATAACAAAAACATAAGAAAACCCATTTATCAGTGAATTTAAATTTTATAGAGATCGACTTCAAAACCATGTTCATTAAACCACCCTAAGAATGTACCAAAATCACACACCTTACCCTTATGAAGTGTGCTATTGTAAGAAGGGGTTACATATCTAGAACCTAGTATTATGATACAGATAAATATATTAATTTTGATAAAATAATGATTATATTGATCCTTTTTCATTATTATTTTATATATATACATGATTATATAATGAGTTTGATAAAAAAATATATTTTTATATGAAGAAACCAAAGTTGCATTTTTGGGAAATATATAGTTTCAATTAAAGAGATCTTTTTTGAAAAATTCAAGAATTTTAAATAATTATTATTTTAATGTAATAGTATTATTAAATAATATTTGTTTAAATATAAATTGTAATATAATTTAATGAAGACTAATGTAAGGGTCCAAAAGTTGTTCGTGTCCTAAAAATCAATATTTTTCAGTAAATAAGTATTTTCATTTAAAAGTGTAAATTATAATATTTGGAAAATTATTTTGGAAAAATAAATATTATTTTTTAAAATAGAATGTTGAAATTTTTAAGTGGTGAATTTTCAATAATTTTTTGGGAAAATTATTTTCCGGGTAGTAATTAAATACTTTATAAATTTACAGTGTTTAATATGACATCATAATTTCCAAAAAGTGATGTAATAAATACAATAAAATAAAACCATGACCAGAAATAGATTTCTAAATTAAATTAATATTTTTTTAAATTTATTTTATTTATTTTAAAAAACTATATTGAATCCTCCATAACCTATATTATATTTTATGTTTAAAAAAATATTTATGAAAATGAATCACTTCTAGATCATGAATTGTATTATTTTAAGGGGTTTCTTTCTTTAACTAATAAAATATTAGACACCACACTTCTTTAGAAAAAACCATGGGTAAAAAACATTGGAGGGTTGCTAGTTTTTATTATTTTATTACTTAGAGTCCGATACATATGATTAGAAGTTAATAAATAATTCCCCTCAATTTTTCTATAAATTATCACTGAACCCACCATTAATATTCACTAAAAACCCATTGAACATGAATTTACTCTCCATATCCCTCTTTAAAGGCCTCCAAAGGTTTTCCCAAGATCTTATGAAGAAACCTATCAAGTAAGGGATTATCCTCATCTTCCTTTTTAATTAAGAACATCCATTGTATTAAGCATTTTAATTTCCAATTATTCATATTGGAATTTGATTTTACACATCACTTTAAATTCATAATGATTCAAAAGTAATGACAAACCACCTTTCACTCTCATTACTCCTTTACATGAACATTTATTTACACCCATTATGATTTCAAAATTGTTTCATGATCTTCCAGGACACGATTTTGTGTTGTGAATAGACATTAACATTTACACACAAATGTATTCAAGTAGTTATACCTATCCTTAATTGATTTGGGAAGTCCAGGTTTATAACAGACACTCATTAATTATGGAATTCAATGTTATGAAATATGATCTTGTGTTTTATGATCTATGTGGAACAAAAATTCATGTACATAATATGAATGTGATTTCTGGGCCCAAAATCATATAGTCATCCAATGTATTGGGTAATATTTTAATCTCATGAAATAACATGTAAGATTTATGTGTGGATAGATTAAGTAAACTATTTTATGATTTCTTACTTTTTAGGTGTAACTTATACTTATGATTTCATGTTTTATGCTGTTTTCATATTATTATGATTCTTTAATGATATAATATTATATCATGATTCAATGTTCAAGTTTAAGATTATAACTTTCCTATTTCATCATGTTATTATTCTTTACTCTCATACTTTAGGCTATATATTGATTATTACTTTAACAGGATTCATAGACCATCCCTTTATTGTGTATGTCCTGAGGCAATCCAATGTTATATTAGTGGATCAATAGGATATAAGGGCATGCTATGGAGTTTTTAAATAATGTAATTGTATCCCTATTTCAAGATATTGTGATATTTATCTAATTAACCAATAACACTAGGCCTCTTGATCTTTTAGGGTTTTTATGCGTATCTTAATGTAAAAGATCATGAAATAAAATGTATACAAGATTTGGGTTGTTATACATGAACATAACAAGAATAACCAAATAGATAGGGGATCAAACACCCTTTATATAGGATACATGATACCTAACCAAAACTAGAGAAATATAGTAATTTAGGTCACAACCTTGGGGATCACAGATAGATACATGACTCTAATCCACCGAGGGGATATTAAATACGATTCTTAGGACAAGATTCCACACTGAACCCTCATGGGTGTAGACTAAGAAAACTCACCCATTCTAAATCGTAATCTTTTTCTAATTGATTGAGGGATTTAACTATCATTAGAAAGAGGATATGATGTGCCAATCTTATGTCAATCCATATGTGTGTGCTTAGAAAACACAAGGAATATTAAATTCTAGCTACATGGAGTGTGATGTAGTCACATGAAATGTTGGTACTCACTAGGGTAATTGACATGTACCTCATATTCTCAAGCGGTGTGTTGCTATTTTTACATAATGTGCGACCTAACACATACACAACATGTGGATTCATATGGCCTCTTGAGACTTTGATTTTGATTACATGGAGAGTTATAGGTCTTAGGGTCACACGATATGTGTGGTTGACACACGACCATGTGGTATTTTTCTCATCCTAAAACCCTAGAGCCATAATAAGGGGTCTACAAGACATGTTTTTTTTATGAAATATATTCCATATAGATTATAATTCAATAAAATTACTGATCCATACACACATATCTGATCCCTCTATATTTTCTTCCGAAACTACCATGAATCTATCTTGAGGAGCCAACATATCATACCAATCATGTCCCATATGTCACTGGTTTTGATATTTTGGCCATCGTTTCCCCAAATAAGCCATCACCATTCATTTTCATGTCATCCGTACACGCATTCTCATGAAGCATTAACCTTTGATTCACACTCAAAAAGTTTTCACCATTTTCGCACCTCAATCCCACCACAACCTCCATCACATAACTCATTACTCTAATACGTGGAAATAATAATTGATTGTACAATGAAATTTGGTTTATGAAAAAAGTAAAATGATAAGTCAATGAAATACTAGCGGTGAAATGATTGAATACAAGATTGAGAAATCCATTAACCATAGAGGCGGGGAACCAACGACTACCATGATTGGCATGATCATTTTTAGTTTTTATAAAAAAATAATTTATGTAGACAAATATGGTTCAAAACCAAAAATAATTTTTAAATTCCCAATTTTTGGTATTGAAATGAAAATAACATATAGAAACCCTTAATTTTCATAAATATATATTACATCTCATTAGATGAATATTTAATTCCTAACACAATGATCCATTCTAGAATTCTATAGGTATATTTTCTTTGGAAACATGAATACATGGATAAATGGTTCTTAAGTGATGTACATCATCTCCCAATAATTTTTTCATAATTATAACCCTTCTTATACATACCATACATATTACCTTTATTAATATATTAGGGAAATGAAACACAAGAAATGGTGATATCAAATTCTCAATAAGGGTAAATATGATAGATTTTGAAATAACATGAAAATAAGGGTGTGTGAATAGGAGAATAAAATTTAAAAACCATCACCTACATATCATAGATCATAACCCTAATTCATGGAAAAAATATTGGAAGGTCATAAGACATGAATTATAAGGGGGTCAAAGAACATAATCCATGAGAGGATAATATTGTAATATGACATAGATTTGTGCAATACACATAAGAATCCAAAATATTATGTCAAGGCTACCTAAAAAGACATTTCTAACATGTTATGCTTGGGTAACCACCCGTGTACCTTCATTGGGCTTGGGATAACATCCCATGTACCCTATTTTGGTCTTGGGACAAAATCCTATGTTCCTTCTATTTTTTCAAGATTGGGATAAAATTCGATGTACATTTTGTTATCAAATAACACTATTCATTACCCAATGAATTTTTGGGATATATAATTTTTGGCCCACCCATTTCATATTATATTTCATATGATTTCATCATCAAAATAAAAATCATGAACAATCCTGATAAACAATGAGATTGTATCATAAAATCCCTTCCACTTTGGTAACTTTTGGATCTTAAGACTGTCAAATAAAATGAAATTTTATGGATATGTATATAAAAATATTTTCATGATAATAATAACAATATTATTTCATTCGTAGTATTTACACCACACCAAAGAAATAAGTGGTGAATAAGGCATATGTCCCATATAAATAAAAGTGAGATGAAAATCCCATACATTAGCTCTGAATTCCTGTTTCTTTGTTTAAGAATCCTGTATAATAAATATATATTTATTATGAATCCATCATATAATCATACTATAATATATATTAACATATATTATTTTTATATAATCTTTTACCACCCATTTATTAACAATTCCTTACTTAAATAATGTTTCTGGGTGATAACTGCTTCATTTTGCATGTTTGTTTTGGTTCCATAGTTTTGATTCTCATACTTTTATTATGGTTATATCACATAAAAATCTTAAATAATTATATTAATATAATAAATATTAATTATATAAAAATTTATATTCATCCATTAAATTTATATGTATAAAAATGAATTACATCACTCATGTTGATGTTAGGTGGTACATACTCATGAACACTGTTTTCATTTTAAATAGATGGAATAAAAGAAATGTATATAAAACTTCACCATTATAGAATCATTTTCATATAATATATATCATATATTTTAATTAATTATATACTTAATACAATCCATGTAAAAATAAAATAAAAAACATATCAGATCGCTTCATGGAAGTAGTAATCCACACGTACACACGAGCATCGTTATCATTTTCCAAAAAGATTGTAAGGTAAATAGGTAGATGAGACATTAAAATTATGAATGTATAATTATGTCATAAATATCATATATATACTATAAATACATCATTATATTATGCTTTGATAGGCATTGTTGTAAAAATAATTATGTCAGTTCGTGAGGCGGTAGTCCATTGTACACACGATTGATGATTTCATTTCTCATTTGATGAAAGTGGAGATGGATATAAGTTATGAAATTAACATAAAAACATAACATTATATTTAAGATACAATTTTTATTATTTTAGAAAAAATGAATAATATTTGAATGATGTGGATGATGAAATATAAAAAATATTTTTTGTTAGGAATGATACATCGTTTTCAGACAACTTCTTTAGGTTTGCACCCAAAAAATTTATGGGGGTTTAATAATAAAATAAAGGCCTATAGTAAGTTGGGAGGGATTTCATAAATAATTTTTTTAGGTATTTTATGAACCAATATGTGTTTTATGTGTGAAGATGAGGCGATAGGTTGTGTCCTTTTATAAGTGGGGGAGGGAACCTACTTTGAAATTCCCTAGAAGAATACAAAATGAAAATGTTATTCCCAAACAAAATGATACCAAATGGCCATATATTAAAATTTGGGATAATTTTAGGTATTTATATTTCAATAAAATAGGATTTATATAAGTTTAATTGAAAAAATTACCCTTAAATTCTTATTTAACCCCGATAAATCCATATTAACCTTAACCACAATATTTGGATTTTACTATTTTTACTGTTCATTTTGATAAAAAAAGTTTGGTTGAAACTATTACCTATGACATACTATTACTATTTTTAGGTACCTTTCAACCCTTATTTTGATCATGATTTGGTTGGGTCTCATTTAGAGGTGTATCAGGTGAAATTTTGAAAATTTTGTTTGACTCTTGGGCCATGCACGATTGACGCACAGTTTTCCCAAACCACACTCCCTACTATTGCAAACAATGAAAACCTAGGTACTATGGGTTTTCATAGTCATTGCACATATTTTAAAACCATTCTCCCACTAAGGAAAAATCATGAAACCCCACAAAGGGGTGCATGGTTAGGGAACCCAGTTTGAAAAACTGTTCGACCCTGCCCAACTAACCATGCACGTGAGATTAAATTATTCAAAAAATTATTTAAAAATTTCAAAAACCCCCATTTTGACTCCTGATCAACCCAAAATGGGGTTTGGATGATTTATTAGGTATTTATAGATCCCATGAACCAATTTTTGCTCCTCCAAACCCTCTCTAAGGTGGATTTAAACTAGTAGATCATCATTCGATTCTTTCCCGGTAAGAATTCTTTCCCCATTCCATCTCCCCCACTCTCTTCTTCTCTCATCCTTAGGGTTTAATATATCACCATGTTTTTGGAGGATCTAATATCAATTGTTTTATATATTTTATATAGTTTTTATTATATGATATGTGTTGCCGACGTTCTTCATTGGAGTTTCCTGCTATAGGAATTGTGAGATGTGATCTCTTTGTTTTTTGTAGGTGCATTAGGACAGAAAGTATTTATCACGTCGGACTTTTCACATAGATTATTTATAGCTGAAATGAAAACCATGTATATTGATTTATCATGTTAGTTATTCTATAACTGATGTGATAAATGATGTATCCTCCTTTATCACATCAGTTATTCTATAACCAACGTGATAAGGTGAGTTTTTACATCAGTTATAGAATAACCGACGTGATAAAGAAATTTATCATATCAGTTATAGAATAAATGACATGATAAATATAATTAAAATCTATTTATCACATATATTATTAAATAAACATAATGATAAATCATTTAAAATTTTATGAATTCATGTTTTGATTTATTGCATTGTTTTTTGATCGGGTGATGACATACTTGGTTCTCTCTCATGAAGAAACCCTAAAATAATTTCTTTGATCTCATGTCCTCCAAAATAATTTTATAGCATTATTCAACCTCATTTTCTTCTGCCCATGTATCTGATCAACTCACAAATCTCAAGTAAGCCTCTCACACCTTGATTTTGATTATTTAGTTTCGAGGATTCCTTAACTATCTATTTTTCTATTTCATTTACTAAAATACCATGTTACCATCTTGTTTAATCTTCTATTATTATCGCATTGAATCAATATCTAGAACATGGAATTGTCTCCATACAATAAAATCATTTTCTATTACATGCTACAATAATGTTCTATTTGTACTTCTGAATGTCCATTAACTTTTCATGATAATTGTTTCATGGATGAACAACGATGGGTCTTATATGTTTTACGACACAAGTTATAATTAACACATGTTTTTTAGTGTTAATTTAAATCCTGAAAATTAATTTATTTACAAATTTTTGGACATAAAATCTCATATTTCATTTTCTAGTTAAATAGTATTTTTAATCAATTTGATGGTTTCTGTTATATAGATTTATACATACACCCAATATATTTCCACATTTTATATTATCATGTTTCATTTACATCATAATGTCTTATAAACTATAGTGATTTCATGGGAAATATTAAAAAATACTTAAAACAAAGTATCATATACCCGTGGTGATATATTTACATTGTATCATATGAAAAAAATCATCATTTTAAATTTGTGTTTTATAGTGTTATGATAAAGTATAGAAGAATATTTTAATGAGATAACCCTTAGACATTATTCATATACCACATCTCATAGCAACATGTTAAACTGTAGTGTGGCATAAAATGTGAGTGAATTGTTATATGGTTTCAAGGATTTTGTTCTTATGTATTAATGTTTCCCTGAGTTACATTGGCATAAAAAATTTGTGATGGATTAATAATAAATCACACTATTGGATTGTGATTTATTTTTACATAGTGGGTTTTATCTTATTTCCCCCAAAAAATATCATTAAAATGTGAGTGAATTATTATAAATATTTAGTTGAGTTAGAGAAATATCATTAAATGCATGAGATTAAGAACATATTTTTGATCCCCACACAAACTTTATTTTCATTCTGTATGGTTACCTAAATGAATCCATGGTCGACAATAAACACTTACAAACTTGATGAATGTACATATCTAATATTCTAGTGAGTGTGTATATTAGATAAAAAAATTTATTCAAACTATTTTTTCTTTTTAAAATAATTTCCATGCATATATTTTTATGATTTAAAATTTATATTTAAACTTTTATTTCATTATTGTATAGAATTAATAATTATAATTTTCAAATATGCATATATTTGTTTTATATTTAAAAATTATGTAACTTTCAAATTTTGGAATATTTTATGTAAATATAAAATTGGATTTTCTATCAACATTTTCTTTTTTAAATTATTTCCATTCATATATTTTTGTGATATATCATTTACATTTAAACTTATCTTCCATTTATGTATAGAATTTATAAATATATTTTCTAAATATGCATATATTTATTTTATATTTCAATATTGTGTTACTTTAAAATTATGGTACCTTTCATATAAATATAAAATTGGCTTATCTTAACAAGATATATATTTTTGATATTTTTTATAGGTAATAATGAGTCAAATTAATATTTTGGAACATTGAATGAGTAATGAATATGATGAAGGAGTTAATGATTTTTTGGAATTTGATAAACTAAATGTTCCAAACAATAATATGTGTTTCTGAACAAGCATGAGATTTTTAAACATGAATAATTTTAAAAGTAGAGATATCAATGATCATTTATTTTTTCACAGTTTTATTCTGAGTTACAGCCGTTGGATTTGGCATGGTGAAAATGGGAATAACTTCAGATCTATTGATGATGATGCTTTACAAGATGTAAACTGTGATGAAATAGAAGAAATGATTTATGATATTTAAGTTGAGTTAATTGAGAAAAATCTGAAAATTGAGCATATATTTGGTGATACTGAAAAAACATTGTATTTTGGTTGTACAAATTTTATGATTTTATCAATGTTGTTAAGATTGATTAACTTTAAGGTGAATCATGGTTATAGTGAAAAATGTTTTACTGATATACTATAAATGTTGAAAGATATTCTTCTTAATGACATTGATCCTCCTAATTGACATTATAAGATAAAGAAAATACTATGCCTGATGGGATTAGGTTGCAAAGAAATACATGCTTTCCTGAATTAATTTGTGCTATATAAGAAAGAATATGAATTTATGTCATATTGGCCTAAATATGGGTCATAATAGAAAAATTTGAAAGAAAAAAAAACAAGCAAATTTATAGGTTTCAGAGACCCCTACCACTGTATTTTGGTATCTTCTTATAATTCCTAATTTGAAATGTTTATTTCCCGATTCACATGATAAAAATGCTAAGATGGTTGGTTTATGAGTAGATATGTGATGGAAAAATACACCATCCCAATGATTTTACACATGTGGAGAAAATGGATCAGCAGTTTAATATATTCAGAAATGAATTTAGAAATCTCAAACTTGGACTATTCATGGATGTAATGAGTCCACATCGATGCCTTAGTAGCATACATAGTTCATCACATGTTTTATTGGGAATTTAAAACTTAACTTTTGAATTTTATATGATGAAAAAATAAGTCATGTTGAGTTTAATGATCTCACGACCAAAACAACCTGAAAATGATATTAGTGCTTTCTTTTCACTATTAATTAATTATTTTAAACTCTTATGAGAGTATGGTATTTGGGTGTATGATTCTCATAAAATAGAATATTTTTAACTGCATGAAAAGATTATGTTCACTATAAATGACTTCTTAGTATAGGGATATTTTTATAGATATAGTGTTAAGAGGTATGAAGCATATCCAATTTCCAAACAATATACTTCATATTATCAACTGCATAATGGGAGAAAAAAATACACATGGGTAGTAGAGTTTTTTTTGTCTATGGATCACTCTTATAGAAGATTAAAAAAGTTATTTAATGAATCACATGAATTTGATATTTCTCTAAAACCTTTTTCCTCAAATCAATATTTATAGAGAGTGAAAAAACTTTATATGACATTTGGAATGCCACATAAATCTAGTAATGAGAAAAATATTTCTAAGAAATAGTCATTGTTTTTTGACCTACCATATTGGAGATATCATGAGGTGAAACATAACATTGATGTCATGCACATGGAGAAGAATATATTTGACAACTTGATTAGATTATTGTTAGATATTTAAGGAAAGACTAAAGATGGGTTGAATGTGAGATTGTACTTACTATCAATGGAAATACATTTGGAGTTATCTCCCACTCTTGATAAATGGTGAACATTTTTTCCCCAGCTTGTCATACATTATCCAAGAGGGAAAAATTAGATTTTTAGTGTCTTATTGTTGTAAAAGTGCCATAGGGTTATTACTAAAATGTAAAACATTTTGTGTCTTTAAAGGGTTGGAAGTTGGTAGGTATGAAATATTAGGATTGTCACGTTATGATGCAACAACGTCAAGTAGTTTCATTGGGTGTAATATTGCCCATATGTGCTATAAATATGATCATGAAGGTGTGTTATTTTTTTAATTGAATTTTTAATAAAGTTATTAATAATAATTCTCTTAACTTTTTTGGAAAATGATGAAAATTATATACTTTGTCAATTAAAAATGTATTTTCCTCCATTTTTTTGATATAATGGTGCATTTAATGGTTCATATGGTTCAAGAAATAAAGCTTTTAGGACCTATATATCTACAAGGGATGTATTATTTTGAAAGGTATATGGAGACATTGAATGGGAATGTTAATAATCCATATCAACTTGAAGTCACCATTATTGAAAAGTATATTTCTGAGGTGCTTGTGGAGTTTTGTATAAGCTACTTGTCTATGGTGGAGCCCATTGGTTTGCCTCCATCTCACCATGAATGAGTTAATTATGGGGGAAAGGGGATTCATGGATTGAATGTAAAATCTTGTCAGGTGAACAGATAAATATGGTTCATTTATACATCTTGAATAACATAGATTATTCTCAACCATATAAAAAATTTCATATTAATGTGTTAGAACAATATCATCCATAGACGAAAGAAATTTGGATTTTGAATGATCATAATTTTTTTTTCTATGGTTTAAAAGACCATTCTTTGTTGATCAGATGCAGCAAAAACATTAATATGGTTAGTGGGTGGTCCAAGATTAAATGTGACAAAATGGTTTGGGTATGACATTAATATCTATACATTTTATACAAAAGATCCGGACAATAAAAGTGCAGTTTAGAATAGTGGTGTATCAGTGTTTGCAGAAGAAATAATTTTTTCATGTTCTAAAGACAAAAACCCAATTGATAAATCAGGTTCAAATTATTCAGTCATTTAGGAAATATTGGAGGTTGATTACATTAAATTTAAAGTTCCGATGTTTAACTACCAATTGTTTATCGGTAAAAAAATGGTAGACACAATGAATTTGGAAAGAAGATTATTAAATTTAACAGATTGGAATACATAGTTGATCCTTTTATAATTGAAATGCTTGAAAAACAAATTTTCTATGTTATTGATCAATCTGATATGTAGTTGTCAACTGTTTTACAAGAAAAAACAATATTTTGTGATGATCAACTTAACAAAGTTGATGATTTATGTGAGATCCCTACTTCCATGGAAATATTAGCAGATAATAGTGATGAGCACATCGTAGAAAAGGTTTCTACCATAATAAACTATAATGATGAAGGAATTTTGGTAAACAATATTTTAGTACATTCCTTATATTACATTTAACATTTTTTATTTCTCATTTAATTTTATAAATTTCGAAAAATGTTAGATATGTTAATTTTATTTTCCTAATTAAAAAACTTATTAAAACTATTAAGTTTAAATTATTGTTTATATTAGTTTGGTTTTATTTAGGTTACTATATTTACCCTTACACAGCTTATCTATTTATTGATTTTTTTGAAATAAAATTATTTTAAATCTAATATTTTAACTAATAACAAAAATATTTTATAAGTTTATATAAAGAAAATATTCTTTTTTGTATAAAAAATGATTTATTAGGTTAGACCATTTTTAATATTCCTACACCATTTGGGATTTGTTTTCATTCATTTGCATGAAATTTCATATATCATTAATGTTGTTCAAATTTTTGTTAAATATTAAAAACATGAATAATTTGTGTTATGTTTTAGTTTACTTTTTTGTTTCATAATTTTTCATTTTTTAGTTATATTAATATTATAACTTGAATTTGTATATTTGTTTTCTAATTGTTTGTTCATTTGATTTGTAGGATATTGTCAGATCAATCAAATGAGCAACCACATACTTTTAGAGTTGAGTGTACTCATACCTATGGGGAGGAACGTGCACATGATCCTTTTTATGATCCTATCCTTCTTTACAAGAGTCATATACTTCCATAGAGTAGAAAAATATTTCTAGGGTTGGTAAATGTGGAAGCGCACATTTACCAAAATTATCAGTTGCTCGTAGACAGGACTAGGGGATACTGATAGAAGTTGATGATAATGGTATTTCCAGAGGTCCTAATGAAAAACAATTCTACAATTTTGTATCATTTCAGGGTAAAAGAAAAGAAATTAATTTGATTAATGATGGGAGTCATGTTGATAAAGTAACTCTATCTCAGTTGTGGGAGACCATTTTGGTAAGATGATTTTTTATTGTTTGACTAATATTGAAATGTTTATAGTAATATATTTTTCCCCCTTCTTATCATATGACATATGATATACCTAACACTAGAGAAGTCAGGGAGAAATAATTATCATTGGCCGCTAGGAGAAGGAAGGATTTCATATAAACCCTCACATTTGATTTCATTTTTGGGCACAAGCAACATGAAAATCCATTTCAAAATTATCCTTTTATATATGAAGAAACATGGATGATTTTTTTTTAAATTAGAAGACAAGAATCATTTTTGGTATGTGTAATGTAAAATTTTATAAGTTATTTTATATTAATGATAATATTAATGATTTATTATTCTTAATTTACTGTAATTGAGGAGATCTCATCAAGAGATCCAATATGGAAACATATACCCTCATACTTTATATTGGGGTAGTTATATGTTATTTGAATAACAAATGTTGGTTGAAAAATTTTAAAAATGGAGAGATGAGTCTTCAAGCTCTGGAGGATTGCCCCTCCACCCCCTTGTTAGACATGAAAATGGTAGAGGTCTTGGATGAGAAAAAAAGGGAAATCTGTTATGGAAGATTTGAGGGTTTTAGATGATATGACTGTATGATGTTTACTTTATTTATTTATATAAATCAATTCAATTATTTATATATATTTTTAATCATAATATAATTTTTTTTCAAATAATTCATTCAGGATTTTCTTGAGAACCAGAGAACACAAGGGGTCTTTTTAGCTGAGGGTAGGCAGGATATTTTATCTACATAATTGGAAAAGCTCGAACACCTGAGTCACATATGAGGAAACTCGATAGTTGTATCCATGAGAAAAGTGTTACCTCTTTACTTAGATTCTGTAATTGAGGTTATTTACAAAAATAGAATCTTTGGTGGCTGAAGTTCATAATATTAACGTTATGATGGAGGATAAGATATGAGTACTAGTACAGTCCATGTTTTCAGACATGAAAAGATAATTTTAGGTTATAGCTCCCACTCCTCCAGCTCCTCTAGTACCTCCCAATTCTTTAACTTTGCATGGAGACCCAACTTTTTATCCTACTTCTACACCCCTCCTCCAAAGCTTCCTAGTTACTGTGAGTTATATGCTGATGATCCTCAGTATCATATTGTTGCACATGGGATGAAATGTTATATTGTATATATCATTCATTATAAATAGTTAGATACAAAACATCAATGGTTCACTATACAAGATATTATAAATATATTAGTTAAAGTACCATTACCTACAGATGAGGTGAGGACAACTGGACAAAGTATCAGCCACTTTTTAGTTTGTCCATCTAGACATGTACGACATATTACCATATATGTATGTGTATATTTCATATGATTACATTTTTGTATTAATTTTATTAACATTTTAAATTTAATAAATTTATCAGTTTATTTATATTAATACTTTAATGGTAAAGAAATACTATGTAGCTAACAACAAAGGAAAATGGCTATGACTTCATATACAAATTCTAGTAGTCTTGATAGTTTTTCAAGATATTCAAATTTATTATTGGGTGTTCATGAGATTCCAATTGAAGCTAATGTATGTGGGTGTGAAATTACTATTGGTATTTTGAAAAATTATATCATGATGTTTTTTACAGGAGATAACTTGGGCATCAATATGATGCAGGTTTTTTTACATGTAAGTATTAACAAAATATTTCACTGCATTAAAATTGTTGAAAATTTATACTTATTTGTATTTTTTATTGTGTATCTTTATAAAATGTTTGATGAGAATGATAAGATACATGTATATGGATTTATAGTCCCCCAATTAATTTCACCTAAAGTGAGAACAATGATAGAAGAATAAATAAAAATTTATATTGTGGAAAGATTTGAATAGAATATAATTACTTAGTGCTTGATATTTTCTTATGTTGATATGTATGAAACATATATCTCACAATGTTTTGTCTACCTTTTAACATAATAACCACTAACACTATATTTTATTCCATATTAGTGACCACTATATGTTAGATATCTTTTTTCCATGGGAGAAGACACTTTATTGTATATTTTCTATCCATGGTGATGTGTGAGAAAATTTTAAGAACATATTGGAATTGTAAGTTTTAATTTCTTAATAGTTGTTTATATTATAATTAATTTTTAAATTTATATCATTCTTATTATTTTCTAATAGTGGATAAAATTTCTTCTGAAACCCCACAAAGAAAAATTGCACCAAGATCAAATATGTAAAAGTAAAGGTGAATTTTCATTTATAATTAGTAAATTTTGGATATGTAACATAAAAATAATATGTATAATTGAAGATATATTTTAAACAAAATTTTCTTAAAAAAAGGTATCAAATAATGATAATATTTTGTGTCAATATTTATGTATATAATAATTACAACTAGAACAGTTATGAAGTTCAATCAAGTTATATTTCTTTATAAACTATTCTTTAATATTTTAATTGCTTTACTCATGATACATGTTAAAAAGTTTCCTTTTAATTTATAGATCTATGATGACTCTCACCCTTATAGTGCGCAAGAAATGAAAAACTTACAAGTGGAATGGGAAAATTATTTTATAGGTTTGGTTGGATTTTAGATTGTTTTTTTGTTAATATTGTAATTTTGAATGTTGTAATTATAAATGTGTATTTTCTAGATGTTTATGTTAGAATTTAGTTTGTTTTTAGTTAATATTGTAATTTTGAATGTTGTAATTGTAAGAGATAATTTTATTGTTGTTTTTTGGTAGTTTTTGTTTCTGTTTGTTTCTATTTGTATGTTGTTTTGGTGGGTAGTAGACATGAATGATTAAATGAAACATTTTTTTGAAAAACATTTACACATCAATTATTTTATAACCGATTTTAAAAAACCATATTCATTTTTTACAAGTTATTTATTTAGTAAATGACATGTGAAAAGGTTTTTTACATTGGTTATAAAATTACCGATGTAAACTCCCCTCATTTCGAAGGTTTTCTATGTTAGTTATATAGGAACCGATGTGGAATTTTTCTTTTACGTAGGTTATTAAATAAACAATGTAAAAGATTATCCACGTTGAATCATTTTTATGTCGATTATCTAGATAAATGATGTAGAGTAGGCATTTTTATATCCTTTATCAAACAACGGATGTAAAAAAGCCTCTGTGTTGAAGCTTTTCCACATCAGTTATGTAGAAATTAATGTAGAATATGGTTTTTAAGTCAGTTATTTAATAAATGACGTAAAAAACCATTACCATGATACATTTACAATGACCATTTTTTAACTAATATAAATGACATATTTATAACATTTCCTTCAATAAAGTAGGCTAATAACCAACATAAAAAATAAAAAAAACACTGATGATAAAATGAATTTAGGCATTAGTGGTGGTTCCATTTTTGATTGGAAAAACGACTTAACCCTAAATTGCTTGATTTAAATTCAATTTCATAAAATAGGATTATGAAAAAATAAAATCCGTATCAAATTGGGATTTGAATTTTCTTTGGCATGACATTTTGAGAAAGCCCCCAATTCCATTGAACTGGGGTGTGTTTGTCGAATTTGATGGAAATTGTGAAATAAAATTGTGGAATTAAATTATAAAATTGATTTTTGAAATTTAATTCAAATTTTTAATTTCAGAAAGGTGGATTTAATTTTTTTTTGATAAGAACCTCAGTATGTTTTACCCTGGAAAAGGCATAAATTTATTAAAAACCTATTTTTTTATAAATAAAAATTATTATATTGAAAAGATAACTCGGTGAATTTTATTTTGAACAGTTTTGAGATAAATTTCCCAATATTTACTATTGTTTGATCCCATACATGACTAGTTAGTTAGTGAATTTTTTAGGAAACACCCTATTTACGCTTTACAACTATAACAGAACATAGTGCAACATGTCACATCCCCAATGGGATGGTGATGAGTCCTCTTTGACCAGTGCCCAAGGGATGTCTGTACCCATATTTTTGTGATCAACTATTCAAGTTTGTTAGGATTCCATAACCTTGAAGTATCATACCTCTTAGTAGATGACCGTGTTTCTTGTTTGTTATTATTTATATATATTTTATTGTTTTTAAACTATTTTACTTATGCCTTGGAAATTTATATACACTTTTTTATATTAAATTTTTATAAACCCATTGTTTGAAATATTTAAATAAAATGATTTGAAAATCATGATGTGTTTTAAATATTATTTTGTACTGCAATGCATGTTTATTTAAAACATAACGATTTATTTGGTTAATTAATGCGGCATCTTATTATGAAATCCTCAGTTAGACCCTACTATGATTTTAGATTACACCCTACCTGTGTCTTAAGATGTTTTTAGATTTCTTCCTTTTAGGTTCAAGAAAGGGAAAATCACCACTTGGTGGTGATGGTTTTTGATATTTTGGATTAGAGTACTATGTCTTTTGGTACTTGGGTTGTTTTATCTTTTTTTCCATGTAATTTGTTTTTGTAATTTTGGTTTATATAACTATATAATTTCTAGTAATATTATCCATTTGGATTTTAGTTTGAGAATACTGAAGTGTATTTATTTTTTCCACTATTTGTATGGAAAAACTATTCACAACTTTATCTCGTATGATGTGAGGTGTGAGTCACTAACCCGTGAGGATTGGGAACACTCTTCGGGGCATGTAAGTTCTTGATAGGGCATTAGGGTACTAGAGTATCCTGGATAGTTCGTAAAAAAGTGGAATTAATGGTTCAAGTTAAGCATCCTTCCATGATATTAGTAAGTTGTTATGTAATTTGGTCGGGTGTTAGTAGGGAGTTTCGAGTGAGTTTTTGGATATCTCTCACTATGAAGATCCTTAAGTCATCAGGGGTGGTTTGGTAAAGACTTATTGAATATTAGTTCTAGTATTTTTCTTGGGTTTTATTTGGGATGTTGAAATCCAAATCTTGTTTTTCTAATTGTTGAGATTAATTTTCCATGTTTCTCTTGTTTGAGTGTTGTTTTGTGTAACCTTTCTAAAATATTAAATGTAGTTTGAAGATGTTTTGTAGAAACATGAATTTGATAATATTTTTGAATTAGATCTAGGAGGAATATGTTGATGAACCACAATGAGAAAACACTCCCATGGACCTGAATCAAGTTGAAGTTGTTGTGCGTGCTACCAACCCTCCGAGAAAAGCACATGCACCCATTCCCAATCTGGCTCTAGTTGTGGAAAATCGTAGGAATGAATTCAAGATTTATTCTTAGAAATTCCTTAACCATAATCCACCATCATTCCAAGGCTCAATCGATCCTCAAAAGTCCAAGGATTGGTTGAGAAGGGTTGAAATTTTATTTGACTTCAGGGAAACTCCTGATTTGATCAAGGTGAAATTTTCCACCTTCAAGATATAGGGACCTAAAAGGAGATGGTGGGACACCATGGTGATGGAAAATAAGTATAAGGGACTTTAATGGAAGTATTTTAATTATATTTTCACTGAATAGTTAAATCCAGAGTCGATGGTGTTGTCCATGGCTATAGTTTTTTTTGAAACTTGAGTAGGTTGACAGGACGATGATAGAATCTGAAAAAATCATTACTAAACTTGTCTAGTTTACACATGAGATATTAACTAATTATAAGATGAAGACTATATGGTTCAAAATGGTACTTTGATATTTCATTAATTCATAGGTTTTCATGCTGAATCTCTCTTCTTGTGCTGACATGATGGATACAACATTGACGGTTGAGATGGACTTGGATGGAATGTCAGGGTTGATAAGAGTTCATTTTTCTCCCAAAAGTATTTATGTAGGTTGATTCAAAGGAAATAGGAATCCTAAATATTCTCTTAGAGGTTCTCAATTTAATGGTTCTTATAGACCTCTAGTAGTTCCATGAAAATGGCATTCAATTTTCTACCTAGGTGGAAATCCAGGGAACTTAAAATGGGTTTTTACTAACTCACCCTATATATGTGGTTCCTATAGATACTCAAATTACTTGTAGAAGTTCTGTTATGTTTTTTATGATCCCTGTAGTGGCGCATGATCATCTACGCCAAAAATTACTATGGAAAAATTAGATTCTTTAAATACTAAGGGATTTCAACCACACGCAACCAGAATGAATCTTCTTCACACAGTGGAAGATTCTCTAGAGGAAACACATATTGGTCCACTAACTATGAGAGGTAGCATCACTATTGAATCATCATTTGTGAATAATTTTTTTAATACTGATAAATATCATTCATTCATATCAACCCATATTGTGAGTCTGCTCAATCTTCATATAGAGATTTTATCTTATGTGTCAGATATTACTACACCCCTCAGAATAAAGATAGAGTAGGGTATTTGATGTCCTGAATGTGGGTTCTCTTTAATATAGATTTATCTTTCTTGGTATTTTTTAGGTACCCAGATGATACCTCTTGGTGTCATATTCAAGATGGATTGGATCATTTCTAATAAATCCCAAATTGATTTCTATATTCAGTGGGTCTCTTTTATTGCACTTTATGGGGTGTGTAGTATCATTTATGTATAATGGGAACCGAGGTTTAGTATAGCCAAAACTTCTTATCGAGGGTTGGGGAAAGTGATATCTGTTTTCTCTTTTGAACTATAGAGAGAATACTTGAGTTATGATCACCCTCCAGTTTTCATAGAGTTTCCTAATGATTTTCCTTCTAGCTTATCTCATTTTCCCTTGGTAATTGAGGTAGAGTTTTCTCTTTATTTGGTACCTGATACTCCACCGATATATATTCCTTCATAAAACAAGTAACTAGCTAAAATAAAAGAGTTAAAGACTCAATTGCATGATCTTTTAGAGACAGAAATTATATGTGTGAGTGGGTCAGCTTGGGTGGTGCCTATTCTCTTTTCTAAGATAGAAAATGGGTCACCTCACCTTTGTGTTGATTACCAAAAACTCAACTGAGTTATGGTAAATAAAAAGTATCTGTTTCTATAGTTTGATTATGTGATTGAGCAACTAAAAGGAAATATGTGGTTCTCAAAGATTTATCTTAAATATGGTATTCATCAACTCAGAATAAAAGAATTTAACATTCAGAGTTTCACCTTCTAGAGAAGTTATGACCATCAAGAGTACATTTTCATGCCATTTGGTCTAACCAATAATCATTTATTTTTTATGAAATTTATGATCATGTTCTTCCATGATTATCTTGATACCTTTATAGTGGTATTTTTGGATGAAATCCTTGTTTACTCTATGTCTGAAGAGGATCATGTGTGGCATCTGTGAGGAGTTCTGGAATTGTTGCGAAACTACCAACTTAATACCAAGCAATTGAAATATGATTTATGGATTCTATAAGTGATGTTCTTGGGACACAAGGTGTCAAACCATGATATTTCAATTGATTAAGAAAAGGTAAAATATATTATCACATTGGAGAAACAATGAAATGTTTTCGATATTATAAGATTCCCGAGTTTCAGAAAATATTATCGTCAATTTGTAAAGGATTTCTGAAATTTGGATTCATCTATGACTTCTCTAACTCAAAAGGGAGTAATGTTTTATTTGTATAAAAAATCTTAGTGTTTTTTTGAGATGAAATGTCTTTTGAGTAATGCGCATGTGTTGAGTCTCCTAGAGTCTGGGTGAGGCTATGTATTCTTTTATGACATATCTGGTTTGGGATTTTCTTATGTTCTTATGCATGGTGATCACATCATTACCTATGTCTCATGGACACTGAGGCAATGTGGGAACAAATATCTGACCCATGGACTTTAACTCATAGGTGTGATGCATGTACTTAATATTTGGTGACATTACTTTTAGGAGAAGGATTTACTATGTATTCTGACCACAAGATCTTGAGTTATATCTTCTCTAAAAAATATTTGAATCTCGGCCATACACATTGGGTAAAATACTTGAAATATTATTAATTTGACATCACCTATACCCTAGGGAAAGGTAATTTTATTGTATATTATTTGAGCTGGAAACTTTCAACTAAAGATGTAAATAAATCTTCAGGAGATTGGATCTCTTAGAAAATTTGCATATAAGAGTTTGTGAATCACGGGATGAGGTTGTTTTGGCTAGTGTTTAGTTTACCTCTACTCTTCTAGAGATGATTATTTAGGAACAATTGTCTGATGTTGTATTTTGAAGTATTAGTGACTCTCTTTATGGTAGAGATACCATTAATGAAAGTTTATTTTCCATAGAGGGTATTCTATGTTTTCAGAATTGTTTTTTGTACCATTAGTTTTTAGAAAATATCTTATGTGGTATTTATATAATTCTCAGTGTGCAGTGCACCCAGAAAAAAAAATATGTTTTATGACATACAACAATGATTTTGGTGGCCATGTATGAGATGGGTAATTTCTCATTTTGTCTATTATTGTAATTACTGGAAACAATTTAATGACGAGCACCATAGACCATCAGGTTTTCTTCATCCACTTCATGTAACAACTGGGAAGTGGGATGAGATCTCTATAGACTTTGTGGGGTTGTTTCCACATACCCAAAAAAGGAATAATTTTATATGAGTTGTGATCAATCAGATGACTAAATTAAATCACTTCTTACTCATTCATAATTCATAAAAAGTTAAGGAGCTGTGAAATATCTATGTGAAAGTGATTTATTATTTTAATAGAGTTCCATATTATATAGTCTCTAATAGGGACCCTTATTTTACTTCTCACTTTTGGAGAGGACTTCAGGAGGCACTGAGATCTTAGGTCTATTTGAGTACGACATACCATCCTTAGTCAAATGGAAAGAAAAAAAGATATGCACATATTCATGAGGATATGGTCTGTTCCTACATCCTTGATTTTGGTGGGGCTTGGGATAACCATTTGGGATTGGTTGAGTTTTCCTATAATAATATTTGCCTATCCACTATCAAGATGGATCCTTTTGAGGAATTTTATATCCATCCAAGTAAATATCCATTGATTTGGTTAGATATCATTGAATTTTCCTTGGTTGGATGAAGCTTGGTTTAAGAAAAAAGATTCATCTAATTCATTAGAGAATTCTGATGGAAGAGATCCGATAAAAGTATTATACAGACTATCATCATAGACCATTGGAATATTTAGTTAGTGACCTGTGTTTCTTGAATGTTTCACCACATTTGGGTCTTCAATAGATTAGGATGAAAGGGAAACTTGATTTTTATTTTTGGGACCTTTTGAGGTTGGTGAGTGTTGGAGTTGGTGGTCTAGAACCAACTACTTTGTACTTTATTCATTAATAAAAGCCTTATCACATATTGATTGTTCTTATGCATGAAAATGCATGTGATAATGTCCAAAGGACAGCTGTTGCATTAAAGGGTCACAGCGAATCCCTGCTATGATGAGAACCCAGAAGTGCCATAACACTGTTCTTGAATATATGTTATATGGCCGAATGATATTATTTGAGGGACACAAATAATACTGGTCATTAGGGGTGAGGAATCATAAAACTTTGAGGCACATTCTCATGGTGTGCGCCCTTGGTAATATCCAGGAGGATATTATGAGAAGGAGACCCGCCAGTAGGAAATCAACATTTCATAGTGTCATTGGATGTTCCTATCTACAGACATGTGTATTGGTCCTTAGACTTTAATATTATTATTAATGGGTATTACAACTCGCACACTTAGATGTATTGACGAAAACTATGATGACACACTTTTCGTAGTGAGTTAGGATACGTTGGGTGCATCACGAGTAATACTGCATTAATAGATAATGCCAGAAAGGATTTGTCCCTTCTATTCCATAATGGATGTAGATATTTCAGGCCCTTTGATGGAATTGATATAGCCTAAATAAATCCATGGACATGGTAAGATATGGGCGAGTTCAATTCCTGGAAGTCAAAGAAAGAATAATTGAGAACATGGGTTGATGGCCCTAGAATGCAACTCGCTTGATTAGAGATATAGAGACAAATGTATTATATTACATGGTAAGCGTTCATAGGAGGTGACACGTCATTGCGGCGTTAAATTCTTTCTCTATGGGTGCCTTGGAATGTTTCAAGACGCTAACCTTGAACTTTAGGCAGGCTCCGCCTAATGCCACTATGAAAGAGGCCTAGAGGGTCACACACTAAGTGTGTCCATTTATCTCAGTTAAATATTAATTTAACATGTTAAATAAATATTATTCCCGACTATGGTTTAATAATTATTTAAGGATGCCTGATTTCATTTATTTCGACACTAGTTATTCAAGAGAATATATTGTGGGTGAAATAATATATTTATTAGAGAGTAATGAAATTGCATTTATTTAAGAAATAAATAGCCATCAATCAAGGTCTAATAAATTTGGTGGAGAAAAATGGAAAATAAAAGTTCACACCGTGTATATTAAATATAAACGCCGTGTAGTTTTATGGAAAACAAGTACACGCCGTGTATTAATTATTACATGCCGTATAGTTTTCCAGTCGGGATTATGAGGATATAATAGTGATTTGTTAAATGATATTAATTATTATCAGCGTGGGCGCATGTCAAGGAATTAATAATTTGACACGGGGGTTTCAATAACAGTTAATGAAATAAATAAAACACGTAACACATTTATTTATTGTCATAACTCTATTAACCTCAAACCCAATTATAAATATCCTCACAACCCAAACACTTTTTCAAAAAGATCCATTATTGTGCACAACGGATTTGGAAATACTCTCAAGACAAGAAGGAATTACCTTTCCACCAAGAACGCCCTCACGTTACGAGAGCGAGATCCTCCACCGGATCAAGGCGGGTGGAGGCGGACATCGAAAGAGAAGGTTCTTCTGCGCTAGAACCCAGAGATCCCTTCGGTGACGTCCAGATATACATGGAGAACATGTGGATCACCACTAGAGGAATCCTATATTTGGATTCTACAATGCAACAATTGATCACATGATCGTGATCAGAGACATCGACGAAGAAATAATTCCACCGAGGTAATTCTTATGAATTAATTAAATTAATTATAACCAACATATGATGATCCCATATCAATGGTTCCAGGAATCTTCTTTTCTTTTTCGTTCTTCATTCCATTCCGAAGATCCAGTGTTTTATATCGTGACGGATCTCAGATTGAACATTGTTTAATATTAAAATTATAGTTGGGAAAACCCACCAATGCGCTTCCGCTGTGCCCGGAACCTACAAGTGGTATCAGAGAGATCATATCATTGATTATAATTATTTAGTTTTTCATTGATGTTTTACGCATTTAATAATTTAGTTGTTTCAATTCAAGTTTAATCATTCTGGAAATATGAATCTTGAGATCAGTTCCTCCTCCTTCGTTTCTCGTTCACCTCACAGAAATGAATTTTTCTTTTAATTTTGATTAAAATAAAATAGAGGAAGTCATCCAGTGGAGCCAAACGTTTCTAACCATACAACACCAGAATACATGGCGTGTATTCGGAATTACACGCCGTGTAGTCCAGGTTCATGCATCAGACTGGTCTTCAAAATCAGGCCATGTATTGATCCTATCTAAGTCATTTATGACATCGTGTGTTGACCAGGAATAGGTGGCACACTATTTCTGGATTACACACCATGTGGTCCAACAGAACACGACATGTAGTCTCTTCGGGCTAGGGTTGGACTGTGTACCCTGTACACGGCCTGCCCGGTTGGAAACCGTGTAACGTAGAAACTACACGGCGTGTGTCCCACTGTACACACCGTGTACTCCGAAAATTTCTGAAGTACATTAACATGCCATGTCCCCAGGTGTGTACTTTGGATAGAAGGTGAAGAAAAGTACACACCATGTAGTCAGAACTACACGCCGTGTACTCACCCAAATTATACAGATTTATTAAAATTTATTATTATATTATACAAACCCTTGAGACATGTACCGTAGTGCAGGCGTAAAGTTGAGGCACAACACATGATAGGTGTTTTATATATATGTGTTTAATTTAACATCTGGGTAATAAATGGGAATTCACCAGGTTTCCTCCAAGGAACAATTTACGTACAAGGATAATTTTAAATGAATTTATTTTTTTTAAAATTATGATGGATGAGAATATCGAGGAAGGTTAGAAAAGGGTTTAAGATAAAAGGATTGATTAATTAAAGAAAATTAATTGATTCGAGAGTGATTTATCTAAAACAAGAATTATTGAAGAATTGAATGCTAGTTTTATTTATGCATAAATATCGTTGCATGTATGGATGATAATGAGCTAGACCGAGACCTTTGTATGTGAATGGTTTCTTTTAATTTATTTATTTTAAATTAAATTAGTTGGCTTGTGAGCCATATCCTCATTAATATGTAGGGCCTGCGTGCCCAAGGATTCTTTTATGCTAAAACCACTTTTACCCATCACCTGTGTGTGAGATAAATGCATATGTAATGGATGAAGATCCCAAGCTAGTGGAGGTGGCTCAAGACAGGAGCCAAGGTGAAACCAATCCAAGGAGATACAAAGGTGGACAAGTAGAAAGATGTAAACACGAACCCGAAAGGTTCAAGGTGTTTCTCCCCTAGGTCTTGGGTTATTTTATCAACCGCTAGATAAATTAACCAATAGAAAAATCTCATTATCATACCATTTATTTTATTTCTGTCAGCTAAATGGTTTATTTATTGTGGGTGTGTTTTCACGATCACACAATTAATGAATTAAACGAGCATGCAAGATGCAACTAAAATAAAAACTGGCTTATATGTAAATATTATCTTAGACATGTTTAATCACTTAAGTATATCCCACTTAATATTAACAAGATTGTAATAAAAGATAATAAAATTGAAATTTACGTATAAGGATTAAATCCCTCAAAAGAAATATGAAGTCGGTATAGCCTTCCATAATCTTGGTTAGAATCGAACCATAGTTCAAAGTGCTTGACCAACCCTAGTTGGGGTGATTTCAATTATCGGGGAATTTTAATTCAAGGTTTTGGGTTGACTTGACTTGATTCACATCAAGGGTTGACTGCCACAACAGGACTTGGTGTGACCAAGAGGCAATGGTTGAGGAAAACCAAAATAAAAGGATTTCAGGATTGGGGAGTCCACTCAGCGGATCATGGAGCAGAGAGTTAATGCAGTTGGCATTTAGAAATCCTACCTAAAACCCTTCAAGTTGCTTGACCAACCCTAGTTGGGGTAATGCGATGGGAAATATGGATCCTTTACACTAGAATATTCAGGCAACAGAATATTCCAAAATCAATGGTGAGGGTTATTGGAATTCGATAAAATAGGGGGAGACTAATAAGTATTAATTTATTTATTTTTCTCAGTTTTTTAATAAAGTACTAAACCTTTGCTCATATTAATTTGTAGAAACGACAATAAAATGACTTCAAACATATCATTACAAACCATACTCAAGAAGGAAAACCCTCTCACCGGCACTAATTTCCAAGAGTGGCAGAGGTGTTTATGCATTATCCATCGCCACGAGAGGAAATTGTATATGCTGGAAGAGCCTGTTTCAGTGGCGCCTAGATCAGAACTTCTACACTTAACTCACCAGGTAGATAAGGACATGGGACGTGACAAAACTGCAGTCCTTATGGTGAATAAGAAAAGGAAGGACAAGGGAAGGGGCTAAAGACTTATAAACACACTGAAGCCCTCAAGCACCGTCCCTCCAAGAAGGGGAAGATCAAGAGGCAGGGCAAGGAACATGAGGCAATGTGTTTTGCATGTGGAAAACAAGGCCATTGGAAGAGGAATTTCACCCAGAAGCATCAGGATGCTAATGGTGCATTCGTTATCGAGTGTAATCTTTCTATTTCTACACATTGGGTATTAGATACACCTTGTGGGGCTCACATTTGTATTCAAATGCAAGAACCAAGTAGATTTAGAAAGATTACCAGAGGAGAGGTGGATCTTCGAGCTGCCAATGGCACAAGGATGGCTGCGTTGGCTCTTGGTGATTACCACCTCTCATTGCCAACTGGGATGATCTTGGTTTTACATAACTATTATTATGTTCCCAGTGTTACCAACAAAATAATTTCTGTATATTATTTGGATATGGATGGATTTATTTTCATGTTTGGAAATAAGGGTTGTCTCTTTTATAAGAACAACATATGTTATGGTATGGAACATTTAAATAATGGTTTGTATGTATTAAATTATGAAAACCAAGTTTTGTAAATCGATAACGAAACAATCTCACACGACTCATACATCTCCCAGTTGTGGCATCACCGTGTCAGTCATGTAAACAAGAAGCGCTTGACAAAGCTCTGCCAAGATGGATATTTAGACTCTACTGAGCTAAAACCACTTGATATATGTCACGCTTGTTTACAAGGAAAAATGACCAATCCTCCTTTTGGTGGATGAGGTTAAAGGGCCACAGAGCCTCTAGGATTGGTACACACGGATGTGTGTGGACCATTTTCAGTAGAAGCTAGAGGTGGATATTATTACTTCATTACTTTTACTGATTATTTGAGTAGATATGGATATGTCTACTTAATGAGGTAAAGTCAGAGTCCGTAGAGAAATTTAAGGAATTCAAGGATGAAGTAGAGAATCAGCTTGGTATAAAGATAAAGAAGCTTCAATTAGATCAAGGTGGAGAATATATGAACCATTATTTCATCGATCTTCTACGGGAGTCTGGGATTCTATCTCAACTCACTCCTCCTTATACACCACAGTGGAACGGTGTTAGAGAAAGGATGAACTGAACCTTGTTGGACATGGCGAGGTCGATGATGAGTCATGCGGATCTTCCATTATCCTTTTGGGGATGTGCATTACAAACTGCAGCATACACATTAAATCGAGTAACAACTAAGGCAGCAAATGGAATTCCCTCCAAGTGATGGAGTGGAAAGAAACGCATTTTGTCGCATACACATGTATGGGGATACAAGGCATTTGTTAAGGCCTTTTCAGGCAACAAACTAGCACCCCAAGGCACGAAGTGTATCTTTAGAGGATATCCCAAGGAAACGAAAGGATATTACCTATATAACCCTCAAGACAAGAAAGTGACTGTCACCAGACAAGTTGTCTTTCTTGAGAGGGAGCACATACTCAAGAAGGATAGTGGGAGAAAGATTGACTTCGATGAAGTTGATGCGTAAGATACACAGGAGTTGGTATAGGAACAAGTTCCACAGGTCCCTGTGGAAGAGGTTCTAGAAACACAAGTACTGCGTAGGAGATCAAGAGAGGTAAGGGTACCAGAGAGATTTGGTTTCCTATTCACCGAGGATGGTGAATCATTATTGTTGGACAATGATGAGCCTCTCTCCTATAAGGAAGCAGTAGAATTATCAAAAGCTGTAAGATATCTAGAAGCTATGAATTATGAGATGGATTCCATGTATCAGAACCACGTTTGGGTTTTAGTCGATGAGCCAGTTGATATAAATCCTGTTGGATGCAAATGGGTATTCAAGAGAAAATTGGACATGGAAGGTCAAGTTATCACCTATAAAGTAAGGCTAGTGGCTAAAGGATTTAGACAGCGTCAAGGAATTGACTATGATAAACCTTCTCGTCAGTTTCCAGGTTTAAATCCATAATAATCATACTTACCATAACATCATACCATGACTACGAGATTTGGAAAATGGATGTCAAAACATCATTCCTTAATGGGAACCTTCAGAAAGATGTCTATATGAAACAACCAGAAGGGTTTGTGACACCAGATGAAGGAAAACAGGTTTTCATGTTGCAGAAATCCATTTATGGATTGAAGAAAGCATCCAGGTCATGGAAAATTCGATTTGATGAATCCATAATGGAATTTTGTTTCATTAAGAACGAATGTGAGCCATGTGTTTATAATCGGTTTAATGGGAATGCGGTCGTTATCCTAGTAGTTTATGTTGATGACATATTGCTTATTGGAAACGACGTACCAGCCTTATAGTCAGTTAAGAACTGGTTGAACAAGTGCTTCTCCATGAAATATTTAGGTGAAGTAGCCTACATTCTAGGGATCAAGATCATTCGTGATAGATCCAAGAGGCTACATGGACTAAGTCCGGGTACATACATTGACCAGATACTAAAGAGATTTAGTATGGAACAATCCAAGAGGGAATTGGTTCCAGTGTCACAAGGCCTACATCTTTTTAAGAAAATGTGTCCTCAGACACAATAATAGAAAGATAGAATGAGTAAGATCCCATGCGCTTTGGATATAGGATCCATCATGTATGCCATGTTATGTACCAGGATTGTTGTTGCCTATGCACTGAGCATGGTAGGTAGATATCAAGCAGATCCAGGAGAACAACATTGGACTACTGTTAAGACTATCCTTAAGTATCTGAGAATAACTAAGGATATGTTCCTGGTGTATGGAGGAGACGAGGAGCTTGTCATCAGAGGGTATGCTGATTTTGGTTTTCAGACAGATCAGAACGATTTAAAGTCGCAATCTGGATATGTTCTCTGTCTCAATGGAGGAGCTGTGAGCTAGAAGAGTTCAAACCAACCAGTTTTCGCCGATTCTACAGCAGAGTACGAATATATAGCGTCTTTTGATGCAGCCAAGGAAGTCATCTGGATTTAGAACTTTGTCCAGGAGCTTGATGTGGTTCCTAGCAGTAAAGATCCCATTACATTGTATTGTGATAATACTACAGCGGTGGCTCTTGCAGAAGAACCAAGGTCACATCAACGGACAAAGCACATACTCCGGAAGTATTACCTCTTGAAAGATTTTTATCAGAGGGGTGAAGTTGCTGTGAGCAGAGTGTCCACAGAAGAGAACGTGGTGGACCCCCTGACTAAAGGCCTATCTCAGCAGAAACATGAATATCATGTGAGAGCTAGCGAGTTAAAGGTTGTTAGCAGTTGGCTATAGTCTAAGTGGGAGTCTGTTGGAGTTGGTGGTCTAGAACCAACTACTTTGTACATTATTCATTAATAAAACCCTTATCACATATTGATTGTTCTTCTACATGACAATGCATGTGATAATGTCCTAAGGACAGCTGTTGCATTAAAGGGTCATAGCGGATCCCTACTATGATGAGAACCCAGAAGTGCCATAACACTATTCTTGAATATATGTTCTATGGCCGGATGATATTATTTGAGGGACACAAATAATACAGGTCATTAGGGGTGAGGACTCATAAAACTTTGTGGCACGTTCTCATGGTGTGAAACCTTGGTAATATCCAGGAGGATATTATGAGAAGGAGACCCGCCAGTAGGAAATCCACATTTCATAGTGGCATTGGATGTTACTATCTGTAGTCGTGTGTATTGTTCCTTATACTTTAAGATTATTATTAATGGGTATTAGAACTTGCACACTTAGATGTTTTGACGAAAACTATGATGACACACTGTTTGCAACGAGGTAGGACACATTGGGTGCGTCATGAGTAATACTGCATTAATAGATAATGCCAGAAAGGATTTGTCTCTTCTATTCCATAATGGATGTAGATATTTCAGGCCCTTTGATGGAATTGATATAGCCTAAATAAATCCATGGACATGGTAAGATATGGGCGAGTTCAATTCCTAGATGTCAAAGAAAGAATAATTGAGAACATGAGTTGATGGCCCTAGCATGCAACCCGCTTGATTAGATATATAGAGACAAAGGTATTATATTACACGGTAAGCATTCATAGGAGGTGACACGTTATTGCAGCGTTAACTTCTTTCTATATGGGTACTTTGGCGTGTTGATAGATGCTAACCTTGGACTTTAGGCAGGCTCCCCCTAATGCCACTGTGAAAGAGGACAAGAGGGTCACACACTAAGTGTGTCCATTTATCTCAGTTAAATATTAATTTAACATGTTAAATAAACATTATTCCTGACTATGGTTTAATAATTATTTAAGGATGCCTGATCGCATTTATTTCGACACTAGTTATTCGAGAGAATATATTGTGGGCGAAATAATATATTTATTAGAGAGTAATGCAATTGCATTTATTTAAGAAATAAATAGCCATTACTCAAGGTCTAATAAATGTGGTGGATAAAAATGGAAAATAAAAGTACACAGCGTGTATATTAAATATGCACGCCGTGTAGTTTTATGGAAAACAAGTACACGCCGTGTATTAATTATTACACACCGTGTAGTTTTCCAGTCGGGATTCTGAGGATATAATAGTGTTTTGTTAGATGATATTAATTATAATCAGCATGGGCGCATGTCAAGGAATTAATAATTTGACATGGGGGTTTCAATAACAGTTGATGAAATAAATAAAATGTGTAACACGTTTATTTATTGTCATAACTCTGTTAACCTCAAACCCAATTATAAATATCCTCACAACCCCAACACTTTTTCAAAAAGATCCATTTTTGTGCACAATGGATTTGGAAATACTCTCAAGTCAAGAGAGAATTCCCTTTCCACCAAGAACGCCCCCACATTACGAGAGCGAGATCCTCCACCGGATCAAGGCGGGCGAAGACGGACATCGCAAGAGAAGGTTCTTCCGCGCTGGCACCCATAGATCCCTTCGGTGACGTCCAGATATACATGGAGCACATGTGGATCACCACTAGGGGAATCCTATATTTGGATTCTACGATACAACAAAAGATCACAGGATCGTGACCAGAGACATCGACAAAGAAAGAATTCCACCGAGGTAATTCTTGTGAGTTAATTAAATTTATTATAACCAACATATGATGATCCTATCTCAATGGTTCCAGGACTCTTTTTTTTTCGTTATTCATTCCATTTCGAAGATCCGATGTTTTATATCGTGACAGATCTTGGATTGAACATTTTTTAATGATAAAATTAATGTTGGGAAAACCCACCAACGCGCTTCCGCTGCGCCCGAAACCTAAAGTGAGTAAGTGGAGAAAGTGCCTTACATTTTAGAAGATCCACAAGAGTTGTCATTGATACATAACATGTTCCATATATCACGACTCTAAAAGTATCGTTATGATACATCTCATATTTAGAGCTAGATTGATCTTGATGTCAAGGATCATTTTCCCATGACTGATCATCCAGTGGGGATCGTTGATTTTGAAACTAAGTTATTTCATGGGAGGATGATAAATTTGGTTATAGTGTTATGGAAGCATAGTTCTTATAATCATGATATGTGGGAGAGAGAGGAATTTATGAGAGAGTAGTGACATTATCTTTTTGACATTAAATATTATTAATAGGCTTTATAAGGACAAAACGTTTCTATAGTGGGGAGGTTGTAAGATCATGTTTGTGTTTTCAGGTACTCTTCAACCCCTCTTTTGGTCATACATTGGATGGGTCTTATTTAGGGGTGATTCAGGTGAAATTTTGAAAATTTTGGAAGTATATTAGGCTACACATGGTTAGTGCACAATTTGTCAAACTGTATGCCCACTAAGCTGAAATCGTGAAACCCCAAAATAGGGGACGATGGTTAGGGTGTACGGTTTAAAAAATGGTGTATCCCAACCTAGAAAACCAAGCACACATGATTTATTTATTCTAAAAATTCATTAAAATTTCCCAAAAACCTATTTTGGATCCTCCAAATCCTCTAAAAAGAAGATCTAAGTAAGGTGATCATCATTCAATCCTTTCAAGATAAGAATTATCTCACTATTCCTTCTATCCCACACTCTTAATCTCTCATCCTTAGGGTTTGATAAATCTCTATGTTTTTGGAGGATAAAATCTCCATTGTTTTAGATCTTGAATATATGTTTGATTATCAGATGTCCATTTCCTGCATTCATCATTAGAGTTTCCCATCATGGGAGTTGTGAGATGTGATATCTTTGTTTTATTAGGTGCTTCCATTTATGATTGGCCAATTGATTTAACTCTAAAGTTATTGATTTAAATTAAATCAATTTCAATTGTATTATAAGAATCCTAATTCACATAAAATTTGGATTCTAATTTTCTTTGGAAATAAATTTTGGGAAAACCCCCAATTACAATGAGATGGGGTGTGATTGTAGAATTGGATGGAAATTGGGATGTGAAATTGTGGAAGTAAATTGTGAAATTGATTTATGAAATTTATTTCAATTTTTTTTGTCCGAAAGATTCATTAAAATGTTTTCATAAGAATCGTGATTGGTTTTATCCTGGAAAAGTCATCAATTGATTAAAAACCTATTTTTTTAAATGGAAATTGTAACCTTGAAATGGTTAATGGGTTAAACGTATTTTGAAAAGTTATTTTTATCAATTTACCATTATTGATAGTTTTTTTGAGCACATGGAATACTACTTAGTTAGTGAGTTATTTTATATAATACTCTATTTATTCTTTAAAACTCTAACGAAACATTGTACAGTAAGTCACATCCTAGATGAGATAGTGATACATCGTATTTGAAAAGTATGGGAGGGTTCTATATAGACATATTTCCATGATCACCCATTCAAGTCTGTGAGGATACCATAACATAAAAATATCATTACTTTTGGAATATGACCTTGTTTCTCATTCGTTATTACTTTGATATATGAAATTGTTTATTAACTATTTTATATAAGCCTTGTGAATTTATGTAAACCATTTTATATAAAATTTTTATTAACAATTTTTTAAAATAATTCAATAAATTTAAATGAAAAGGAATATTTATTTTAAATATGATTTTATACTACCATGCTTATTTGTTTAAAATTGAAATATTTATTTAGTTACTTATTATGGAATTATTTGGTGAGACCCTAGTGGGATTTTAGATCAAGCCCCACCAATGCCTTTTGGGTGTTGGTATATTTTCTCCTACCATGTTCAATAAAGGGAAAAAAACCTCTTGGAGGTGGTGGTTATTGATCACTGGGTTTGGATTTATATGTCTGTTGGGAATTAGGTTATCTTAACTTTTTGTTTCTGGAATTTTTAGTTGCACTTTGGGTTTATATACAATTTTTAATTTTGGTATTATTTTCCCAGTGGTGTTTTCTTATGAGAATACTATTTTTTATCTATTTCATAAGTATTTTTTGAGGAAAAAACATTCCAACATTTATCTGGTATGATGTTAGGTGCTAATCTCCAGCCCGTGGGGATTGAGAACGCCATTCCAGGCATATCAGGGCCAGCTCAATTATTAGGGTACAAAGGTATTTTAATTAAATTACCAAATATTAATTATTATTATTGAAAATAAGAAATATATTTTTCCAAATTCATTTCTCATAAGTGGTATAATTTAATTTAAAATAAAACCCACAAACACAATGAAAATGTTATTTTCCAAAAAAAAGTATTATTAGGTATAAAAAGATTTTATATCAAAAATAAACATAGAATTGATTCCAATAACCTAAAATGGATTCATAATTACATAATATAACTAATTATATATTCCAAACCATTTTAATAAAAATGTTATTTTGTAAATTCTATAAGAAAAAGATAATTTCTAATAAAAAATCATATTTTTTACTATTCATAAAAGGTATAACTTTTTAAAAAATAATATAAAAATCACTATAATATAATTTTAAATTTTATTTCAAAAATGATTTGAAATTTATATCATAAATTTTCTAATTGTGTACGAAATAGTTTTAAATTAAGTGCACAAAAAACGATAAAACCATTTTTTAGAAAAATACAGTTATGAGCATATAAATGGGTTTATTCTTATCCAATTTCAAGAAAAAATTCAAAGTTAATGATTTTTTTGAATATAAAATATTTTAATTTTCTTAAAATCATCCCTGGATATTTATAAATTTAATTTTTTAAGATAAAATCATATTGTACAAATAAAAATAGTATTTAAAAAAACAATTCTTTTACTCTCAAATATTTTTTGTTTTCATTTTTAATCAATTGATAACTATTTTATTTATTTTATTAATATGAAACAAGTATGTTTTTCATAATTTAGTTAGTCCAATCCATACCCACAAATTAAACATCTAGGTTATAATGGTATACTATATTACGGTTTATTAAAACTCGATGTTGTGTGTAACCCAATCTATCTAAGAAATTAAATTTATTTGAAAAAAATATTTCATAAAATCGTAGGTGGTTATATTTCCCCCCATTAAAATGGTTTTAACACTTTAAATTATGTTACTCTGATACAAACAACTGGGGATACTTATGCCTCATCATATCCTTCGGTTCCCATGTTGTTTCCTCAAATTGGTGGTTTCTCTACAAAACATTGACTAGGTGAGCGGTATTATTTCATAGCACAATATATATGATCCATAATCTCCACCGTGTTTTCCTCATAAGAATGATATTTTTCTTGTGGTATGATCTCTGAGTTCAATACATGGGAAGAATCAAGTATGTACTTCTTTATGATAAATACATGGAATGTGCACTTGAGAGAGGTTCTATGGAGCCCTATGTTATGAGATACCTGTCTAACAGATCAATAATAATTAAAGAGAGAATATACCCATGGATGAGGTTTCCCTTATTTCCAAATCTCACAAACTTCTTTCATGGTAAAATTCACATTAAAACTTTATCTCCAACTTCAAATTTTTGATCACACTGATGATTGTCAAGAGAAATATTCCATCATATCTGAGCAACAATGATGTGGTGTTGAATGAATTTACAATTGTCTACCATATATTCAGAAAGCATAGGTCCTAATAGAATTATTTATCAAAATTTATCATAGCATGTTAGAGTTCTACACTTCTTTCCATAAATGGATTCATAAGCAGCCATCTGAAATCTTGACTGAAATGTATTTTTGTAAGAAAACTCAAATTCAGGAAGGTGCTGATCCCAAAAAATATTAAATGAATTTAAAAAGTTCTTCTCTTATCCTATACAATATAAATGGTTTATTCAGACTGAATATTTGTCCTAGGATGATATAAAGTACTGAAACTCAATTATTTATTCAGATCTTGTAGAATACTTCACTAGGACTTTGATGTAAACCTTATAACCTGATAAGATACAATAGAATGTGGCACTACATGAAGACCTAAATATTCCTTAATGTATATCCTAGAAATATTATCCAGATAGAAATATTCTATAATATAAATAATGTGGGCTGAATTTTTAGGGTGATCGAATATAACCTAAATAAAATTATTTGCTTTATATTATTTAGGAAGATCATTGGGAAAATCCTTGGGGATGTTTTTCTATTTCCATTTTGGAATGGGTAATGGTTGTAACATACCGTTGGAAATTTGTATCTCTTCCTTTGTTTACGGACACACAAAGCATTGAGATATAAACTCTGCAATGTCTTTATTTATTCCATTATACCAATTATTCACTTTTAGGAAAATTTCAAACCTTATTATGTATATGGAGTCACCCAAATTTACCCAAGTTCTAAGGGTTAAGCGGATGCTTGTAGTGTAGCTTGGGGTGTCAAATCCTCAGAGACCTATGAAAAACATATAGAGATACAATATAAAGAGATTGATTTTTGGATATGAATTTTCCACCTTGGGTTTATTTTAGATGATTTTAAAAGAGCACTAAGATGTCTATGTGAATTCAAATTATGAGAAAATGAATTCATCCCAGGTTATTGCTCAAGGTGGATTGGATGAATTCCTATTTTTAATGATTTCAATTTCATTAACTCGGGAAGGATTCATGCAATGAATTCAAACTAACCTAATAACTTATTTATTAAACACCTTCACAAACACAAGATAATCACAAATACACTTGTAGGATAATTTTAATGAGCACTCTAAGGTAAAGGATCTAATTGGCACATAAAAGTTGGGTGAATAAATTTAATAAGGAAGAGAAAGAGAGAAAATCATTGATTAAAAGAAACTTAAATAAAAGAAATTAATAACATTTATAGAGTGATAAATAGCATCTACTACAACCCCTTTGTACTCCCTTAGATCAACCCATAAAATATTTAACCCTCCATTGATGACATGTTCTCAACGGAAGTGGGATGTAGACTCAGAACGGTGGAATTGAAGAAGTAAAAACAACAAAATAACTATCAATCCATCGTTGTGTGAAGAATATCTTATGGTTTGGTGTGAATAAGTTTTAACCCTGAGGAAATGGTATCAATGCGATATGGAGAAGAACTGAATAAGAGAATAAGAAGAAAATTTGTTTAAAAATAAGGTGATTCGAACAACTTACATGAGAAGAAGAACATTACAAAGACAAATTAGCATAATAACATTACAATGAAAATGTGGGTACAAGATCCCTAAATCCTCTTCCAATTCTACCTTAAATGGTAATTTATGAAACCATTAGTCAAACCACCATCTTTAGAAGTCTCTTTATTTAATTTTGGTGGGCCTAGGTGCGTGGAAAATTAATGTTGAAGAGACTATTCTACTTCCCCCGATGTGGAAGCAATCTTGAAACCACTGAAAAGATGTGCCCAAAGGACCTTCTAGATGAAAAAATTAGAGTGGGACATATAAGGATAAAATTTATCCCCAGATGTCTACTAATATTTTTTAAAATTGAAGCCCTAAATAGTATGAGGTTTTCTATTTATGATTTAAATGGTGGTCTGTTTTTCTAGGCCACAGAATATAGACAAGAATTTCTTCATAAAAAAGGGCCATCTAGAACACTATTAAAACATTCGAATTAGCTTAGTACAATGTTGAATGAAATTTTTTCCATATTATCCTCTTTCAGTAGTTAAATTTTTAGAATCATTTGGCCTGAATCCTATCCTATAATGTATTTGTATTGGGCCTCTGTCCAGTTCACGTCGCCAAGAACCTTGTTGGTTAAATGACCACTTTGGTGGTCTTCCAATTTGAATCTACAAGTGTTCCAAAATAATTAATTGTTACTTATATAATGGGATACCTGAAAATAAAATCATGACCATTTTGTGTTTTATGATATCTTTATGAATGTACCATGTAATTGTGAATTTTAAGACGGAATTACAATGATAATGTGAAATAATGTTCAAAGTTAAAATTCACTAATAATGGGGACTTTGAAAAATAAAGAACATGAATATTATATTATTAACAATGAATATTATCCTTTTTTAGGGGCTAGTCACACCCCCCAACTTGAGTTTTTCTAATCTTGAAAAAAATATATCTCAAAAAATAAGAAATTCATAATACCTTGTCTAAAAACATTTTAATACACATTTTTCACCCAACAAACTCATGCTAAGAAAAATTATTAAACCCATGAAAATCATTTAAAACAAGCTATGTACATAGGAATATCCCAAGCCCAAGCCCATTCCATGGCTCAAATTCATCACCATATTTCATCCAATTTCAATTAATCATGATGAAGTGTTGCGCTTTACAATAGACTTGAGGGTTCATTTTTATTCAAGGGAAAAAAGTTGGAAGTACTAGGAGGAATCAAATTTTTATATTTAGATTATTATTAATTTTTATCAATTTTTTATTTTGTTTTTTTTTGAAATTTTTTCCATGTTAATTGAAATTGAACTCAATCGAGTCAACCCATGTAGAAGGCCTTTTACGATGAATCCCAGGCTCAAAGACCTTAGGGCACCAAGTGAAGCTCACATACCCAGGAATCATCTCAAGTTTACTCAATCAACAAAAAATAAAAATTACCACAAATATAGATAAAATTCCCAACTTTGGGCCTGGCAACTATGGAGTCATGATCCCCATGTGCTGAAATCCACACATTAGGTCAATCCATTGCTCAACATGCAATTTATATATTTTTTGATATTTTTAGAATACTCATGTTAAAATTAAAATGATCACCAAACCTATTACAATTATTATGGACCCCAAGAACTCAAACTAATACCACAAAATATAGAGGACGTGCATTATGTTATTTTATTAAATGGATGAAAATCTAAACGGTGAAAAATCACATCGGAAAATCATAATTTTCAAAATCTAGGCACATGAACTTGAACTTGCATTAAAATAAAAATCAAGGAATAAAAAGTATTTGATATCCAATTTCAGAGTTTGAAATGTGTGTTACCATGTTCAAGGATAGTGAAATTTCTCTTCCACACATTTTATGATGAAAACAAAATCATTTTTTTATTTCATCTCCCCAACGTAGAATAACACTGTCCCAAGTGTTTAAAGAAATAAACACTTAGAAGGAGGTAGGAGAGGAGTTCAAAAGGGACATTGAAAATATAAATCATGTAATGAAGTCACATGGTGGTTGATGTTGAAAATGGATTCCCCAATCACCCTTATGTCATGGTTCTAGTCTTAGATTCTTGGACGGTTGTGATGGGCTGTTCCCCATGGCCTACGACATGACCTTTTAATTTTTTATTATATTTTTTGGTATTTTATTTAACCTAAAAAACATAAAAATAAAATAAAATAAACTTTTGATACATTGTCTTCTATCAAATTAATTGGTAAAGTTTTACTCTGGGATCACACCACGTGACACAGATGAATATGGAACTCCCCTTTAATACCCATCTTTACTCATAAAAGAAGAACATGTCAACAATATAAGGTAATTTTTTTTTATTTTTGTATTTTTCCTTTAACATACAGACACATAGAAATAAAATAAAATGATGATAGATTGTCTACTCTTTAATTTTTGGGTAAGTTATTACTCAGAGATCACACCACGTGACATAGATGAATATGGTGCTCCCCTTTCATACCCATCCTTACTCAAAAAAGAAGAACATGTCAATAGTCTGAGGTACTAATTAAATGAAGGGAATCATGAAAACCATGGGTTTCCTCCCATGCAGCGCTTTTGTTTAACATTGATAGCTCAACATAAACCCATAATTGTTTATGTATTTTCCTTATCTAAGGTTTTTTCACACAAGTCTTCATAAACTTCCTATTTTTGGAATAGTTCAATGAATGGTTTTACTCTATGGGCATTAAATTAAAAGGTTCTACCATTGGTGGGATCTTGAATTTCTACATCCCCATGGGGGTAGACCTTATGCACTATGTATGGGCATGATCATCTAGAACTCAACTTTCCTAGGTGTAAATGACGTTTATAACTATACAAAAGAATAGTTTTATCCGGTATATTGTGTTTGGTTTTAAGATTTATTGATTTTTAGGCCTTTACTTTATCTTTATTGATCCTTGAATTCTCATAAGCCTCCATCCTAACATCCTCGAGTTCATTGAGATCTAATTTTTTTTTGGTTTGACCAATGAGAGATCATAATTCATTTCTTAATTTCCCAAAAAACCTTTTGTTCAATCTCCACTGGAAAAAGACACACTTTACTATAAACCAACCTATATGGGGACATTCCTAAACTCGTTTTAAATGAATTTCTATAGGCCTAAAGAGAATATAAGATTTTTCATAACCAATCTTTCCGAGATGGATTAAATGTTTTCACAAGAATTTATTTGATTTCTCGATTAGGTGTCTCAACTTGACTATTGGTCTGTGGGTGGTAAGTAGTTGACACCTTTTTTGAAATTCCATACATTCCCATGAGTGCTGAGAAAGGATGATTGCAAAAATGATCTCCACGAACATTAATGATAAACCTAGGAATTCCAAATCCAGATAGGCTTTTTTACTTGAGAAATATAATCAGTATTTTATGATCATTAGATTTTGTATTAATGGGCTCATCCCATTTTGAGAAATAATCAAAAGCTAAAAGATTGTAAAAATATCCCCTAGAGTTTGGTAATGGAACCATGAAATCGATTCCCCAATAGTTAAATATTTCAATCACTAAGAAGGGAGTGAGTGGATTTGATTCCTTTTTGTGATGTACCATATATGTTGACACCTAGGACATATTTGAAAAAAATGTGTAGGATTCCCTTGAGAGGGTGGTATAGAAGTGACCAATCTGATGAACATTAGCAGAAGTTTTCTTAGAGGAAAAGTGACCTCTGCATTCCTCACAATGCCAAATTTAATGATGGATTCTTGTTCAGATTCTGGGACACACATCCAAATTACTTGGTCAGAGTTGAACTTATAGAGGTATAGATCATCAAAAACATAGTTCCTGACATTAGAAAGGAATTTATTTCTAGCTTGAGTCCCTAGGAATTTTAGAATGACTCATGTAACTAAGAAGTTGGCTATGTCGGCATACCAAGGGTAGTTAGTCACAAAGTATAGGTGTTCATAAGGGAATGAATTAGACACATAATGGTGGGATAATTTTTCATTAAATTATATCCTATATAGATGATCATCTAAATCATTTTCAACTCCTTTTTTCCTTGATTGTGAGGTAAAATTATTATAAGAGAGGGGACCACCTAATCAGTCAATCCTTAGCATCTTGCTTCTGGAAGTGGTATTTCTGCGCAGAATGGTCAGTGTACACAATGATGGGGGATCCATAGAGGTATGACCTAAACTTTTATATGGTAAACACAACAATAAGTAACTCCTTCTTAGTCTTGGTGTAGTTGATTTAGTCATCATTTAAAGAATTTCTTGCATAAGCAATTATATAAAGAGTTTTATCACAACGTCGTCCTAACACAACTCCTAAAGAAAAGTCACTCGCATCACACATGAGTTCGAAGGGAAGGATCCATTTTGGGGATTTAATGACGGGAGGAGAGGTGAGAGATGATTTTAGGGTTTAGAATAAACCCTCACAACATTCTATCCAAAAAAATGGAGCATCCTTTACTAGAAGACCACAAAGGGGACGAGCGATTGAACTAAAGTTCCTAATGAATAATCTATAGAAACCAGCATGTCCTCAGAAAGAACTCACTTAGTTGATAGTTTTGGGAGATGTAACGTGATTAATGATGTCAACCTTGTCTTTATCGACTTCAATCCCCCCAACCTGAGACAATATGGCCATGGACTAGTTCCTCTTAAACCATGAAATGAAAATTTTCCCATTTTAGAACTAGATTATTTTATTCACATCTTGACAAAACTCCCTCTACATTCCTCATACATCCCTAAAATTTACCCCCAACCATAAAGAAGTCATCCATGAATACCTCTATAAAATCCCCTACCATTTTAGAGAAGATTCCCATCATGCACCGCTGGAAGATTTCAGGGGCATTGCATAACCCGAATGGCATGCATTTGAAGGAAAAAGTGATGAATATACTCATGAATTTAGTCTTCCCTTGATTTTCAAGGGAAGCCTCTATTTGATTGTACCCCTAGTACCCATCTAAGAAATAGTACAATGCATGTCCTGCCACTCTCTCAAGGACCTGGGCAATGAATGGTATGGGGAAATTGTCTTTCTTAGTAAATGAGGTTAGCTTCCTACAGTCGATACAGACTCTCCAGCCACTACTAACCCTAGTGGGAAGAATATATCCATACTTATTTCTTATCACTATGATTCCAGCCTTCTTTGGAGTCACGTGGATCAGGATTACCCACTCACTCTCAGCTATGGGATATATGACACTAGCTTTTAAAAATTTCAGAATTTCTTTTCTCACTACTTCAATGAGATTAGGATTGAGTCACCACTGAGGTTGTCAACATAGCTTCTAATCATATTCTAGAAAAATCCTATGACTCCCTATAAGTGGGATAATCCTAGGAATATTAGATAGGGTCCATCCAATGACTTTCTTGTGTCTCTTAAGGAAATATAGAAGCATCCTCTCATGATCGGCTTGAAGAGAAAAAGAAATGACAATAGTATGTGTTCCATTTTATCCTAGGAAGGAATACTTAAGTGCAGTAGGAAGTTTTTTCCATTCAAGATCAAGTTGGTTCAAAATTTCAGTAAAATATTGGGATATTTGATCAAGATCCATTTTTTTTATAATTTCAGATAATATTGATTACCCTTGTGTAGAAGTTTCAACTACTAGATTGGTTTGATCAGTGTTAGGTAAGGGAGTTGGAGTGGTCTATGTGAATGTAGTTTCATGAATGATTTTACTAATTATTGGTCTTATGCTTTCATCAGAGGAGAAATATGAATGTGATTCTTACCAAGGAGATAAATTTCCTTCATATAAACAATGAAAATTAATCTCATCTAGACTTAAACATTCCTCGAGTATTCCTTGACATTCTATGGATTCTTTATTAACACATCCTATCATGTTTACTTCATTAATATCATCATCATCCCCTATTTGTGAGCTTTCATTATAGATGTTCAAGTCTGGACTCATGTTTTCAAAAGTGATGGTCATGTTCCCATTTCAGACTTGGATAACATAGTTTATTGTTTCAAGGAAGGTAAAACCAATGATGATTGGGGTTTGTTCATTATTTCCCATGTTTGGATTGTTGTCAAGGACAATGAAGTCAGCAGGATAGATGATGTTTTATACTTTTACTATAACATCCTTTAAAATACCATTTCGAACCCTAATGCTATGATCAGAAAGTTGAAGTGTGAAAAATGTGGGTTTGAGCTCTTCTAGGTCTAACTCGTAGTACACAACATAGATAATGAGATAGACATTGGATTTTAGGTCACACAAGGCTTTGAAAAATTTTATTTCTTCTAGTCCAACATTGATGTAAGGGAATTATGGGTCTTTCATCTTTGGAGGAAGGGTTCCTTGGATTGTTGTGCTAACATTTTCTGTCAAAAGGACTTGGTTCTTATGTAAGAATTTACTTTTTAATGTTTAGAGGTCATTTTGGTATTTTTAGTATGCATAAATGGTTTGAATATCATCAGGGAGTGGAATGTTCATATTGACTTGGGAGTATATTTCCCTCAATGTTTTACTCAATTTAGGCTTGGTTTCCCCCCTCATACATTGAGGTAATGATGCAGGTTGTGGGATTGTTTGTTGAAGAGTTATTTATTTCACATTGTCATCAGTTTTCTCAGATTTATCATGTGTTTCATTTGAATTTTCATTATATTTTAAATCTTCACATGGTTTTTGAATTATTTTTTCAGGTTTCTCAATTGATTTTCCACTTCTTGAAACTATCACAACCTTTAGTTGTTCATTAGTTTTCTGAGTGAAACATGACTCTCCCCATGATTTTTATTGTGGAATAGACTGTGTAGGAATGGGTTCCATTCCAGTTTTGTTGGTTTGAAGTTATTGTTTATGGGAAGTGACTTATGAGTTCAATTTCTCTATTGTTTTACATAGCTGTTCATGGATTGGGAGAGGGAATGATTGGGAGGGGGATTGTGTTGGTTGGTTTATCCCAGGATGACACTTTGTTTATTGGATGTGTTGTTGTAATTTGACTAGTTTGTGGTTGTAATTGTTTATGGTTTTGAAAATTTTGTGTAGGGAAGGGGTTTGGTCCTTGCGGTTGTCTAGGTTGTTGGTTTTCTTTCCAGTGGAGGCCTGGGTGGTCATTATACCTTGGTTTGAATGTGTTTTGGTATTGGGGATTTTGAAAGTATAGGGAATTGACTTTAGAAGGTGGTTCTCCTAGAAGAACATCATTGATGGGTGGAATGGTCGTGAATTTGTCTTTTTTTTGGTCATGTTTGTCACAAATTGTGCAAATAGGGTCTAGAGTTTGGACTAAATGGATTTTACTAAGGTCTATCTCTTCAACCTTTCTAATAAGTGATGCAAGTTTTTCCCTAAGGATTTCTTCTTCTCTAAGTGTATAAATTCTAGTAGTTCTTTGTGTATTTTTAGAAGAAGGTGTTGTTTCCCATGTTTGGTTTTGTTCAGAATGTATTTCTAGATATTCATAAGCATCATATGGGGATTTGTTTTTAATGGTCCATTTACACATAAATTCAAGGAATTGTTTGTTCCCTGGGACCAACACTCCATAAAAAATTATGACATGTCCAGGAATAAAATAACCAAGGTGCGGAACCATGTTTACGGTGCATTTGAACCTCTCCCATATTTCAAAAAATGACTCTCCCTCTTTTTCAAAAAAGTTTTGTATTCTCTTTTAATGTGAAATTGTTTTGTGGTGGGGAAAGTATTTTTTTTTGTAGAATTATCCTTGTAATTGGTCCCAAGAGTTGATGGATGGTGGTCATTATTTTTTTCTTCCAATTATTAGATCGATCCTTTAATGAAAAAGGAAATATCCTCATCTTAGCTTATTCTAGTTGATGTGGGGGACACATGGTTTCTACAATGTCATTAAAATCCTTAATGTGAAGGTAAGGCATCTCAGACTCCATTCTATGGAATGTGGGATGGTTTTTTATTACATGAGGTTCAAAAATGTAGATGGAATATCCTAGGGAATTGTGTAAAATTAATGAGGTGGAAATTCTCCAAACTGGAGTGAGGTAGTCATTCATGGTTTGATCGACTACATTCTCTATGTTTGGAGGATCTTGGTTTGGGTCTCCCATTTGATTCCCCACAGGGTTTACCATTTCATTTCTATGAAGACCCTCCATTGGACTTTTTTAATTGGTGAATTTGGAGTTTTAAGAATATTTGGATCAAATGTAAACAATCCATTAGGTGAACTTGACTCCCCTACCCTAGACTTTCCACCCTAACTAATCTGTTTGAGTTATCGTGGTTTTAGGTGGAGATGTGCAAAAAGAAAAAAAGAAAAAAATTGAAAAGATAAGAATAATTTGGTAAGAATATAAGAATGAGGGTGAGGAAACAGGGTTTTTTGGTCTAAATAACTTACTTGGTCCTCGGAAATGGAGCCAAAATTTGGTGTCACCCACATTTACCCAAGTTCTAAGGGTTAAGCTGTAGCTTGCAGTGTAGTTTGGGTTGTCAAATCCTTAGAGACCTAAGAAGAACCTATAGACACACAATATAAATAGATGGTTTTTTGGATATGAATTGGACTACTTGGGTTGATTTTAGATAGTTTTAAAAGATAACTAAGAGATATATGTGAATTCAAATTTTGATAAATTAGTTGATCCTAGGTTATTGCTCGGGGTGGATTTGATGAATTCCTTTTTTAACGATTTCAATTTCATTAACTTGAGAAGGATTCATGCAATGAATTAAAACTAACCTAATCAATTACTGATTAAAAACATTCACAAACACTTGAAAATCACCTATAAACTTTTAGGATCATTTTCATAATCACTCTAAGGTAAAGGATCTCATTAGTACTTAAAAGTGGGGCGAATAAATTAAATAAGGAAGAGGAAGGGAGAATGTCATTGAATAAAAGAAACTCAGATAAAATAAATTAATAACATTTAGAGAGTGATAAATAACATCCAATAAACCCCATTTATACTCCCTTGGATCATCCCATAAAATAGTTACCCCTCTATTGATGACATGTTCTCAACGGAAGCGGGAAGTAGACTCAAAAGGGCAGAATTGAAGAAGTAAAAACAGCAGAATAATGATCACTCCACCGTTGTGTAAAGAATATCACAAGGATTGGTGTGAATAATTTCACACCTTGAGGCTAAGGTATTAATTCAATATAAATAAAAGAAGAATAATATAATAAGAATAACTTTTATTAAAAACTATGGTGATCCGAACAACTTACATTAGAAGAAAAACGTTACAAAGACATATTGGAATAATAACATTACAATGAAAAAAAAGCTCCAAGATCCCAAAATCATGCACTAATACTGCCTTAAATAGGAATTTAGGAAGCCTTTTGTTGAACCCCCATCTTCCCAAGTCTCTTTAATTAATTTTGGTGGGCCTAGGGGGGTGGAAAATAAATGTAGAGGAGACTTTTCCACTCTTTCCTCAAAGTGGCAGTCAACTTGGAACCACCAAAAAGATGCTCCGAAAGGACCTTCTAGATGGAAGAATTAGAGTGTTATATATAAAGATACAATGTATCTCATGATGTCTCCAAATATACTGTATAATTTCAGCCCAAAATAGTATGAGGTTTTCTAAATATGATTTAAATAGTGGGCTGTTTTTATGGGCCGCAGAATATCGCCCAAAATTTCATCATCAAATTGGGCCATCTGAAACACTATTAAAACATAATTATTAGCTTAGGCCACTATTGAAATAAATTTTCCCCATAATATCATTCATATTCAGTTAAAATTTCAGAATCATTGGGCTTGAATCCTATCCTCTATAGTACTTTTATTGGTCTGCTTTCTAGTTCACTTCGCCGAGAACATTGTTGGTTAAAGGCCCACTTTGTTGGTCTTCCAATTTGAATCTCCAAGTGCTCCAAAATAATGAATTGTTCCTTATAGAATAGGAGACCTGAAAATAAATTATTAAAATAAAATCAAGACCATTATGTTTTTTATGAGATGTTCAAGAATGTACCATGTAATAGTGCATTTTAAGAAGGAATTATAATCATAATGTGAAATAATGTTCAAAGTGTAAAATTGACTAATAATGGTGTCTATGATTAATAAATCAGATGAATATTATATTATAAACAATGAATATTTTCCTCTTTTGGGGGATAATTAGTATCTCTACATCTTCCTTATATGCCCCTTTAATCTTCACAAGGATAGATGGCTGGACACTAATTTCATAGAGATGTTACTTTTTTTTAAAAGGTTGGGGCCGAAGCCTCAATATATTATTTAAAGCAGAGACCTATTTAAGACTAGGTAGAGGGATACCCACTGCATAGCCCGAAAGCCCAAGGCCAAGTGGCCTGGATACAAGGCTTGAATGCTCATTTTATGGTTTAAAGGACCCCACAGTGAACAGTACTGCTACAGTACCCATACTACTACAGTTCCTACTACAGTACCGTCACCGCAATAGTTCTGCCACTGTTACAGTATCCCTGGAATTTTTTTCCCACCCAGATTTGATCCTTGCTCTTTTGGATGCCAAGTAGGAGCCTATATCACTTGGGTACATGCTCGTTGGCACATAGAGATATGACTTACACCCTTCCTTCAATATTTCTATATTCATACATTTAAAATCCATAAATAGTTTATATTTTGTGATCTTCATTATAGATAAGCTAGCATGATCCTTTTGAGTCAAAGGATCAACCACCTTGTTCGCTTTCCTAGGGTGGTAATATATTAAGAATTAAAAATATTTAATCAACTCCAACAATACAATATGATTCATATTTAACTATTTAATGTGAAAATATAATTTAAACTTTTATAATTACTATATATATATCACATATTTCTCTATAAATATAATTCTTCCATTTATTTAATGAATAAATTACCATAGCTAACTCCAAATCACGGGTTTGATATTTTTCCCCCACCTTCAATTTTCTTGAGTCATAAGCTATAACTATATAATTATGGATGATAACACATCACAATCCCTTAATTTATGCATCAATATATATTACATGCCCTTATCCACTATAGGTTAAGGTAATCACATGTGTGATGACGGAACTTCTCTTCAGTTCATTGAATTCAACTTCACATTCATTTGCTTAAATGAACTCAGATCCCTTTTAAGTTAGCATGGTGAATGGAATAGAATTCCATTATAAATTATTTAATAAGAATCGATAATATCGATCAAATCCTAGAAATATACTTATCTCAGTCATAGTGGTTTGTTTGAGACAATGTTTAATAAATTCAGTCTTTGATGGATCCAGAAATATACCCTCTCTTTATATTATATAACCCAAAATTATACCCTTTATAGCCAAAATTCACACTTTGTAAAATTTTCATACAAATAATCCTTCCTTTGGGTCTTTAGTAAATTCTTAAGTGATCATCATGACATTTCTTACTCAATTAATATATAAGAACATCATTTAGAAAGGAAACCTCAAACTAATCAAGGTAATCTATAAAGGCTATATTTCTTAAATCCATGAATATTATTGGAGAATTAGTATGATAAAATGGAATCACTATATATTCATCGTGTCAATACCTTGTCCAAAATGATCTCTTAGGTATATATTTCTTCTTGACCCTCAATTTATGATATATAGAATGAAGGTAAATCTTGTAAATGTATGGAGCCCTGTACTATTGTTCAAAGAATTCATAAATATAGGGTAATTGATACTTATTTTTTATTGTTATATTATTAGTTCCTAATAATATATAAAATGTTTTATTTATTCTTATTCCTTTATAATAAAAAGAATAGGTTCACCCCAAAGTGACACACTTGAATGAATAAATCCATTGTCAATATTCTTGTGGAGGTTTTTTAAATTCATGAAACGTTATTGAGGACATTCTATATAGAGTCCTTGAAATAGGTGTAGTACTATGTACGAGTTCTATTGAAAAATAAACTTAAATATTTAGTTAATAATACGAGACTCTTCCAGAAAAACATTAAAAAACTCCTAAAAAATATTCAAGTCTTCAATGTTGGGTTTTCCCCAACCATTTGAGATAAGAATCCCTTTTGAATAGGAATAAAGAACCATAAAATTGATGCAATTTCCATTAGAAGTTCATATTTATCATTGCAATGATAGATGTCCATAGTTTGGTTTGGAATATCAAAAATGAATTCCATTCACCACAAATTAATGTGGGATTTATAAAGATAAATCTAATCCATGCCTAATATAACATATAATTCAACCATATGAGAATAACATGATTTTAAAGAAGCTAATTCCCAAAAATTTTAATCTGAGAATAATCCTAAACATAAGATGAAACCATAATACCATTAGGGGTTTTCACTAATAATTCAAAATCTAATTATTGGGAAGAAATTTTGATACCCTTATAAAATTTATCAGATATAAAAGACCAAGAATTTCCAGAATCAAATATGACATTATTAGTTTTAGAGTGGATGGTATGTATACCCTTGACCACATTATTATCAAACCCCTCATTATAAATAGAAATAACATGATATTTCCCTTTTTCTCTTAGATTATGAGGTTACTAATGTTGATCATCATCAATAACCTTACTATTTGAGAATTGGTTAGTATAATTCCCATACTCCTAACATTTGAAACACTAGAATGTGGTTTATTCATTTTGTTGAGATTTATCTCTATTATCATCATTAGCTATCATATTCTTATCACTTTTGAATTTTCCCACTCGATTAACTTATATTCTAGAATTTAAAAATATACTAGTCCCCTTAAGGAAATTATTCTATTTTTCCTTCCTCACATTGAGAATCAAAGAAGGATCATTTTATTCTCTCTATGTTTTTTAGAGTTTCCTTTGAATTTCAACATTATTTTCTTATCAAAACTATTATATTTATGGGTAACTCCAATATTTATTTCCTCCTTCACAGCACATATAATGATTTATTCATTGCTACTAAAGTTCCTTATGGGTATAAACATTCATATACTTGGTTTTAATCCAATAAATAATCAATCAAAACTACTTTAAGTTGGGTATTAATTCTATAATCATAACTCACAAGACTTATAAAAGCTTCCTCATAGGTATTTTCAGATTCACCATCCTCCTATTTTAGCTCAAGGAATTCCTTCTCCATTTTCATATTAATAATTCATGGAAGGTATTTATTAAAAAAATACACTCTTAAATTCATCCCACTAATTGGATTCCATTTCTTTATGTCGATTTATATTATTGATAATATTCTTCCATTTATATTCTTCTTCTTTTAAACTATATACAACCAAAATGAAAATTTCATGCTTTAGAAACTAGAGAGTGGAAAATATTTTTTAAATTGTACTGATCTATTTCTAAAATACTAGTGGATGAGTGGAACTATTAGAAAAAGGTGGAATTTTCCTCTTAGAGGACTCAATAAAACAATGTTACTTCCTTTTATTGTTTGTATTTTCATCATTATTTATAGCTTAAGAATGTTTTATGATCATAACATTGATATTTTCGATTCTATCTCACTTAAATATTGGTTTCTCAAGAGGAAAATCTATTCATTATTCATGACGTCTAGTGTTAACATGATTCCTTTGGGATCCAACCATTGACTAAAACAAAAAAATTTTGTTTGAGAAACAATAACCATAGTGTAAAAATGCATGATCATGAAAAATCATTTATAACATGTCAATACCATGAAAAATTATTTTCATTGCATAAAACCTTTGGTATTACCTAATTTATTCATTGGAATCATCTATTCAAATCCTTTATGATAGTTCATAAAGAGTTTGGTAATTGAAAAAACATATCCCCTATTTAGGTGAAATTTGGTTTATATCAAGGTCCATTGTTATGATACTAGATGATGATCAATTCATAGCTCAATGCACTTTTTTAGAGTTGTTACCCCTAGATACAATTGTACCAGATCCACATTCAATTATAGAATATTGTAAGGGATGTAATTTATTGGGAACCACTCACTCTATCCTTTACCAAAATTCCTTGAAATTTTACTATACTTTGACTTATACCTAAGTTTATCACTAAAATTTTGTCATCCCAGTTCAAAAATAATAAATAAAAATTGATCAAGTACCAACTACATAGAACCAAACTTTTCATACATACATATTTCATATTATTTGATGAATATAAATTTCATAATATAATGATCCATGCCATAAATATATAGGTCTAGTATATTTTTAAACATGGAAACATTGATGACTTGTTCATAAGTAAAATATATCATCTCCCACATGGTTCTTCATAATTAGAAAATTTCTTAGAAATATCATACATAATACCATTATTTATAACCTGGGGAAATGAAAAATAAAAAAGTGTGAGATGTAATGATTATTAATGGTATAATTGTGATATTTTATCCAAACATGAGTATAAATGTATGAGAACATGAGAATAAAATTTTAAAACCATACGCTACTTATAATAAATCATAATCATAATTCATGGAAAAAATATTTTTAGTTTGTAAGGAATGAATCATAAAGGGATCAAAAAACATAATTCATGATAGAATAAAATTTTCATAAGACATGTATTTTTGTAAAACATATAAGCATATAAAATTTTATATCAAGGTAACTGAATATGACATTCATAATATATTAGGAATTGGCTAACCACTTGTCTACCTACTTTGGGATTCAGATAACCTGTAGTGTACCCTATTTTGGGATTGGAATAAACTCTCATGTACCCCTTAAGCTCATAAAAAATAAATCATTACCCAGTGCATTGTATGACTATATAATTTTGGTACCACTTATCATATAATTAAAATCATACATATGTGTTCCCCAAAATCATTCATCATGTTAGAACTCCTGAAAAGGAAACTTGTTTCATAAAAATTTCATCATAACATAACCTATGGGAAAGAAACAGGTTCCATAAACCTTTTAGATCATAATAATAATCCATATAGAGATTGGGTAAATATGATATCATAATATTATATCCCTAAAAATTATAAGAAATATTATAGGTTGGTGTTATTAATATATTTTAAAAAAACCATTAAAACATTCTATAGAAAATATCTTTTCGAATATGAAAGCACTTTTTAAAATATAAAAAATTTCAAAAAAATTAAATAAAAAATACTATTTGAAAATAAACTTGGAAAATTATAGAGTAATATTTGAAGCATTGATCTTTCATGATTCTAGGAAAGCCCATACTTTTCATATCAGTTAAAATAAAAAAACTTGTTTCACTATTTCATAAAAAATTAAAAATATTCCATATTAAAAAAATGATAAGAATATTACTTTTGAACTATTTTGAAAAAGTCAGAAATGAGAAATTTAAAATTAAAAAATATTTTTATAATATTAAAAACATTCTTAAAGACATTTTTAGAAAACACGAACATAGATGACAAATTGGTTTTGGTCCAAGAGAGAAACAAAGTCGATTTTTCCATTAATACATTAATTTGGAATATTGGGTACATAAAGAGAGGAATATGAAAATAAAAACATGTAATTTCTTTAAATAACCATATGGTAATAAAATTAATGAGTTTTTTTGTAGATAAATTATAATATTTCATCGTTGGGAACATAATCATAAACAACTCAGATAAACAATGAGATTATAACATAAAACCCTGACCACTTTGGTATGTTATTAATTGTAAGAAACATAAAGGAAAGATACATATATGTATATTTATATCATATAATTTTAAAAATAATAATAATAAAATAAATTCATGGGTAGTATATACACCACAAAAAATAAAAAAGTGGTGAATAAGGAATGTTCGCTATGAAATAAAAGTGAGATGAAAATCCCTTACCTCATCCATGAATTTATTCATACATATTCAAATATATAGAATAATCAATATAAATTTAATATAAATATTTTATAAAACCATAATAATATATATCATACCGTATATTATTTACATATTACATTTTACCGTGAGTTTATTAAGAATTTTTAAAATATTACTCTTTCAGGTGGTAACTGTGTATTTCTTGTTTGTCTTGGTTCAGTAGTTTTTATAATTATAATTTTATTATGGTTACATCATCTACAAAAAATAATTATTATATAAATATCATATTTATTAATTGAATATATATTTATATTCCACCATAAAATTTAGATATAGGAAAATGAAATACACCATTCAAGGTGGCAGTAGGTCGTACAAACACATGAATGATGTTTTCATTTTTTGATAGATGGGACCAACGATTAATTTTAATAATTAACCTATAAATAATTATTATTAAATCATATATATCTCAAATATTAGTTAATTATATCATTAAAACCATCAATTTCCAAATAAAATGAAAAATTCATCACATCACTTAGTGGTGGTGGTAGTCTACACGCAGGAAAAAGTGACATTATCAACTTCAAATAGAATAAAAGTTAAGAAATTTGTTGTAATTTTATAATTATATAAGTTTAATTATTTCATAAATATAACATAATATATATATATATATATATATTAAATCTATAATTATATCCATCCATGAGAGGTGTTGATGGAAAAATAATTACATCGATTTGCGAGGCGGTAGTCTACTGTACGCATGATCAACAATTTCATTTCCCATTTGATGGATGAGGAGATGTATATATTTAATTACATTAAAATAATTATTTATAAAAATCTTTAAGATACTGGTTTTATTTTTTCATCCAATATGAGCAATATTTGAAGGATGTGGAAGAAGAAATAAGACAAAAACGTTTGGTTAAGAATGACACCTCTTTTTCAAAAATCATCTTTCAGTTTACACCAAAAGCATTTATCTGGGTATTTTGTAATCAAAACAAGGCCTCTATGACATGGCAAGGGATGTAAGGAATTCATTTTGATAGTCAATGGATGATATAAATGCTCTTTTTGTATGGATATGATAGGATAGGAGGTATCCATTTATAAGTGGGGGAGGGAACATACTTCTAAATTTACTAAAAGAATACAAAATGATAAAGTCACTCATAAGATAAATTATTCCAAATAGAAATGGATTCAATGTTTGGATTAGATAATAGTTAAATTTGTCTAGAAAAAAAGGATTTAGAAATGGTTAATTTGTAAACATACCCTTATCTTTTGGTTTGACCCCTGATACACCTAATTTTACCTTAATCATAGTAATTAATTTTTACAGTTATATTATTAATTATGACTAAAAACTAACAATAACTTGTTAAATATTATTAATTATTCCAGATTGAAAATATTGAATCCATTATAATAAATTTAATTCATATATGTAGAAAAATTTTACTTAAAACAATACTCGCACACATAATGGAAATGTAGTTTTCCAATGATTTTTTTCTTAATTATAAAATGTTTTTATATAAGAAATAAATATAAAATTGTTTATACTGACCTAAATTGGATTAAAAGTAATATATCCTAAGTTATTATACTTTAGAAACCATTTTGAACAAAATAAGACTTTATGAATTATTTAGTAGATTTTTTTAATAAAAATAAGTATTATTTATTATTCCTAAAAACTAATCTTTTTTAGAAAAATATAAAAAATGTGTATAAGGTAATTTTGAGTTGTTAATTTAAAAAAGTAATTAATTTTTTTTCAGAATTTTGTGAAAAATAATTTTAAGATTTGTGTGTAGAATGTGATGAAATCACTTTTTTTGAGAAATACCATTTTAATCATGTAAATGGATTTATTCTTATCCCATACCAAGATAAAAAAATATTAGATGAATGATAATTTTTTTATTTAATATATCATCAATAAATTTCATTAAAATAACCCACCAATAGTGATTAGTTTAATTTATTAAAATAAATGTACATTGTGATCAGTTTTTTTCTAGAAAAAAATTTCTCTTACACTCAGTTGATTTTAATTTCCATTTATAATCAATTGATAAGTAATGAATTTATTCTATGGATGTGTACACTAATTGTTTTTAATAATTTAGTTATCCCTATTAATACTCTCCGATTTAATGGATAAGTTATAACTCTATACAATATTTCAATACATTAAAACATGGTTTTGCGTGTAACACAAGCTATTGAAGAAATTAAATCTATTTGAGAAAAATATTACATAAAATCATGGCGTGTAATATAACCTAAATAGGTAACATAGATCAATGGATTAATTTTTTTAAGAAAGTCTAATTCGTGGTCACAAAATTTTCCCTAGAATGAGGGATTAATCCAAAAAATAATTATTACCTCCCGGAAAGATTTATCCTTTAGGGGGAATATGTACACTGACAATGTTGTTGAAGAATTCACTAATATCTAAATTTTATCTAAAATTATACATGTTTAATCATTTTTGTCCCTCAATCCCAAGGTCACCCGCTGACACCTTTACCATTAGAGACCCATCTATTCTCTCAATATACTAGGGTAATATGAATAAACCTAAGAAATGTTTTAGAGGGGAATAAATAGGAAGGTAATTAGGTTTAGAAAATATATAGACATTAAATTAATAAATTAATTTAATCCATTAAATCCAGTCATGACTACACTCAACTGAAATAACTAAAACCAAAAAAAAATTATGCCACGTCCAGAGTAACACCCGCATTTTTGATTTAATGGAAGTATTAATTTCCTCATCCAAGAAACCATTCATGAATTTTCCATTATTTTTGATATAATTTTTTTGTGAGATATAATAAATTTATTATTTTAAATATGTTAACGTCACATCTCTACAGGGAACTAAAATCCATGATGGCTCTGAAACTAATTATGAGAATAATTTTAAAAAATATCCCAAATCATTAAACAAAAATATTAGAGTCGTTATATTATCTCCATATTCAAGTATTTTTATCTAGAAAAGAAAAAACCTACTCTAATAGATGAATATACTTGGATCTCTTCAAGTTATAAATCTCCTAAGAGCTCTATTGTATATTCTAATACTACCAATGTATATGTACCAAGTGGATCACTCTCTAATAAAGGATATTCTCTCACTGGTCCTTGATTTCCCCTAGGTACTCAATAAAGGTAACTATAACCTCAATATATATCTCTCTATAGTCGGTAAATTATGATAGGTCATACAAGTATATCCTTAGTTTTGATACATGGATTATGTCATGAACCAAGTCTAACTATGCTGGTAAAGCTAAGTAGTAAACTACCACATAAATTCTATGTTGTTTTTAGAAAGGGATAATGAACCAGAAAGATAACTTTGCACTCTAGAAAACCCGCCATTATCCTTACTGTGTTGATACCTTGAGGAAAACATGACCTCCCTCATAAAACATCATGTGCCTACATTATCAGGCCAAATAGGACTTGTAATGGCTCTCAAAAGTATTCATCCACTCCGTGATGATTTTCAATATTTCTTTCACCATTCAGACCAACTCTATGCCCATTAGTGATGACTCTCCCAAATTCAACCAACCTATGGGTGACCTTAAGGGTCTCCTATACAAGTCAATGAATGGTTTCACACCAATGGTGGAATATTAAATTTTGTTTTATGCATAACCCCACCAAGAGTATAAGATCATCCCAATTGAAGCCAAAATACAACATGTAAACCCACAACATCTTCTTTTGGATCTAAATGGCCGGTTTAGTCTAGTGATCTATTTGGGGTTAGAATTCCATGATCATACTCAAATGAGTCCCAAAATACTTCAATAATCCTATTTTAAATAATTATTGAAAGAGATCATTAGGGTATAGAATAATCATTTAGGGAACTTCTTGAAGTTGGAAAATCACCTATATGTAAAAGAGTCCCATGATCTCCCCTAAACACTACACTTGGATGGAAAAAAGTGTTCTGAATTGGTGAGTCCATATATTATCAACCAGATAGCATCATTAAATCATGGTGTTCTTGGAATTCCTTTTATAAAATCTATGTCAATACCACCCCTTACACACTGTTACCTCATGGGGTCAATCAAAATGCACTGGTACCTAATTCATATTCTTCACATGTTAGAAAGTGAGTCATTAAGAGATTAAACTAGATAAAATTCACTTTATCCCTAAACAAAAAAACTAACACTAAATATCTTGGTACTTTATCACCACTAATGGATTTTATACTAAGGGGTTGTATGAATCTCCATCAAAACCTCCTCTCATAGTAGGGATAACACCATCATATATCCTCAGAAAAATATAGCATACAACCCAACTTCAAAAAAACCATTAAGAGTATATTATATGAATACCTTGTTAATAAGAACTAGTAATTGCTATGTTGAATATTTTCCTCCCTGAAGCACTAGATATGTGGTTGGGGCACATCCATTTTCAATATTTATTACACTTCTACATCGTTTAGAAAGAAAAATTATATGGATTCCAAATAATCTATCTCCTCACTCTATAACTATAGATGGGATTTATTACTAAGAGAATAATCCCACATGTTCTCCCTCCCTGGGATATAGGAAATTTCAAAGTCATAGTACTATGGAAAGTCATTCCATTTCATCTACCTAAGATAGATATTTTTTTGAGAAGATATACCAGATACTCTGGTTATTAGAATTTATGATGAATCACTCTCACATACGATAATACCTCTAAATATTCTGGGAAAATACTACTATTTCTGTCTCCAAATCATGATTCACATACTTCTTATCATTGAGTCTAATTTTTAAGACCCATAATAAATTTACACCTACCTCTAAATTTGAACCCATCCAAGAACAGCTTTAGAGGCATCATATAACACCAGATACTCAACTCCCTCCTCTAGAAATCTACAAATGGGGGTGCTCATAAATCCTTGCTGTAACTACTGAATATAATACTAGTATTTCTCAGTCCACATGAATGGACACCCCTTTTTGGCCAAGGAAGTTAGGGGTGTCATGGTACTAGTGGAATTGGGAATGAACCTCTAATAATATCATGCCACCAAAGGAATCTTTGTACCTCTAACATGATCTGGGGTGGTTAAAAGATAGAACTACCTCAACATTTGTTAAGCCTACAACTACTAATTCATTTGAGATGAATATATTCAGAATTTTCTATTTGAATCTATATCTGACACTTAATGTTATTACCATAAATCTAATTCTCTTAGAGTACTTCCAGATTCATCCTTTGATGGATCACAAGTTTTTACTTTGATACTGAGCACATGAGTTCTATCATCTAATAAGATTACTGAAAACCGATCTAGAGAGGGTTAAAAAAATAGTTCATGATTCCAAAAAACACTTCTGGGGTTCTCTTTATGTCAAAGGAAATCACCATGTACTCATAGAGACTATAGAGGCACCAAAACATTGTCATTGGTGTATCATACCCCCAAACCTAGAGTTTGTGAAGATGTAAGATTCACTCCCCCTTTCATTTGGGCGACGATTTTATAGATTCTTAAAAGTGGATGCTTATTCATGATAGTCACCAGGTTTAGGTGAAGATAATCATTCCTAATCTCAAACACTGATCTGATTTCTTGGTGTAAAACACTAGGACTATCTAGGGGGAACATTGGGTTTGATGAATCCCTTTCTATAGAGACCCTCTAACTACACCTTCATCGTTCGCAACTCTGTAGGGGGCATATTGTATGCTAGTGTAAATATTAGATAATATACTAGGTGAAGCTCTATGAATATCTCAATCCCTAGATGTAACACCCTAATATTTTAAATTATTATTATTTAAATAAATTTTAAATATTTTATTTATTTCATTATATGAAATACCAAGTTTAATTGAACTGCAAAAAACTATTAAAATGTAATTATTTAATGTGAAAGTTGTCACCCAAAAATTGGAATGAAGGGTATGAATAAGTCCTAATGAATTATGTAAGTGTATTTTTTCACACATGTTAAAAATCTATTCATTTTTTTCAATTAATTGGAAATGAAAATAAAATATTTTTAAGGTAAAAAGATATGTTTTTTTTGAAAAATAATTTTTATACGAGTAATGTGTTTTTATCACACAATATAAATTAATCTCTATTGATTAATGATTTTGATTAATTTTATGAATTATATATTTAATAAAATATTTAAAAATTCCTCTTATGGTTTTTACTATCCATGGAATAATAATAAATTTAATAATATTCTTAAAAAATGTACTTATCTAAAAACAATTTTTTTGCATTTTGTACACTTATATTTTAAATGTTTTTTTGAATAATAAAAATTTAGTATTTTATAAACAATTCCATATTTTTAATCATAATATTTAATATTATGTAAAATTTCATCCTAATTTTTTATCATTGTGAATAGTAACTTTGGTAAAACATTCAGTTACCACGATATGAGTTCAAATGGATTAGAAGGGTTAAAACTAAAAGAAATATGGATTTAAATTACCCAAAAAAGATAAAATAATATTTTATGGTAATAATTCAATCCAATTTCATCTCATATTAAAATATGAGTATCTTTGGTTACATTTTTCTTTCTTAAGATATTGATATATTTAAATATTTTGAAAAATTCCATGTGCGTCCTCTTCCCCCCTTATAAAAGGATTCCAACATTCCACTCCTGAAAGAAATTTAAGATCCCATAATATCATCCAATCCCTAAAAAATAATTTCATAGCATCCATCCCCACATCCTAGAGGTTTTTTAATCATAAACCCATATTTTTCAAGCTAAATGTATAAGCCAAAATTAATTTCTCAATGATGCGGTATAACTTCTAACTGAGTCCTTTCAATTTAATTTCTTTTTATAAATCCTATAAATATATGGTATCCATTATAAAATAATTAATTTATAAACTTAAATAAACATAATTTTTAATATGATGATGGAGTAACCATTTTCCACCTCATTCCCATCAAATGGGAAATGAAAGTATCAGTTGTGCGTATGTGTGGATTACAATTCCATGTATTGATATGATTCATTTTTCATAACAATAATTCGTGGTTTATTGTTCTGATGGATTTAGTGTTTATATATTTTATTTATGAAATAATTATTCTTCTATAAAAATAATATATTATCTACCTTTTTACCTTTCAATCCCTTGGAAAATGATAACGTTGCTCGTATATATGTGTGGACTACCACCTCCACATAGTGATGTGATTCATTATTCATCACCTATTTATAGGAACAATTATAAAATAGAATATTATTAATAAATATGGAACTTATTTCATGATTCTGATAATTTATATGATGAAACCATGTATAATGTGCTTGTATCAGAACCATCAATATGAATGGAAAACGAAATTTTTTTCACCAGGATGTTCATTTTAATGATGGATTTTTATAAAAAGGGTAATTAGAAATTATAATGGAAGGATAAATAGTAACTTATATATGAATATGGTTATATAATATAAGTATACTAAATATATATTTATTATATTGGATATTTGAACTTGTACAATGAAATACAGGAAGTTAGGAAATGGTTTGTTATATAATATCACTTATATTCGAGATTTTATGTGCTAAAATTCCATTGAGGGAAATTATTTGAATCCTATCCTTTAAACCCCATTTTTTAATATCAACTATTTATTTATTAAATATCATGTAATAGTATCATATTTTTCTCTTTGGTACTTAAAATGTCCTTAAAAATGTTTTTAAATAAAATTCCACCTTATTTCCTCCTTGATCATCAAAATTTTTCTTTCATGTACATGCTTTTCAAAATGGTCTTATGAATTTTTTTAACTATAAATGATTTTTTATGAAAATTTAATTTAATTAACGGTTAATTTATTTAAAAAGGTGAAAAATGAATCTTTTTTACGAAATGTTTTCTAAACATGTTTCTGGGACTTTTTGTAAAAATGTGAAAAGATAGTTAGATTTTAAAATATATGGTAATAATGAATTTTACCACTATTATGATCATTAATTTATTTGAATATTCATTTATATGTTTCCTTATTTATTTTAAAATAAAATTATTCACTCAATATTATGGAAAATTTTATTTAAAATGTTATCAAAAGAAAATGATATTTTTCTCATATTTATGTAGTTTTATTTGAATGATATTTTAAATGTATTTTCAATCTTGTCAACATCCTCTAATGATTGTTATGATACACTAGAGATATAATATTGTGACACTATCCACTTTATTTTTCTAAATTTATTATACTAATGTTGATTTAAGGATGATTATAATAAACCCATTTATTTCCCACAAGTTAATAACATTACGATGAATCCTTTTTGAATCTCATTTATTTTCTATTAGTCATGTTATGATGAAATAATGAAAAGTTTATAAAACCAATTTCCCTTACCTATATTATGTAATGGTTATATGATTAATTATTTATGATCTTATGGACCTCATATGTATGATTTTGATTATGTAATAGGTGGGACAAAAATTATATATCCCTCAAATGCATTGGTTAAATATGGATATCTCATTAGATAATAAGGACAATCATGGGGGGTGAACCCAGTTTATTAAAGGACACCATCGAATATGAAATTCTTGGGAGTGAACCATGATTAAGGAAATGATGGAATTAGGAGTGAACCCAGTTAACTATAATTGTCTTTGTAGAGATCTTTGATAAAGGTAATGATTTTATATGATTATGTGTTTGAAAAATTTATGCCTGAGGCTTATGATATGTTTTTACGGATCATGAATGATTTTTTATTATTCTACACACTTTTTAATTTTTTTATTATGATAATTCCTTATGTACTATTTTATGATTAATGTTCTTTGAATGATTGGGTATGATTATAATATTTTATGATCATGTTATCAAACCTTTATTCTTATGTTATAATCACTTATGATCATTTATTTCAATCTCTTGTATTTACAATTACTGAGAATTTGAGATCACGCTTTCCTATATTTCCATTGCACAGGTTCTGAATATAGGTTTTATGTAGGGAAAATATAAGAAGGGTACTAGGTGAAAATATCCTTATAGGTGATGTTTAAGATGTTTCCTGAAATAAGAGGATTATATATATAGTCTTAAAGGACTCAAAATATTTTGGACTATAGGGGATGTATTATTATTTAATGTATTGAATGCTCATCTAAAATGATTAAATTTATATGTATGAAATTCTTGGGCTTCCTCAAGTGGGTTCTGATAAGTATTTAGTAATTTATATAGATTATAATTAGGGATTTTTTTAAACCCGGGGCATAAGTCTAAATATAGTATAACATCCCAAAGCTTTTGTAATTTATAAATTGGGTGGTTTTCCCAGAACAAAAATTCCTATCTAGGTACTATCAAGTTGATCCAACTATGGAATAGATATAATTTAGGGTAACAACTCTAAATAGGGAAGAATGAGTATTAACTTGATCGTCACCAGTGCATAATGAGTTAGCTTAGGATGGAACACCTAGATAAATACTCATAGGGGATATAATTATATTAATTTATATTTTCATCATAAAAAATTATGAAATATTTTATGAGTTGATGACCAAAAATGACCTTAGTTAAACCAAAGATTTCATAGTTCAAAAAATAATATTCCATGATTTATACATCATATGATTGATTTTATGGGATTACATGATTACTCACTATCATTGTTATGGCTCACACTATGATTTTTTGGTTTTATTCAATGGATGGAATTATTTAGAATATTGTTAATAATAAATTTGATAAACAATTAAATGATTTTACATATGATAAATCAAATGAAATTGGAGCTAGAATATGAAACATTATGATTTATCCTCACTAAATACCATGATATATAAATAAAAACATCAAATTGAGTGAGTTTTTAATACACCTCCAACGGCCCGAGGTCCTTAGATATTTTTTATTATAATAGAAGACCCCCTTTTAAGGAATGGAATATTCAACTTCATCCAATAGCCAATATGTTCCATGATCAATTGATAAAATATGAGGAGTTAACCAAATAAAACATAACAACTACAACCCAATTCAATATGATGCATGTAACATTTTTTTTTCAAGTAGTGCATACATGTATCGAGTTTATAAGTAGTTTATTAGAGTGATGGTAAATGGATATGTTTGCCACCACATTATCAGTGGATTATTTAGACTTAAATCCAATTAAATACACTTTAATAATACTTCCCTAGATTCTCTAACCAGTATTCACAACTAGTGTATCTCCAAACTCCAATTCTAAGAAAACTATCCTAGGATCTAATAACACTCTATCATAATCCGAACCACTAGGTCCTATATGGGTGGAAGTAAGCTAAGAGTGACCCCCCAATCCCTCCTCAAATAGGTTAGGGTCTGGTGACTAGTGTTGACTATGAATATCACACACATGAGATGCCTTAGCCTAAAGTACAAAAACACACACACACACATCTCCATATCCATTATGTAATGTAATATAGAAAGTTAACATATAAGGAAATAATGCATGAAAAAACCACTAACATCCCACATGAGAGCATGAAAAAAGAAAGTGGGAATGAAAAATGGGAAAAATACAAGAACACCAATACTATTAAGGATACCAATCTAATATTAAAATGAAACTACCCCAAGATGAAACTTATGGATCTTCCCACTACGAAAAAAATAGAACCACCACTATGTACTACTTAGAACCGCATACTCATTGTACACATAGGAATCCATTGAAATTTATGATTCATATATAATACAAAACAAGTGTAGATAGAGACCAAGTAGTGGTGTGTATAAACATACCAGGTTAAACACCCAGAAATCACCAACCATATTGAAAAAAAGAGTCACCTATAAATCAAAAAATAAATAAGGACAAACAAGATAATAAAAAATATTCTCAAAGAATACTCCAAGTATTAAGGCAAGGAATTTCTTCAATTACATCCTAGGAATTCTACTCCAGGATACATAATAACATTATATGAGGGAAATCACTCATCAGGTCACACTAAAACTAACATCACTCATCTAGGTAGTCATATTCATCAAGCCATGTCATGTTGAACCATGAAATAACTGGGAGGGTTCAATCGATATAGACACTTAATAAGACTAAACCACCTTATAATATGATTGATGTTGATGTATAGATTGGGTTCAAACCCCTATAAAATGGGGGAAAACCTAACCCTAATTGAAATAATTCATTATCATGGGGATTAAACCCCTGGTATGTAGAATATGTGTTAAATAAAATTACCTTGGGAAATATGGTAATGTATATCACAATCTTGGGCCTCATAGAGGGATATATAGATTTAATTCACTGATTGGATCTTATCTCTAATAATAAATACAAGATGCCTCACTAAACCCTTGTGGAGGAAGACTAAAAAAACTCACCCATATTGAATCAGAATCCATAATAAATTTATAGAGATATTTAGCTATCCCTGGAAAGGGTACATGATGTGTTACTAGTGTTGATGATGTTCTCTTCCTATTTAGATGCTAGTTCAGGGGTTGGATAAACATATGGCATTCCAAATACCAAATATACGGTTTCTGAGGTAGTCACAACTTGTGTACGTACTCATTGGGGTAATAAATGTGTACCCCATCAACAAGAATCCATGTATCATTATTGGTATATATTGTGTTGCCTAACATTTAAATAACACGTTTGGTCAAATTGATTTCTGGGAATTTTATATAGAGTACACACAAAATTTAAGCAGGTAGGGGTCATGTGGTGTTTGGGGTTGATATATGGTCGTGTGATATTTTTTATTATCCTAATAACCTAGTGACACAAGTAGGGGGGAGGGGTCTACTTGATGTTTATTATTCCAAACTCTACAACATGTAAATTAAAATTATCTATAATTCTCGATCTATATATGTATTTATAGTCTTTACACCATTTCAATTGAAACCACTAGGAATGTTTCATAAGGATCCCACATATCACACTAGTCATGTCCCAGACATCACTAGCATCTAGTTTCCAGCCATTATTTCCATAGAAAACTCATTTTGCCACATTTTTTGTCATCTGCATGGCCCATATCATGAAACCAAAACCTTTTATTCAACCTTTATTTTGCATCATCATTTGGGAATCACCCTGAATAATAAATTTGAAACCAACAATTTATCATCAAATAAGATTTATTACCTGAAAATAGTGAAAACATCTATCAATGAAATATCTGTAGTGAAATCCAAAAATAAACGAGGGATGGATGCATAAACAAATAATATATGGAACTAATGAAGGCTACATTAGGCTTGGATAGTTTTAGTAATTGGAAACTGAGAATTAAATAAGTCAGGAAAGAATAAAAACCAAAATAAAAATCAAATTTCTAATTCCATGAATGGAAATGAATTCAACATGAACATGCCATGGTGACCTCTGAATTGATTTTTTAAGAAGATTTAAATTTTCATCATTTTATTTTCTAAAAATAAGTGAGAAATATATAATAAATAGGACCCACCTTAAGGATTAATTAATCATTAATGGAGAAGGAATCCATGTGTGATGTTGTTGAATAATCCACTGTGCTCAATGTTGGATCCTCAATTATCTATATTTTCACATCATTAATCCTCAATCCTGAGATCACCCACCAATAAGATCGCCACCAGAGATCCCTCTGTTACCTCAATCCTCTAATGTAATATGTCTAACCCTTGATAATTTTATATAGAGGGATTTAAATATGGGATTCAATAGGGTTTTAAAATAATTAGATATTAAAATAAAAAATTAATTTTTTTCCATTTAATCCTCTCATAATGGAACTCAGTCAAATCATTTGAGCCCGACATAACTTATTTCAAACCTAGAATAAAACCCTTGTTCAATATTTAATTTTGGTATCAATTTTCTCATCCTAGACATTTATTATGAGTTATTCCATTATTTCTAAAATAATTTCAGTCCGTGATATAATAAATTTATGATTTTTAATTATAAATTTCTTTGATCTATAATTACAAAGACTCTATGATGAATCCACGACTGATTCTGAAAATATTATTTCAAAATCATTCGAACTATCAAAAAAGATAATCCATTACAGTGATAGTGTATAGTGACTTTGTTCATTTTGTTTTCCTCAAGATCGTGTGTATTTATTGTGATATAAATCCTATAAAATTTCTTTTATATATATCATGTATATTATCTTCATATTAAGTATGTACTTCTCTTTGATATAGAGAATTTATAGTTTTTTGATTTGGATCATGCCTATGGTTAGAATTTATTTCATGTTTACTATGTAAATATGGAAAACTTGTATTTTACAATAATTATTTGATGTAAATGTGATTAAAATACATATAGGTTTCCCTATTTAGTGTTCCATATATATAGAATCTATTTTTAAATGTATTTAATTTGTTTTATGTCGGTCATGTCTTATTGGTTTCAACATGAGACATTTATACTGGAAAACCCCATAGATATATCTATATGTATATCCTATTACTCTCTATAATGGGTGAGGGCCTCCAATAGTGGAAATATTATGTATATGTATGTGATTATATATATATATATTTGATATATATATATATTCCTTTCCATATGAATTCATAGCCTTCTAAGAAAGAATGATATATGTATATTTATTTTTTATGAGAAGATTATTCTTCTTTGGGAGGATTATTATGAATATACACATATATTTATATCAATGGATTCATATTTTTCCACAACCATGCATTGATTAATAACTATTTGTGAAATGGTTTTATAATATTTTTATAAAGGTTTAATCACATTCATGTATAGGCATATTGTATCATTATGTTAGTTGAGACACCATTAGTGGTTCCCTAATGAGTATTTATTCTCACACAATTCACAGAAACATAGATAAACATGTAAAACCACTATTGAATTTCAGGTAATTACATTTACATCAGTACATATTTAATTCCCTTGGTGTGGTTATCATTTACGTCTTTATTATGGGATTAGTTTCGACTTCAATTTTTGGACTTTGGTGGATGTTTGGAGGTTTTATTTGAAACATCTCCCCTCCAAAATTGATATTTACGGTCATAGGTCATTTTGGCTTGGTCATATTTTAGGGGATGTTTATACATTGTTTAAAAATATAGATTTTCATCATATTCATACATGTGGAGAGATTTGGTATTTTGGTAACCTTACCATTTATTAAATGGATTATTTTGAATTGAATTTTATTTTTGTATCTTCTGACTTATGGGTGAGTCATGTGGGTTTTCTAGTTGAACATCACTATGAATTATTTCTAAACCCAAAGAGAGTAAATCAATCCTCATCTTTAAACCATGATCCACATCACTAGTACCCATACTATATGGATTTTGGAGTTCCATTGGGTTTAGTGGAATAAATATTTGAGTATTTTACATGTATCTGAGTTTTGGATACTATAAATTGGAATTTAAAAAAATACTAAATCTAGTGAATGTTTTGTTATTTACAACAAAAATTTATGAAAAGTAAAAAAATAAAGTATTAATATAAATATATAATTATAGGATAATGTGTATTGAGTCACTCAATATATATATATATATATTTATAGCATAATAAGTGGAATAAAAGATTTTGGAATATGAATATGAATGTATTAGAAGGGTGCATAAAAACTTAAACTATTAACAATCAATTACTAAAATAAATAATTCAAAAAACAACTATTTTTTATCATTTCAAACCAAATTAGATTGAAATTTATTATATAGTGTTTTTGAATGTTCTATGATTATAAGTTATAAATTACTACATTGAATATATTTCTAAAATAATAATTTAAATAATTTAAAAGCATATTAGATGAAAATGAATTATTCCATGTTTTTAATCCTTCATTAATTAAAATAAAAATATCACTTGGAATATTCCATCACCCCTTAATATAAATCATATAAATTAATGTCATATATTGGGTCAATGTATAGGTTTTGAGTAATTAATATTTAAAAAAATAAACAGACATCTATATCATATGTGTCACATCACTTCAATGAGAATAATCTAAACACACATCACATTGATGAATTGGGATGATTCAAGACCTAATGAGATGTCTATTAGAGTTCAACACCTAGAAATAAATTATAATGATCCTTTAATAAATATATGATGGATATGGAAATATCTAATTTAATAAGGAGGGGGAATTAAATGAAAAAATAGATGAAAATGAGGGGATTTGATGTATTTTTCAGGGAGGAATCACACAAGAGAGGAGGCATTAGGGATCTAAAATTGGGTGGGGAGTCCATGTCAGGGTTATATTGGGCGCTTAAGAAATTGGTTTGGAAAAATTTGGTATAGCCTACTATATTCAAATTCTTTTTTAAAACTAATGGTATAGAGTATTAGTTCTGATGCTATACCAACAAATTTTTAAAACCATTATTATAACTTGATTTATACCAATAATTAAAATAAAACATAGGTGTAGAACTGTGGATATATATCATATTTCTATTAGAGTAAAATTTATAAAATTAAATTCTCTTTATCATCATTATTATTTTCAATTATAAAAAAATAAATTCAATTTTATTTATTTTAAAAACAATATCAATCAATATAACCCATTCAAGTCACTTTTTAGGAAAAAAATTTCATTCAATTATAGACCCCTGAAAAAAGTTGGGTTTACAGTTTCATAAAATTTCTTAGTTTTATTTGAACATTTTATCATTTATCCCTTAAAAATAGTTTCTTTAAAAATGTTCATGAGGGATAACTTATTAATGTGTGAATGTATCTAAACTCTAACCTCTAAAATAAATTCATTAATTAATATGGCATTGTTTTAGAACGACCAATAAAATCATGTAAATGAAGTGAATAAAAATTCAAATATAGTATATATAGAAAAAAATGATATATCAATGTTATGTTTTAAAATTAATAAGTTAATTTTTCTTAATAAATATAAAAAACAAACATTTCTATGGATTATTTATTATATAACACTTTAACTGAATATACATCATATTATTTATATACATACATATATGGATGAATATATATGTCATGTTTCTTTAATTAAATTTTAATATTCTGTTGAAAAACTTTTTAGACATTAGTATTTCTTATTTTTATATGTTTCTTCATATTTACTTTTCATTATATATAAATTTAATCATTAAATAGGATGTATTGAATATTTATATTTTTTTTAAAAACTTATGGGATGTAATTTTTATCCACAAGACCTGTTCAAGTAGTGATGTGTTTGGTATAAATCTAATATGCATTAAACACGATTGAAAATAAAAAACAAGGACACAAAATGTTTAGGGAAAATCATAGTTTGTGAATAATGAATAAAAACTCACAAAATTCATTGATAGATCGATTCTTACACAATTGTGTGTTTACTTAACATTATGCGGTCAAAAAAAGATAGCTATTAAATCCACATGTGATTCATTGACTAAGGTGTTCATGGATTATATATATAGTATCTTCTATAAAACACAATTTTTTAACTCCTCATTTAATAAAATGATTTTAGAACAGGAGATAGAGTCAACTAGTGGAGTTTTACACTTAGATGATCATTTATCATGCACAAAAGCATAGATATCATTTCATTATCATACTTCACTAAATAAAATATTTACTTTTAGTAGTGAAATTTTTGATGGTTTTATAAATACTAGGTTAACAATAACAGAAATTATAACTCTTGTAACATAATTATTTATTATTATATCATCTAGTTAATGATAAATTCCATTTATATATTTTTATCCAATTTTAATCCCTCTTTAGACACAACATAAACTAATATAATATTTGATTAAAGATAATTTCATAGTATAGATTAAGATATGGGGAGGTAGTATAATTTAACACATACTAAAAGATATGTATACCACATAAATAATCCTTATATTCTATAATAAAACATCCCTCATATCATAAAATATGAGTTGAAACTTTTTGTACATATCTTTCTCAATCACCCACTTTCATCGAAGACTCTTAAAATTGATGCATACTATATGTAATCTTACATCACACGAAGAAATTATTACACCATTTCAAAACTCCTTTAAGTAAATTTATCATATATCATCTATCAAATTTTTATCAAACAATTTATATGAAAATGATTACTTATTCAAGTTGACTTATGTGTGACCTAATTAACCTTTGTAGAATTAAAAAGGACTATGAATTCATAATTTAAAACCATATGTAAAAATATTATTTCTAAAAAAAATTCATTTCTAATCAAACTATAAATATTTTTGATGTAATCTTTATTAAAAACATGTATCAGCATAAATCATGTCTTTTATATGTATGTCCATATAATGAAACGATAATAATATAATCCCCTTATCAATGAAATCAACAATAAAAAAGAGATATAAAACATGTTAATCCAATATAAGTCAAATCATTCAATAATTACTATCAATGAAGACTCATCATAATATATTAATACCTTGCAATTCAATCATCTAAGTGGATGAAAACATCATATAAAACTCTAAAAAACATGGAAATGAATTCTCTTAATTTTAAACTATCTATAAACTTGATATCATGCCCCTAAAATAGAACAAATAATCCATTATTTGTTTATAAAATCCCTATATATGATAAATAACATACAAAAACTCCCTTTTATTTTAAAAATCTCAATATTGAAATAAAATTTAACAAAATCCAAAAAAGTGTAGTGAACATATAGCTGATATGAAATCCTATCACGTAATATGTTATAGAATGGTTCTTATATTGGGTTTTGTTAAATTATCTTAAAAGAGTATAATAATATAAAATCTATATTTTTATACGATATATTCAAATTATAATTCATTAAAATATGCTTCATATATGTATATATTGTTTTTTATTTCATGAAATATAAACATAATTAACCTCTAAAAGTAAAACAATATGTTATACCTAACTGATGTTAATCAGAGAGTATTATAGATTATGGTGAAATGTTAAGGTTAGGGTGATTATGATTATTGTATAAGATATTGGATTACTATCAAGTGTCATAACTATTGGTTGGAGTGGATTCTCAAGAGTGTGGGGGGGGGGGGTGAATTGAGTTCCAATTAAAATTTCTGTTAAAAACTTTTAGGATTAAAATCCCCCAAATTAGAACAACCCAGTCAATTAAGGCAGTAGATATATAAGTGACTTATCTTTCAATAGGGTTCTCAAAGGTTGATTACTACTCAGTTGAATCAGTGTGAGAACTAAGTCTAATTTTGAAACAAGTTTACTAAACAAATCAGATATACACACTCACCAGAACTAACTATCAGAGTGAATGTAAAAACATATTTCTGTCTTTGAATATATAAGCATAGCGGATAGATGTTAAACAGAGTAAAGCAAGGATGAACACAACAATTAAAACAAGAGGTTCAATCTTAAGACAAGACCTAGTCCTCTCCACTTGGTGATCACCTGCCACCAAGAAATTATTTTAAAAGTGATACATACCCTGTATCTGGCTTTACAACCGTTTTCACAAATTTTCTAGGTTTTTCAACCTCTACCACAATTCTACGTGGGAAAAATAAACTACCAAGACACACCAGGCTTCTTCTACAGTTATATGTGGGAAACGAATGTAAATATAGTTTGGTATGGGGATTTTCAGTATCCCTCAGTTCAAGCACAAGAGTCAGTGTGTGTAACACATACACACTGCTCAAAGATGTAATGTATTTAAACACAGTAGAGATAAATATAGTAGGGATAAGTTTAGAATGCTCTGTTGTGTTGGGAGATCAGCTCTGGACTTGTTTGAATGAAGTAAATAATGTTTTGGTCCTTCTCTGCAAGCTGCCTCCAAAATAGAGTGCCTTATATTTTAGGTTCTGACTTCTAGATATAGAGATAATCAGCTTCTTGGGTTTTAGGCTCCTTGCAGCACACCACGACAGCTTGAAGAAGATTATTTTAATAGATCTTCATGAAGCTCTATGTTCTTATGAATGAGTGCTTTAGGGTTATTCTTGAGATTGTGTATGTTTATCTCTTTATGAGTGTTATGTGTATATTAAAAAATGTTCACGCCACTTCTCTTGTTTCTGTGTATATTATCTCTTTAGCTCTGAATGTCTCTCTGTTATATATATACTCTTTTCTAGTTCGTCTTTGTTTTTATTTTGGTTCAGCAGGGGCTGACAGGAAAGATGTTTCAACAACGTGTGGTCTTCCTCGTACATCGTACCATTTCCTGATATGCCTGCAAATATCATATAATAATGTCAGGTGTATTAATTTGTCTAGACATGACCATTATAACAGTATTAATAAAATTGATAAAGACAAGAATGGAATATCATTAGACTGGTAGAAGATGCATGTCACATGGTAGACTTCAACTGTGGTCTTTTCAACTGTGGACTTCATCGGTAGGTTATTCAATAGTAAGCTTCATTGATAGGTTCTTTTTTTGTAGGCTTTTAATGGTAGCTGTTACTCTATGTAACAGTAACTCCTCATTAGTGGAAATTGAGAAACAATTGACTATCTATATAGTAGGAGTTTTCCAGCGGTAGCCTTCTACTAATCATGTCCAACTTTAGGCTTGAACAGTGAGGTTCTCAACAGATGACTTGAGAAAGAGTCTGTCGGTGAATTCCTAACAGAAGCCTTGTCACAGCAGTGACCTTGTGACAGTAACTCTTTGTCTGTGAGCTTTGATAAGCAGATCATCGGTAGGCCTGTGATAGTAAATCTTCAACGGTGATATTCTAGCATCAGTGACTTAAAGTGATAGTAAGCTATAATGGTGGCTTTGAATAGAAGGATCTTACCAGTAGCCTTTTACAGTGAACTTATATTTAGATAAATATGGACTGTAAGTTGATGCAGCAAAGTCATGAGTCTTAAGAGTATACATTGTTGAGAATAAGATAATTATAGATGTAGATTAAAAAGATTAATGAATGACTTAATATATCATGATCAATATTTAAACATGATTTGGGATTATCAAAACAGGTGAGTCCAACAATCTCCTCCTTTTTGATAATCACAAATTATGTCAGTGTGTATTAAAGATAGATGTCAAATATAATACGGTTATTATTACTAAGAACAAATATGTATCAAGTATCAGAGATTAATAAGAATTGTATTTCTAGAATTAGTATATTAGTTTCTCAATTAGCACAGTATTTATCCCCCTTTGTGATTAGAAAAAAGAAATACAAATGAGAGCTTAGAGAAAGCTTGTATTAATAAACATTTCAGTACGTGACCCAAAAAAAAACATAGTCCCTATCAAAAGACAGAAACAAACTCAATCCACAGCATCCGTAGGTAAGGTGTCTTTTCCTATGGAATAAGAAGATAGATAAGGAGATAATGGATCAGCAGGTTTATGAGTGGCCGTAGGAATGAATGGAGGGGAAGCAATAGAAGCTCATGTGGGTCTGTAGGGGGTAGCTCGCTGAGGGATCAGTGGAGTAAGGCTTCTGATAGCTTCAGCAGGAGACATGGTGGAAGAACCACTGGGTTGAAATGCAGGTAAGGTAGGAGGGATAATGATAGGGGTACAGTCCACATGGAGAAAGGGTAGAAGAAGGTTTCTGAAATCCATAATAATGCTCCCTCATCTTTCCATAGCAGATAAAAAGTCATCTTTTTTTTCTAAAAATTTATCCAAAGCAGGGATCAATTCTCTCAGCTGGCTGACCTGCTCCTTGAATGCCTGAGTCACTGGAGGCAGCTTCATATTTTCTATCAATATCTTGAAGTGGTTGGTCATTTGATGCTTGGTATAGACCTTCTCAAAGTAAGAATCTACCTTATTCTTAATGGCCTCTTGAGAAGCAGTAGCTGCCCGCAAGTGGTCATGAAAAAAACTGCTGACTTCCCTAGTGGTAGCAAGTATCTAAGAATCAGAGGTGCCACTGGAACTGTCCTTAGCAAGATCTTCCTGGATCACAGTTCTGATCTGGTCAAAGTTCACAGAAGAGCTGGATGAGGGAAGGGGTTTTACCAAGAAGGCTACTGTCTCTTTTAAAGATTGAGTCAAGTTACTAATCACCTTCTGAACAAGTGCATCCTGACTATTCAAATTTTCGTTGACTGATGTCTTAAAAACATCAAAAACTTCCACAAACTGCTTGACTACTTCTTTGATATATCTAATCTCAGCATTCACTTGGGTTAGAGAATTGCTCATGGCCGTCAATGAAGCAATTGATTGCCTTAGAGAAACCACTGCTCCTGTCCAACTTTCAATTTGAGTGTGGCACACTTTAACTTCATCTATCATTTCTATCACTGGACTAGACACAACACATCCCAGAGATTGCTCCAAGGATTGCTCCACACTCTTCATCTCTTCAACCAGGATTTTCTTCAAATCTGCCACTGATTCTCTCAGTGCCTCTTTCATTTCAGCCTTTAAGGACTCAAGGTCCTCCTTGGTTACCAAATTGTCAGCCATAACTACTGGAACACTTTCGGGTAGGATAACAGAATCCCTTTGGGGATGGTCTTCCTCATCAGAATCTCTATAAGTGAGTACAGTTACCATGTACCCTGGATCTGATCACCAACCTTCGATGTTATACAGCACAGAAATAGAACCAAGATGATCCCCCTCACTTAGAGATTTCTATTGAGGAATCTACTCTATCTGTTCTGCTCTAGGTAACTCCACAACCTCCTCTACAACTCCAGCATATTCAACAACCATTTTCTCTGTTAGTTCAACAGTAGGGTGAGTCTTATCCTTTTCTGAATCATCAATGACTCCGATATCAATAGCAGTAGATTCCACTCCTACATCCTGATCAGACACTATATTGTCTGTATTATCTATCAGAGGGCTCAAACTGAGCTCTTCTTGTTCAGTGTTCTCAATATCAGCTTCAACAACAGTCTCCTTTTCCTTATGAGAAAAATGACCTGACTCGGTAGCCTCATCCTCCTCAGAGGTGTCCTTGACAACATTCTGATATGCTTCTTCTTCTTCTTCTTCAGTTGTCTCAGTATCACTATCCTTCAGAACAGTCTCTCTCCTTGGTAGTTCTTTTGGAGGGCTAGCTGCTCCGAAAGCTACTGTCCTTACATGACTGTGAGGAAAATCAGGATCACTCCCACCATCAATGGGGTGTTCTCTCTTTGAGTGTCCATAGCTCCTTCAGCCTCCTCCACATTAGAATAAACCGGTTCTGGCTCATCAGGCTTCAGGCCTGGATATATCTTGTCTTTTGGCCTAGTTGGATGAGCATTAGGGTCAAACATTTCATACACCTTTCCCTCATCATTCACCCATGTCCTTTTCCAGGGATTCCATCTAATTTTCATGAATTTTTAAATCACCTTGGAGATACAGACATTGTTCTTGACCACTATCACCTCTTATTGATTTCCAGGCACACCATTTACCTTTATCATAACTGAAATAATCTTGGCATGGAATAGGGCATTGGATTTTTAGCATGCTTTGGTCATATCCTCCAATTTCCCATCAGTAACATGCATAGGTTAATCTTCTTTCCATGAAATAGTAAGTACATCAGGAATATGTCCTGGTACTTCAGTACTGCAAATTCCCCTCTCCTCAGACTAAGTACATGCTGAATGAATTTAAATAAAATCCTTTCTTCTCCATTCATCTCATCTACAATGATCCTACTTGATTTTCCATCTCCTGTCAGTTCTTCCAGAGCCTTTTCATATTCAAAAACAACACTGTCTGGAGGATCCACTCCAGAGTAGTAATCATATATTCCTTTATGAGGAAATCTCAAACTGGCATCCCACTCAGCAGACGAGAAAATAACTTCATTGCCATTGACTCTAGATATTAGCTTATGGACATCCTCTTCCTATTCGAACTTCAGATATTTATAGAATTATTTCACAAGCTTCAGGTAGTACGGTCCATTGTTATTGGAAAAACACTCGGTCTATCCTAGGGCATTTAATACTTCCAGCACTAATGACTTGCTCGACAGTAGCCATTCTTCTCTTAACTCCTTCTCAGTAAAGATTTGTCTCTTGTTCATATGCGGGTTTACAGGATTCAACGGGGTGTTACTGGTGCTACTGGATTCGGCTCAAGTCCTCTTTGGCCTTGGTGTATCCTCATTAACAGTCGTGGGTCGCTTTGTTCTGGCCATAGAGATTGAGAGAGGTTCAAGGGCTCAGGTGAAGGGTTAGGGATTAGGAATTTTGAGAGCAAGGTTAACGATTGGGAGAGGAAGGTGGATTGAAATATGTTCGTTTCCTTTGATTTTATCATTTAGGGATAAAAACAAAATAAAATAGAAATAATAAAAAGAAGTAAAAATGGTTTGAATTCCCGCAAAAATAAAAAAAAACAGTGAGGTATCCAACAATGAGATGTATCAGTGAGGTACACCGATGAGGTGCAACAGTGAAGTATAACAATAAGGTCCAACTGTGAGGTTTGATTGTGAGGTCTAACTGTGAGGTCCATCTGTGAGGTCTAAATGTGAGGTCCATCTGTGAGGTCCGACCGTGAGGTTTGACTGTGAGGTCTAACTGTGAGATCTAACTGTGAGGTCTCCTATGATAAAATTAATCATACCTAACTCATGTTTGATGTAATTTAACCTCTTAGAATTCAAAGGCTTTGTGAATATATCAGCCAATTATTATTCAGTGCCAATTAATTCAAGAGTGATATCACCCTTTTGATAATGATCCCTCAAAAAGTGATGTCTCACATCAATATGCTTTGTCCTAGCACGAGATACTAGATTTTTGGAAATTTTAATAGCACTTTTATTGTCACACTTTATAGAGACTTGTTTGATTTGATATCCATAGTCCAGTAAAGCATGTTTCATCCACAGAATTTAAGCACAATAGCTACCAGTATCTATGTACTCAGCTTCAGTAGTAGATAATGCAACAGAGTTCTGCTTCTTACTACACCAAGATACTAGTGACTTGCCTAAAATGTGACATGTCCCAGAGGTTGTTTTTTATCTAACTTGCAACCAGAAAAATCAGCATCAGAATAACTCAACAAATGAAATTATTGTCCTTTCTGATAAAATAATCCTAAGTTGGGGGTATGTTTGAGATATTTAAAAATCCTTTTAACAGCATTTAAGTGATAATCTTTTGGATTGGCTTGAAATCGAGCACACATGCATACACTAAACATGATGTCAGGTCTACTAGCTGTAGGATAGAGTAGAATTCCTATCATACCTCTGTAGTTGGTTTGATCCACTGGTTCTCTAGTTTCATCAACATCCAACTTACAAGTGGTACTCATAGGTGTGTCACTACCTTTACTACCATCCAAAGAAATTTTTTATATAAGATCCTTAATATATTTACATTGATTCAAAACAATTCCATTTCTATATTGAAAGATATGAAATCCAAGGAAAAATTTGAGTTCTCCGATTAAACACATTTCAAACTCATTTTGCATTATTTTTTAAAATTCAACACATAATGAATTTTTAGAAGATCCGAAAATAATATCATCCACATAAATTTGTACTATCAAAACTTCTTTAGAAATACATTTAATGAAAAGAGTAGGATCAGCAATCCCTTTGGTAAAACCTTTTGAAATAATAAAAGAGCTGAGCCTATCATACCATGCTCTTGGAGCTTGTTTTAAGCCATACCAAGCTTTAGATAGTTTGAAAACATGATTGAAAAAAGGGGATTTTTAAAACCAGTAGGTTGTTCAACAAACACATCCTCAACTATGTACCCATTTAGAAAATAACTTTTAACATCCATTTGATAAATTTTGAAATTCAGATGAGCTGCATAGGCAAGTAGTATTGTAATGGCTTCTAGTCTAGATACATGTGTGAAGGTCTCCTCATAGTCTATTCCTTCCTCTTGACTATATACTTGTGTAACTAGCCTAGCTTTATTTCTAACTATATTCCAAGACTCATATACTTTGTTTCTAAACACCCATTTAGTACCTATGGTTAAAGTGTCCTTGGGTCTTTCCTCAAATTCCCCAACTTTTTTTCTTTGGAACTAATTTAGTTCTTCTTGCATATCCATTACCCAAAATTCATCATTGATTGCATCATTAATATTTTTGGGTTCAATCTGTGAATGAAAAGCTTGATGTTCAACCTTGTTTCTTAGAGAAGCTCTAGTTTGTGTTCCTCTATTTAAATCGCCTACAAAAATATCTAGAGGATGATTAATGAGAGTCCTAATACCTCTAGGAAGAGTTGAACTAGACTATTCATTTTTTTCCATTGGTTCAGAATCAGTAGGTTCATATTCTGGAATATTTCTAAAACTGGATACTTTTACAGGGGATTCATTATTTTTATCATTAAAGTTCAGATTTTCCAAATCTTCCTCAAGATTTTAAAGAGAGGCTTTAGGCTCATGTGGATTAGTCTCATCGAATTTGATATGAACTGATTCTTCCACACATTTGGTTTTCTTATTTAACACTCTATATGCTTTACTTAAAATAGAAAAACCCAGGAAAATTCCTTCATAACTTTTGGGAGAAAATTTATCAATATTATCTTTATTATTAAGAATAAATACTTTGCAACCAAAAAACTCGAAAGTAATTAACCTTAGGCTTCATATTATTCCAAAGTTGATAAGGGGTCCTTTTTAGAATAGGTCTAATTAAAACTCTATTAATAGTGTAACATGCTATATTTACAGCTTCTGCAAAAAAATAAATAGGTAAGTCATACTCATTAAGAATAGTCCTTGCAATTTATTGAAGGGTCCAATTTCTCCTTTCTACAACTCCATTTTGTTGTGGTGTCCTAGGGGCAGAGAAGTTGTGACTATAGCCATTATGCAAGCAGTAGGATTCAAACTCAGGATTCTCAAACTCACGGCCATGCTCACTTCTTAGGGGTTTAATCTTATGTCCACTAATTTTTTCTACAGACTTGGAATATTTGACAAAGTAGGAACATACTTCACTTTTGTGAGCTAGAAAGTATACCCAAATATACCTAGAAAATTCATCTACAAGAACATAAACATAGTAATTCCCATTTAAACTTGAAACTCTTGATGGTACAAACAAATCCATGTGAACCAACTCAAGTGGTTGAGAAGTTGAAACTTCATTCTTTTTTTTTTCAAATAAACATTGTGTTATTTTCCCTTTTGACAGGAATTACACACTTTATCAATTGGGAATTCTAATTTAGCTAATTATCTAAATAAACATTTCTTAGATAGCTTCCTAAGTGAGTGCACATTATAGTGTCCTAATCTTCTATGCCACAACCAAGATTATTTATGAAAAGCATTTAAACAAGAAATTTTTTTTGGATAAGGAGTTTAAATCAACAACATATACATTCTCATTTCTACATGCAGTGAAAACTAAATAATTTTTTGAATAAAAAACATTGCATGAATCATTTTCAACTTTAACATTAAGGTCATCATCACATAACTGAGATATGGTAAGTAAATTATACTTTAATCCATCAACAAAAAGTACTTTAGAAATTAATACTGTATCAGGGTTACCAATTTGGGCTAAGCCGATGATTTTTCCTTTTGCATTGTCATCAAAGGTTACATGCCCACCATCAAATTTGATTAGGATCTTAAAGAAAGAATAGTCTCCTGTCGTATGTCTTGAACAACTACTATCCAAGTACCATAGAGTGTTGTAGGAACTCTTCAAACAACTTCCCTATGAAACAGATTAAACATGGGGTAATTTTGGTACCCAAATCTTCTTGGGTCCAGAAAGGTTAGCCAATAAAACTTGGGGAACCCATATTTTCTTTATAGATTTTATGAAATCAACAAACATATTTTGAGACATAAATACTTTGTTCGGTCCTTTAGAAAATTGTTTCTCAAAAGATGATCCAGAATTAGCAGTGAACTGTCCATATTTTGGAACAAATTTGGTTTTTTCTAATTTGTCTCTGTCCGGGATGATATCGTAGGCCAGTTTTATATTTTGGAGCAACATATATTCCTAGAAACTGTTTCAAGGTATCCCTACCTATAGTTAACTTCTCAATATCCTTTCTTAATTTTTCATTAGATAATTGAGTTGAGTTTTATCTTTCAACAATTGAGCATTCTTTTATTTTTCTACACTTAGATCTGTTTTAATGTTACTAGTTAAGGCATGTTTTTTCTTCAACAATTTGTATTTATCTTTTAGTTCATTGCAGGTATCTTCTAGTATATTGAAATATTCAAACAGTTCATCCTTAGACATATTATCATCATTATCTGAATCACTATTATTTCCAGAATAATAATCATTTAGAACATAGGCAATAGGTACCTCAGATATGTTAGTCATGAAGCACATGTTGACATGATTATTTTCAGATTCAGTAGCTTCTGATTCACTTGTGCTATCTTCCGATGCACTCCAGGTTGCTTTCCTGGATTTCTTTTACTTATTGTCCTTATAGTCAAATTTCTTTTTGAATTTTAACTTCGGATAGTCAGCCTTGATGTGTCCTTTCCTCTTGAATTCATAAAAGACTATATCATCTTCCTTATCAGATTCCTTCCAATCCATTTTCCACTTACCTTGTTGATCATAGATACCCTTGTAGTTTTCTTTTCTAAAAAACTTCTTCTTCCTATAGAACTTCTTAAATCTCTTGGCTATTTGAGCAATTTCTTCATCACTGTCTGAATCTGAATCTCCACTAGTTTAACTTTTAGTAGGTACATGCATTTTCTCCTTGTCTTTTCTCTTTCAAGCAGTAGACTTAAATGCCACAGATTTTATTTTGGTTTCATTATCATCTTCTTTGTTTCCCTTCAGTTCCTCTTCATAAATCATTAGTTTACCAATCAACTCATTAACCGATAGCTTGCTGATGTCACATGACTCTCGGATAGACACAACTCTCCATCCGTCAGGCAAACATCTCAATATTCTCATGATCTGATCCTTCTCTGGAACAACTTTTCCTAGTGAAATCATGGTGTTTAAAATGTCATTAAACCTAAGGTACCTATTAGAAATGGGTTCATCAGGTCTCATCTTAAAATTAACATATTTAATAGTATAAGTATTTAATCTCATTTCCTTCACGTTGGTTGTTCCTTCATGAGAAATAGCCAAGGTATCCCAGATTTCATGAGATGTTTTACATGCAGAAATTCGGTAAAATTCCTCATCTCTTAAAGAGAAGTAAATGGAATTAATAGCTTTACAGTTATTATTATAGTCAGAATTTGTAGCATCATCCCATGTTGATCTAGCAGTTTTGGGAATTTCATATTCTGATTCTATAGCAGACCAAATATCAAAACCAATACTTTCCAAATGAATTTTCATTTTAATTTTTCATTGAGAATAATTCACACCATTAAATAAAGGTGGCATGTTAGTAGTAGCACCTTCTAGTCTACCATCCATAACCGATTTAGAGAATATATTAAAGAGATAAAATTTAGAACTAACATAAATTTAAGATCTTTAACATAAAAATAAAATCACAGTTTGAAAAACAGAGGGTTTGAAAACTTTGTATCTAAATATGTAACCTCTGATACCAAATGTTGGTCGGAGTGGATACTCAAGAGGGGGGTGGGGTGGGGTGAATTGAGTACCAATTAAAATTTTTGTTAAAAACTTTTAGGATTTAAATCCTCCAAATTAGAAGAGCCCAGTCAATTAAGGAAGTAGAGATATAAGTGACTTATTGTTCAACTGGTTTCTCAAAGGATGATTACTACTCAGTTGAATCAGTATGAGAACTAATTCTACTTTTGAAAAAAGTTTACTAAACAAATCAGATATACACACTAACCAGAACTGACTATCAGAGTGAATGTAAAAACAGATTTCTGTCTTTGAAAATATAAGCACATCGGATAGATGTTAAACAGAGTAAAGAAAGGATGAACACATCAATTAAAACAGGAGGCTCAGTCTTAAGACAAGACCTATTACTCTCCACTTGGTGATCACATGCCACCAAGAAATTATATTAAAAGTGATACACAGCCTGTATCTCGATTTACAATAGTTTTCACAAACTATCCATGTTTTGAAACCTCTACCATAGTTCCACGCGGGGAAAATAAACTACCAAGCCACACCAGGCTTCTTCCACAGTTATACGTGGGAAACGAACGTAAAGATAGTTTGGTTTGGGGATTTTTAGTATCCCTCAGTTCAAGCATAAGAGTCAGTGTGTGTAACACATACACACTGCTCACAAATGTAAAGTATTTAAACACAGTAGATCTAAATATAGTAGGCATAAGTTTTGAATGCTCTGTTGTGTTGGCAGATCAGATCTGGACTTGTTGGAATGAAGTAAATGAAGTTTTGGTCCTTCTCTACAAGTTTCCTCCAAAACAGAGTGTCCCAACTTTCAGGTTCTGACTTCCAGATGTAGAAATAATCAGCTTATTGGGTTTTAAGCTCTTTTCAGCACACCACAACAGCTTGAAGAAGATTCTTTCAATAGATCTTCGTGAAGCTCTATGTTCTTCTAAATGAGTGCCTGAGGGTTCTTCTTGAGATTGTGTATGGTTCTCTTTTTATGAGTGTTCTGTGTATATTCAAAAATCTTCACACCACTTCTCTTGTTTCTTTGTATATTAGCTCTTCCACTTGAATGTCTCTCCCTTATATATATACTATTTTATAGTTCATCTCTGTTTTTCTTTTGGTTCAGCAGGGGCCGACATGAAATATGTTTCAACCACGTGTGGTCTTCCTCATACATCGTACTGTTTCATGATATTCCTGATAATAGGATTAAATAATGTCAGGTGTATTAATTTGTCCAGACATGACCGTTATAATAGTATTAATAAAATTCAACTGGTAGCAGATGCATGTCACACGGTAGAATTCAACTGTTGTCTTTTCAACTGTGGGCTTAATCGGTAGGTTATTCAACAGTAAGCTTCATCGGTAGGTTCTTTTTCTGTAGGCTTGTAATGGTAGTTGTTACTCTATGTAATAGTAACTCCTCATTAGTGGAATTTGAGCAATAATCGACTATCTAGATAGTAGGAGTTGTCCAGTGGTAGCCTTCTACTAAACTTGTCCAACTATAGGCTTGAACAATGATGTTCTCAACAGAAGACTTGAGAAAGAGTCTGTCAGTGAATTCATAACAGAAGCCTTGTCACAACAGTGACCTTGTGATAGTAACTCTTTGTCTGTGAGCTTTGATAATCAGATCATCGGTATACTTTTGATAGTAAATCTTCAATGATGATCTTCTAGCATCAGTGACTTAAAGTTATAGTAAGCTATAATAGTGACTTTGAACAGAAGGCTCTTACCAGTAGCCTTTAAAAGTGAACTTATATTTAGATAAATATAGACTGTAAGCTGATGCAACAAACTCATGCGTTTTAAGAGTATACATTGTTGAGAATAAGATAATTATAGATATAGATTAAAAAGATTAATGACTGACTTAATATATCATGATGAATATTTAAACATGATTGGGGATTATCAAAACAGGCGATTCCAACAATAACTTTCCCTACGGAATTGATGAAGGGGGTTTTATATATTGATAATTTCATTTTAGAATCATTAGATTCTTTTGGGTTCTTACTCAATATATTTATAGTGTTTTTGAGATGATGCAAAAATCCTTGAGATGAATTCAAGATGTTTTAAAAGTGAAAAAAATAGAAAATATAATTTTTTATTAATGTTGAAATTTGGATTATTCTGACATCGTAAGATACATATTGTCTGACCTATATAGTAAATTTAAAAATGTATAAGTTTAGATGATTAAATATGACTTCAGAAGAGTAAATTCCCATATAAAAATAGAAAATTATTAGTTTGGATGAGTGATAGAAGTCACCAAAAGAGTAGTTTGTAACATAAAAATGGTAAATGGCCAGTGCAATAATATAAAATGATGTTTGGAAGAATAAAAGAGTACTTGGGAAAATTAAGAGGGAATATTAAAAGAGTAAACCCTTAATCCATAAAGATAATTCAATATAAATGTTTGGAAAAGTTTAAAGGACACTCAAACATCCTAAGAAAAAATTTTGAATTTTTTATATTGATTTTTGATTTCTTAAGAGTTATTAAGGGATACTTTGTAAGAGTCTTTCCCTTAGACTTTTTTTAGAGTTCTTCAAAGTGAAAAATTTATGTGTCTAGAATTTAATGTTGTAAAATAATTTAAATCCAATAAAGCTCAATCGATTATTCAATGATTAAAATATAAAATATAAAATGTAATTCAATCGTATACATGTGAAAAATCAAAAAGGTTTAAATTTTCATAGATCATTTAAATTTTCAAGTTTTTTAATCAAAAAATGTCATAAGAAATTTAAGCTATATTTGTTGAATAATAATAAATAAATAATAATTTTAGATTCTTTATGTGAAAATACTAATAATTTTTGTTGTTCTTAATCACATGATAATTCAATTGTAATGATTCATTCTAAAATTTCAAGAATGGGAAATTAATTTTTTTTGTGTTATTTAATACTTATGTTCTACAAGGTGTTCTATTATGTCATGACCAATTTAATAAATATATGATCGGAGACTAGTCGAGTTGAAGAAAAAAAAATTATTTTTTAATTTGTTTAATTCAAAAATATATTCATTTGAGAATTTTATTTAAATGATTATTGGGGATGGGTTATTTCTTGAGTAGTTTTCATTTTTCAAACTAAAATGAGAGGAACTAAATAAAATAGGAATATTATGATATACACTAGAGACATGAAGTTACTTATGATGGGAATATTCGATGATGGTGGTGAATATAATCAATCTTAACTAAATAAGGAAATATTGGTTATCATGGTATATGATTTTAGTGAATGAGGACTATTGAAGATGAGCTGAAAATTGAATTCTTGAATTATTTATAATTATATGATTTTGTGTATGTATATATGGGTGGAGATAGTCTCTCTGGTATATTTACTATCAATGAAACCAAGTGATCTTGAGTAGAATAAAAATAGAAACTAAGTTATGAATTTTATCTAAGATCAGAATGATTTTAATGTTCTGGAGCATTTAGTGATTTGTGTTTTATATAAGAAAATGAAATTACACTAGTGATGAGCAAGATTGATCAATAAATTTACAAAAGTGATTCATTTAGTTATAGTTTCATTATAAGTGAGAATATTTTTATGAGGTTATTGTTAATGGTTAAATATGAAGATCTCTTTGTATAATTAATACTATGACTCCATTTTATCCAGATATTTTTCTCATTTTATATTTTATCTTTTTTAACTGTATCTAAAATAATTATTTCCTATTTTTAGTTTGTAAAAAAGTGTGTTTATTTTCACATGAAAGAATAATTTTATGTACCTAATGAAATAATTATTTTGGAGTCAATCTAATCATGGAAAGTAGTTGGTATCCCATGAAATTTCCAAACCATATAAAAATTATGTTTCCCTTATTTTTTATTTTTAGTATATTAAATTTTCATTGAGTATTTATATTTTATTAGATTAGTTTATAGTGGGGTTTTAAAGAGAATAATTAATAAAACATGCCCCAAAAATTTAACCTCAGATCTCAATTGATAATTAACATTACATGATCTAAAAATAATATCAGAGAAAACCTATATTATGATGTTTTCTTCAAAAAGTTTCTAATGATGTAAAATATAAATTTTTTAACAGAAGGGGTGTCCCAACATTTGATTTCATGAACTATCATAGTTGGAAGAGTTTAATGTTTCTTTATCATTTATCCATTTCATTAGAAGTAAGAGATATAGTTTTTGTGATACTTTTACCCACTAATAAGGATTCTCAAATGAGCTTTATAGATAAAATAAATATTATGTTCTTGGAAAAGCAAAAAATTACATTTTTATGTATTTATTATAGAAGGTTTATACCAAATTATTATAGATTAAAATAGTATAGGATATTAAAGATATATTTGAAAGCTGATATATTGGTAATGCGAAAGCAAAGGAAGAAAAATTATAGATTTTGAGAGGCAAGTTTTTGGATATTATGATGAATGATTAATAAATTACTGATAACTAATTTACTCAAGTTAATGAATTATTAATAATTATTCCATGGTTTTATGAAAGGATAGAGGACTGTAAAAGTATCAAAAAACAAATGAGGAATTTTCCATATAGCTTTGATCATAAGATCATATCCATATAAAATATAGAGTATATTTCTATAAATTGTTTACCTAAAATCATCATTTTCTATAAAATTAGAAAATTTTATGCTTTGATAAATATGATCAAAGATGTGATGGGATTTGAGACCATGAGAAAACTAAGAATTATAAAAGATAATGATGTGGATCCAAGTGAATTTGATGATAAAGAATATGATGAACATTGCTCTTATATCATAGAATATCACAAAATAAAAGAATAAGAATAAAGGAATCCTTTTACAGACATGTTATTAATGAAATTGGATTTGAAATTTTTCTATAAATTTTACAAATAATAAGGCTATAGAGGATAAATTATATGAACAAGATGAGAAAACTCAAAGAAAAAATAGGGTATAAGTTCAAAATATATATCAAAATATTGTTGAAGAAAAATGAAATTATATGTAATCAATTGGATATGTTTATTGACACAATTGGAGAGATATGAAATCTCATCATGTAGAGTTTTCCAAAGTGAATAAAAAGAGGAATTTATTAATTTCAAGGATGACATTGAGATACTTTTTGACACTCCAAGTTTAGAAGTAGATGAAATTAAACTATCAACAATGAAACACATGTTTAAAAATGAATAAAAAATTTATATTGAGTAGAATACCAAGTTTAAGAATGATAAGAATTAGTTTATGAAAGAATATTAGAATTGAACAGTTGAGATAAATTATTATATCAGGAAAGAAGCATCATAAATTGAATAAATCAAGAAATCAGTAAATTAAAATTAAAATTTGATGAATAAAAAAATATGTATAAGGATATTGATGACAAACATACCTTGAAAGAGGATAAATTATCTAAAACACAATTTAATTGTCTTGATGATGTGAATGACTTAAATAAGAAAGTAGATGATTTTGAAAAAATCCATTGAGGTTAAGGATAAACTATTATAATATAATGAAAATTGTTGTACTAAGATACATTCCAATAAAAATAAAAAAAATGATTAATTTTTTTATATAATAAAAAATGATGGCTTAAAAATTTATTGACCAATACTGACAAGAATTTATAGTCACAATATCCATTAAAATTTAATTTAAGAGATGAGTAATCCATAAATATATTATATTCCAAATAAAAAAATGATCAAAACATGAAAATAAATTATAAAACATTATCTTAATAGAATTATAATCTATCTGAAATATTCATATTTCAATGATATTATATGTGCCATCGAGTATTTGGTCACAAGGGATAATAGATATGGTTCAGTATTCCACTACGTATACAAATGTACAAACATAATGGGAGTTACTATAAGTGGATGAAACTATAAATTTAGAAAAGTAAATATGTAACTATAAAAAATTCAAACATACAGAAAAAATATATTTGGGTGCTTAGATGAAATCTATGGAAACTATGATCAGTAAAGACATTGTGTAGAGACCTATATAAAAACCCTTTCCGGAAATCTTCTATATTATTAGAAATAAAAAGGATCTAAAAAGTACAAGGAAAAAAATTCATGTTTTACTAAAGATCTATAAAATTGACCAAAATAAAAAAGTCATGAATTATTGATATTTAGTGTTCTTTTGACATGATCGGTGAATCAAATTTTTTGAAGAATAATTAGGATAATGAAGGAATATCTATCAAATTTTTTAATTATTATTCATTAATAATCAATGGTGTTGGCTCTACTGAATAGAGGATCAGAATCTCATGTCCAATGATGTTTTTTTGTAAATGGGTTGAAGCCCAATTTTATAAGTGTCAGTCAAATATTTGATGATGGTAATGGGTTTTTATAAATTAATGTCTCACATTTAATTTTAATTATAGTGTATTGATAGAAAATTTCTTAGGGAAGGAATGAAAATGGAAATATGTTTAAAACGAGTGATTATACAAACTCCAATTACATGATTTCTAAATTTCAATCCAAGATATGAAATAGAAATCTTGGTCATATTTTTCAAAGAATACTAACTAAAATTTTGAAACATAATTTTGTGAAATATCTACTCAAGATTAAAAGAGATAGAGAATAATTTTTTGAGAACTTTGAAAAGGTAAAATGACTCAATCATCTAATTAAAGATGGAAATTATATCTAATAGACCGCTTGATCTCATTTACGATGACGTATATAGACATATGAGACAAAAAAACAACTATAGGTGATCTATATTTCATAATATTAATTTATTATTAAAATCAAATGACTATTGTAATGTTTAACAAAAATAATTTTTATCTTTTAAAAATATTTAAAAAAATTAAAAAGAAGGTTTTATAAAATTAGGGACTATATATATATAAAACTATGATTTGATGTGGGTAAATATTTTATATGGTATTATTATTAAAATATTTCTTGTTAAACATGGAATCGATCATCAATATAACTCACCATATACTACCCAGTTGAATGGTGTTACAAAAAAAATATAATTATTGTTGGGATAGGTAGAAAAATGTCTGCTAGAAATAAAATCACAAAATATTTATGTAGAGAAGCTATGTGTATGACTCTAAAAATTAAAAACTTTGGAAAGTTGTTTCACAAGACTCATATAATACTATATTAAATGAGGTATAAGAATAATACAACTACAAAATACTTCAAGGATTTTGGTAGTCTCTATTTGATATCAGTAAAAATTAAATTCTCTTGTAAATTTTAGGAAAAGGAAGATAAATAGATCTTTATGTGATACTTATCAAATATTTGTTGTTGTAGTTATTAGAAAAATATAATTAAGAGGATGGTTTACTATTTTAATGTTAAAATTATTAGAGATAAAGAGGAAATTTTCATTTTTATTGAAATAGATTATGGAAATTTTGAGGCAAAAAACGATAGATTTCAAAAAAAAATTGAATGAAGATGTTGCTAAGAGAGGGCCTTTTATTATTGACATTGTTTGTAAAAAAATAAATTATGAAGAAAATTATGATTTTGGTAATGAGATAAAATAGTTTTAAATGTTGAATAAGTATTTTGAAGTTAATATTTTTATAAGATAAGAGGAAAAATTTAAAACAACAATAATACCAAGTGTTGGAAATCATTCTACTATTATCTCACATGTTATACCATAAATTATATCTAGAGTTATTGTTTATGATGAATATATATAATCTATTAATAATGAATTATATCATATGGAGAACAACTACACATGGGAGCTTGTTCCAAGACCTAAAAATTAAAATGTTATTGGCACCATATGGGTCTTTATATACAAGGTAAATTAGAAAGGTTATGTCACAATAAAAAAACTAGACTGATATTTAAGGGGTAATATCAATTAGAAGGAACATTGAAAAACATTCTATTTTGTAAATGTTTTGTAGATTTTAACCTTTTGAGATTAAAAGATACAAATTGGGTATATGATTACACTGGTAGGAGATCCACCTAAGTTAGAACATTCTTTCATTGGAGGGATATGTGAGGTGGGATAATAAAAATTAAATTTTGTTACACCTAGAATGGATGAAGTATAATATGTGGTCTCTATAGAGGAATGCACTAATTTATTATGGATGTAGGTATAGTTAATATATTTTAATATTGATATTGGGAGGCCACTAAAAATGTTTTTTGATAATCAAAATTAAATATATTTGTAAACTATTCCTATGAAAAACACTTTATCTGCACATATAGACATCATATATTATTATTTAAATAAAGGGTTAAAATGGGGACATATATATGGAAAATTTTTAAACAAGAAATTATATTATAGATATCTTCACTAAAGATTTTCCATAAGGCATGTCTTCAAAATTTTTGTTAAAACTCTTTTTTTAACCGATACATCTAACATGGGGTGTGAAAAATTCACCCCTATTTGGATTTTTATTATATTATTAAAGGGGAAAATAGTGACACAACACTTTATCAAATTAGTATATAATCAATGTAAAAATTATAGTGTAAAAAACTTATTTAACTAGCTTAGTGGTCATTCATAAAATGGGGATAATGAAAATGAAATTGAGGAGGAGTTCATATAAGTTAGTTGGACACAATTTCCTATCATTGAGGAATAATATTTTACAAATAAACATTACCATATATGGCAGTGTGATGAAAGAAACTTCTCATAAGGTAAATTTTATGATTTGGGGATTGTCATGAGATTTGAGAATTTATAATGATGGGAGAATTGTATGATGTTTTCAATAAATCCAAACGGGGAGAATTAAGTGCCCTAAAATATTATTTAAGGTGGTTGTATTTTATTACATTCTAATTTGAGAGTCATTAGAGGCTTGAGATATTATTGAATCTATTTGGGATGTTTTTTAAATTATTTTATAATCCTTGATATTAATTAAATAAGTTCTACAACTATTTAAAGTTAATTTGGAATTATTTATTGATGTTGAAATTTATCAAAGTATGACTTTATAAGAGTCATCCGGTGAATCATGTAATAAATATTGAAAAATGACATAAAAAGTGTAAATCTAGATTTTATAGGAGTAACTTTCTACATCAACTATAAATAATTATTTCAAAATAGTGATAAAAGACATTAGAATATTTTTTTATGAGTATTTAGGACTAATATAAAGTTAATAAGAGTAGGTTTGGACTTTGGAATAGTAAAATGTGGTTATGGAAGAGTAAACCCTTACTCTATTAGAGTCATTATATACATCTATATAGGAAAATTGAAATGGATATCAGACTTTATAAGAGTTAATCATGACTTTATAAGATTTACTAATTCATAATAGTCATTAAGGGAGACTTCTTAATAGTTACCTCATTAATGATGTTTAGAGAGATATATTGAGTAAAAACTATAAATTTTTAGAATTTATTATTTATGAAGGAAATTAAATTTGATGATTCTTGATCCATTCTTCAATTATTAAAATATCAAATTTAGGATGATATTCATGTTTATTATTGTGAAAAAGAATAATGGGATATCTCTATGAAGATCATTTAAAGTTTTAAGGTCCTTTTATTAGAAAATGGAAATAACAATGTATGTTGTATCTGTTGATGAAAAATATTTGGAAAAATATTTTTGGAAATTTATTATGAGGTTATTTTTCTAATTCTTAGTTACTAATAAAATTAAAATACTGTTTTTATGATTCAAGATGAATGTTAAGGAATGATTACTTCATTTTGCTGAGTTACTTTTTATAATACTTCAGTGAGGTTTTCTGTCATGTCGAGATCTATCTGAGAAATATATGTACTATGATATATAATTTTGATTAATGGAGAAATTACTTTTGGGTATTCTTAAATTTTAAAAATACATTAATTTGTGAATTATTTATAAATTATAATCAATATTGGTGTAATTGTTCAGTGTTTTCTATTTTACCAGCTGAAATGAGATGAAATAAAGAAATATGGAACATGTGAAAATACAATAAAGACTTAAAATTAATTTTTATAGGAATATTTACTGATCATGGTTCATGTCCTCAGGACTTACCAATTTGGGAAATGTAGAATATTTTATTTTTTTTTGATTTTGGAGGATGGTGCCTCTTTAAAATGAGTTGGAAATTATATTCTTGAATTATTTTTAATTACACGATTTTGATTATGTCTTGATAGGGGGATCTATATTTTTGATATAAGGAGCATTGGAAAAATAGAGTGTTCTAGAGAGGAAGAAAAATAAATCCTAAATTATAGTGTTATCTAAGATAAAAAACATCTGAATGACCCTAAGAATTTTTTAATTTGAACTTTATATGAATGAATGAGTTTTTATATGTGATTAGTATGACCAAAAAATTATATTAAATTAGTGATTCATGTAGTCCATGTTTATATAAAAGTGAGTAGATTCGTATAAGAGTACTCTTGAATGCCCCTGAGAAATATCTATCTCTATAGTTTATGATGTTTCTTTGTTTTATCCAATGTTATTTCTCATTCAATTTTAATAATTGGAAACAATATTAAGAATTTGTGTTTCCCAGTGTGAGTCTATAAAGAAAAGTGTGATTCTATATTCATGTGAAAATCATTATAACCATTGGATTTTATAGTGTAAAATACATTTTTAGGGAGTTAAAGAAATCAAACAAAGGAGTAGAAATTATAAGAAGTATCAAAACATTTTAAAAATTTCATGTAACATATTATTTTATTTTAATCATATTTTGGTGAGGTTGAGTGTTTTTATTTTAGTGGGTCTAATCCTAATAGGTAATATTTTTTTTAAAAGATAATAAGTTGTCAAAATAAATTCCCCCAGATTCAACCCCCTCATCCCATGTGTTATAATAGATACCTAAGCTATATAAAGTAGAAACATTGTTTTTGTGTGTTAGATAACCCACTAAGTATATCACATGAAGTTTTATACACTGTGTATTTAGTATAATAGGGGTGTGTGGATCATATATAAGTCCTAAATAGATATGGATTGGGAGATACCTAACATTAGGACCTTTAAACATTATACCCTATATCACAAGTAATTGTGACTTATAAAATTAGCGGGTGGTTGGGTATGTTGCTTATCATATCACCAGTTAGAGCTCAATTATGATCAGATTTATCCTCTCATGTGATGGGTATGACTTTTGGGCCCTTTATTAAGAATATAGGTGGAGTGTGTGATTTTACCAAGATTGTAAATATGATGTCCTTGTATATATAGATTATGGGAATGTGATATGATCATCTATAAGGATGAATGACATGTTATATATTCATTGATTATGATATTCAATAATTACGGAATAAAGAATTTATGTGTTGGATATATGGGATTCTCATACACTATGTCCCAGGGTCACTTGATGTCTTAGACAAAGGGAACAATGAGATTGAATAATATCATGAGACACAAACGATGTAAATAAGTATAGATATATTTGTAGTTTATTGATATTACACGACACCCCTTTATATATCAAGTGACATTCATTCTTTTATAAAGGTTGATTGTTTCACGAAGTTGTGGATCAAAGGATTGTTATTAATTATTAGCACTAAAAGGTCTGTGGGGTGAAAGCATGTGGTTTATTGAATGGGGATTTATATTTACTCAAAGAGATACACTATGAGTGTTTTAGTTTTAACCTAAAAGTGTTTTGGATGGGTTTTAATAAGGTATTTCATATGATGTGATACAAAGAGAAGTTTTTATGGTTATAATCCAATTTTTTCTTCTAAATTATCCAAAAGAGTTTTGGATATGGTTTTACAACATAGTGAATTTGATACAATAAATAATGAAATGGTAAAAAGTGTATTTGTCTTTATTACACATGATAGATTTAAGGGGATGATATAACATAAATCACATTTGTGTTTTGAATTAATTTGAATAATTTAATTTTATGATTGGTGGAATATTATAATGAGTGAAACATTAAATTTCACATTATTAACTAGTTCTATAATATTTTATGATTAATTTAATCATAACCTGGATTCATTCATGATATTTAACACCACTTCACATCCTAATTCAATTATGAATTGCAATTGAATTGTTTCATAAGGGTAAGAAAATAGGTTTCATGGTACTAATTAACCAATAATCGAGTAAGATTAGAGGTTGTTTCATAAATCATAACAAGCATTCCATTTCCTTCAATTTGGTTGGGTAGTGTCATAACCATTTTCATGAATTATACACTACAATTAATTTGAAAAATCTGATGAAAATAATTTGGAATCTTAATGTTTATAGTTATTTCTTAAATCAATTTTACATAATATATTTTATTTAAATAACAGAGTTAGATGATATATAATAGAATTGTGTCACCATGTTCATGAATGAGATACCTAATCTAGTTGAGACATCATCTTATGAATTATAACACATGATTTATTGTGTACATCACTATAGAGGATCCCCATAGATATATAGAGTCCAACTTCGTGAAATGTATGTGATTTATATATATTCTTTAATAAATATTGAGTCCCTAATAACCCTGATTCTCTCTTCTTCCTTCTCCTTTACTATAAAGGCACTAGAATTTCAGGGAGAAGGGATTGGTCCCATCCAAATATCGGATTATTGTAGTCATCTTGTCGATACAACATAGTGAGTAGGAGTCATTTGGATGCCCTAATTAATCTTTATCAAACCATACAATGGGTAATAAATATATTTCAATGCCTTCTTTTATGTAAGGTGGTCAATTTATATGTTTTATTTTTTTTCTAGATTACATATATTTCATATATCATGGATGGTATGATCTTGGGAAAGGGATTTAATTATTTTCATTGTCTTTTAAGTTTTATAAAAACCCTAAAAATCCCATCAATAAAAACAAGAATATACAATTATATATTTTCTCCATCCATACATTTAAAATATTTCAAATATTATTTTCAGAAATGGCTCATTAATAAAATGTTAAATTTGAAGCCACATAGATCCTTGGAAATAATACATTACAAATAATATATTATTTTTATTTTATGAATAAAAGTTGGTGAATTATTTGAATATCTTTATAAAAAGATATTTGGATAGGAGAATCGATGCATGGTTTACATCTAGAATTAGAGGTTTACCGATGTTGTGATATAACTTTGGTTTACATTATGGGACATAGGGTGGACCATTATAGCTGAATAAATTAATGTAATTAATTAATTAATCTATAATTTTATGAACCCTATATTCCTCTATAAACCCCGCATTATAATTACCATATAAAGTTAAAATAAAATTATAATGTTATAAACCCTAGATAGAAATAGAGAAGAGAGTAGGAGTTCCGATCTTGTTGGAATTCATATTATATCAATGAGACTAGATATATGAATATATCAATGATCATATCACTTGGTGATGGTGAATTGTGCCATGACAACAATTATGTATTTAGGTGATGATTTTTGTACCATGAATTTAGGATTTTTTATTTCTTATTTTCTCAATTCTATGTTCCAATTTCTTATTATATTTATTTTATAAATCCTCATTATTGATCATTAGAACACTATTACATGGAACTGTAAGGGTATTATTTTACCCTAAACAATGTTCATCATTGTGTTCTATATGTTAGAAAAAGGACCAAGGACCCCAACTCATTTTTCTATATTTTCTTTTTAATTCTCAGATCACATGCCCCTTTTGTGTGATCCAAATATGAGAGGCTAGTATTCCAAAAATTGATTTGTTTTAAATTGATTTATCATATTGGATCTTCCAGGGACCCTGCGGGGGGAGGGGGGAGGGCTATCAGGGAATCAATGTCTACACATTTTTTTTGAAATTTTTACTTTATCTTCAAATTATACCCTCTTATACTTGAACCTTTATCATAGTTAAATGATATTGGTCTAATGTTTTTCACTCAACCATACCCTTAGAATGAAATGTTGAGATATATAAGAACAAAAAAACATTATGTTTTTACAAGGATAAACACATTATTTAGAAGAAAACTCTATAACATGTTTTAAATTTTCAAATAAATAAATTCTAATACACTTTAAGTTGAAGTGATTAAAAGTGCAGTAAAATTTTCACACACAGATTTTGATATCATCACCTAAGTCCCTAAGAGAATGAATTATCCACATACCTTTCACTAATATATGATGCAAGTGGAGAGTTTTTTATACCACAACATGATGTTTTTATCTACAATTATAATAGAATTTTTATACCGGTGCCATGAGTTTCTATGAGGTTCTATCTTGATTTAGTGAATAAGACTTCAACCAATAAGCTCTGATAAAAAAACATCATGCTAGTTGGCCTTGTAATTAAAACTAGAAAAACTATGATTTGAGATCATAGTTGATTCTCAATCTTTCAAAGTATTGATTCAATGTGCATAAAACAACAATGGCATTGGATCTTACTCTTATCAATTTTATTCCATGATACAGTGGAATTTTGAGCCTCCTCTTCCACTTCGTTAGCACACATGTGTACTTATAGATGCATTTGATTCTATACCTTCAATAGTTGTAGATGTTATTCAATGTTATAGTAGAATTTTTGTACTCACACAATATCCTTATTATTTATCTATATATATATATTCACAAAATATTGTTGGGAATATTTAGTTTCCAAAATGGAATTTTTGAAACTCCATGCTATTAAGATAACAGGAAATATTTATTAAAATTTGAATGATATTTTCTAGTTTTATTATCATTATAATTTCCATTAACAATATTATTCACATATATCCTGTAAGTTCCTATGAGACTCATGGTATATTTTATTTTATTTTTCATTAAATTCTTGGTTTTTATTTCTTTCAAATCATCATCATTCATAACAACATACATCAATAAGATGTAGAACTATTGTATTATGTCACAATAGATTCCTCATCCTATATGGATTTAGTCATGATCCATTTTAATGGTCATTATGTTTAAATACTTAATTCTTGGAACATGTGTATAATCTTTGATTTTCCCTATTTATTTTGAAATACTAATTAATTTCAGTCTTTTTAGGTTCTCTAGTTATCCCAAAGTATTGTTTTTAAGGACTAAAACTAATCTTCAAAATCATCTCATGTATTTTGAATTTTTCCATGTAAGATTCGAAATGATTCTTCAAAATTATCAATAGACTCATCCATAATAATAAATGACATATCCATGTTTGGAAGTTACTCATATGAAGTATCAAATGACTCATTATAATACATTATTTACTTATTTAAAGTCACAAAAAACTTATTCAAATTTACTAAGTACTAATCATATGTTTAGTTTTTCTCATCCAAAGATCCACTAACATATCTGAAGACCCATATGTCTCATTTAAATTTGGAACATCACTAAACTATATTGTCTACACAAAAAACTAGACTTCTCCAAAATGATATTATAACTTATTCCATCCTTTATAGGGATTTTTCAATCCTCTCAAATTATCTAAAATCGTATTAAAAAATCATACAAACTTGGTTTACCACATGATACAATAAATTTTATGTATAACTCAATTTTTATGGACTATTCAATTCTTAACCATTTTAGCTACCCTTAAACTAAATTATTCAATATCCTTATTTATCATACACATTAATCATCCTTGAAACCACTTGTAGGTAATTTGTATTCATCCTTAAATACTTATCATATATTTAATTTAATAAAAGAACTCCAATTATCATCAATGTGACTGTGACATTGAATATATTCATCCAAATGCAACAATAATTTCACCTATTTGTTAATAAAATAAATATATGCTAAAAATAATCCTAAAGAACTATTTAATAGAAGTAACTACTCATTTATCTTATCATACATCACACACATATTGATAAATTTCATGTTTTTAGTAGAAACCTCATGCATTGACAATAAATACATTCTTATTTAATGGAACTTAAATATTCTCCTTTACATTTGTTGGTGATACCATTAATCCTATATTTCAATATGTGTATCCTAGTTATTTTGTTATCCCCTTATTGACAATAAATCCAAAATAAATATAATTGAATATATTAGTCACTCATCATGCTTCTTTCTTGATTACAAAAACTTTTTCACCATCTTTGTTTCAAAATTCTTTCTTTATCCACTCGTGGAGAGAAGGATTGATCCACAAGATTTCTTAGCAATGATGCTTTATTTAGTCAACTCTAAGTACACATGGGATGACCCAGTTTATAAAATAATATTTATTTCACCAAGACATAAATACTATCCCTAAATTAACATAGCATGTGATGACACTTTACAATGCTTATTCTCGAGGCCGTACATTCAGATTTATCAATATAATTATATTCGACGCTCATCTTAACACACAAAGAAAAAAGTTTCATGTTAATTTGAGATAACTCCCATTTTTCACATACTTTCCATTAAATAAAACTATCCCTTTATAAAAAACATTTATGAAATAAAAAATAGGATTGAGACGATGATTGGCATACCAAAATTGAATTTTTTAATGGGTTGTAAAAAATTTATAGATTCATATAAATGGAGTATTCTAGAATTGTTTTATTTATATGTTCCCTCTAATAAGGGATATTATCTATTAATACTTCACCATTTTTGATATTATACAATATAAAAAAATGATGAATAACACTTCTCTTACTATAAAATATTATTATAACCACTTATCCAAATTTTTCTTATGGGCTATCTATATTAATTTCCTAAATGTTTGAACATAAATAAATAAAAATATAAAATTTCTAGATTTTATTTACTCTTAAATAATTACAGAAAGGTTTATAGTTTTATCCCAACTAATATCTTATACTATTTATCGGATTGATATAAAGAGATATCATCATTCTTATACAATATTTATTTTTCCAATTTCTTGTTTTCAGAGGATGCATATACTAATTTTGGTTTTCGTCTCTCTTCTTATGTTGAATTTTCTTAGTAACTTTCTCTATGAAATCATTTTTATCCAGTAAGAATTTTCATTTTTCATTATCCTCCTACAATAGTTGTTTATGATATGGTTGAAGATTAATTCAATATATTAAATCATTACCAATTTTATTTCTCCTAACACACATATTTTCTTGAACTCTTGGAGTCATATTTCTAAGGAATCCTATCTTGAAATTTGAATTTCTCTTTATGTGAGACTAATTATTTGGATTCATATTTTTCTTGTTCATTATTTATATGTTTATTCATTTTAATTAGAATATAAAAATTTATAGGTTCTCAATGAGAAACCATGATTTCTTAGAGATTTCACTTGTTTTCATCCAACAGTTTTTGTTACCATTTCTTGGGGGCTCCATGGCCTCTTCTTTTAGTATTAAAACATTTAAATTAATCATTTTATCCATCTATTATTTTGATTCATTTATTATATTTGAGAAACTTCCTCGAATTTTTATTTCTATAGCCTACTTACACAAATCTAGTGTGTGGCCCTTTTGATAAGTATAAATTTATATCAACTTTGGATTCAAATCCTTTGTTGATTTATCTAGATACTTCTTCTTAGGAGTAGTTTTATTGAATTTTGTTTTCAATTTACTTCCTAAAGAATCTTCATCACAGTTCCTTTTATTTTTTCATCTACTATAGTATTTTCTATTATTATAATCATATGGTATTTAATGTGATAGGATATCCCCATACTCATCAAAATACTGACTATAAATGTTGTAAAAAATTAGAGAAGTTCGTAATGCATACATAGGAGTTATTAGTGGTGAGATTCTTTTTTATGTGATGTTTACTTCTATATAACATGGTTTATCATTTATTCATATTTCTCCCCCTCAATTATATCCATTCATAATTGTCCTAAATATGTATATTATTCCAAAATTTAATATCCCTATACCTATATTTCTATAAGAATCTACAATATCCTATAAATCATCTCCCCCTCATATTGGTTGTAATATGTACAATTTTTATAGCTTGTGATGAATTCCATTTTGGGGGTGAAACGTTAACCTTTTCGGATTTTGTGGGGTTTTTTTCTTCTTAGATTTGATAACAACCACCCATGATGTGTTGGTGAATTTTCTAGTATTTGTATAGATATATATATTCTTGGAATATAATCTAAAATATTTACCATGAAATGAAACAACATTAGGTCATAATTGGTTTTGTCTTAATAGATACATTTGTTAAAGTGATTACTGTATGTTCTTCAACAGATGGTCTCATGTACTTTTATCCAATAATATAAGTATTCTTTGAGTAATAACACTCAATTTAAATTTGGGTACAAACATATATATTCTAAGATATTTAAGAATTAGTAATTTTTAAAAATATGTGATTTTTCAACATCACCACTAGGTTATGAAATTTTAAAAGGAGGAGATAATCTAATCTTCAATTGATCTAAGGTTGTCTTCTGAATATTCCTTAATCTTCTTTATACATTCTTATTTCCTTTTAATTCTTTATTTTATTGAATTATCAAGGTCCATGCTCCCATTGTATTTTATTTATAATTCTTTATCCTTGAAATTCATATATGTTCTTATAGCTTCCATAAATCAAGGATATATTATATAAGAAAAATTTCAATCAAAATATTCTTACAACCGATGATTTGATTTTTTTTCATGTGATGAAAATTTTCCATTGAAATGGGATACTGATAATTATTTTTCTTCCAAAAGGTCTACGAGAGTATTTTTCTTTAATAATTTTATTCATAATGTATTTTCCATTTCTATAAATTATTTTTCTAGGTATTATTTTCCATCAGCAAGTTCCATAAAAAATTTATGTATATATGTGATTAATTGAACAAGAAATTTCTTCACATACTTTTAAAATTATGATTCAATTTATCAAACTATATTAATGTGATTAACCACCTAATAACATTTTTTTTTCAAAAGGATCACTTCCAACAGATTTATAAGAATTGAAGTTATACCCTTGATCAACTTATAATGGTATACGATCCTTTTTTCTTATTTTACATCCTTTAAAATGTTCATGCTACCATTTTCATCCTATTTTTAAGAGCATATTTCCAATAATTATAATTTTTATTAAACAAAAATGATGTTTGAGTTCACAATTTAGGGTAATATAAATTTTTATTCAAACCTAAAAATAATTAATTCTCATATAACAATCGGTTCAGAATATTATATTCAATCAATGGAAAACATTTTTATCTCTGATATTACTTTTAAATCCAAGTATATCTTATTGGAACACTGATAGGGGGTTGGGTTGAGTCAATTTATACCAAATTTTATAATTTTTTCTTCCTCTTTAAATTATCCCCTCTTATTCTTGAACCACTATCCTGATTATGATATATGGACCTATTGTTTCTTACTCAACCCTCACCTCATCATGAAATGTGGAAATGTACAAGAACAATAATAAATGTGGTTTTTTAGAAGGTTAAATCCTTTATAAAATCCCAAATCCTTTTCTTGGTTGACTTTTTTTGAGTATAAATCCACTATTACAACTTTAATTTGTGTGATTACAATTATAGTACAATTCAAACACAAGGGTTGGACTAGTATCTCTAAGTCCCTTAGGGAAGCTATAATTTAAATCCCTTTCTCCACTATATGATATAAGTGGAGAGTTGTTTATACCGAATCCCATAGTATTAAAATCCCATGGGAATGGTATTTTATATAATGGTACCCCAAGTTCTTCAAGGGTTATGCATTATTCTAGTAGGTAGTTCTTAAAAAAAGTGATCCAAAAATATTAATAGATGTCTTCCTTGCCCTTTAACCCAAATAGATTGTGATTTGGGATCATAGTAGCTTCACAACATTTCCATGTCTTGTCACTAAGGATAAAAAACCATATCAAAATCAACTCTTCCACTTATCAATTTTATTTTATGATAAAATTGTATCATGATCCTTATCCACTTGTTCTTTAACAAAAATATTCACATTTAGGTGCATTGGATTCTACCCACTCGATATAGAGAATATTTTTTTTAAGACTGGGAGATATTTTCTACTGTTATTCTCATTTGAATTATTTTTCAAAATCTAATTTGTCTTGTTCATTTAGATACCCATGATACTTTGGGTATATTTTTTTTTGAATTTTTAAAAAATCAATAACATTGAATTATTTTAATTCCTAAACATGCATAAAACAAAACATCATTGCTACATGAAACTATTTCTTGCATTAATTGAAGTTTTATCATTATTTCATTTCCTGAATTAGGATTCATTATAATAATCATGATATTTGAATCCTTAAATATTAGTACAAGCATTAGATGAACGAGTTTCACATTTCCTTTTAAATTCATTATAATTTTCGTCTTCCAAAACTATCTTTTTCTTCAATTTTTGATTTCAAAATGTTAAATATACATATGAAAACTCTTCTCATGCCTTTAAATTTTTCCATGTAAGAGTTATAAGTCCTCTTATGAAGCATGGAAAGGTTTATCAAAGGTTAATAATTGCTCATGAGAACTTATAATATTTATTTACGTATCATATAACTCACTGAAACTCATTCTTTTCTTATAAAATTTCTCATCTAACTCACTCAATGTTATTAAGGACTCATCTAAAGTCCTATTTTATCCATAAAATCTACAATTGAAACATTCAGAGTCCCATATTTCTATTCTAAATTTCATCCATATCTGAATTATACATCTTTTCGTAGAATTCAATTTTTCTATCAAATGATATTAGTGATTCTTACTGTTCTTATAGGTCTTTCTCAATCATCTGATATCATCTCAACATATCATACATAATAGATTCATCATATAATATAGAATTATTTATGCGAACAATTACAAGATATTTTCTTGAATTATTGTTTATTTTAGCTTCTCTAAGAGATATTTATTACATATCTTTATTTAAATAACACTTCATTATTCCTTGAAACATGTTATAGTTTATGATGCTTCCATCATAAACACATATCATATATTACATTTTATGAACACTATAGTTTTCATAAATTGGGTTACTACATTAAATTAATTATGTAACATATAGAAATAATTTCACCACATTTACCATTAAATAAATTCATCTTAAAATGAATCCTCAAGATATGCTAAAGGTAAAAAAATTTCTATCATCATCTCATGCAGAACACACATTTTTTTAGATTTATTTCCCATAAAAAACCCCACTTATTGATATAAAATATTATTTTATTCATGAAAAACTTGACCCCTTATCCATTTAATCGTGTTAATAGAATTGATAAGTCTTACAATATGAGGATATTTTGGGGGTGGTGTGATCATGGGTACAATATTATGATAATGGAGAAAGTGAAATGGGGTGAGGTATCCCATATTGATGTGATATTAGTGGGTTTTGGGGGGTGGAAGATCAAAAATGGAACAAGGAAGAAAGGTTATTGAAGGAAATGGTGGAATAAAAATGATGCATGGTGGTATAATGAGGTAACATCATGGTGTCATGATAACACTATAGTGTGGCATCTGTGTGGGGTTGAGTAGTTAGTCTTCATAGTGGCTAGCCTCTACAAGGTGGTAGTGGTCCTACGACCACCATTATTTTAGTGTGTGCAATAGTATGGATTGAGATACATCCAACGACTGTACAATTATCCATTTACTATGTTTTTTATGGAATGGCCAGATCTAGGCAAGTATGCATCCCAATTGAGTTAGTGGGATATTATCCCAAGTTGAGTCCTCTTAATTTGACTTGGGTTTGGGTGTTAAATATGTGGTATACATGGTATCCACATACTCATGTCCATCCCCATATATGGGGTGTGACATTCCAGGTGAGGAATTACATCCCCTACCTATATAATGAAAGTGTAGTCTATTAGGTCATCCAAGAAGTTTTTATGCAATATAGGTTGGTTCATTGTTTAGCTTCATATAGATAATGATGGGGACTAATCATGGATATCAGGGCATTTCCAGGTTGGTACTCCCCTGAGGGAATATTTATTTTTGGTCATAGTTTCTTCGTATTTAACATAATTTTTTATGCTCTCTTACAAACAAAAATTATTAATCATATATATTTGAAGTTAGTAATCACACAATAATGGGATCCAGTGAGGTGTGGATCCTCTATTGGGCTCTATACTCCCCAAACCAAGGATTTTACTCCAGTGTTGTGTGGGTCTCCCACTATAGTTTTAAAGGGATGAAATGGGTTTGTCCATAAATATATAGTTATAATGGTAGGGGTTGATACTCCCTTGGATGCCATTTATTCTTGGTCATGGTATAAGTTCCTCTCTAGTTTTCTAAAATAGTGACATAATAATTTTGGAATGTAAGGTGAAATACTACCTAAATTGACATGTATGTTTCATTTAGGAACAATTAATAATTTATGGTTTTCAATGGTTATTTGTAAGTTAAGAGGTTGAGGAAAAAGTTTTTTTTAGATTAGGGATTCCCTAATAACTCATTGGTTGCCTTTAAGATGTGATGTATAACTGGGCTGTAAAATTCATACTTTATGAAAATTTTAGTTCTTCAAACATCTATAGTTTCTCAGGAGACATGAACTTCCTGGATTGGAGTGGAGATGTCTAGGAATTTTATGTACCATTGAGGCTTCCAGTGAAATATTATATCTAGTTTTTTCATTTTCTAACTCTTAACTATATTTTTATCCCAGAGTTTGAGATAACTTATTTATTATCCTTAAATTATGGTTTATTGGGATTCATATTCAGTATGTTTTTATTGACATGGAAACAGGCTTTGTGATAACATGTGTTATGTATGGGATGATGAGGAACAACATAGATATGGACTTGGTGGACATAGAACTGGTGTGCATTATTTAGAGATAATGCTTGGTGATTCTTGGTGATGCATAGTGGAGCACATTAGTCCATGATGGTGGTAGTGATTAATGTTGATGGAGATAATTCTAGATGTATACATAGCACAAAGGGTCATTTTGGGGTCCTTTTTCTATCAGATTAAAAGTATTTTCAATTGTATAGTTCCTTTGGAGTTTTTTTTAATATATTTGTAATTGTATTTGATTTCTCACACATGTATTGTATTTATTTTAGCTTTTTACATATATATTATACTATTTTTTTCTTTTTATTTTATGAATGGGGAATTTGGGACAATTTTATGTTGATATAGGATAAGACCTCAAATATTTTGTTATTTTTCTACTTGGTGTTATTCTTTAGCCCATGGACTACTGTAGTTTTTTGTGGGATGGTACACTTTACTTACTAATAGATCGAGAAAGGCCCTAGGGGTTAGGATAATTATAGATTGGCATTAAAACTATAGATTCATAGTGATAGAGTTTAGAGTTAATAATCATGTGAGGGATGGTTTGGGAAGGGAGACTACAATGAAGGGAGATCGAATGAGGGTGTCCTTAGCATTGAGAATTAGTCTAAAATAGTGAATCATTGGTGACGTCTCTAATGAAAAGTGTATCCAAGGAAAATAATATTCCATAAATTAATAAAATAATCAACTAGACTCTACCAACCATGGTCATATATAAATTTTTCTCAACTCTAAAAGGGAATCACAAACTAAGAAGCATATGAAATACCATAAAAAATGAAACAACCAAGATTATAAGATTATTCCATAAAAATGACCCCCAACAATGAAATCAAAAATATCCAAAGGTCACAAGAAAAGTTATCAAAACCATTACATCTGATAACCTCCACTACACTTTGTGATTAAAGACATGACTCAATAAGAAGATTACATGGGCTCCAATATTGGTTCATATATGAAAGGAAGATGTGAACTAGGACCTCATACTTGGGCTACCATCAAATGAAGAACCCAAACCAGATCTAATTAAAAAAGGCTAGTGACTAATCTCAATAGGTTCTATATATGTGCTGTTCACCCACAACACGCTACAGTTGTTGTCCCATTCCAAATTCAATTAATCAAAATTCATAGATAAATGTCAAGAAAAATACAACATCAATAAACATAGCTATACATGGCACAAATTACATGTGGAATTAAAACTAAAAAATAACCAAAAATTAACTATAATGAACTAAAAATTTAAACTAACAACCTAAATGAGATCCAATGCATGGACACAATAGCCTCAATTTACAAAACATGAACCATCAAAACAAATATTCCCTGAAAAACCCATAGAGATCGGACCTTATCAACAACCTCAAATAACTCAACAGATCTCATATATACTTGTTTCCCAAAAAATCAAGTTGATAACACATCAACAAACTATAAGAAGAGAATAAAAACGAGTTCTAATATTTCAGAGAATAAGAAAGATCCATGAGTGAGAAAAGACCCACCTCTAGATATAAACACCCAAATCATACTTTATACATTTGAACGAGGTATACCTTAAATAAAAAGAAACATAAACCCAACCTGATCATATTTTTCAACTTGAACATTCAGTCCTAAAATATATAGAGAGATTAAATCCAAAACCAAAATTAAATAAAGGAATAAAACATGCTAAATTCCCATTAATTTAAAAACTATGAAATTCTAGAAATAATTAAAATCCATTTCACAAAAAAGACATGCGATTTAAAAAGAAACTAACTATTTTAAAATGTTCTACCTTCTATTAAAATATGAATTCCCTAAGGTAATTATAAAAAATTTAACCAGGATTTAAAATACACCAATTATATTATAACAAAAGAAACCCACTCAAGCCTTTAAAAGGTCTTACTTTAAAAAATTTCAAAAACACTTCAATATTAGAAAATTAATGAAATAAATTTTAAAATATACCCAACAGGGGTAATAAATACCCCATTACACTTAAACTATTAATCAATTTTTTTAAAAAAAATGTTTTCGGGACATAATAAAAAAAATCAACCAATTCAAAACTAAATTTACTTCAATTGTTAGGAAACTGATTTCGATTTATAAACAATCTCAAAGGATTTATTTTCAATCAAAAACTAATTTCCCATAAATCCCCCCTTTTACACAAAAATAATTTACCAAAACAACTACAAAAGGAGACTCAAACCAAATCCAAATAGAACCCAATCCATATATTAATATATCACAAGTCTCCCCTTAATACATTCCCCATCATATGGACTTACTTAGCTATAGAAGACATATCAATGAAAATTTAGGAAAGGAATCTAAATTTTCATGGAAACATAGTGTAATGGGTAATGGTATAATCATTTATGAATTCATGATACATATCCAAGAAAAAGAATTGTGTAACTACTCAGTTTATCATGTCATGAAAACCAACCTCACATCAATGATCCATTTTCATTTTTACCCAAAATAAAACCTAAAACCCATCAAAACTTACATAATTCCATTAAGAATCAACCCATCATCCATAATGATAAAACAATATAACTCAAAAACTTTAATCCCTATACCCCTGGAAACTCAAGAACCATAACAGAGGGTGGTGATTAAGCACTCACACCTGAAAAAAACTCTTGAGTTCTTGAAATAATTTGATATCATATATACCATGATACACCAAAATAAAAATAATGTGACTCTAGAAACAAGTTATTTATTGTAAAACGTTGGCTTTGATACCATTGGTAGAGAACTAACATCGGTTGACCCAATGTGTTTCCTAACATGGAATACTATTCAGACTAAAGGGAATTACCAATCCTCATAGGATATCATGTAGTTATTATGTAATTTCAATATTCAGTTGGAATAGTTTCATAATTTATAATGATAATAAATCTACAAGGAATGATAAAATTTCCAAATTAGACATATCAAAATAAACAACCATCATAAATAACAATTGAGATAAGGAAAATAGAGTATATACAAATTAAAATCCCAGGCTGAACTGATCAACACAATATTTCATTATAAAATAATGGAATTATAAACTTAAATAAATCGAGCTTCAACCCTAGGGTCCAACGATCATTACGACATCAAATTTACCATATATGAACCGACATGAACCTTAATAATGCAACCAAAACTAGTTAGTAAAAAGAAAACCATAAGAGCTACATACACACCAAATAACTAATTCATATTGGGGGTGTGGGATAAAACTTCCTAGTATGATATAACTAAGGTGTCCCTATGAATCCTTTCATAATAGATCTCAAAAATCTAGTTTTAACAAAATATATATAATATGTTTTTCACATGATTTATAAAACAATGAAAATAATGTACCACTTTCACATTAAAGAAAATCCCCTATTTAAAAATGAGGATAGAGAAACATTTTAATTAACCATTTTCAATAGTGGAAAGAGTACATTTATAATTACTAAATAATTCGAACTCATATTTAAATTCATATTTCTAAAAAATTCAAGAAAAATTCCATTTTTAATAAAAACAAAATATTTAATACCATTTTCACAAAACCAAATTTAGAAGAAAGAACACCTTTACTTTTTCTTTAGACCATTTTAAAAATCACAATATATTTTTCCTTTTTAAACCACACATTACAAAAAAATCTCGAAAATAAGTTTTAATGTAAATCAAATGAGACTAAAGATGAAAAAAACATAAATTATCTGAAAAGTACCAAACAATCATAATAAAATAGAATAACCAAATGATAGTCCCATATAATAAAACTAGTTAAGGAAAATAAACATGAGCCAAGAGATAGAATCCATTAAATTTTATGGAGAATATCCAAAGTGTATTGGTAAACAGACTAAATCCCTTGTATCATGACCTTGAACTAAAGAAGAATAACCGAGGGAAAAAAGTAATCTTATCTATGTCACTAGTAGTCCCACTAGACTATCTGAAGATAAAACCTCCCAAGAGAACACTACTATTCATTTTGGTCTAACTAACTTGATTTAATAATAAAACATTCCCAATTTAGTGAATAATCAAGGATAATACTTACCCTTATCCTTATCCATACTATTTATTTAAGTATTAAAATGAAATTTTAGACAAATGAGGGGATAACATTATCGAATAATAGATTTGTGATGTAAAACAATATCAAGTATTTGATATCAAATATTATGTACCCTCCTCCACCCCCACATGATTCAACCCATTTAAAATTAATGAATAAAAATATATATAAGAAAAACAAATATTAAACATCCCCCATGGGATCACAAGACACTACAATCATAACAAAATCCTCGGGATTAATTGAGGGACTTATTTTTTTTATTAAATCAACTCTATAAATGTTCCACCCAAGCATCCTAAATATTCGTAGAATGGAAATACATTTTCTATGATTTAAAATTTTATTTAAAATATTTTATTTTGAATTAATAAAAACCCACAATTTGAAATCCTTTTTGAAGCCAATCATTTTCCAAAATAACCTCTTTTGAAATTTTTTAGAAAACACCATTGATACCCAACAATCATAAAATACATAAAATGGGGGGAAACTCTATCCATTTAAAAAAATATTTCAAACAACACAAAACCCCATTTGAATTGGAATTGGTATGAAGCACCCTTTCAAAACAATTACAACCTTTTAATAGATCCACATCAAAAATTCCACAATCACTTGGAACGTGACGAGGCCATTCTAAGTGAAAAATCTATATAAAATCCTTTTTAAAACCACCAAATGTCTATATTGTACTTATAATATGATAATAAATCATTTAAAACATGAAATTAAATTAAAACATGCATTTTAATAGTATTCTAAAGATACTCCTTCCTTATCCATGTATAACCACATTTGAAACATGTCACCTTTGGTGAGGAATGCACAACCAGCCCAAGAGACACCCACCTCAACCCCAAACAACCCAATAACCCATAACTAGAACTAAAACAAACACTAATAAAAAATAGTGGTTAGGGTTTGTGGATGAGAATAAAATTTAAGTATAAATAAAGTGAATAAGTGATGAGAAGAAATGTGGAAGAAAACAATGCTTACATGATATAATTATGATAATAAAGATCCCTAAATCGATGGTTGAAGAAGGTTGGATGCTCCCTTGTGGGAATCACAAGATAGATAAGGAATACTCACTCAGTCTAGTCACATAGTTTTGAAACCACACACCAATTTCTTGAAACTTTTTTTCTTAAATCTATAAAGCTTTAGATGGTTAATTTCATGGATTCTAATGATTAGGTGCAATCCATGCACCAATACACTAAAGTCCAAGTGTCTTTCATGGTTACAATTATACCTCACATAGTATGATATTGACTATAAAATATAAGTTTAGGATAAAATATTCACATAAAAAATTAATTTAAAATAATACCTGTAGGTTAGATAGTATTTCTACTAAAATATCAATAGAATGAAAATTTAAATATTTTCTATATTTCGATTTAAAAATTCTTAGAAACATAAATTACCTAATATAAATATAAAATAATTTAAAATATAATGTAATTGGGACATGAAAATTGCATAATAAATATAATTTTTAAGTCTACAAATTATTCAAAAAAATATTCTTCATATATTTTACCCATTAAAGGAGTTTAGTGTGAAGTTTTTATCTTATGGTCACAAAGATATGTGGTAGGAACTACATATTTATATAAGGAATTTTAAAAACCTATCAAACTGAAGAAAACATAAGGCCTCTCTTGTCGTATATCATATGGGATATGAATATACAAGTTTTTATATATGGTTTTGTTAATATTCTTATAGGAGTTTACAATTATAAAATATATGATATTAAATAAAAGTATGAGTCTTCTTTATAATTTTCCCATGTTGGATGTGTATGTATTACATAAAATGAAATAATTATTGATGTATCTTAGTATTTATTTGAGTTATGTCTAACCAATGTTCATCATAAAGTATTATAGGTTGTAATTAAACAATATTGTTAGTGTGGGTGAAAATTATTATTGAGGTATTAAAAATACCCCTAAGATATGAAATTAGTTTTTTATGTTGGATAACCCATGAAGTATACAGTGTGGAGATTAATACACTATATCGTTTATATTTTAATGGTGCATATTTCATATTTTATCCTTTCACCTAAGTTTAGAAATAAAGATGGCGTAAAAATAATTATACTTTGATCCCACTCCACACCATCCTCAAGGATGATCTAATCAGGGGTTGGTTTTGTATATTGGTAATCATGTCATTGGTTGAGGCTTAAATAAGATGGGATGTGTCCGTTTATATGATGATTATGACATCTAATATTGAAATTTGTATATAATGTAGAATTATATTTCCATAAAAAGATAATTTAAATTTTATGTGATTATCTCTATAGACGAGGGGCATGTGATGTTATCTTCCTATTGAGTGAATGACCTATGATGTGTTCATCCATCTGACCAGTCTATAATCATTAAATTAGAAGAATATGATCTTATTTTACGATGTTAACATTTTTATGTCCCTTGTCCACTTAATATATTGAAAAATGGATTATATGAGTATGAATACTTGTATAAGATAAAACTTGAGGACATAGGTTTAGTGATACACATGTTTTTTGTATTCATGATAGATCCCTCTATATATTGGGTAGTTATTTCCTATAGGATTCCATTGTTTTAATTTTTTTGGATTTTTTAATTTATAATTAATAAAAAAAATATTAATTTAGGTTGGTTTAAACATTGTTTTTTTAATGTAGATTACATTTTTTTATAAATCATTTGTACACAACTTTGAGTTCTACCCCAAGAATGTTTTGAAGGATATCCGAAATTTTATGCAGATATATTTTTCGGATGTTATGACATATGATATAACATGTGGTGAAAATAAAAATTTCTTCCCAAAAAAGATTATTGTCAAGTTATATGAAAGGAATATTGGAATTTTATGGGAGTTGTTTTCATTAATCGCAACTCAATATTTGTTTTTTCAATATTTTAATATACTTCAATTCCTAGGCCCGGTTTCTTATGGAGGCTACCCACAAAAACTTATTTTCTATTTTCATTAGATATAGATTAAAATAAACTAAAAAAACCTAGAGTATTATGTTTTTAGGAAAATGTATATGATATACATATGATAAAAAAATAAAGAAGAAAAATAAATCATAAGGATGTTACTAAGAGGTAACAATACTGATCTTAAATGTTCACAATTATGATATCATAATTCTTTAAATAACTCTCAATATTCCACTTACTGTTGAGATCAGGAACTATCACACAATAAACTCCCATTAAAATTATTTTTACATCAAAAATAGACATCTACATGAGATATATTACTATTTTTAAATACATATAAGAGTCATATTTATTGAAAAACATTATCTAGTTCAAACTCTACCATATTAATGAATTTGATAATGAATGGAATAAATATATACGTGAATGAGGAAAAATAAAATTAATGATAATGAAAAGGGGGAAAAAATTCCCCTCAATCAGTTTAATTATAACAAATTCCAAAGATGAAATAAAAAGAGAAAACTTAAGTGAAATGAACTCAAAACACAACTGGTTTTCCCCTTTAATAAGAGAAAGGGTCAGTTATCCACAACAATGGAGATGATAAAATCTTGGTGAAAAAAAAGATAAAATTAAAACAAATTGAAGAATATAATACTTATATATATAAAATATGTATAAATATAAAACACTAAAAAACCCTTCCATATATGTTGATAATTGTTAATTTTTTGAATTTAAATTGTGGTACAAATTTAAATAAAAGAGGGGTGATTTTTTATCCAAATTTATCTTCCAAATATTGCACTCGTTTAGCCCATTTAATGGAAAAAATTGTAATTTTTTCTCAAAAAAACTTTTTCCTATAATTATTATGTGTTTGTATATAAAATTATAACATTTTTTGACTCATGAAGAAAATTTAATGATATAATTACTATAGAATTTTTTTTCCTTGAAAAATTTCATGAATTCCCATGCTCTAGTTTCAGTTTTATTTATGTTCTTATAAATGGATGAGTCTAAATTAGTGAAAAATTATTAATTTATTCCTTGGTATCTACTGTAACTCCATGTAAAATTTATTATCATTTGGACCCTCCATTTGTGATATATTATCCGATCATTATGATTACTGAAAACTATACACATATTTCATGGTCTGACTTGTGAGCTTCATTTGAGCCACATATTTTTGGATTCAACCATTATTATAGTTATATGAAATGAATCCCAATGAACAGTGAATCATAATTTCTTTTTCAATTCAGATCAATATTTTATGAATTATGACAAAAATAAAAAATTTAACAAAAATAAAAAATTAACCCTTTTTCACATTAAAAACAAAATTATTAATAAAACCAAAAATTGTGACAATTAAACTAAAAATAATACTTTTATGGTATTAAAAATTTAATTAAATAATATGTTATTTTAAAAATATGAGATTCATCAATCCCCTAAACATAACCATTTCACTCCAAGATAATCATCTATATTATGGTTAAAAAATTCTCATGTTGAAAATTGAAGCACCATTGAGTTGTCATATATAAGAAAAAATCACGACCACTATCGGATCTTAATAATAAAGATCCCCAAGATAATTATAAAATTACCTTATCTATCATGTTAATATCTATGGGAATTTAATAACTACCTCCTTGTAAATTTATTTCTTTCTTCACTCAATAATTTTAATATGGAGTTTATCTCCTTCTTAAGTACGTACGTAAACTTTATAGGCTTTAAAAAATTATAATATCACCAAACAAAAATACATAAAAATGTTTTAAATCGTAAGAATTATTTCAATATGATTTTATTGGGATAGGGTTAGTGTGTATAGAATTTAAAAATTCAAATTTCCAAAATAGGTGAAATGTCTCAAAAATATAATAAGACAAATATTCATGTAAGAAAAGTGAAATATATATCACTTAATTACCATTTAAAATGTGAAACACCACACATCCATTTTGAATACCATGGACAAAAGGATGATTTGACTGAAATAAAATAAATAAAATATATTAATTCCTAATTCACTCTCTCCACTCCCCAAAATACTTAGAAACACCTCATGACACCGTAAATTGAATATATTCTCAAAGAACACACATGAATTGAATATACATCAAATTTAAACCCAAAATATCCACAAAAATATATTATGACTAATGGTAGGTATGAAAAATTAATCTTATAATATGGATTAACCTTATTTATAAATTTAGAGTTTTAAAGGGATAAAAAAGGAAGTTGGAATGGTGATTTAACATGTTAAAATGTGGCTATAAAAAATATACCTCAATAATATAATTTTTTTCATGAAATCTAATGATTTGAAAGTGAAATAATTACAAATTATATGTCCAAAAACAAGACACTAGAATTTTAAACAAAATATAAATTTAATAAAGACATTAAAAAGGTTAAGATACATCTCATGTTAGACAAGATTATTATATTCATAGTGCTAGTGAACATGAGTTTCATAATGAATAAAAATTTATTAAATTAAAAGATTAGGCATCTGGAAAGAAAAATCCATTTGAAAGTCATTTCAGTCCATATATATTCAAATAATTTTTTCTTATAAAAATAAAAATATAGTCAGAATTTTTAAAGGCATTAAATTATCCTCAAGAATCCTAAAATCTATAAAAATTTAAACCAAAAAATAAGTAAAATTATAGAAATTAAAATCATAAAAACAAATTCAGGAAACACAAATAATTTCTAATAATTTGTTTAAATGTACCTCAATACTTAATATGTAACTTCTCATATTTTAAGATTTAATTGATTTAAATCAAATGGGTAATAATAATAAATAAAGAAAACACAACATGATATAACTAGCGTAGTGAACGCCTTGATTTAAGATCCTATTTGATGCTACATTAAAAAAACATGAAAGAGAGAAAAATTAAATTGATTGAAAGAAAAATAAATAGAATAAGAAAGAATAGGGAAATAAAAAGGGATAAACCATAATTTGGAATCTACTAGTCGGTAGTTTTTTTCCTACCTCTAGTTGTTTGTTATAGAATTTTCCACAAATCTGAAGATGGTTGTGGTTTCTTACTCATTAACCACAAAACTATTTTATTTATAATGTGAAACCCTTCTCACTGGATATGAAGGATTCAATGCATATAATCCATTAGTTCCATCCCCAAAGAAATTAAGTAAAACTTTAAATTTGAGGGGAGGATAAATTATGTGTCCTATTCTTTTTTGGGAACAAATTTCCTGGATTACACAAAATTTTCTTTGACCTCATCCAAGTGTGTTATTTGATAAATTTACGTAGAGGTAAATTATGTGAAAAAATAAATTTTAATAATATTAAAATTATAAAAAACAATATAAAAATCTAACCCTTAATATATATTATTTTTAAACATTAGTTTATCAATAAAGGCCACTGGAAGTTCAGTTATAGTAGCTGTATCTTCATAATCATCATCATTATTAACCAAGGAAAACTATAAGTTAGATGAATCTAAAAATTCAATGTATTGTGCGATAATACATAATTTTTTTGATATAATCAAAATAAATGAATTCAAGACAATATTATCTCCAAATTTTGGATCATATATTAATTCTTCCTCTTTTATCCTTGATTATTTGAGTTGAGTTGTTGGAGTTGGATTTAGGTAGTAAGTCTCCTCTAATTTTATTTTAAATTCCTCAACTAGGTGGTGTATTATTTTTTAGTGAAGTGATTTTAAGAGAAGAGATTATTTTTTACTATCAAATCTGGTACAATAACTTACTATTTAATGATCTAAAGAATAAGACCAATATTATTACAATTAATATTGAACTCCCACATGTGAATCAACTAGCTTTTATGATATAGGAACCTCTTAAAAATGGATGATTAAGATTAGACTAAAGACATTTAATTAGGTACCTCTTAGCATCCTAGGTTTATTTATGTAGAAATGTTAGTACAATATGCTATATCATCTATCCATTTTTCTGTGTTATCCTTAAAGAAGAAATTTCATAAATAGAAGTGTAATCATTATTCATTTTCTTGATCACGCATTTAATCATTTTAAAAACATATTATGCATGAATTTTCCATTAATCTCCCCCCTAGTATAAATATAATGAAATTAATTTGAAAAATTATTGAAAAAAATATATTTTGAAATAAAAAATGAAATATATGAAATAAGTTTTTTTAAGTTTTTTGAAATTTATGATTTTTTTCTTTTTAGGAGAAACTATTTATGTATGTGATGCACCTACCCAAAAAGGGTCTAAAATCAACCAATGTGATTTTTTTTCTATTTCTAAAATCGACATATATTTTTTAGAAAATAAAACAAATATAATGCACTACCTAGGATTGATCTCATAGTAAGGTCACCCAGAAAAACTTTTTTTTCTATTATCACTATTTAAAAATTTAAATGTACTACTAAATAAAAACCTAAAGCAGGAGGGGTTTTGGAAAATCAAAATGATATTAATATGAAATAAAAATACTGAAAAATGAAAAATAATTCCTAAGTAGGTTAGTAAGAGAGAATGATAAAAATACTAGTAGTTCAGAATGATGCAGTCATTATTATTTGAATAAATTTTAATATTTAACTCAATGTTGAGATCATGAACCATCACTCAACACCCTCCCATTTAAATTTTCATTACCACACATCGAGACCTATTCATGTGGAAAAATAATCTTTCTAATTTTTTATTGGAAAACAATTTAATGAAGAACAAAATCCTAGCCGAACACCACTGTATGAATGAATTAGTAAATGAAGAGAAGGTATATATATCTAGGAATTAAAATAAACAAAATAGATTATTGGGAGGGAGAAACTTATTAACCTAATATTTTGAACCATTAATTAATTAATAGAACAAAATAGTATGAATTTTTTTATTTAAATTGGTATCACTAAAATTTTCACTATAGGTAGAAGTATTTGTTATTATAAATGTTGGTTTTGATTCCATAGGTACTAAAGAAGTAACCCGAAGACACTCCAAATCATTGAGGGGTTTGGAAATGAAGTGGCCAACTTTGGGGATGATTAGATTTGCGATAAATTAATAATTAAGGGAAAAATATTATGATCTTAATTTAATAAGGAATAAAATATGTATTTAAATGTAAATAATAAAATAAGATGGGACAAACCCAGATTTTTACTAGGGATAGTGTGTCTGAATTTGTTTTCATAGGAAATTTTGGCTCAAAAACTCAAGAATTATCCTTAAAATGAATAATGTCCTCAAAATCATTAAATAATTTAGTAGCTAAAAAATTACATGGATTTTCATTAATTCATTTAGAGGATAGATTTAATGACCACTAAATATAATTGGACTATAATAGTACTAAAAACATTTCATTATTAATATTGATGATGATGAAGAAAAATATAAGTTATGAAATGGAACTATTAAATTAATGAACTGATTTAAATTTTAAATCACATGAAATAAAATCCATCCCATCCACAAAAAACTCCCTAAAATAAAACCATGAAATGGTTTTCCCATCATTGATAAAATAGTCTCCATAGAATTCAGAACTTTACTTAAAGAATAAGAATTGAAGAAGAAGAAATAAATCATATTAAAATCACTTTAGTTGTAGTTTGAATTTATTCACACCATAAAATGAATAGATATATAGTGATAAATAAGAGATATAGAAAAATTAAGGCAAAAGAAGAATATTATTTAGAAATATAATTTTAATTAGAACAAATTAATGTGAATAACAAACTTATGGAATCAAAATTAAATCATAACATTACAATAAATGAAAAACAAACATAAACATACATTTTTCTCTAAATCCTCCTAAAATATATCTTGGGATTCTGTATGGTTGATAAAAACCCTTCAATTTTGGAAAAGTCAATATACTACATCAAAAGGTGGTGGAAAGTGGTGAATAATTTACTTTTCATCACTTCCATAGAAACATGCATGCGTTTTCTCTATACTCCATGATGAGCCAGAATGATTTTTTGGTAACCAAAATAGGCTTGTCATAGAAGAAAAAAATTTATATCAAGAATTATTCTAAATAATTTCAAAATATTATCCCAATTGGATCATCCATTTATGAGCTATTACAGAAATTGTGAGATGAATTTATGGGCCTTGGAATCTGGCATAGAATTTAATCTTCAAATTAGGCCTCCTAGATCTCGATATAAATGAAAGAATTATCCTTTGATGATGTTTAATTAAATAATATCCATGAAATATTATATCATATTTTAATGATTATCTTTATTGGACTAAAAATTATTTCTCCACATCTATTTTAATGATATAGATTCAAATTTGATTTATCCAAAAATTTCTATGTTGGAGGCCCAATATGATCAACATGCTTTTTGAATCTCTAGTATATTTAAGAAGAATAAATGTTCCTCATTTAATTTTATAAATTATCCTAAATTTTCAAATTTAAATATTTAATAAAGCGTATAAGAAATTCTAATATAATAATGGGATTAGATTAATATATATTTTACATAAATTTCATAAATGTTAAGAATTGATGTTTATGTTGTAAAATTAATTAAAAAAATATTTAAGAAAAAATGAAGAAAATAATGAATTAGAAAAATTAAATTAAAATTATATATGTTTAGTCACCAATCACACTCCAAAATTTGAGAATTCTTAGTCCCCACAAAATGATTAATGATTAAAATTCAATCAACTTTTCCAAACATGTTTTAGAATAAAATTTTTGACACCATAAAATCACAAAAAACATTAATTAAGCCTATAAAAACCATTTAAAGAAATCCAATAATACCAGAATATCCCAAATTCAAGACCATTAACTTGTTCAAATTCACTACTACACTTCATCCATATCTAATTAAGCATGAAGTTGTGTTGTGCATCACAAAATACATGGGGATCATTTCCCTATTCTAGGGGTAAATAAATTGAATGAATAGTTTGGAATCACATTGAAACTTAACATGAGTATCCATTTTTTTCTTTTTTATTTTATTTTTTACTTTTTTCTATTTTTTTTAATCTTTTTATCCATAATGGATATGAAAAGATGAACATAGAGTACAAAAACTATTGAGTATAGATCCCCAAGTTATGAATGGAAAAAATTCGATCAATTAAAAAAATCCAAATAGATATATGAAGCCAACATTTGGGAAAGAGAACTATAGATTCACAATCCCTATGTGGAAAATTCCTTACATTATGATAAAAAATTGCTCTATATAGTCATTTCTTTATATTTTCCTATATTTTATTTTTTTGAACAGTCAAATTATGCTTAATGTGACCCAAACACTATTCTATGAATTGTGGAACCTGGGAACCCAAAATCACGCCCCCAAATCCAAAGTTAATGAAATGAATCATTTTCATTAAATGGATGAATAAGTAGATGGTGAAAATTCTCACCGGATAACAATGATAACATAAATTATGATTATGCAACTAAAATAATATAAAGATCGGTATCAAGGCATTAAAATTAATTTTAAATTCAGTTTTCATGTTTCATAGAGTAAATTATTGCAATAAAGGACAAGAAAATGAAATTTTACATAAAGTGCCATTTTTTTCAAAATAATTTTCAATAAAATTATTGATTTCAACCCCCAATATAAATATATAGAAACCTTACTAATTAATAAGAACATAAAAGAGAGTTACTAATTGGAATAAAATTAGGGGATATAATTTTATGATTGGGATTTGAAATGAAATCAGAGGGAAAAATCTATTGGTTTAATGATAAAGATCGAACTGTATACAACTGATCATTTATAATCCATGTCACATTAAGTATCCTCATGGATGATTAAATACTTTTACTTAACTCTGGATGGACCATGGTTTCTTCAAAACTACACAACTTCATCAGCTTCTAAATCACACACATAAACAAGATCAAATCACTATGGAGACATTGAGAGGTTCCATTAACTAAAATAATAATAAAAAACCAAAGGATGGATTAAAAAAAACACCTTTTTTAATTTTTTGGTAATTTAAATAGAATAAAAATCGATGAAAACAAAAAATAAAATAGCATTCCTCTTGTAAATAACATTGTTTAATGTTGTCATAAAAACTTACCCAATACCGACTTTAAACATTCTATGGATTTTCTTCAACACACCTTCTATTAGATTCGTAGTTCCCCCTCATTTATAATCCAATTTATGTACAATCCTATGTTTTTTTATGAGTGAGGTAATATAATAAATATAAAAATGATTTATCTAATTTCATCCTTAATATTTCCTAATACATCTAGTATCATGATTGCTCTATTCATTTTAACTAAATATTGAATGAAAAACTCAAGACACTCACCTTCATTTGGGGTTTGGTTCTGAAGTTGAAAAATTTATTATTAATTATAATTGGGGTAATAGAATACTAAATAACCTAATAGAAATAATGGAATTTAATAATTAATCAGATAAATATTTTAATAAAAAAAATTAAATAAGATGGTTCAATTATTTGTTATTTTTTGGCCTAGAGTGTAAATTTTTTTCATAGGAAATTTCTTCTCACTATCTCAAGAATTAAACAAAATATTAATTAATTCCCTTACATTATTCACCAATTTAATCCCGGAACAATATTAAGGGTAATCATAAATGAACTTATATGATCAGTTTACTGACCAATCAATGTAATTGGATGGTACTAGTACTCAAAATGTGTCATTGTTAAAATTGGTGAAAATACAGAAAAAAATAAGTCATCAAATGGAACTCTAAAAATATGAAATATTATAAATTTCAACTCAAACTAAATATCTTATAACCAATCCAAATGAAACTCACTATTATGATCCCAAAAAATGTTAAACTCACATTGATGAAATGATCTCAATATAAGACATAAGAAGACACAATAAACCAGGATTGAAAATGAGTAATGAAATGAAATAAAAATAACTTTTATAGTTGTTTTAATAGAATAACTCTATAAAATGACTTTATATAATGTGAAACATATTATAAGAAGAATAATTAAGAATGATAAAGAACACTTAATTTAAAAACCAGAGTGAATCAGAATAAAATACAAGCGAGGAACAAAGTTAATAAAAAAAATGAAATCATAACATAACAATGATAAAAAAATTAACCAAAATAACCTATTTATTCAAAAAAACCACCACAAATTGAAATTCAGAGTAACTTTGGTCGATAAAAACACATAAAATTATATCCATCCAATATGGTAGGATAAAATGTGGTGAAATGTGGTGGAGTATTAATTTTTTTCATTCATATGGCAACATGCATGAATTTTAACTATCCTCATTGATTCACCAGAACAACTTTAATGGAAACACATTTTTTGTGTAGTACACTATTTATCTTATGTAGTAATCAATAACACAAATACCATGGAGAAATAAAATCTATAAAATTGGAAGGATCCAAGAGAATAGTTTTTAATAAATATTTTCCCTAGACTCTTAATTTTAAAATAGAGAGACAGTTCCTTAAACTGAAGAAAATGTAACTACCCATGTCATTAAAAAAATTTTTATTGTTTTTTATTCGACAAATAATTTAAATTTTAAACTTAAAACAATATTATTTGTATTAAAATTTTATTTTTCATTTTTTTAGTATATACTAATTACTTTATTAGGAACCTATGGGTATTATATTAATAAAATTAATTATTATCCATTAATAAAATGTTTTCATAAATTGTATCTTTTGATATTATATATATTTTTAGAAAATTAAATAGTTGTATGAAGATAATTTTTCATTAATAAAGCTATTAATCCACCTATTATATCTTTCCCTTAGACTTTTAAATTATTTTTCTATGTAATGAAGGATTTATGGCCGAATCATTATAGAAAATAATTCTATTTTGAAAGACTTACCATATTATATATACTAGATTTCAACACATCTTTATATACCTTAATGGAATAATATTAGAATTTTTTCATCTATAAACTTTCTCCCCCTATGTATTTTTCATTCAAAATCAAAATTTATTAATCATAAATGATATTTTGTAGAAATTATGGATGAATAATTGATGAAAATATTTCTAGCCTGGTAGATTCATTGAATCTAGATGTATTAAATTAACACATACATTATACCATGATAATTACTGTACAATATGTTTTTACAGTTAGTTAAAATTGTAAAAATAAAGTCACCTAACATCTGATAAAATTTTAGGCCAATTAAAGAATGGGAAAATATGTTATGGCTGAATTTATATGGTGGGACCATTCAAGTTAGATCCGCATCAACATTTACTTCATAACTAGTTATCACCCCTTAAAATGGTGATCCATATTTCATTATATAAATTATATATATATATATATATATATTATTTTATAATCCACACACAAATTTAAATACAATCGAAATAAAATTTTAGAAGAAAAATAATAAAGTGCAAAAGAATGGGAAAATGATGGAATTAACTTTCAAATTTATTAATAATTATTCTTTATCAAAATATATTTAAGAAATAAAAACAATTAATTGGATATTGATGTATTGGATGACCTTAACCAACCCTGTTGGACATTAATTATATATATATTTGGAATTAATTCCACTCAAAATTGGTTGGCCTTAAGAGAAAAGTAATTATTTTTAAACACTCAACATGTAATGACCCACCAAATCTCATTGGCTTGAGAGTTCCATGAGTAATTACTTGGACCTAAGAGAAATCTCCAAGGCACCACTGGTTGGAAATAAATTCCAAAGGGTTTCAAGTACAAGTGGGGGATGATTTACCCTTTAATAAATAAAACCATAAACCAACCATAACCAAACATTCATTATATGATCCATCAAAAAATGAAAGAACAATAAACACTTAATTTATATAAAACTACCTAAAATGACCCAACATCAGAAGACCAAACTAAGAATAAAAATATGCATAAGATAAATAACACAAGACTCTCCAAGGACACTAAAACTCCTTGCTCAAAAGCTCCAAGATTCACAACATCTCCCAAGCATCACCACAAGCCACTAGTAATAAGATGCTTTAACTTTACCTATGTCCCGGAATACGACATCTGCAAAAGTACCAACATGCCAATGCATGGGTGAGTATATAACTCAGTAGGTTTTCTCCAATGACATACCTAATCACTTCACTAGGATAGAAGAGTTATCCACAATTATATAAATTTTTTTTATATAAAACTTGTTCTAAAAACAAGATTATAAATAAATATAAAAAAGTTTCCAAAACCATTCATAACCAAAGGAATTCCGAGATAAATTAAAACCAATTTTCAAGCATGTTATTTTTCCAGAAAAATAACCAAAAAAGATTAAGAACCATTTTACAAAAAATCCCTTTTTGGCATACCCAACCATTTCAAAAACTCATGTAACCAACCATGTATGCTAACTGGAATAGGGGAGAATCCCTAACCCTTATCCATCCCAACCAAGATGGAGGAGACTTCTTACCCTTATTCAACCCAAATGCTCATGAATACTTGATGGTGGAGTGCCCTAAACCTTATCCATCCCAACACTAATGGGGGAGACCCCTACCCCTTATCTGTCTCGAATGCAATATGAATGTTTGACGAGGGAGAGCCCAAACCCTTATCCATCCCAACACTGATGGGGGAGATCCCTCACCCTTATCCATCCCGAATTCAATATGAACACACACCATATATTCCCATCAATCATCCCAAAACACCCTTTCAATAAAAACAACTTTTTATTCAAAACGATTTCCATCAAAACCATTCCAAATCCAAACCATTTCAATTCCAAACCATTTCAATAAAAATACCTTATTACTGAAAACAAATTCCATCAAAGTCATTTCAATCTCAAACCATTTCAAAAAAACACCCTTTTTATTGAAGCCCCATTTTTCTTCAAACCATTTACAATTTCAGAAAATCCATAATTTAAAATCAACATTTTAAATTCAAGAAGCCAAGTCAATTTTCACAGTAATTCACCAAGATTTCACAATTTCACAAAAACCATAAATCATCACTAATGAAGATTTATTCTATGCTTTTCATAATCAATTAAACACCACACATTCAATTTGAAAGCATGACAATCAGTTCTACTAACTGGAGTCAAGAAAGAATCCCCCTACCTTTATGATTTTGATGGAAACCACAACGAACGAAGAACGCTCAAGAAAACTGGGTTGCTTCTTCAAGAACCCGCCTTAGATCTCTTCTCATAGCAAGATCAAGACCAAATATCATCCTATTTGGCATCCAGACACTTAGATCTACCCATAATGGGAATACATCTAAGAAACCGAGAAAAGAGGAGAAGTATAACTATGTAGATTTAAGAAACCGATCAAGAACGAAGAAGAACGGTCAAATACCTCAAGAATCCAGCTTCGATTCACTAATAGAAGCCTTCAGATCGCCTTAGGATTATGGGAGAACCCTCTTCTACCATAGGAGAATCAAAATCCCGAGTTAGGACTGCTTAGGATTAATAACGGGCCACATAGAGGAAAAAACATCTGAGATAAACCATTATAGGATCTCATTTAAGTGGTCGCACGGTTTGATCGCACGGTTAGAAAAACTGTGCGCTAACTGTGTGTTAGCCACTACCTCGGTAGAAACTCCATGCATAGTTTTTCTGCACGGTTAGACAAACCGTGCACCACCCGTGTCGAAGCTACTGCCTCAAGGGCCCACTACGCATGGTCTGGCCGCACGGTTTAGACAACACGTGCGCCACCCGTGTGACTTCTCCTTTGCCTCAAAAATCCTTTAAAGTTCTCACGACTCTCCTATTCATCACCCTTAACTTTAAAACCATTAAAATCGTCAAGAAAGGGTTATATAACATAAACTGGGGTTACTACACAACACCACCCATACTCAAGCATAAATACCAACCTATCATCCCATTATCTCAAACCAAACTAAAATTTGTATAATAATATACATCAAAAGGAGTCTCATTCATTTCTCCCTCTTAAATGTTGAAGATTATTTTTGGTCTGAAGGTTCATCTCTAATATAAGAATATAAAGGGAAGTAATGGTTTCCCCAATATTCACATTTTATTTCTACTTAAAATCCATTTCTTATTTTTTTTTTATGATTTTTTTTTCATATTCATAAATAATTTTAATTCTATTTCATTATTTTCCTTTTTAATTATTCCAAATGACATGTTACACTCTATCATTCATTATATCCTTTGTCTAGGCCATTATAATTCTAGAACGATCCCACAACCTTGAAAACATTCTAAATTTTTTGTGATTAGAGGTGTCTGTGATTTTTGAAGTAAATAAATCCCTATATGAATAACAAAAATGGGTGTGAATCTATAATCGTTACACATAGTGGTAATAACCCACAAAAGCGTGCATTGGGATTTGAAGGGATTAACAAATAGTTCACAATAATGGGAATTGTTGCATACCTAGTTTGCCACTCCTTGGGGATATAATTAGATGATCTAAATGCTACTTACATACCAATAAAAAGTATTTATCTATCATTTCATTAGTATCATTCCTCGTAAAATTAATATATCATTATGGATTCTCAAATTGGGGGAAAATAATTAATACTATATAATTCATTCTTATATATGGGAAAGTCTTGTAAGATATTCCTCATTTAGAAATTATTCTATGTATATATGTTGCTATTTCTTTAAAAATTAATCCATATATTATTTTGATATGCTATGGAATGTATTTGAATTTTATATGATAGGTGGGCTTGGAATTATATATCCCCTTAGTGCAATAGTATGTCTCATGCAAGAATTGAGATAGGGTAATGGGATAATCTTTAACCTTTATATAATATGTATTGGCATAAGTCCTTGATGGTTTGTTTATGTTTTTGGGAATCATTCATTCCCATAAATATATGATCGATTATTATTATCTAGGATTTTGTTTATTATTATGTTGGCTATGTATTTATTTTTGATTTCATTTTTATTTTATATGAAATAACTTATTTTATTTATTCATTCCATAATATCTTATTTATAATTACTTTTGTTGTATGTGACCATTTAAAGAGTGTACGAGTTCCCCAATTTATATTGTTTTAATTTTCCATAGGAAACCAAGTATATTAATACATATGATAAAAGTGTCCCATGATAATTAATAATGTTTCCATTTTTTCTAATGATGTATTATTATTTTTAATATAATGTAAATTTTTTTTATCAATATCATTTTATCGAGGCTCTTAAACTATTAGATACTCTGTATTTATACTATTGAAATAAAATGGATTTGGGAACTAGGGAACGAGATTTGGGGTTGTTACATTTGGAATTAAAGGTATGTTTAATTGAATACTTAAGAATTTTATTTAAAAGAACATAGTTAGAGAACATGAACCATGGGATAAACCCTTATAATATTCTATAAATATTTATATAATTTAAATTGATAGTTTCGTTTATGAACTAATTGAATATATACCATTTTTTATAAATAGATCTAGATGAAAGTAAAAACCATGTCAATACTCAAAATCAATGTGGGTATTTACCTCCAGAACAATTCTACGATATTGGTATTGGATATGAACAGATTATGACTATATTGATTCAATAAACCATGGTTATGAATAATAATATTTCTAATATGGAAAAACCTATTACTCCCTGACATGGTTAACTAATGTTGGACTACTTCACGTAGGAACAATATTCATCATTCACTGTGACCAAAAATCCATTAGTAGCTAAAAAATTGGTCATGAACCAAGAGAAGGTACCCATTTACATGGGATGTGAAAAGAAGAAAAAGTTTTTCATGGAGTTATATTTTCTAATGGGAGATAATGAACAGTTGTAGTAATTGATTCGAAAAAACAATAAGGAAGAATAAATAACATTCATGGACTGGAAGACTTTTAGATAGATATGCTTGTAAAATTACTTCCCTAATGAGAAATAAGTATACATGGGAAGGTAATTCCTAAACTTAAGTCATAAGGATGAGGATGTTAATACTGAGTGTGAGGATAATATTACAAGTATTGAATTTCATGATACTAATTATGTACAGACCTCAACAGAAATATTGTTGGACTCTTCAAAGGGTTAAATCCAAACGTTTGATGTGTAGTAGTATGAGAAGGATTTTTTTTCATATGAAGAGATTATTAAATGTTCTATCAAGACTGAAAAATAATTCTTTATGTCTCATATTTTCAAAGGTTATAAGGACAAGGATAGGGTGGATGAGCACTATGTTGGTTGAAATTCATAAAAATATAATAAATTAATGATGTAATTTATAACATATATTAACTATGGTAAATCTTAATGAAATCCTCAATAATGATTCAGTAAATCTAAAGGATGTTCTAATAATTGAGGATGTATCTTTTTTCCAAGAATATGTTGATGTATTACAATAGGATCTACTAGGATACTTTGATGACCGTGAAATTGAATTCACTATTAATCTTATCCCCGATTCACAACCCATATATAGGCATCCCTACACAATTTATCCAGTGGAGATCGTAGAGCTTAAGAAACAATTGAAAAAATTTAGTGAAAATGGGATTTCATTCACTATTTTTTCACCTTAGAGAGAACCTATCTTGATTATAAAAGAGAAGGATGGGTGCATGAGATCATGTTTTGACTATAGGGGAATCAATTCCTTAACTATTAATAAAATGTATCAATTAGCTTGCATTTATGATCTATTTGATCAACTTCAAGTGGCCTAATACTTCACAAATATTTACATATATTCTAGTTATCATAAACTGAGAGTCAAGAAAGATGATATACCAAATGCAACTTTTCACCCAAAGAATGGAAATTTTGAGTTCATGGTTATTCATTGTGAATTAACTAATACATCGTCTATGTTTAGTGATCTAATGAACAAAATATTTAGGATCATATAAATAAATTTTATTTGGCATTCATCGGTGACATATTGATACACTCAAAGTCATTTTATGAGCCTAAAGATCATTTACAAATAACCCTTGAGACCCTAAAGAAGAAGAAAGATTATGGTAAATTTAGAAATTGGGAATTCTGGCCTCAATAACTCTCTTTTTTATGGTCATATTATCTCAAAAAATTGATAATAATTTGACCTCACTAAGGAAAAAACTATTAGTAAACTACCAACACCAATGAATATAATGGATATATGTAGTTTCCATGGATTAGGTACTTGTAATCAGTGATGGTTTAATTTTTTTTCTCATTAGCAAAACCATTAACTAAATTGACATGCACATTGGATAAATTTTCATGGTCTAAGGAATGTGAGGAATGATTTGGGTAACTAAAGAACAAGTTAATCAATACACCCATGTTATCTTTATCATTAGAAAAAGAAGGATTTTTTAAAAATAGTGTTTCTTTGAAAAGGGCTCAAGTGTGACCTCATGTAGAATGTTAGAGTTATTGATTATGAATCATGATGATTGTAAACCCCTTAGTAGATATATCTAACTAATCATCTTCAGCTTACTACTATAATATTTTCTTAGAATATAGGAAGCCGTTATATATATGGTGAAATATATGACATATATACCAATCACAAAAATATTGACATATATATTAACATAATAGATTAACATTAGTTAGATGAGATGGATGGAATTACATAAATACCAAGATTTCACAATACACTTCCTCCTTCAGAAGTAAAACAAGGAGGTAGAAACATTGAGTAGAAAGGATCTTGGGGTCCTATACATGATATAGATAGACAATAGTCCTCTATTTAAGGTGTTCAAAAATTTGGATATAAAAATTATCAGGGAATGGGAAACATCCTTACTTATCTAAGTAATTTCACAACCATAATTAATGGAGAAGTTAAATAAGTTTTAGTAAGATGAAAGGGTATTTAGAAGAAAATAAATCCCTAGATGTTGGGAAATTTTTGGGGTCACCTGTGAATATGGTGTTTTAAAATTTGAAGATGATTATGTGTGTCATCAGTACCTGAGCTAAAGATGGAGCATATAGAGGATGATCAAAGCTCAAAATTCTCTACCAATCCTGCTAGTATCAAGATATATAAGGATCTAAAAGAGATCTTGTGGTGATATAACATGAAGGGAGAAATTTATGATTATGTTTCCAAATGATTAGCATGACAATAGATTTAAGGCTAAGAGGAAATTTCTAAACGGTTTCATTCAACCTCTCCATATACCTATGTGGAAGTGGGAAAATATCACAACAGACATTGATTGTGGTATAAATAAAATATCAAATAAAAATGAATCTATATGGTTCATTGTTGATCGCTTTACCAAATCTATACATTTTCTTGGAATGGGGTAGGATCCACCACTCAAAAATATTTGTCGACTTCAAATAAATGAAGTTGTGATACATCATGGTATAGTAATATAAATTATTTATAAATGTGACAACATTTCACATCAAAAATTTTGAAGTTTATTTAAAATTAAATGAACATTGAAATACTTTTCAGAATCACATATCATCCTAAAACTAATAGGAAGTCATTAAGATATATCAAAACCTTAGAGGATATGTTGAGGTCTTGTTCAAGTTAATTCATCAAAATGAATGACCAAAACTTACCTTTTGTGATATTTTCAAATAATAATAGATTCCATTAAAGAATACACATGTACCATATTAGACCATGTATGGTAAAATTTGTTTTACTCTAACATACTGGAATGAGATTGGAGTGTGGATTCTAGATGGTCCAAAACTTATTGATAAGGAAACTTAGAAGGTGTGATAAATCCAAAATCATAGTAAAGAAACATAGGGTAGAAAAAATTATGAAAGTAACTAAGATAAGGAATTGGCATTCCAAGAATGTGATAACATATTATTGAAAGTAACACCCTGGAAAGGGGTTATATGTCTTGGGAAGAAGGGAAAGTTAGGTTTAAGGTACATTGATCAATTTGAGATTCTAGAGGGAATTATAGTTGTATATTCTCTTTCGTCCTTTCCCCTACCTATCTATGGGTTCTAAAGTCTTCTATATCTCAATTTTGATGCAATACATGCTATAACCAACTCATGAACACCCCATATATTGGATAGAGCATAAACCTACTCTATATTATATTGAGGAGCTTGTCAAGATTCATGCCAATAGAGAACAAGTATTGATGAAAAATAAAATACACCTCAAGAATGTGTTATATAGAAATAAATATATAGAATAGGAGACAAGGGAAATCAAGGAAGTAATTATGCATAATTACCCTCTTTTTTTCACTTGATGGTATAAAATAAAATTTTGAGAACAAAATTCCATAAAGGGGGAAGAATGTAAAAACTAGGGTGTTTAAAATATATTTTAATGTCTTTCATTCAACAGATAATGTTAATTTTACCTTTAAATTGATATTATTTATATTAAAAGTTTATATATTTTTTGAATTTTATATAGTTATATAATAATAACTTTTTAGTAATTTATGAGTATTACAATAATAAAATTAATTATTGTCTAATAATAAAACATTTACATCAATAATTTCCTCTGAAAATTTTATCCATTTTAGGAAAATTAAATAGATTAATCTTGATATATTTTCCTCTATAAAGTTTTTCATCCATGTATTCTATTTTATCCATTGAAATTTCATCTTATTTGGACATTTATTGAAGGATTTATGACTGAATCATTATAGAAAATAATTCTTTCTAGAGATACTATGGGGATTCAATTTACTAAATGACCACACAATTTTGTATAACTTATTGGAAAAATATTGGATTATATAATTCAATATAATTTATCCCCTATTACTTTCCCATCAACCAAAAATATTAATTCCTATTACATGATGTGAGGTAGGTGTTATGGTCAAATCATTGACGAAAATATTTCAAGAATGAAAGTTTCACTGAATTTGGATGCATTGACCTCAAATGAACATTTATCCATGATAAATTTCAAACCAAATGTTCCAAAAGTTGTTTAAAATGATAAAAATAATAGTCTAACATTTTTAAAAATTTAAGGGAAATAAATGATGGTTAAATTTTTTTTGACCAAATTACTATGGTGGGACCCATCCAGCCAGATCCACTTCAACATTAACGTAATCGAAACTTATCACCCCTCAAAAGATGGATCCTAGTTTCATTGTAAAAATGAAAAAATGTATATATATTTTTCCATAAACCACAAAAAAATTAATATATTGATTAATTATAATTTTATAAGGAAAATGTTAAAGTGCGATTGAAGGCCAAACAAATGGAATCCCCATTAAAATTTCCAATTTTATAATAATTATTCTATATAAAAATATATTTAAGAAAAAAAATATATTTAAATGGATTATTTATGTACTATATGAATTTAACTATCATTTAAATACAATAATTTTCTAGAAAATGATTTGTAATTAATGCCACCTAAAATTTGATGGCCTTAATGGGAAAATAATAATGATTTAATCCATTAACACCAATCCTAATCAATAATAAATACCTACCACCTTTTCAAATTCAACTAGTCCCAATTCAAATTTCTCTCATCATATACTTCCTATGGAGTCTCTTCCATCACTCTCCCTCCAATCATGAAGGTTTTTTTGGTTTGAAGGTTTATCTCTAAGCCAAAAGGATCAAGATAGGTAAGGGTTTCCACAATCATCTCCTTTAATTTACAATTGAAATTATTTTTTATATTCTATTCAATATTCCTTTTCCTATTTTTAAATCCGAATAATTCAATGTTATTACCATCATTTTTAATTATTCATAATGAGTATTACTTACCCCTTCTTAATATATCATTTTTCTAGAACATTATATTGATCAAATTATTCCATAAATGTAAAAAATCTAAAATTTTGTTGATGTAATGTATATGTGATTTTTTATTGAAATTAAACCTCATTCTAGAGACTAAAAGTGGATGTGTCTATAGAAAAATTATACCTTGGAGTAATAACCCAGAAATGTGAACATTGGGATTTTTCTCAATCATCACCAGGTTTACGACAATAGGGCTTGCTACATACCCAGATTAAAACTCTTGTGGGATATTCTTCAATAATATACATGATAAATAAAAATCATTATATGGTATTTATCTATCATTACATTGGTATTCTAATATAAAAAATTCAAATATTATTATTTATTCTAGGATAGGGGAAGTTAATTTCATTTTTTATAATTATTTCTTTTATATGGGAAAATATTATCTGATATGACTCATTGATAAATTATGGTAATTATATATTCTATTATTTCTTGAACATTAATCCATTTAAATTTTTTATATGTTAGAGAATAAATTAGAGTTTTATGTGATGGGTGGGATATGAAATTATATAGGCCCTCAGTGCATATGTAGGATTCACGAGACAATTAGTATAGGGTAATGTGAGTGTCCTTAAAATTTAAAGAAGAATTATTGGAACATATAATTGATGGTATCTTTAAGATGTATGGGATTATGAATTCCCATAATGATATTATTAGTTATTATTATCTAGGAATTTATTTATTATTATCTCTTACCCTGGATTTATTTATGATTTCAAATTCATTTCTTATGACATAACTCAGTTTATTTATTCATGACATAATTTCTTGTCTATAATTGTTTCTGTTGAACACTACCCCTTACTAATATTGTGGGATCTACACTTTATATATATTTTTACATTTCTATATGAAAAAATAAGAGTAATATTTTTAATAAAAGGGTTCTAACGATAATAATAATGCTTTAATGTTTCAAGAAGATGTATAATTATTTTTTCAATGTAGTGTAAAATCCTATCATATATATTTTTTTCATGAGGCTATTGAACTGTTCGATACTTTGTATTTGTATCATTGTAAAAAAATAATCACTGGCTGTAGGGAATGGGAGTTTAGGATCCTATTGAAAAATGAAGATGAGTCTATTGGGGATTATATGAAAAAATTCATAAATCCTGCATCTTATGCCTCTTGATTTTTCATCGACACTAAAACTAACGTGGAACAGTTTTTAGTGTATTAAATATTATTCTATAAAATAATTTTTAATTCAATAAATTAAAAGATAAGAAGATATTGTTTATTATTCCCTTAATGTCAAGATATAGATTACTAAATCTCAATTATCTCATGTGGATAAAGATAAAAATTAGAGAATGGATTTTAACTTGGGAGGATCAATTGTTAAATCCCATGGAGAAAGAAAACCCAATATCCCATGCATCAAAAGTGTGGGAAGAAGAATCCTAGAAACTATCTTAAGGTAATATAGAGATTCATTAAGAGTGGAAATGAGGGGATTTATATTAATCAATGTTTATGGGAGTTGAATAATCCACTACTTCAATGGATGAAATAATGTTTTTCATCATCCTAGATTATGTAGTCCAATGTTTCAGCTGCAAGGAACATGGAAACTATTCTAGTAAATTCAACAATCCAAGGGTTTTTGGATATTAACAACAATAACAACAACCTCCAAGTAAAATATTGCAAGGAAGGTTAAATTCAATCACTACTATTGATATGAAGAGTGGTAATTAATTTGTGATAGGTACCATAATTATTCATTAAAGAATAGTAAACATAGTATTGGAATGATAATCTACTCATTTTTTAATATCTTGAATGTTTGGTAAAATAACCACCTCAAAACATTATGGTTGAGTTATCCATAAAAATAACAAATAGGTAAATTATTACATCCCAAGGATATATCCACGGACCAGTCAATGTTTTTAGACAAGAATTTATAGTAAACAATTTCATACATCATTTAATTTAATTTGATGATGTACAAGGAATGTATTGGATTTTATTTTTTAATTAAAACATCAACTGATAGGAGAGGTAAATCAATCAATATTTCTCAAATCATTATCTAATTATATATAAGTGTATGGAGGAGGGTGAATATCCTATGTAATTTTCTTATAAAGTTGAATATGTTTTCCTTATGAGAAAGAATATATAGATAAAATTATTGATACAATGGGGATAATCATTCTTTAATATATACCCTATTTGGGGGACAATACTGATGTATTCCCTAAAGTGTTTCTTGATCTTCCTCCTGACTCAGAGGTTGAGTTATTATTTAAACATATACTGAGATCTCAAGCCATATCCAAGACTTCATAAATAATGGAAAACATTGAATTAAATGAATTGAAGTAGTTAAAAGATATTATAGAAAAAGGTTTTATATGTTGAGTGCTTCACCATAGGGCACGTAGTTCCTTGCCATAAAAAAGATGGATGAGTCAATAAACCTCATAATTGATTATAATGAACTAAATAAAATCATGGTAAATATCATGTATCCCCAAAATTGGATAGATAACATATTCGATCAACTACATTGGTACTAGTTCTTCTTTAAGGTGGAAATTAGGTTGGGATATCACCAATTAATGGGTAAAATAAAGATATTCCCAAGACCACCTTCTAGAAAATGTATTGAAAATACAAGTTTATATAGATTTTATCCAGAATCACTAATTCTCCCACAATATTTATTGATTGAATGAATATGGTCTTTTGAAATTTCCTCAATGAAGTTTTGGTAGTATATATAGATGATATTATGACATACTCAAAAATTATTATAGAGCATAAGGAACATTTGATTATTATGCTAAATTAATTGAAAAAGGAGACCCTATATTCAATTTGTAGTAAATATTTTATTTGGACAGTGGAAGTGTTATGTTGATACATGATTCCTATAATATATTGATATCCAAGGATCCTTCTAGAAAAATGGAAATCAAGGAGTGGTCCCCACAAACATCTATAATTCATATTTTCCTTAGACTATATGGGTACTATTGATTATTGTTTGAGAAACTTTTCATGATTTTAAAACCTACAAACCATAATAAATTCGAAGGGAGTGAAGTGCATATATGATCATTATTATAAATAGATATTCAATTAATTGAAAAATAGACAAATAACTAAACTAATAATAACACTTTCATCAACTGGAGAAATTCTCATGGAATACAGAAATACGTCAAAGAAGGTATTTTTATGTGTATTAATGAAAAATGTTTAATTGATAACTTATTCACTAATGAAGTTTAAATTACATGAGTTAAATTATCAAACACAAGATCTAATGTTAGTTTTAGTGATTTTTTATGTTAATATATGGAAACATTATATCTATGGGGATAAGAGTGAAATATTTATTAATAATTAGTGCCTCAATTATATATTCCCACAAAATGAGCTTTATATACACCAATGAAGTTCCTTATATTTCATCAAGGACTATAAATGCTTAATCAATGGACATCTTATGAAAGATATTTAATTGGAATGTTCCCCTGGTATAAAGTACCCTATAACCTCATAAATGATTAGAATTGTAAAATATGAAATATTTTTAAACTTATAAAGGATAGAAATGAAATTTGTAAAGTAAGGAACATATTCCCACCTCACTCAAATGATTTCTTAACCACCCATTCTGTAGAAGATTAAGGATGATCAATGTAATGATATGGATATAGAGAAAAAGGTGAAAGCTATTTGAAAGGGGATGTGTAAGGAATTAAAAATTGATAAAGGTGTTATACAAAATGGTTCATAACTATGTGAACCATAAAATCGTGAGATAAATTAGTTGTTTAATGATGCCCATAGGTCAACATTATCCATTCACCATAGAATAATGAAGATGTATCGAGATATCCAAGAGAAATATTGGTGGGATAATTGTAAGAATGTTATCATGAAATATGCATCAATTTTAATGGGTTATTAGTAAGTGAAGGAAGAAAAAAATAAAAATAGGAAGATACAAACATTACCCATACCTTCATGGAAATTGGAGATCAACACCATGGATTTTTTCGCTATCCTTCTGAGGAAAAATAGATAAAAGGAATATGGGTTCTGGTATAACAACTTATAATTAGTGCACATTTCACTACCATTTGGTAGGATGTATCACTCAATCACCATGAAAGGATATATATTTGGAAAGTGTTGATGATTCATGGAAAAAAATATCAATTGTATCTAATTGAGATTTAGGATTCACTTTAAAATTCTAGAAATGTCTCCAACATGATCTTAAAAATGACATGAACTTCAATACAACCTATAAAACCTAGACTAATATCTTATTTGATAAGAAAATATAGATACTTTAGGATATACGATGAGATTTATCAATATAATTAAATGGTGTCTAGTATATTCTTTGGTTGAGTTCTCATAAAATAATATAATCCAATTTAGAGTCCAAATGGATCCATATAAATCCCTATATGTAAAGTGATTTAGGATACATTCATGTTGGGATGGAGTTGGTTAAATCAATCTTTTTGGAAATAGAATGATCCAAGAAATGGTAGAAAATGTCAATACCATTCAAAAACACATCAGGATAGCTCAGAGTAGAAGAAAGAGCTATGATAATAACCAATAGGGGACCTAGTGGTTGATTTTGGAGATAATATGTTCCTGCACATATATATATGGTAGAGAATCATGATATTTTGGAAATAGAAAAAGTAAATTATTAGATAAATTGGACCCTTTGATATTTTTGATACCATTAGAGATATGCCTTATCAACTAGAACTACCAATAAAACTATCTCGAGTACATGATGTGTTCCATGTATCTATATTGAGGATGTAAATACATGATTAGTCGCATGTAATGAATCTAAAGGTTGTATAGTTGCAACATGACAGATTTTATAAGAATAAACTATTGAGGATATAATAACAAATAGTTTAAGTTCTAAAGAACAAGACTACTTACCTAGTAAAAGTACTATGGTAGAACAACATACATGAGGAGGAAACATGGGAACCAGTGGGAGAAATGTAACATAAGTACCCTAACCTATTTTCATGTTAGTGTGTAAAGTGAAATTTCATAAGAGATTTTCTTAATACGGGAAGAATGAAATGAATCATAATATTAATAATATAATTTCCCATTCTAAATTTACTTCTGTGTCATTTTTAATAATGTAGGAATATATATATATCATAATCACAACATGATAGAACCAATATTTTGTTATATTTATGTAAAAACATTACAATTATGTTATAAATATACTCAATAATTTTCATAATATTATATTGAGATAATAATGTATAAAATAAGATTAATATAATATAAAAATTTGGATAAGCTCAATCCCTCATAAATTCACACTCACAAAAAACAATATAAATAATGTAAAATATTAGGAATTCAGTATCCATTTTGAAAATAAAAATATATAAACTAGAGAGGAAATAAATGTTAATAAATATTGAAGTAAATATGAGGTATTTATATAAGGATGGAAACCTAAATGACCATTACAAGTCTCACCATTGGAATGGTAACTTAACCATTAGAATAGTAATTTGGCCATTAGAAATATTGACCAAAGAATTAGAATACTAACACCATAAATGTAATCATCACGTATTATTTACTTGTCCTATGAAATGAAAATATTTAGAATTTATATCAAGATAAAAATAAATAAATATTTTAAAAATGATACATTAGTGTTTGGGTTTTTGTAAAATATATTTGTTTTATTTTCAATTTTATGACAAATTTTAAAATTTAAAAGAAATATTATTTTCATAAAATGATTTTTCCAAATAATATTATGTTGTATTAAAATGATAATGTAATTTTATGTGACCATAAGTAATATATTAAATGGTCATAAAACATCCCATTATATAAGAAATTTGGATTTCTAAATTAATTACTTATTTTAATTAAAAAAATAAAATAATAATATTTAGGAAATTATTTCTATAAAATTGATTTTATTTTTGTAATCTACCCTTAAAAAATTGTTAGGGTGATGTTTTTGAATTCTGATAGAACAATAATTGTTTAGTGAATATTAAAATGTGAAAAAATATGTTATTTAGCATTATAAGTATAATACAAGAATTAACGAGTCATGGATTTTGTAAGAAACTATCAGTTTAAAGTCATGTACACTAATTCTTATTTCAGTCACATAAATCATTACTATTGTAAGAATTGGGAAAAAATAATTAACTAGTGAATATTATATCCAACCGAACCTATATCTTCTACTTATAAATACCACTCCTTTCCACCCCATGTCCTAAAGATCTTACCAATTATATTCCCTATCAGTTTACCCTTGTATTACTGATTCTTATTTCTCCAAAAGACCATCACAAGGTTCTTTAAGTTGTTTTCTAGGAGAGGGCATCCAAAAGAGGTAATATTCAAAACTTATATTTTTAAATAATTTTCCTCTTATACCTCCTCCCCACCACTTAATCTAACATGAATAATGACTCTTGAATAATAAACAAGAAGAATATTATTTTTTAAATATAATATTCATTAGCCAATAAATTATAAATTTCTTCTAAAAAAATCATTATTCACATTGTGGTTAGTTCGCCACCTCCATGCACAACACACTTCATTTCTCACCACCTCATTCAGGGATGGTTGTAAGAAATTTATTATTGTTAAAAATAAACTAAATATATATATTATATATTATTTCATATTAGTTATTATATGAATATTCATGTGATCAAATAAAAATAAGTTGGTTCAACATGGTTGAAAAAATATCCTAATAGAATTAATTGTAAAATGATAATATTTATACCATTTGAGACATGTGAATTTTAATAATATTTAAAATATAAAGACAATTAAAAATCCATTAATGAAATGAAAATTAATTCATTACACTTCTATTATTATATAACAATTCCATAAGAGATGTCATAATTACATAAAAATTAATCAGTCATTGGAACCAAGTAATGATTATCCATGAGGCAGTTACTATATACACAATATGTCAAATACATGACTCTATAATAAAATTAAATATTAATAATAAATATAATAGTGTTTCATTTTTTAAATAAATTTTTTAATGATAATAATTTTATAATTATGAATTTTTTTTGAAAGTGTAGAATAAATCTGAACTTGAGGTAAGGGAACCCTCTAAACCACCCTATTTTCTTTAAGTTATTCCTTTTTTCTATATACCACACATTATCTACCAATTTTTCATTATATAATTATAATAATTTTTTTCTATAGGTCTCTTACATATATACTTGCTTTATTCACCATTTATTTTTTGGTGTTATATATGGCTTGCATTCATTTCTCAATACCCTCTTCAAAATCAAACCAGATTAAGGGGAAATTTTATTTCCTTTAATACCTTAATGTACCATACCTTTAAATATGTTATAAAATTCATAATAATATAAAACAAGAATTATTTTATGGTTAACCATTTTAGTACTATTTTTTTAAAAAAAATTCCATATCCCTTCCCTCTTTAATAGTCTTTCACTAATACTTTAAAAACACATTTTAATGATCATTTATATACCAAACTCTCTAACCATTATCAAAAAAATTTCTAACAATCTCTATATTTTATACTTAGTCTTACTAATTCAAATATAACCATACCAAAAATTAATTTCTTTCTTATTTTTTTAATATTTTGAAATATTATTTGATTATTCTTTGAGGTAAGACTATATAGCTCATTGCTTTCCATGGTCATTTCTTATTATTATGTCATATGTTTGATTAAATTATGTTGAACAAAAATTCATGTAAATGTTATGACGAGTTCAACAAGATAATTCTCTAATGCATTGGGTACTATTTATATCTTGTGAGATGATATGAATAGGACCTCTGAGTAAACCTAATCTGTTATGGGACTCTACCTACAATGTTATGATTTCTCAATGGTGAGACTTGACTTTTGATTATTAGTTCATGTATTAGTATTATTCCAAATTCCTATAAAACAATGTCTTTAGGATTAAATCTAGTTTATATCAGGATTAATTATGCTTATTCTTGAGATTTTCCTTTTAGGATATGATGTTATGCTTTTTGACTCACATGACATGTTTGTTATCATGATGATTCCTTTATTAGGCTCAATATCTCACTATTTTGGTTTATATATTCCATATGTTATCCTATGATGTTTTATATTCTCAAAGGTATATAGGATCACATTATAAAAAATTCAAATAAACATGTCTTACCTATTTAGATTTATATTGATAAATTATGAACCCATTCTTGTTAATATATTTGGCCTAAGGATTTTTTGGTTTTTATATTAGAAATTTATTTTAGAAATCTTCTCATTATATGCATAATAGGCCATAATTTCTATATGGATCATGTTCAATATAATTTAATCATGAAGAATAAAAATCAAATGAAATTGTAAACAATATCTTCTTCAGTTCTTAACACCAATTTGATCTACCCTATGTCAGCTTTCCATAGTTTGAAGGTATTAAGGGAGGAATATTATATATCATCCACACAATCAAAAAAATTTCTTGGATCATTATCATTTGATTCTCAGTTTCTATGCTAGAAAATAAATGCTTCTTATGAAATCTCTTGGATAGTCGGAAGATCACGTGTTTGATCCTTGAAATTGTATCAAAAAATACTTGATCTTTTCTTTGGGGTATATCTCTTTAGAGTTTAAGAAATCTTGAGGGGTGAGGTATGAGCTATAAATTCAATCAATGAATAGTAACCATCTCAAAAAATGTAAACCTATTTATATAATAGGTTTTAGTTTCTATATTTGATCTTAAGACCTTTAATATTCTAATTTATAAATATTTATCCTAAAAATGGATTATATATTAATTTAAAATTTTATTACCACTATAAAATTTAATCACATACATGTAATATAAAAATAATGCCATGTGACAAAACATTAGTCATTAACTTGATTCTTCCCTCCCATATATGTTTCACAAACCTTGAATAAAAAATATTCATTAGAGAAATAATATTCTCACATATAATTATTTTAACATAAATAATTTATAATTACCATAAGAATTCAATTTTTATTATTCTAAAATTTAATTGTTTAATTAAATTAATTATCTAATGATCGTCCACACATGAATTTTCATTTTACCTCATGCATGGGGTCCACTTCATCTGAATATTCTATTCATAAGAATAGGTTGAACCTCTAGACACAATTTGTGTGAGACCCTATAGGCCCTTATTTTGATAGAATTATGTTATAGACACAAACCATTAGAGGTATCTAACAATAAATAATGACCCCTAAGGAGATAAGTATAAAGCATAACTTTGACTACTTCCCATGAACACCATCTCTGTAATATATTATGTTTCCCTTTTCATACCTCAGAAAGTATGAGGTACAATTTATATAACCATCAATATATTCTTTTTTTATTGTTTTAAAGACCACTCTATAGGGACTCACATTCTTCTATCACAACCATAAATTTTGAAAAGGTACTTTAATACTTTTTAACAAGGCCTGAGATATATCTTCCTTTCAAAAGTGATAAATCCCATTTTTAAAATTCAATCAATGACATGACTAAAATGAAAAATCCAATGTAAGATACACCAGTACAATGTAGATTTCATGGGTTTTTCTTGAATCAAGGTAATCAATAAAATGGAGAATACTGATAGTGTTCTTATGTCAAGAGACTAAGACACATGTTCTTAAAAATTTACATTCAATGATAGCTAAAACATGTAGTGAAATTTTTTGTGAGTATGTTCTCTAGATACCGTCAAATCATGATATCCTTGTGTGACCATTATAAGAGGAAATATCAATAATTATAAACTACCGACACCTTATATCTAAACATAATCCATGTCTCATTGGTATGATGTATGTAGGCCATAATACATATGTTTAAGATTTCCATCATAGTATCTCATTGTTCTAATTATAGATGGGAACTATTATATCTTATTGCTATGATAATTAATCTACGAAATAACCATTTAAATAGTGGATATAGAATTATCAAATCTGTTGACATAAGATAATAAAGAGAATAAATATCTATAAACATGAAATGGTAATAAAAAAAATATAGAAAATTAATGCTTATGTTGGGTCTAAAGAACCCACATTTAGAAAACTCTATCTTTTAATGGAGACAATATGATAAAAATAAACCTATTATCTCTCATTTGGTATGATCATGATTCTTTATAGTAATTCCTTTATTAATCTATCCCACTATATTTTTTACATGTATACTCTTTTATTTGAGACGTCACCTCCTTGAGAAAAATCACAATGATATGCTATCCCTATGTATAACACTTTTTTTAATCTATCAGAGTAATGAAATCTTTACTAGTAAATAATGATCAATTCCATGAATCTGAACAATTCATTTCATATTTATACTACTTTTCGAAATGTATCAAAAGAATAAATATATTTAGTAGTTTTAACTATAGGCACCACTAGACTCAATGAGATATGATTTTACTATATTTTTTCACTACCACGACATTAAATCAAATTTAAGTATAGGAATACTAGTATGTATCTCATTCCAAAACATGTTTTACATCCCTGCCAATTATGTGGTTTAATTCCCTTTTACTTTCTCAACTATGATTTAATAACTCTAATTTCATCTACTGTTGTTACTATAGATTCATATAATTTTTTCCCACCATAATGTATGCATTGAAAATATTATATCTAGTATATAGAAAGTCACATGTGATAGATCCATCACAGAATCATTTATAATTCTTCTAAACATATTAATCTCTTCATGCGTCTTATAGATATATTATTGGAGACATTTATTCCATGTGACATTTGACATAATTCTCTCTCTAATTTTTATATGTTGTATTTTTAAATACCTCATCAATATATGTAATTTTAATTATTCTTAATAAACCTTATACCTAACTTAGTCGATCTTGTTCCATAGAACATAGGTTCACAATTTAAGTAAATATTTGGTTTGTTACTATTAATATAGTCATAATAAGCCATAATATTATAAACTATTGTAATGAATATATTTTACCTTAGAGACTTTTGTTCTACCACTAACTTCTTGTAGAAACCATTCATAAATTCATTAGAAATGAATATTTTATGATCAAAATTCTTACATTAATCTCTAAATGGATATCTAAAACTTGAATACCTTATTGGAATCATATGGTGTCCTGAATCCTTTCTGGTTATATCATATAGAGTGATTCCAAGAATACTGGTGTTAAAATTCAATACCCAAAAACAAGACCATAGAATGTTTTTAGGACTAGTATAATTCTAATTGATTTTAGCATAAAAAATCGGTATAACCACTAAATCTTAATGGTTACCAATTTTGTACCTCTCATATATAGTTTCTTTTCAATTCCCAGAAAGAGATTTTTTTTGAATTGGTGAAAATAAAAATATTAAAACTCAATTTTGGTGCATTCAATTCATTTTATAAAATTAACAATAACTGGTCGTTCATAATTTTTTTAAATTTACTATTTCCTCATATGATGAAGATTCGTTATTATTATTGAATAATATTTCACATGTTGTGGTGAAAATAAAACCAACCTACAATTCTAAAAATCTAAAATAGTATGTGTTTGTGGAGTGACCATTCTTCCAATATCTATTATGGAACTGATTCTTATTCCAACTATTTATGCATCTAAATTGTAGAATTTATCTAGGAAAATCTTTCTCCCACTTTCTCTAATATAGTTATGAATCCATATTATATAAATATATTCTTTCACATGACTATAAATATTTCTATTGGGATTTATGAAACATCCTTAATAAATCTAAGGATAACAAATTAGGATGAAATTTGTATTTTTTACAGTTAACATTTGTTTATTTACTTATCCTTAACATACTCATTGAATTTAAACACATGTTTTATGACATTATCGATTTATATCATACTAATACACATGATATTGATTCGTCATTATATTGGGTATGTGTATTTAGGTTAGCAACACTATTTGTGAAGCATGTCTTGAAAGAAGAATGGAAGACTTTGAATTAATTATAATCTCACCATTAATCCTCATTATATTTACATTATAACACTAATGTGTGTGAGGAAATACGAGTTCATAGAAAAATCAACTTCAACATTTTATTTTTCATTATATACATGTAAGAATCATAATAGATCATAATTTTTATAACATCATTAATCTTATGTGTATAAGGAAATATGAGATTAGAAACCAATCTTCTCTATATTTTCATGATTGATGATTGTTTGGTTAATATATTCTTCCAATCATGTCCCTGACACGACACATATCTTGAAAACATAAAATTTAATTATTTCACTTTTTTAAATACACTAAACTTATTATAGGAATGTCATTTATTTTATAATATTATCTTTATTTTGACTATAAAACATTTCATGTGGTTAAGTAGAACTATATATGGATGATTTTTGGCTATACATTATTTATAAATGGTTTCATTGTCTAAAAAATGGTATGTGTGTATATTAATAATACATAAGGTTTGTATCTCTAAATTTTCTAAACAACATATTGAGTATATGATTCAAAAATATATTTTTTACTTTAAAAAGAATTATCTTATAATAATTAGGGTTTAACGAGTTTTATATTTAATATTCATTATTTATTTAATATAATTCTAGTATTAATTACCTATACTTTTATAATGATTAAACACAAAAAAAAATTCAGTCCTAAATAATATAATTACTTTTCATGTCTAGTGGACACATGATATAAATGTTTTGGTAATAATCAACACTAAATATTAGTTTTAATATAATAAATCATCTTATCAAAATGGAATTTGTGTGCCTATCCTTGGTATATATGAATCACCCTTCCCCATTGACTAGAATAATTCACCTAACTTTTTTTAATGATTTTGAATGTAATTGGTTATTGTATTTTGATATAAATGTGTGAAAAACATAAAGTATAATATACCTAATAAGTAAAGTAAAAACATCACATGAAATGACGAATATAAATAATTAAAATCATATTATTTCCTCTAATTTAATACATTGTGGCTTCTCTTCTAGTGAACCATCATTTTATATGGAATAAAATAGCTTATTATTTTATATGAAAAGTATTTACCTTTTGTCTCTTAAAAATATGTTGTTAAAAAACCTTTGAATTTGTAATTTTGGTGATTTTTCATCCCTTTCATTTATTTTAGTCACCATTAAAACTTATGTTTTAATATTCTTCATGTTCTTATCAACTCTTCTGGCCTTACAAAAAATTTATTGAAGTGGTTTATCTATATAGTTCATCATATAATTCTCAACTAAACTGGAGTAAATCAGTAATATAGATGGATTATTAGGATGATTTGAAAAATGTGACCCATATGTAAATTTAAACATGTTTAGTGTTTTCATATATTCATTCATTACTTTATTCACGTTCCCTTTATATGCTTCTTGAAGACAAGACCACATGGTTTAATTATTCATGATTATCCTTTAATAATCTTTCTTACCCTAACATTATTCCTGAGGTGGCATATCATATAGTGGGGAATTTATCAAACCAAATTTATTTTCACATCATAGTATTATGTGCAAGAACCTATACCAATCTTAGAAAATTGTGATGTCTAAGATGAATTTTTATCAAAAATTGACTATAATGATTATGTGGAACTTATTTATATTTTATAAAAAATAAAACATTAAATTATGAGTAATTTAATCTTGATTACAAATTATTAAAAAATAAATATTTATTAATATTAAATATCTCCCACTATTTTATCAAATCCTAGCATGCAAAAACTTATAAATTCATAATACATTGTCACTTAAGTATTATTAAAGAGGGGCCATTAAAAATTCTCTTATCTATCTAAGAAATTTTTATTCCACTAATCAGAGAGTTTTAAGGTAAGATTTTGGCTGACTAACCACATTATCTCAGTCTCCTTGATCTGATGGGTGGAGTTCCACAACCTATATAGCATGACAATTATTTACTCATTAATTTTCGTATGCAATTGAACTAATCAACATATAAGAATTTATTTTATTAAAAATGTAGTGAATTAAGTCCACCACATTGATAAGAACACCCCAATAGTATGATGTACCCTAAACATGGGCTATTGAGATCATAAAACACATGGTTTGGTTCAAATTTAAGGGATACAAGGTATTATTGACTTAAAATTTACAGAAACTGATTTTAGTTTTTTATTTTTTTTGTGAATGAAATCAGATTCTATTTATCATGATTATTACTATGTGATCATGTTCATAGTATTAACTATGCATAAATATAAACAAATAATAGCAAAATCTTAATCTGTTTTTACTAATAGATCCATCAAGATGATAATGGATCAACTAAGACCCTAGGTGGACTCTATGATTCATTAACTGACTTGAGTTCAAGGTTTTTCCAAACCCCAATTCATTTTGATTTCACAATAGTTATTAACTCAAACCACATCATCACAAACTGATCCATTTTAAAACATATACTTATGAAGAGGTGAGGGTATACCCATAACATAATAATGAAGTTTTATAAACCAAAATTTGGACATATAGACCCTTATACAATTAAAATAGAAAGGATGTGAATAGTCTACCAAAAAATATTATCTAATGACTAATTATCATAAAAAATTTCATTTCAATAATTAAAATTAAATAACTAAATATCTCAAGCATACATTGGTCCATTCCTAAGTTTGAATCAGTATAAATAAAATAATATTGCAATCTAAAAATAATTTCATAGTCAATTATACTTGATAATATTATTTATGAATTAAAATAAATAAAAATAAAATTAATTCAGTAAATATAAGTCACAATATACCAAAATTAATTTCATTTAATTATAATTTTTTTTAATGTTTCATAATTTTTTTTATAATTTTTATGTACTTAGGTATTTTTTCCCCAAAGGTGTTCTGGGCCTATACATGTAAATCCCTAGGTTTTTGGAAAGTATATTCTTTCGATAAATTATATATCGATAATTATAAAATATTGTTTTTTGATTAGTTCAGCGTAATTAAATGAGATTAGGTAATAAGTTCTACAACGAATGAATTAAACTAACTAGACATCATTGATTTATAGTAAAATATTACAAAAAATAACATCAATTTTTTTAATCTCCAAGGATTATTATATCATTTAAAAGTGAAAAAATTTACATGATATAATAAATACAATAGAATAAAATATTTAACACTAAGATATATCTTGGATTAACATCAACTCTTTGGATCAATAATAGCCAAAGGTAACCTATAATGAGGAAGGGTGTTATTAGAAGAGAAAGAATACTCCGAGAACACAAATTTTAACTTCGAAAATGAGAATTGTAACTTAAGAAGTGATAATGAAATGAATGTTTCTCGCACATTTAGATATTGGAAAAAGATATGGATATTATAAATATAGTCATAGGAAATATGTTCATTGGGAATATAGTCATTGGATATACATGTATCCCATATGTATAATGAGGTTTTGTATTTTTAGTAGTAAATTTTGAATAAGCTAAAACACAATGAAATAAATATATAATATTAATATATTATAAATAAATAAATAACTAACTAAATAATATATTTATTTGTTACATAGTAATATAAAAATCATTTTTATAAAATTATGATAGGATTCATTTATAATATTTATATAAATATTTCAATATAAATGATTCAATTAAATTAAATTTTCAAATATAAATAATTAATTTCATGGGTATTTTGTTCATGCTTATTTAGTATAAAATAAATTTTTTTTTTCAAATAAAAATTATATCAAATGTTGTATATTTTAACCCAATAAATTAAATTAATCACAATTAAAATATTATTTTCTATGGACTAATGTGTTAATATTATTTAAATTATAACTAATACGAAATAATATTGAGAACACATAATATTTTAAAACATTATTTTTAGATAAAAAAGTTTATGCTTGTGTTTTCTAATTTCATTATAAACATGAATATATAGTTCTATAATTTTAATTAGATAAAATGAAAATCATTTTCAAACTTAAAATGTTAATGTTATCTCATGGTGAATGTTTTCTATTTTTCTGAAACATTTATGTTTCAGATGAATAAATAAAACCACCATTTTTAAAAATACCTTGAATTTTATGAAATTATTAAATTAAAAGTAATTATTATAGATTTATGAAACCAATTTTAAACCAAATATATATTTTATATCATTCATTATTAATTTATAAAAGATTTTTTTATGTTTAAAAACCAATATTATATATTTTAAATTTTAAGTTTCCTTTTATCTAAAGATTATTTTTAATGCAAAATATATTTTTTATTTTATAATTAATTTTTATCATTTGAAGAATGTGAATACAATAAAATTTATTTAAAATATTGATTTCAAATTTTCATATTATATGATTAGTACCACTTTATTTTTTTTGTATTAAAGGATAATTAGGTGATGTAAAAATAAGTTACCGTGTAAAATATAAAATTATAAAATTAATAAATTTAGTGGTAAAGGGAATGAATCATGTAAATTTTTTTAAATTTTTTGTGTGATATTATTTAAATTAAATAAATAAACACTAAATTAGTTTACATTTTATAGGCATTGCAATTTTTTACCATGTGATTATTTTATATTATGTAGATATAATTACAAAAATCCCATTCTCACTAATTATAAAAGGGGATACTCACCATGCTTTCCATACAACTCAAAAAATATGGCCTCTGCTTGAAACATTTACCCTAATTCTTAACCTATAAACATATTTAAACCTTGAAATATTTTGGTCACAAGATATTATCCTATTCCCTCCCTTTCCAAAGAGTTGTCCAAGGGAAACCCCATGTCCTTAAAGTGAGTTTACATTTTCCTTAATTCCATTTAGTACTGATCTTAATTTTACAAATATATTTCTATAATTATTGTATTATAAAATTATTCTTATTTTATATTTAATTTTATTATGATAATGGAATAATTATTAACCTCATTTTCCCCTTTACCTTTAAGGAAAACAAAAATGAAATTTGTGTATTCGTGTAGACTATCACCTCCACAAAGCATCCGGTTTAGTTTCCCTTTACCACTATACATGACACTCACTAATGTTGAATTTAATAAGTATCACATATATGAAATAATTAATATTATTTAATAATAAATCGTATTAATTTTTTTTTGCATTCTAGGGAATATGAAATCATCATCCATGAGTACGTGCATAAAACATCCTTTATGGAATGGTGTATTTAGTCATTCGTTGTTGTCTTTCATAGTTGGTCCTAAGATTGGGTTTAATTGAAAAATTTAGATTTAATGAAATTATTGTTTTTATGGTGATTCCAATTGGATTATATTGTGACAACATGATAGATAAACAACCATTTTGTAATTCAACCATCCAAAAGAGTATACTATAAAAAAAATTATTTTTTTGTACTATGTAATAAATTTTTATGGGTTATATTTTTTCCTTTGATTCATTAAAATTCAGAAATATCTCACAAGTAAAAACTAGATAAGATAATTATTCTTCTGTTATAATTATAGTAAAACTCAATCAATTTACAATCATCTATTAATTTTTCTATGTTCTTTTTTGGGTTGGTTTAACCACCTACTTGAACAATGCTATAAATATATATCATGGATAATAATAAAGAACATAATTTATGACAATGTATGATATAAAAAAGTAAAAATTTATTATTTTTGTTATTTAATGGTAATATAAATTTTTAATCAATATTTAATAAATCACCCTTTATTGTTTAAGAATCATACAAATACACTCATGAGAAAATTAATCATTAAGGATCCTAATAAAAAATCCATGAGAATAAAATTATAATATTTTAAGTATTTATAAATAAAAAATTACATTGTGTTTATTTATATTTGAATTATTAAATTTGGTATAATAATAATGAACCACATCACTTTTATGAAAATTCTGAAAAACTATCAGGATTACTTACACGTGATATTGAAAATAGATAATTACTAACTAATATAAATTTAGAAAATAACTTTAAATGAAGTTTATAAAAGGTTATAAATTTGAATATGGTTATAAAATAATATATAAGGATATTTATGTTTGTTATATAGGTCTTAGAGTGCATTCAACTATACGGGGAAACAAAGTTGGGGTTTCTTATCTCAATTTTCCACCCCATGAGTCATGTTTCCAATTATCAACCATGGTTTCTTTAGAATGGTGTAACTAGTACCTAATGAAAATATTTTACAATTTTAATGGGGTTTTTAAAAGATCCATCATGATCTATTTTAAATGTATTTCTACTCAAAATATACTAAAGTAAAATTGGGTTTTTTATTAGAACATTAAAAAAATCGTAAGGGTTTCATTGAAAATATTATTTTCAAATAAATATTATTTATGGAAGATAATTCATATTTGGAATTTTGATATTTTCTAAAAAATATTATAGTTTTACTATTATACTAATTGGTTATTACATTTCCCCAAAAAATTTCATTTTCCACTTGACTCTCATTTTACTTGAATTGTTTTTTATAAATGAAATTGATCTTTTCACTTCTTCTAGTTCAGGAACATCCACTTTTCATTTCCATGTTCATTTAAATATGTTTCAAATGTTCTTATATATTCCTCAATAATTTATTAAGTTCATTTTTTATAATATAATTTTGTTAATATCTTATAAATAATATTTTAACATTTTTTAAATGGGTTGTTTTCTTAAAATTGTGAAAAACAACGCTTTTTTACATTTTTGTGCGATAACTCCTTTCTACCACCCTCGTATTTTTGTATGGAACTCTTTCTATATGTAGTCATGGTTTATAAAATATTTTTTCTCTATTATTTTTATGTAATATTTCAATAAATATAATTACAAAATATCTTGGATATTTCTTATATTTAAACCCATTTGTCTAAATCTCTTAAGAAGTGTTTTTATCCAAGTCGATATTCAGTGAAAAATGTTAAAAATTATCAAAAAATTATTTCAAAGATTCTATCCAAATAATTTAATTGGATTTATTTTGTAATTATATTTTAGAGGAATGATCCATCACTCTTTTTTTCATTCCCATTCATCTTCAATGTATGACCGTAATTTTTCTTCCAATATGTTTCCTCTTTGAATACCCTATTTTTTCATCCTCTTACTGAAGGGTGTACACCTATATTCCCTATATTGGTTTATTGCAGAAAATTATTAGCCTAAATATATAAATTTTATCTGTATGGTGTAAATACTATATAATTTATTATTTTTATTGAATTTTATTTACCTAGATAATTACTAAATCACATTACATAAAAATTTATTTTCTATATATTTATTATGATATTATTATTAATGGAATTATGAATGATTTAATTTTATAAATCCACATGAAAAGGATATGAATCCCATTTGATTTTCATGGGTACCTTATTCTATAAAAAGATAATGATTTTCATTTTAAGGTTTTATGAAACCCATTTTATTTTCATGGCTTCTTTATAATGGGATAATTGAATGATTTTTATAAGTGCCACTCAAAAGTATGGATGGATTATGGGTGAGGATATATATATCCATAAGGATTAATATATCTTAATATAAGTATTCACAAGTTATTTTTGTATTCTCACATCCATGTGAACTGATAGTGTGGATCATAAAAGTAATGCTACAATATGGTAAATATTTTTAAACAGTTTAATGTTGTCAATGTTTTATGCTTATTATCATGACTCTGGTATGACCATATAGATCATTTCTCCACACTCCTTTTATTTATGTATTATTTTATTCCAATCCTTGTTCTACTATTTATGATATATTATTTCTTGAGTATAAGTTTCTTATGTATCTTGATTTTACACATATTATCCCCATAAGATAACTTATGAAATTTTATTTCTATAACATATGTTTACCATTAATGATCATATGAGCTCACCCAATTCTCATGTTTCTATTCTCCATAAGATATGAAAGTAATTATTATGTATGATTTACCTTGAAGATAATTATCATTAGATAATTTATGTGATATGTTGAAGATTCATTATAAAATAAGTATTTTAATATTTTATAAAAGAAATTCCATTTTGATACAAATTCCATGAGATTTAATAGTTTAGAATTTTTCTTAAATCTCTAAAACTATAAATATAAAATGTCCTTATATTGTAAATTTTATGTTATTTATGAATGATCTTGTAATTAAAGATGTGTATCAAAGCCAGTGTGTAAAGTATTTTATTTTCAACACCATGTCTGATAGTCTGGCTCCAAAGCGTCATAATTGGTATCATAAGAGGGTTTAGATAACTCTAAAGGTTAGAATTTTATTTCTTTTGAAGATAAATTAACAGTTATAAAGGTCATTATGGATTGATATAGTATTGTTAATAATTTTGAGGGTACAGATACACATTTTAGATTAATTGTTGCAATATTAAATATTTTATATTATTTATGGATTAAGATAAGATATCTATATTGAAAGAACTAGTGATAAGTCTAAAGAATATGTTTATGTACAGGATAATGACCCGATGCTTTAGTAAAGTAGTGATTTTGGGGTTGTCATAGAAATTTAATCCTCAATTTGTTACTAAAAATTAGACGTGGTTGTTGAATATTTAAAGTTAGGGGAAATCATCATAAAAAAGGTTGGATTAAAATAGGGTCAATATTCACCCAGGTGCATGATCAAAGGTATTAATAATGCACACATGTCTAGATATTTATAGGGGATATGAATTTCTGAATCACATTTCCTTTATATACCATTCTAATGGGTTTATTTCCTAATCACATTAAGGAATTTGGATAAGAAGTACAATGGTACCTAATTTAATGAAAATTAGATTAGACATAAATTATCAAAGGATTAAAAGAATTTGTTATTAGAGACGACATATTTGGATTGAGTTCTCATACTCATATGATAATCTACTCAGATTTTATTGATAACCAATTGGGTTTTTAATATTTAGTTAAAATATGATCTTAGAGATAAAGCTGAAAAAAGTATGTTTCAAAATACAAATATGACTTATATCCAAATAGGGGAGAATATATTAATGGATGATAGTATTATTATATTCTTATTATTATGAAAAATGTGTGTTCCCTAGTCTTACCTAAGGTTGTGAGTTTGATATTATAATAAAAACTAATTCATGATAATCTTATCTATTTTTATTACTGAGTGATATTTATTGACAATTTTACATATATTATAAATTTTATCAGGATTTTGTGAAAAATATATGGATTTTTCTATAGTTATTTTTCTTAAATGGTTTCAAAACATATATAAAATGGTATCAATATCCCTGGAAAATTATTTCATGATAAGGTTATATTTATGAGGATAACTATTTAAGAATACCTGATTTAGGTATACATAACTCTTAGGGTTAATATATTCTTAGTGATGAGTTAATAAAGCACTGACTAATTTTGAGAAAAGTTAGTGAAATAGTGTTGGTAGATTTGGAATTGATTATTAATTTAATGAATAAGTGATCCATGAAATTTTTTGAAAATTATATCCTATATTTTGGATTATGATATATACAGACTAGTTTGTGACTTTATTAATTAGTTAGTAATGAATTAAAGGGATAAATATATAGTTTAATTATAGAGGATTTTATAATCCCATTGCGATTAAATTTCTTGGAGAATAAAATGGTTTTCGGAAAGGTATGTCATAGAGAATATATGAGAATGTTATATACATAAAATCATATATGATTGAATGAATGAAAAAAGTTTTTTGAGGAATGATAATTAACCTCATATAACCCAGAAGAGTAAGGTAGATGTCATATTAGGAATTATATCCTGAATGATAAATATGTTAAGAATACCATCACATAAGTTAATTATTTTGGAATAATTTAAATTATGAATATTCAAGTTATTAGTGGGCAAGGAATGTAATTCCTCATATTGTTAGGAAGAAAATTCATTCTATAAACTATAAGTTTATAATTCTAAAATATTTTTTACTATTTCATCAAAGGAATTGAAAGAGATTTGGGAGTATGATATTTAATATATGAATTAAAATAACTATAATTAATTCATTAATATTAAAATGTTACAGAAAAAGAACATGAAATAATGTTTTACTCACCATAGAATATAACATTCTTTAAAAGTGTATAAATTATATGGGATAATAAATAGAAAGGAATAAAATCATCAACCATAGGTGATCTCTTAGATCATGTTCATCCTTGTGGGATACTAATTGCTTAATGTAGGATCTAGACCTTTTTAGAGGTAAGACTCATTAATTTTTTTATTGAATATTGGTCGTCATTGTTTCAATTCACCAATATTTTTATCTTAAATTTTTTGATAAATGTGTTGAAGACCTTAAATGCTAGTTAACATCTTGCAATATTCAATTGAATATTTTTAGAGTTTGACACTGAGTTAGTGTGATATTACAAAATCCAAAAAGTGTCAGTGAACACTAAATATAAATATTAAATATAATATATTAAGTGCCCACTTTTTATTCAAAATACTTGAATAACTACAAAACCATGTGTTGTATGGGAAATCTGATACCGTTGTTGTGTCTGAAATAGGGAGTTTACCCTAGGTGGGCTATAACATATGTAAATTTTGGATGATTGTAAACCTCGATCATGAAAATAAACATTTTTATATATAATAATTTTTTAATCCATTTTTTGAATGTTAAATAATTAATATCTCTCATTTGGTACATTGTATAAGAAATATGGGACAACCATTGGTTCCATAACAAAGGTTTTACCCTTGTTAGGGAATGAATTTTATGTGTAATGGATGTTTGATGTTATTTAATTTTTAATATTAATTATTTGATAAATTAAATAATAGGATTTATGAGATTAATTAATTGAAAAATTAGTTAATGAGTATTGTTGTATAGATACAATTGAGAGAATTAGATAATTAATTGTGGAAATAATTATGTGATTTTCAGTTTTTTGGATATTGATTAATTAATTAGGGTTTTAATTACTGGGATATACATACTTAATTAATTGTTGAATTAATTAAGGGTATTTATGTGACAAAATAATTGTCGTCACAACATAGTTTCCCTGATAAATCGTTCATAAGGTGTCAGATTGACACACCATCAGTGACATCATGACCCTAAAATTGAGGTGGTCATTTCAAGACCAATGTTGAATATTTAATTTAGGCTCATGGTACAGATCCATGAAACACCCAAAATGATCATGGGTTGACACATGAAATTAATATGAGAGATTAATAAATAAATGATTCAATTAATATGTGTAAATAAATTAATAGTTGAAATATTATTATAAATTGGATAAATGGTTGTGCTCAGGGAATGGGTAGGAATCCCCTTGTTTATGACACACCCCTCTCCCTTATCCCTATCATTCCTTCTAGACATCACGAAAAAAAATATTTTTCGATATTGATCATATTGATATGTCGTCAGTGATATTGGAATAATCTTGGTAAGAGGATGGGCCATATAAAAAAAATCATAGAAAATGGAGTATTTTATGTAGATTTTTATTAAATTGGATATGCTTATTTATTTAATTTCTCTTTCGATAGTCATCAGAATAACACATCCTTAATGATGTTGGATTCATACTGCATGTTCATCAAATTTGAGGTAGGTGGTCTGAAATTTTACTCCCATTATATTTATTATCAATTACTTGTATGTGATTGTATTTTTCTTAGGGTTCGTTTAGAAATTGGAATTCCAAAGTAAATTAATTAATTTTTCCGATTAATTAATTTAGTAAATGGAGATTTGGGTGAAAAATAGAAATTACGGAATTCCAATAATTAATTGGTAAAATTAATTATCAAATTATTGAATTAAAAACCTGTGAATAATTAATTCTTTAATTAACTATTGAATTATTTAAGCCCATGAACATGACTAATTAATTGTACCATTAAATAATATCAATGGTTAGAATTATGAAAATGTGATTTAATATAAGTAAATATTGAATTAATTATGGATAGATAGAGATTATTGAAATTTATTAATTAACTATGTGGCTATTTAATTAAGTGAGTTGGAATAATTAATTGATGAATTAATTATATGGTTATTGAATTAAGTGAGTTGGAATAATCAATTGGTGAATTAATTATGAAGTTATTTAATTAATTGAGTTGGAAACATTAATTTTGGAATTAATTAGTATTATTGGATTGATTGTGATGGAACAATTAATTGTTTTATTAATTGAGGAGGCTGAGTTAGATTAATTAATTCTTTCGTTAATTAATGGAGGTTATGTGAACAATTAATCAGTGACTTAATTGAAGGGATTGACTTATATTAATTAATCATAGAATTAATCAGTGGTGTTGATGTGAATAATTAATTGGTGAATTAATTAAAGGGATTAAGTTAGATTAATTAATTATAGAATTAATTAACTGAGATGAAGTGAACAATAAATTGGTGAATTAATTGAATGGAGAAAATGTGATTAATGAATTGTTAATTAATTAATGAGAGTCGGTATGAACAATTAATTGGTCATTTTATTAAAGGGATTAATTTAGATTAATTAATTGTGGAACTAATTACTAGAAATGATTAATTGGTAAATTAAATAATGTGGATTATTGAGATATTTAATTGATAGAATTGGATAATTAATTGATGGATTAATTATGAGATATTGAGATTTGAGAATTGAAATAATTTACATTGAAATTAATTATGAAATATTAAATTTTAGATTTGGATAATTAATTGATGAATTAATTATAATATGTTGAGTTTGGTAATTGAGATAATTGATTTATTAATTAATTATGAGTAAGAAATTAATTGACGGTTGGGTTAATTAAAGAGTTTGATATTTTTAATTAATTGTGGAATTAATTAATGGGGTTTATGGGAAGACTAATTGTTGAATTAGAAATGAGGGTGAGAAGATTAATTAATTGATAAATTAATGTGATATTGGGGTAAGAGGTTTAATTTTGATTAATACTTCCTGATGTGATGATGTTCTATATGTTATAATGGGGTTAATAATTAATTAACATTGATAAATGAGATACATTTGATATGTGTAAATGGTGAAGTATGTATTATTAAATGGTGCGTGGTAACATGCTCTTTCTGCCAACTATTATGAATGGTAAGATGGGAATTCATTGGTGCGTTAGTTTAGAATGGTAATATGTACATTTATCGGAGCATGAGTATAAAATAGTAACATGGACATTGATGGATGTGAGAGTATGGAAAGGAAACACAGACATTCATAGGTGCATGGGTAGGGAATGGTAACATGGATATTTATGGGTTCCAGAGTATGGTATAGTAACATGGACATTCATGGGCACATGATTATGGAATGGAAACTTGGACATTAATGTGTTTGTGAGTTATGGAATGGTAACATAGTCATTCAAGTGGGTGGAAAATAAGAAGGGTAACATACTCATTATTTTATGCAGTTGAATAAAGAATATTAATTAATGTGATAAATAGTTTAATAATGCATTATAATTACTTTCATTATACAGCAGCATATAGTTGCAATGGATTGGATTTGTTTTAGACACTATTGGTGGTGGGCTACTGAGTTGCAATCACACCCTATTTGGGCTACCTCATTCGTAGCTGAGTAGATTTTTTGGTTGCAGGTTAGGTTAAGTGAAGATGACCTAGATTAGATAACTGATTAGGGTTGGAGAATGGATAAGGGAACTAGACATGGTTTGGGACCTTCTTGGGGGTCTTCAGTGTCTCTATTTTCCAGTTCTACATTTTGAAACTCTCTTTGGCATGGGATGTTTCTCTTTTAGTTGAGTACTATATTTTTATATTTGTATACATTGTGACATTAGTATTATTATGATTATATATGCTTCTTGTATTTCTTTATTTACTTCTTCTGGTGTTTTAACCTAATAATAGAGGTTATAGTCTCCCAATGACAGAATTACTAGATCCTTGCTGCTAGTCGGTAGCCTCTAGTGTATAGGGAGGCGAACCCGAGTTCATGTAGCGAATCGGCATGAGGGATCGATGTGTGCCACTAGGATTGAGATGTAACAAAGTGGTATCAGAGGTCTATATTTCTTTTCTTCTACTTTTGTCTTAATGTTTGGGAAAGGTAGACAAGAGAGTAGGACGAGTCGGTGCTTAGTTATGGGCTTGTGTATGGGAGTAGCAACCCCATGTATGGGGGAGAACCCAAGTACCTAGGGTGGGATAGTTGTTATTACTATTTTCTATTTATGTTTAATATTATTTCACCTTATGTAATACACTTGTAGTGTGATGTGATTATTGGTGAGATTTTATGAGCCTTAACTCATTGACCAGAATGGAATGAGATTTCAGTCGACATTCATCATTCTAGGGGCTCAGGATATTTTTGTGACATGCATTATTGTAGGCACACATGGTAAAATGGGTTTTGTGTAAGTTATTGAACATGGACTATTTTTCCTTGTGAAATTGAACTGAAAATGACTCATAACATAAAATTGAGAAACATTATAAATGATGCAATATGAGAATAAATGTGTTTCTAAATGATAAACTTGAATATTGAGAATGTGTTTACCCTTGTTACCCTGGACCTAGGTGTATAATGGTTAAGGGTAGTGATAGTGCCCCAGTTTTGATCGTGTGGTTGGAAAAATAGAGGTAACCCTGGTAATGAAGGGTTGGTGGTGGTATTCACCGACAAATTCTCTGAGTAATATCAATTAGCGATTATAATGTCCCTTACCTTGAAATATTCTTGGGTATGCTGAGAAATATATGGCTTTATACATAGAAAAATGAATGTGTTTTGGTTATATATGGGGCCCCTTGGAGGTTGTTCTTATGAAGAGGTATATATGTGAAGCTTGATGGTGGGAGGTACTATAATGACCCATTCTCAGGGCCCATTCCATGAATACCCCAAGCCCACCTCCCGTAGGTGAGGGGATGGAAACTAGCATCGAGTAGGTGTTTCCCAAAAGGGGAGGAATTGGTCTATAAAACTTAACACATGCACTGAACCCCATGAAAAGTACTGAAAACTAATAACACTGAGTAAACAGATATGTAACCCACTAAGACAACCACTAAGACAACCACTATGATTAATGGTACAAACTGAAAGGTTAACAATCTATAATACAAACCCAACTAGAATAGAAAAGTATAATCTCCTGGATATCATATACCAGAATACCTACATGAATGTTAGGTATAGTAGCTATTTGAATGTTGTTGAAGCATACCAGGTCCTTCAAGTCATCCTGAATCACCCCTGTCTCCAGCCCACCAAGGACTCCGTCAAAGCTGTCAATCGTATGCACTAGATATGACACATGAGAGAGAATCCCATGCTGGGGTGAGTAAAATAATACTCAGTAGGGACCCCAAATGATAAAGGAATTAAACAAAGTAAACCACAAGGAATCACACGAATTATACCACAAAGAAGAGCACCAAGAAAGACAGCATGCAGACTACCAAAGAGGTACACAGAGTATGGCCTCTAATAAGTAAAATCAATAGAGTCACCCGAGTCACCTCATACCAAGTATAGTTCTATGGAACATAAACATTTTTTTATAAGAATCTATAGTATTTTTAAGTTTTAATAGGCGAAACTTTGGTAACACACAACGTGTAGGTAACACACAGTGTATCGGTAACACACGGAGTGTTGGTAACACACATATTGTTGATAATACATGGAGTGTTAGTAACACCTATAGTGGAGTCAAAGGCTAGAGGACTCACACTCTAGTGGGAAAGGTGAGTACTGACTCTTTATTGGTTAGACAAAAAGTCTCTATAAGACACATAGTCTAGCTAAGACTTGTATTCTAGGTAATAATATAGCTTCTTGGTCGTAGCCAACCATAGGGTTCCGTCCTTAGCACGCTCGTTCTAGGAGCACCTCCACCTCATTCCAATAGGTCATACACTGACTACAATGGAATATCCCTTAGATTATCTCAAAAGGACCATCTCGTTTCAAGGATACCAATGCCATAAATATATCATCAAACGAACACACAGTTTGAGAGTTATGGTCATTTAAGTAAAAAAGTGATGTGGGGTCCGGGTATGGCCACCCCGGGTCCCACTAGACCTGAAATATAGAGTATGACCCCAAACATAGGTTCTGACCCAACCTGATTGGTCTGACCCGGCCCACTGGGTTTGGCCTTCCCCAGCTGGCCCCAACCTGCTACCTATCCTGCTTCAGCCTGCCCTGGTCGGACGCGGGCTGGTTCAGTCTATCTAGATAGAGAGGGTGTCATGTTATCTCGAGATCCACATGTCCCACTAGTTACATCCCCTTGAGTCAATGAGATAGGTATATGTTTCATGTAGCCAGTCTGTGTGACCAGGTCACACCCAATACTCTACCACAAGTCTTCCGTCCTACGTGGCTCTACCTTGGGTATTCTGTCTGACGCAGCTCGGGGACCATTTCCTCCCACCACTAAGGATCACTATCATGGATTGTAGCTTCTACCTATGGCCACACCACCATGGCCCCCTCCACCATTGGCTGTCGAGCTGACGACCTTCTTCTACTGAGTGGCCATGCCACCGCGCGCCGACGGTGGCAATGACTCTCCTTCTACAGGGCACCGGTCGCACCCCAGTGCTCCGTATTTTGAAATAAAAGAACACACGAGATCCTAGGGTCTCGTTATTCACTATAGTGGACTCCAAATATTCTATCCATATATTTTTGGTTCCTAAAACATTTTTCACCTCCCCAGAAATGCCTGATGCAACCACAGGGGTCCATCAAAAAAGAACACCAGAACAAGAAAGAGAGATAAGCATAAGAACACCCTAATAATAGAACATGTCCTTGTTCATATAATCTATGTTCCTTTCATTTTAGAAGGAATAAAAATAATAAATAATTACCAGTATATTCCCTTTAATCCCTCTATTTATCCATCCCAAAGAATAGTCGAACATCAGATCAACCTGTTCGTGTGTAGGTCCATGTTCGTCATTGGAATAAAGAACAAGGAAAGTAATCATGAATAAAAATAAACCCCCTACATAGAAAGATGATCAGTGTGAGGAGAGAAACTATCATTGATGGTTATCCATCCATGAACATCTTTGATCCTTCATTCGTCGGTGTTCGTCATTCCACATTGCTGGTAAGGGAGCTCCCTTCTCAATCCATAGGGAATCTTTTGGGATCCATGGAAATTCTCTAGAATTATCAATTCTAACACTAATTACTTCCCCTGATTAAAGGAGAAAACACATTAATGTGTTTCAATGTTTCCACACCACTGCATTGAAGGGTCGTCGAGTCATCGTACCACATTGCTACTGAGTCACTGCGGAAAATTTAAAGAAATAAAACACAATAACTTAAAGCTTATTTTTATTCTTATTTTATATTTATGAAAAATATTTTCTACAATCGACCCACAACAGAAAAAGTAATGTCCTTCCTAAGAAAAACGTGCATCTCTAAACACAATTGTTCCCTCAAATTGAAAATCTATGCACTCATTTAAAAGTTACTAAAACTAATATTGTAAACTATTTTTAATAAACATAAAAATTGTTCAAACATTTATTCTAGGCACCTCGGGCATTGAAGTCACATGTCATCTAAACTCATATTCTCGAAATAATCTCATATATTTTTCAAAAAATTTACATGAAAAAAGCTGGGACATTGCATTCTCCCCAACATAGGGATTTAAGTCCCCAAAGGACAAAACAAGGCTAAAAAATAAATGAGGATAATGAGCAAGAAATCCGAACCTCCCACTCCCAAGTGCTCTCCTAGAGATTCATGTACAAGAACTGAACTCGTACGAAAGGAATCGACTATCTATGAAGGATTATCTCTTGTCGATCCTCAATCTCTACCAGGTAATATGTGAATGTATCCCCATCGTCAGCATCCATCTCACCTCAGTCAATGACGTGTGAAGGTTCATGCATGCATTTTCATAACTAGTATAGGTGAAAGATTTCATGAAACTGCTCCAACTGTGGAGGTATATCCAAGTGGTATGCCACCTCACCCACTATATGAATTAGTATAAAAGATATGATGAACCTTAGAGATAATTTCCACCATGGTCAAATATCCATATCCCACATTGAGGAGATACCTGAAAGAACACATGGTCTCCCTCCCAAAAATCCATGTGTCTCTCATTCCTATTAGTATAAGACTTTTTACTGATCTATGGAGTCTTTATCTACTCTAGGATGACCTGAACCTTCTCCGTGGTAGCCTGTACCTACTTTGGGACCATGAGTGCTGACTCTCTAGGGTTAGTCCAGCAATGTGGAAACCTATAGGGTCACCCATACAAGGCCTAAAAAAGTTCCATATCAATGGTGGATTGGTAGATATTGTTTTATGTGAACTCCACCAGGGGTAGGTTATCCTCCTAAATATGGCCAAATTCGAGGATGAAAGCACGTAGAATGTACTATAAGACTTGAATGGTTCACTCTGTCTCGCCGTATATTTGCAGGTGGAAAGCTATGCTCAAGCACTACTGAGCCCAAACGCTTCCTGAAATACCTTCCACAGCTGAGATGTGAAGCATGAATCTTGATATGAGACTATCGTATATGGGACTCCATGGATTCTAACTATCTCTTATATATAGAGTCTCCCCAAACTTTCTACTGAAATCTATTCCCAAATCACTTAGAAGTAGGCCGACTTGGGGACCCGGTCAACGATCACCTAGATGGTATCATGCCCTCAGGACATACGTGGTAGTCCCATCATGAATTACATTGATATTCAATTCCACTTCCACTTTGGAACCTCAATGGTTTGTGTCAAACCCCCTGGAACCTGGTGTTCAGCCTTCACTTGTGGACAAGTGAGATATCTAGAGACAAACTCTACCACTACCTTCTTCATACCCGACCACTAAAAATAACATCAGCAGTATTTGTACATCTTTTACACACCTGGATGTATAACCAAATGGGATGTATAGAACTCCATTAATACCTCATCCCTCAATGTCGCTGGTACAACTATGTGTCCTCTAAAGAGGATGATGTTCTCCCGAACTTGTGAATATCCATCCGAGAAATGACCTATGAATATCTGATCATGTGTAGTCCCATATTTACTACATCCGATCTATGTCTCCCTAAATTGTTGTAAGAGTTAAGGGGTGAAAACCATTGACTAGAGATAATCAGCTCCATCTCCATCGATAATGAATATCTGCAATAAGGATAACTGTTCTGACATATCATTCAATAGCTGGGAACTTAATTTCCTACTAAGCCAATCTACCACCACATTTCCGTTCCTAGGTGTATAGACTATTTTGACGTCATAGTCCTAGAGGAACTAAGACCATCATCTATATATCAAATTCAATTACTTCTAAGATAAGATATACCCAACACACTTGTGGTTAGATTAGATGACAAACCATACGCCTATAAGGTAGTGTATCCACATCTTCACTGCAAAGACAACCACTGACAAATCCAGTTCATGGGTCAAGTAGTTCTTCTCATGTGGTCTAAATTTCCATGAACCATAAGCCATCCTGACTTGATCCTGCATGAGTAAACACACATGTGTAGTTCCTGAGACATCATAGAACACCACATACATAGAACCCTCCTCTAGAAACCTTAGGATAGGTGTGATTTTAATGCTCTACCTCAGATTCTAAAAACTATATTGGAACACTTCTTTCCACACAAAGTGTTTCACTTTCTTTTTCAAAATGGTCATGGGTGCTGCTACTCTGGAGAAGTTAGGTAAAACCTTCAATAGTACCCAACCAATACAAGGAAAAATTACACCTTTGTAATTCTCTTTGGTGGATCTCATGAAAACACCACCTCGATCATCATTGGATCCACTGAAACTCTAGCCTCTAAGATTACATGTCCCAAAAAAGTGGACCTCTCGAATCGAGAACAAACACTTTGAGAGATTCCTGTAAAGTTGGTTCTCTTGGAGTAAGTATAGGATGGTCCTCAAGTGTATCATCTTCTCCTCCTCAGATGATGAATAAAGTAGAGTTTCATTAATAATGACCATTAAAAATCATACTAGGTAAGGTTGGAAGATCCTGATAATGAGTCCAATGAACACTAATGGGGCGTTCTTCATGAAAACAAACATCACTAAGTACTCATAGTGGCCATAGAGACATCTGAAAGATATCTTCAAAATGTTCTTCAAACATAAACGAAGATGGTGATAACCTGATCTGAGGTATATCTTCGAGAACCATCTCACTCCCTTTAGCCGATCGAATAGATCATTGATCCTCAATAGAAGATACTTGTTCTTTACGGTCACTGGGTTTAGGCACCGAAAGTCCACACATAACCTTAAGCTCCCATCTTCCTTCTTAAAATACTAAACTGGGGCTGCCAATGGTGAACCATTGGGCCTCACGAGGACCTTTATCTATAAGTCCTTCGACTGCACCCTTATCCTCCAGATCTATACAGGAGCCACCCAATATGTAGGTTTAGATATTAGTGCTACCTTAGGGTATAGATTAGTGTATAAATAAACCTCCCCACGAGGAGGTAATCCTGGGACATCATTGGGGAAGACATCCTCATACTCATCCACCACTGCTGGAAATTGAGGACTCATGTCATCGACTGCACCTAGGGTCATGCTATCCAACTGATGTGTGATATACTTCACCCTCTTTTGTGCGAGTCCATCATGTTCTGATTATGTCTCCCTTTCTCCAAAAAAAGAAAAGGTCATCGCATCTCTGCAGACACACCGCACTGTGTGCCTAAAACTGTTGATCTAATCATGAACTGTGGATAACTAGTACATACCTATAATGATCTTGTAAGGCCTCAATGATGCCACCAAAATATTCCAACAATAACTCACACCCCCATGAGTAAGAGAGCACTATTGGAACCAGTTTTTGATTGTCAAATCTCATCCTGTAGGAGTCTCTATGTGTATGGGTCAAGTCAATAGTTCCACTAGAATATCCATGTTTCAAACAAGAGTCACGGTGAGAAAAGAGTGTCTGACACCCACTTCATTCCAAAATACATCTTGGGTGTTAAATAAAAAAATCATACCTCTAATCATCCCTATAGTCTCGAGATAGTAAGCCTCCGTTTCTTGGAGATGGCCTCTCCCCGGTCTACCACCTCCTGAAGCTTGGGGTGGACCACCTAGGTGTGGACTACCTGGAGGTGGTTGTAGTAGTGCCTCAAACCTCCATCCACCACCTATCACTCATCCCACTCCTCAACCATGACCACTTCATGGTGGACTGCCCTGTTCGTACATCCACCACTACCCTGGAGGCCCCTTAACCATCTCCTGGTTGGTCATACAACAGGTTGTGAAATCTTTAGCCAGATGCCCCCGACCACCGCACGAGTAGCACAATCTGTCCTTCAGCTGAGTCTCTCTTCCCTGGGAGGCTCAAATTATTGATCCTATATCCCGGGCTCATCCCCTATACTTATTGACTTTATTGGGTCACTACATCATTTATCTGCTACCCTCTTCTAAAGACTCTATTACCTATCACCCAGTGGTTGCTCCCACTACTGGTGCATGCCCCTCAAGAAATCTCTCTACTAGTAGAGCTCGCTCCAGCACCCCAGCATGTGTATTGATGTTAAGGGATATCATTGACACCCTGATATCCCAATGTAGTCCCTGCTTGAATGAATGAGGACAAAATAATGGGTCATGTTCTATGTTTATAGAGTAGGGAGAATGTTCTGTGAATCTCATTGAGAAGTCTACTACTAATTGGATGTCCTCCTGTAGGTGCACTTGGTCATGTACATGCACAAAATGTAACATCTCTATAAATAACTTCTTCCGAAAGTGGTACTCGAATTCTATCCTATATAGTGTTTCCTCCTCATGCATCCGAGTCATCGGGATCCCCCATCATATATACGGGACCTAAAGAAGGCTCACGGCTAGGACTGCCATCTGGACAGGAGGCTTCCTCACTAAGGTGAATACTTGTGTAACTGCCTCTTTCTAATCCTCAGCTATATGAGGATCTATCTCACCTCAAAACCTAGAAGGTTGCTGCCTCTTGAACTCATTCAATGCACTGAGCCGACATGCATCCTCTACCAGTAACTTCATTAGGTCTATGATTCTCTCTCGGTGGTGGTATCGCTGGTACACCACAAGGAGTTTCTATCAATATCAACATTCCCTACACCAATGCCTCATGGCTCAGTAGACCATCCTTTTGTTCACACCCATGAATCATGGCTAGCTGCCTGTGTGGAGGAATCCTAAAAAAATTAAGATAAACCACTATCTATTGAGAATATACAGTGAGCTGAATCTAACTCAAGAAGTAAATTATATCACACTCAATTCCAATATGATGCATGAAGCACTAATTTCCCATGCAACTAATGTTTTCTTGTACCTAGTCAGAAAGAAGAATTCAGGGTCCTAGTGTACGGAAACGTCGGCAACCACACCAACACTGGGTTCCCATGCCTGAAATCCAAACTTGAAACACTTAACATTGATTCCCCCAAACAAGAGTAAAATATACCGCCCTTTGATACCACAGTATCATGACTCATCCCCCCGGTTGATGTTCCGTAACTACCCCAAGGCCTCCTCCCATAGGCCAAGGGCTGGCGACTATCACCGAGTAGGAATTTCAAACAAATGGGTGGAATTTTTCAATAATCCTTCACACACTTACCCATCCCTAAGAAATGTAATGAAAACTAAAAACACTGATTAACAAGATATGCAACCAACTTACAAAACCAAGGAGATTAAGAGTAAAAACTGAAAGGTAAACATGACAAAATAAAATCCCAATTGAAATTGAAAAGTAAAAGATCCTGGACCTCATATGCAGAAAACCCTACATGAAGGGTAGGTGAAATAAGTTGTCTGAGTGTCGCTGAATCGTAACAAATACATCAGGTTACCCTAAATCACCCATGTATCTATCCCATGGAGAACTCCATTAAAGATTTCTATCATCTACACAAGACATGACATGTGTGGGTGAATCCCATATAGGGGTGAGTAAAACAATACTCAGTAGGGACCCCAAACCAAAAAAGAATTATATATAGTAAACCAGAATGAATCACATAATATATACAACAAATAAGAGAATAAACGAAGACATAAGACAGAGTACCAATGATGTACACAAAGTGTAGCCTCAAAGAAGTAAAATCAAGAGATTCACTAGAGTCAGATCACACCAAGTATAGGTCTATGGTATGTAAACATGTTTGTCATAAGAAACCATAATACCCTCAACTAGTTTCACACGGAGCATTGGAAGCACATGGAGTTTTGGAAACACATAGAGTTTCGGTAACACATGGAATTTAGGTAACACATGGACTGTAGATAACACACATGGGGTTGGTAAAATACAGATTATAGGTAACACATAGAGTCTTGTTAAAGACTAGAGGGTCCAAACCCTAGTTGGACAGGGGAGTAATGACTTAGTTTTTTCTCGAAACAATGTCTAGATAAGTCCCATAGTCTAGGTAAGACACGCAGTCTAGGTTATCACATAGCTTTTGTGTCACAACTAGACACATGATTCCTTCCTTTTCACACTCATTCTAGGATCACCTTATCCTTGAGAAAATAGGATGTACCCCAAAATCCAATGAAACCCAGTTAGAGTTTTTCAAAAGGACAGCCTCATCGCAAGGGTCACAACACCGAAAACAACTTGTCAAATGAACATATGATTTGAGAGTTATGAGAATTTAAGTAAAAAGGGGTCGGTCAGGTCTAGGTTTGGTTCGACCCAGTTGGTCCAATCCCCCCCGACATGGGTCCCACCTGACATGATCCACTGGACCGACCGCGACCGCTGGGTTTAGCCTGCCCTAGATAGGCCCAACCTGCTCAAGAGGGCCAGTTCGGTCCGACAAGACATGGTGGGTGCCACATCCGCTCCAGCTCCACGCAGAACAGGCCACATACCCCTAGTCAACAAGGTTGTACCATGTTTCATGCAGCAGGTCTATGTTACCAGTTCACACCCACAATTCTACCGTAGGACATCCATCCAATGCGACTTGGGGAGCAGCATCCTCCTACCGCCATGGATTGCTGATGTGGTCGCACCGCCGATCATCTGCTATCAGGTGGCTGCACCACTGCTGACACTACTGCCTGCGACTCTCCTTCTACAAGGTGACCATCGTACCCCATTGCTCCATTTTTCAAAAAAGAAAAATGTATGCGATCCTTGGGTCATGTTCTTCACTATCATGTACTCAGAATGTTATCATCATCTCTCCAGGGGTCCGATCACATTTCAAATCTCCAGGAAATGCCCGATGTGACCACATGGGTCTGTCGGTGAAGAAAACAGGAACATGGAAAAAAGATAAGAACAAGAACAAACTTAGAATAGAAATTTGGATTCTTCATGTTAGTCTTGGTCTATTCACGTCAGTAGGATTACAATGAATAAATAATTACCAATCTACTCCCTTTACTCTTTCAGTTTATCCACGCTGTAGGAATGATCGAACCACAGATCAATTTGTTCATGGGTTGGTCCATGCTCATCATTGGAATCAAGAATGGGGAAGGGAATAATGAAGAAAAATAAACCCACTACCCAGAAAAAGGATTAGTCAGAGGAGATAAACCATCATTTATGGCGATCCATCCATAAACATCCCTGATCCTTCATTCATCAGCATTCATCATTCATTTTCACTGGTGAGAGAGTTCTCTTCTCCTTACTCAAGGAAAAATTAATGCTCTAGGGAAATTCTGAAGAATTATGATTTCTAACACTGGTATCTGAACCTAATTAAAGGAGGAACCATGTTAACACGTTTCAGTATTTCCAGGATGCTGCATTACAGCATCTCTAAGTCATCATACTACAGTGCTCCTCAGTCACTATGTAACATTGAAGAAATAAAATAAAACAACATTATGTTTATTTTTATTTTTTTAACTGGCGCAAAAATATTTTCCATAGTTGAACCATTCTGGTCGAAGTTATGTCCTTCTTATGAAAAACTCACTTCTGTAAACACAATAGTGTCCTCAGATTTCAAATTTGAGAACTCGTTTAAAATTTACTAAAACTGAGTATGCATCATATTTTTAATAAACATAAAATTTGTTTAAATATTCATTCTAGGCTCCCTATGAATTGAAATCATGTTTTGTCTCAGTGAATTGTCTTGAAATAATCCCATATAATTTTTAAAAAAATTACATGAAAAAATCAAGGACATTATAGGTAAACCATCAAAAATTCAGGGATGAGTTCCTCAGCATTTATAGGAGGTTGATTAAAATGATAGTTGTTGAAATACTTAAAAAAGAGTGGTTAATGAATCTCCATGGGTGGGTAGATGGTAAGAACTTGATTTTTCTTAACGGTTCTTGGGAGTACATCTTGAGGATGTGATGTTATAAGGTGGGGAGATAGTAATATCCCATCCTTTTTCAAGGTACAACTCTTTTAAGTTTTTTGTAAAGATGGGTTGTCTTTTTTTTATTCAAAAAAAATGTTTTATGAGTAAAATTTTGGTAAATGTGATAAAGGCCTTAAATTCTTGTTAATATATTGAAATATTCAATTGAATATTTTTGGAGTTTCAAACTGAGTTATTTTGAGATTATAAGGCCAGTAAAGCCTTGGTGGAGACTAAATTTAAAATATTTAAAATAATATATTAATTTTACACTTTTTATTCAAAATAATTGAATAACTCTAGGATGGTGTGTTGTGGGGAAAATGTGAGACCACTGTTGTGTCTAGAATTGGTTTTGTACACTGTGAGGGGTATAAAATTTGTAATCAGTGGACGTTTCGATGTCTCACTTGAGAAAATAAACATTTTTTAGTTAATTAATTTTTAATCCATTTTTTGAATATTAAATAATTAATATGTCTCAAACAGTGCTCTGTATAAGAAATCTGAGGCCATTGTTGGATATGGAATGGGGGGTTTAACATAGCTATATATTACTTTTATGCATAGTAAACATTTGATTTTAACTAATTTTTATGATTGATTAATATTAATATTAATTGAGATTATTAACTAACGAATTAAATAATTGGATTGATGATATTAATTAATTATTGAATTATTTAATAAGGATTATTGTGTAGATTCAATTGAGAGAATTAGATAAATAATTATTTAAATAATTATGTGATTTTGGGTTTGTGGATAATGATTAATTAATTATTGGATTAATTACTAGGATTGACATACATAATTAATTGTAGAATTAATTAAGGGAATTTCTGTGACAAAATAATTATTGTCAAAATACCATTTCAGTCATTACTCTTTCATATGGTGTCAGATAGATATGCTGTGAGTGGCATCATTCCCCTAAAATTGAGGCCATTATTTCAAGAATAATGTTGAATATTTAATTTAGTCTCATGGTACTGGTCCATGAAACACCAAAAATGATGATTGGTTGAAACATGAAATTAATAAGAGATATTAATAAATAAATTATTCAATTACTAAATGTAACTAAATTAATTGATGAAATTGTATAATAATTTGATTTGTGGTGGTGTGCATGACATGGGTAGGAAGAAAATTTTTAAAGACACTCCCCTCTCTCCTCTCCCTATATCCTCTTTTAGACATCAATAATCAATATCTTTTTTGATATTGATCAAATTGACATGTAGTCAGTGGATTTGGATTCAACATTATAAGAGGATGACATGTATCAAAAATTTTTCATAGAAAAGAAAGTATCTTGAGCATATTTTCGTTAAAATGAGTATAATTATTTATTTAATTTCTCCTTCGATAGTCATAAAAATAATGCTCTGTCAGTGATGTTGTTTTCATATCACATGTTCATCATATTTGAGAAAGGTGGTCTAAAATTAAAATCACATAGTCTTTATTATCAATTACTTGTATGTGTTTGTAGATTTTCTAGGGTTTGTTTAACAATTGGAATTACAAATTGAATTAATTAATGTGGTCAATTAACTAATTTAGGAATTAGAGATTTTAGTGAATAATTGATATTATGGAATGTGGATAATTAATCTGAAAAATTAATTATCAAATTATTGAATTGGGAAATTGGGAATAATTAATTTTTGAATTAATTACGAAATTATTGTGACCGTTGAACATGATTAATTAATTATATAATTAATTATTGCGAATGATTAGAATTATCAAATTGTGATTTGGTATAATTTAATTTTGAATTAATTATGGAGAGATAGAGATTGTTGAAATTTAATAATTAAATATGCAGTTATTTAATTATGTGAGATGGAATAATTAATTAGTGAATTAATTATGTGTTTATTGAAATAAGTGATATGGAATAAATAATTAGTGAATTAATAATGGTGTTATTTAATTAAGTGACTTGGAACAATTAATTCCGGAATTAATTATTGTCATTGAATCAACTAAAATGGACCAATAATTAATTTAATTAATTTAGGAGATTGAGTTAGAATAAATAATGAAAATATTAATTAATGGAGTTTATGTGAACTATTAATGTATGACTTAATTAAAGGGACTATTTTTGATTGATTAATTGTAAAATTAACTAATGGTGTTGATGTGAACTACTAATCGGTGAATTAATAGAAGATATTGAGTTAGATTAATTCTTTATATAATTAATAAATAGCATTTATGTGATATATTAATTGGTGAACTAATTGAATGGATAGATTTTGATTAATTAACCATGAATTAATTAATGATAGTTAGCCTGAAAAATAAATCGGTGAATTAATCGAAGGGATTATGTTAGATTAATTAATTTTGAAATTAATTAGTGGAAATTATTTGGATTAATTAATTGGTAAATTAATGAATGTTTATTTTTTAGAAATTTAATTGATAGAATTGGATAACTGATTGATTAATTAATTATGAGATATTGATATTTGAGAATTGATGTAACACCCGATACTTTTATGTTATATAAATCATCAAAGGAATCTTTTTTCTACACAACACTTGCTTGACTTACTTTACACGCAATCACGACCTTCCTCGATAGCTTGCGTCGTACGCAATACTGAGTTTCACTAAACAACGATATGCTATTAAAATATTATTAAAACTAGCTGTTATGAATAGTAATAACCACTTTTTGAAATTTTATAAATTTTATTTTTCAAAATGGACTTCATTTTTGGATTCGGAATACCGAAATTAGCCTAGGGTGAAATTTTGGTATTTTTCTGAAAACTTTCAATTTTTGATGAATAGTGAAACCACTAAGTGGTAGGTTAAAAACTGAATTTTGCATAAAACTTAATTTTACCGCTTCGGTGAATTGAATTTCGAAAATCCGACAGACACGGTTGATATCAGTAAGTAAAATGTGGTTCAATGAGATAAAAGTAATTTTTTGGTGAATAGTAACTGTTTACTTTTTTTTACCGCGGTTAATAGTAAATAGGGTAACTAAGGGTAAATATGATATTACTATTACCCTAACACATGTCCTAATTCTATTGGATAAGTTTAATTCGACCAAAAACAAACTTAGGAATAAAATATGACCATTTAGGCCCACTTGGGTTAGATTAGGACATTTAATATTAATTTATTTAAAGAAGGGTTAAAATAGTTAAAATCAAAGTTTAATAATTAAATCATTTTTAATATGGGGTTATACATAAAATAAATTCGACTATAAATATTCATTCGAAAGATAAAAATATTTCTTATAGAATGGTATTTTAGTTGTAAATTTTAGACATTAAATAATTTAATTTATTTATGACACAATGATGATACAGTAATTATCTTATTAATGAAATATTCACATAATTGATGTTATAAACACCAAAATAAATGTAATTTGAGACTTTTTATGAATTCCACCAATTTTCTAGGTTACTATGATATATTAGTGTTGATTTAATCAACTTTGTTCGAACATATAATTCTGTTATGACTTTCACAAAAATCATATATCAAATAGTGTCAAAATTGACACAAAATAGTTTTTAAATCAAATATTATATTATTAATTGTTATTTTATTCCTAAAAATCTAAGGTTCGGCAAAATGACTTAGATAAGGATATATATATTAATAATAAACAACTTGGGGTTCGTTTGGCTTGTTATAGTAAGTGTATTAACCATATAGTGAAAGAAAACAAAAAGACACGGTAAAAGATAAATTATTTAACTTTGAGTTAAATCTAATTGATAAGGTTAAAATAATAACCTAAAATTGTCTAAATCCTATTGGTTGATATTATTTAGACCCATACCCACTTTAGCTTCGAAATAAGACTCTTTGGAACCATTATAAACCGATTTTGACTTTAATATAAAATAATATTTTGAGATATTCCTAAGGTGCCCCTCCCCTCCCTTATAAAAGGGCACCTCCTCCCCTCCTCCTCACACCAATTTGAGCACTAAAGCTCGGCCAACACCTCCCATTTTCTCCTATACACTTCCCTAGAATAATCCTATAGTTCCTGGTCTTCTTCAAAGACCAATCTTAGTTCCCTAAGTGGAGGATTCAAAGAAGCGTTCCAAAGAAGAGGTAATATCCATTACCGATCTTTTCAATTTCTTTCTTCTTCAACTTCTTCTTCTTTAGTTGTTTCATCATAAAGTAATAAAATCAGTATTACTTACATACTGATATGTTATTATAAATATGAAACAACCCTAATTCACCTTCTATCCATCCTACGGAAAAATGAAATCACCGCGCGTGCGTACGTACGGAATACCGTCTCCACGCCGTGGTGTAATCTATTTTCCACCATCACCTTACAAGGATGGGTATAATGGTGTAATGAGTAACTATTATGATTATTATAAAGTAATATTGATACTGAAATAATATATATATACTCCAATACAATTCCACGATCATAGGAACGATATCATCACTCGTGCATACGTACGGAATACCGTCTCCACGATGTGATGCGACTTGTTCTACATGATCATCATTACATAGTAATTATATAAATGAATTGAATGAATAAATATGATATATGTTACACTAATACCATTCTGGATATAAGGTATCTATAACCTTAAAAGAATAATAAGAATTTATTCGGCAAAACACGCATAAGAACAAAAGGCAATAAAGACCCGAGTAACAAGTAACAATGAAATATTACTAACAAGAAGCTAAGAATATGACCATATATGTTATCATATCAATATGTATGATTCTGGAATAAGTCAATAACATTATTTAAACCATTATACAGGATCTTCGGACACGTACAAAGCAAATCAGACCTAAGGTAAGGGAATATATCACAATCTCATTTTATCCGAGATTGTTTATTCGTAAGTATTTACTGGGGTGTATTTTATCATCCACATCCATGTTCCCTCAATATGTAATATTTTTTTCATCCACTTACAATATTTTAAATCCAATTTTACCCTTCGGTGAGTTTTTAGTAAATAATATGAAAGGAATCTTTTGTCGTTTTTCTCGTACGAGGTACTTTTTGACTTTTCCGACAAAAGTACGAAGAATGTTTTTTTAACTTATACGACATGAATGGATTTTTAAAACATTATTTCCAAGAATCTTCCTTTACAAGTTTTCATGTTTATTTTTAATCAACTTCTTTTAGTTTAAAATTTTATGACATGTTATGAAAGGAAAATGTTTTTGAGGTAGAAAGGATATTTTCCTCAAGAATGGAGTTCAAGTGTTTTATCAAAATTATTTTCCATCTAAGATGATAAAGGGCTCTGTTTTTATCCCTATTATTACATTGATTTGATTATGTTGTGAGGGAATTATTTTTATGAAGTCATTTAACTTATATGATTTTTTTTATGATGTCATGATATTTCAAGGATCCCATTTTTTGTTACATGTGTTATGCGATGATGTATGATTTATGATTATGCGGCACACATAAGAAATGATTCATTATAAGATGGGTGGGACCTATATATCCCTCCAATGCATTGGGTAAAGATTTTATATCTCATGAGATAGACATGGCTGGAACGGAAGGTTATTTCGGTTCAGTGATACAAGACTGAAACGAGGAGTGAACTCGGTTCAGAAATGGACTTTGTCCGCTAAGATAGTCTTGGCAACGAGTCATGACTAACAAGAAATTATTTTCCATGATTATGTGTGCATGCCACAAAGTTTCAAGTTTTATGTTATGATTATGGGGATCTCATTTTCACTTCTATGATTTTTCCATGTTATGATATTATGATCTCTTTTGCAGGTTATGATTTTCAAAAAGATATGATATGATTTTTATTTCTTTTATTTGCCCTTACTGAGCATTTGAGCTCACCCTTTTATGTTTTCTTTTCCCCAGGTCAGGAAGATGGATATTAAGTAGAATATGCTAAAAGGGACCCTAGATATGATGAAATAAATGGGAGACACTGTAGAAGATTTATGAACCAGTTGTTTATGATTCCCAGTTTCTAAAGACACTATACCTATACGGTCCTTTGTGGTTTTGTCTTATGTTGTAATAAGTGTGCTTCAATTTTGAAGTATTAACAATGTATGTAAAGTATGGGTCGTTATAGTTGGTATCAGAGGAAAGGTATAGTCAACCTTTGGAAACTAGGATGTGAAAGCCTTAGTAAGAACCCTAAGGATAAGTCTAAGCATAGAACACAATCTTAGTGTTTTAGAAATGGACATGAATAACCTAGGATAATACCTTAAGCGTGAAAATTTTATTCTTGAATTATGTGGTTTTCCCATTTTAATTAGTGTTGCTCACACTATTCTTCTTGTTTTTAGTCAATGGCTGGAAGCCGAAGGAACCGTGTTAATGCAGAATGCGATGGGCAATGCAATGATTGTCCCCATGAGCAACCAAACGATATGGGAGCTGGAATGCAAAATCTTGTAGCCATGATCACACAACTTTCTCAAGCTATGAATCATGCAGGACTTCCAAACGGGCAAAGGAAGGAGCAACATTCTGTTGAATCCTTCATGAGGCTGCGTCCACCTTCTTTCAGCGGGTCTACTGATCCATTAGTTGCTGAACAAAGGATTAGTACTACTGAAAAGATATTTTCAGTTCTCCAATGTTCTGAACATGATAAAGTCATCCTAGCAGTGTATCATTTGTAAAGAGATGCTGATCAATGGTGGAATCTTATTAAGAATACGAGGCAAAGGGATGAAATTGAGTCTATGGAATGGGACGAGTTCAAGAACTTATTTTTCAATAAGTACTTCCCTCGTATTATCCGAACAAAGATGGAGAAAGAGTTTCTTGAACTGAAGCAAAGGGATGATGAATCTGTTGGTACCTATGAAGAAAATTTTACAAGACTTGCAAGGTACGCTTCTGGTATTATTATCCAACCTGAGAGTAAGATCGATCAATTCTTTAGTGGCTTAAAACCAAGTCTTCGAAGGGCGTTAGCCATAAGGGACTTCAATAGCTATGAGGAAATCGTTCGATGTGCTCCCAAAGTCGAGATGGATATTGGAGTAACCCATCAGTCACATGGGTTTGATAAGAAGAGGAAGATGGAATTCAAAAGAAAATCTAAAGAGCACACTGAAAAGAAGATGAGATTTCCCTTATGCTCAAAGTGTGGAAAGAAACATGGATGGAGTTGTCTTAAAGGGACAAGTAAATGTTTTAAATGTGGAAAGGAAGGTCATCGGGCATTTGAATGCCGCGATAATGGGAAGAAGATGTCTAATGATGCAATCAAAGGAAGGGATACACAGAATGAACCTACTACACTTCAATGTTTCAAGTGCAAGGATATGGGGCATTATGCCAATCAATGCCCAAATCCAAGGGTTGATGATGATGGTCGACGTCAAAAAACTCTTAAGGCTAAAGACAAAGGAAAGTCACATGCAATTTCTATCAGCGATGTGGAGTACGATAACGATGTGGTGAAAGGTACACTTACCATCCACTCTAAAGTGGAAAATGTTTTATTTGATTCTGGATCCACCCACTCTTTTATTTCTGAAAAATTTTCTAAGGGTATCACCGTATTACCTCAAAAATTAGATGTTGAGTTAGTTGTGACAACACCTAATGGCACAACAGTCGCATCAAAAGTTTATAATTCTTCTCCGATCGAAGTTTGTGGTAAAGTGCTTCCTGCAAATCTTTTGATCCTTCCTTTAGTGGAATTTTATGTGATTCTTGGCATGGATTGGCTTTCTCTACATGGAGCTCATATCAATTTCCAAAGAAGGGAAGTCACATTTCATATTCCAGATCAATCTACGATCGTCTATCAATGCAAGGATGAATATAACCTTCCAGTGGAAATCCCTTCCATCTTATGGGTCCTGATTCCACTAAATGAAGGTTATTTATCTCAAATGGTTGGTGAGAAACTTGCGATTAAGAATATGCCCATCGGACGGGAGTTTGATGATGTCTTTCCGTAGGAATTACCGGGTCTTCCACCAAATCGTGAAGTTGAGTTTTCAATAGAACTCGTACCGAGTGCTTTGCCTATTTCAAAGACACCTTATAGAATGGCCCCAATTGAGTTATAGGAATTGAAGAAGCAAATCCAAGAGAATCTTGATAAGGGATTCATACGCCCTAGTGCGTCACCTTGGGGAGCACCTGTTCTATTTGTTAAGAAGAAAGATGGATCAATGAGACTCTGCATTGATTATCGAGAACTTAACAAGATTACTATCAAGAAAAAATATCCTCTCCCACGCATTGATGACTTATTTGACCAACTACGCGGAGCTCAATACTTTTCCAAGATTGATCTTCGTTCAGGGTATCATCAATTAAGGGTCAAAAGGGAGGATATACCAAAGACGGCTTTCCGTACAAGGTATGGACACTATGAATTTATAGTGATGCCATTTGGTCTTACTAATGCCCCTGCTATCTTCATGGATCTAATGAATAGAGTCTTTAGAGACTATCTTGATCAATTTGTGGTAGTCTTTATAGATGATATTCTTGTCTATTCAAAGAGCAAGGAACAGCATGAAGATCACTTGAGAATTATATTGAAGACCCTGAGAAAGGAGAAGCTTTATGCCAAATTTACCAAGTGTGAATTTTGGCTTCAAAAAGTTTCATTTTTGGGTCACATAATCTCAAAAGAGGGGATATCTGTGGATCCAGAAAAAACAGTGGTTATCGAAAGTTGGTCGAGACCAACAACAGTAACTGAGATCCGAAGTTTTCTTGGTTTGGCTGGATATTATCGACGTTTTGTAAAATATTTTTCATGATTATCTAATCCACTCACCAAGTTGACTTGGAAAGGAGTTAAGTTTGTTTGGACAGAGGAATGTGAAGAGAATTTCAAGGAGTTGAAAAGAAGGTTATCCAGTGCACCTGTGCTCACACTGCCTTGTAGTGGAGAAAGGTTTGTGATCTACAGTGATGCATCCAAGAAGGGATTGGGGTGTGTTCTTATGCAAAATGATATGGTGATAGCTTATGCCTCACGACAGTTGAAAATCCATGAGAAAAATTACCCAACACATGATTTGGTGTTGGCTGCGGTAATCATTGCATTAAAGATTTGGAGGCATTACCTTTATGGTGAAAGGTGTGATATTTATACTGATCATAAAAGTTTGAAGTATATTTTCACACAAAAGGAGCTAAATATGCGTCAAAGAAGATGGTTGGAGCTGATTAAGGATTATGACTGCTCAATCCATTACCACCCTGAGAAAGCAAACAAGGTGGCAGATGCATTAAGTCGACAAGACCATGCTAGTTTATCCATGATGAGGATCACAAAAGATCCAATATTTTTGGATTTACAAAGGATGGATCTTGGAATTATAATGGATGGGGAAAAATCTTATCTTTCTCAAATGAATGTTCAACCATCTATACATGTGAAGATTAAAGAGGCACAGAAAGAAGATGTCGAGTTACAAAAGAAGGTGAGAAATGTTCCTGAATTCAACCTTGATTGTGATGGGATAATAAAGTTCAGGAATCGGGTCTGTGTTCCTCCCATCCCCGAATTAAATAAGGAGCTGCTGGATGAGGCTCATCGTTCTTCATTCTCTATTCATCCTGGAAGCACGAAGATGTATAGGGACTTGAAAGAGTACTTCTGGTGGGATGGCATGAAAAGAGATGTTGCTGAATATGTCTCTCGATGCTTGGTTTGTCAACAAGTTAAAGCTGAGAGACAAAATTCTAAGGGGATGTTACAACCATTACCCATACCCGAATGGAAATGGGAAAACATCACTATGGACTTTGTCACAGGACTTCCTAAAACATCCAAAGGCAATAATGCTATCCGGGTCATAGTTGATCGTCTTACAAAGTCTGCACACTTCATTGCTATTAGAGAGGATTTCTCTCTAGATCAGATTTCCAGGATATATGTAAAGGAAGTGGTAAGATTGCATAGAGTACCACTTTTTATTATATCTGATCGGGATCCGAGATTTACCTCGAAGTTATGGCGAAGTCTTCAGCATACTCTGGATACAAAGTTGAGTTTCAGCACTGCTTATCATCCCCAGACAGACGGTCAGTCTGAGAGAACAATTCAAACCCTAGAAGATATGTTGAGAGCTTGCTCTATGGATTTCAAAGGAGGTTGGGATCAACACCTATCTTTGGTGGAATTTTCTTATAATAATAGCTTTCACTCCAGTATTCAGATGGCTCCTTATAAAGCTCTCTATGGAAAGAAATGTAGGACTCCAACTTGCTGGGATGAAGTTGGGGAAAGAAAGCTATTAGGACCTGATCTGGTTGATGAAATGGCAGAAAAGGTCAGATCTATTCAACAACACATAAGAGCAGCTCAGAGTCGACAGAAAAGTTATGCCGACAACCAAAGAAAAGACCTAGAGTTTGAAGTGGGTGATAAAGTGTTTTTACGAATATCTCCCTAGAAGAGGGTTATGAGATTTGGAAAGAAGGGGAAGTTGAGCCCTAGATATATCGGTCCTTTCGAAATACTGGATCGTGTTGGTAAGGTAGCTTACCTATTGGCGCTTCCACCGAATCTCTCTCAAGTTCACGATGTGTTCCATGTATCTCTCCTGAGAAAGTACATACCTGATCCTTCACATGTACTCATCTCAGAAGTTGTACCACTGGAGCAAGAAATTTCTTATGAAGAACAACCGATAGAGATTCTGGATCATAGCGAAAAAGTCCTACGAAACAAGACCACTCGATTGGTGAAAGTTTTATGGAGGAACCACCAATTAGAAGAAGCTACATGGGAGCTTGAGGATATGATGAGGGAGAGGTATCCTCATCTGTTTGTTACAAAGTGATGAATTTCAATGGCGAAATTCATTTTAAGGGGGGTAGAATGTAACACCCAAGACTTTTATGTTATATAAATCATCAAAGGAATATTTTTCTACACAACACTTGCTTGGCTTACTTTACACGCAATCACGACCTTCCTCGATAGCTTGCGTCGTACGCAATACTGAGTTTCACTAAACAACAATATGCTATTAAAATATTATTAAAACTAGCCGTTATGAATAGTAACAACCACTTTTTGAAATTTTATAAATTTTATTTTTCAAAATGGACTTCATTTTTGGATTCGAAATACTGAAATTAGCCTAGGGTGAAATTTTGGTATTTTTCTGAAAACTTTCAATTTTTGATGAATAGTGAAACCACTAAGTGGTAGGTTAAAAACTGAATTTTGCATAAAACTTAATTTTACCGCTTCTGTGAATGTAATTTCGAAAATCCGATAGACACGGTTGATATCAGTAAGTAAAATGTGGTTCAATGAGATAAAAATAATTTTTTGGTGAATAGTAACTTTTTACTTTTTTTACCGCGGTTAATAGTAAATAGGGTAACTAAGGGTAAATATGATATTACTATTACCCTAACACATGTCCTAATTCTATTGGATAAGTTTAATTCGACCAAAAAAAAACTTAGGAATAAAATATGACCATTTAGGCCCACTTGGGTTAGATTAGGACATTTATTATTAATTTATTTAAAGAAGGGTTAAAATAGTTAAAATCAAAGTTTAATAAGTAAATCATTTTTAATATGGGGTTATACATAATATAAATTCGACTATAAATATTCATTAGAAAGATAAAAAGATTTCCTACATAAGGGTATTTTATTTGTAATTTTTAGACATTAAATAATTTAATTTATTTATGACACAATGATGATAGAGTAATTATCTTATTAATGAAATATTGACATAATTGATGTTATAAACACCAAAATAAATGTAATTTGAGGATTTTTATTAATTCCACCAATTTTCTATGTTACTATGATATATTAGGGTTTATTTAATCAACTTGGTTCGAACATATAATTCTGTTATGACTTTCACAAAAATCATATATCAAATAGTGTCAAAATTGACACAAAATAGTTTTTAAATAAAATATTATATTATTAATTGTTATTTTATTCCTAAAAATCTAATGTTCGGCCAAATTACTTAGATAAGGATATATATATTAATAATAAACAACTTGGGGTTCTTTTGGCATGTTATAGTAAGTGTATTAACCATATAGTGAAAGAAAACAAAAAGACACGGTAAAAGTTAAATTATTTAACTTAGAGTTAAATCTAATTGATACGGTTAAAATAATTACCTAAACTTGTATAAATCCTATTGGTTGATAGGATTTCGACCCATCCCCACTTTAGATTCGAAATAAGACCCTTTGTAACCATTATAAACTGATTTTGACTTTAATATAAAATAATATTTTGAGATATTCCTTAGGTGCCCCTCTCCTCCCTTATAAAAGGGCACCTCCTCCCCCTCCTCCTCACACAAATTTGAGCACTCAAGCTCGGACAACCCCTGCCATTTTCTCCGCTCCAATTCCCTAGAATAATCCTAGAGGTCCTGGTCTTCTTCAAAGACCAATCTTAGTTCCCTAAGTGGAGGATTCAAAGAAGCGTTCCAAAGAAGAGGTAATATCCATTACCGATCTTTTCAATTTCTTTCTTCTTCAACTTCTTCTTCTTTAGTTTTTTCATGATAAAGTAATAACATCAGTATTACTTACATACTGATATGTTATTATAAATATGAAACAACCCTAATTCACCTTCTATCCATCCTACGGAAAAATGAAATCATTGCGCGTGCGTACGTACATAATACCGTCTCCACGCCGTGGTGTAATCTATTTTCCACCATCACCTTACAAGCATGGGTATAATGGTGTAATGAGTAACTATTTATGATTATTATAAATTAATATTGATACTGAAATAATATATATATACTCCAATACAATTCCATGATCATAGGAACGATATCATCACTCGTGCGTACGTACGGAATACCGTCTCCACGATGTGATGCGACTCGTTCTACATGATCATCATTACATAGTTATTATATAAATGAATTGAATGAATAAATATGATATATGTTACACTAATACCATTCTGGATATAAGGTATCTATAACCTTAAAAGAAGAATAAGAATTTATTCGGCAAAACACGCATAAGCACAAAAGGCAATAAAGACCCGAGTAACAAGTAACAATGAAATATTACTAACAAGAAGCTAAGAATATGACCATATATGATATCATATCAATATGTATGATTCTGGAATAAGTCAATAACATTATTTAAACCATTATACAGGAGCTTCGGACACGTACAAAGCAAATCGGACCTAAGTTAAGGGAATATATCACAATCTCATTTTATCCGAGATTGTTTATTCGTAAGTATTTACTGGGGTGTATTTTATCATCCACATCCATGTTCCCTCAATATGTAATATTGTTTTCATCCACTTAGAATAGTTTAAATCCAATTTTACCCTTCGGTGAGTTTTTAGTAAAGAATATGAAAGGAATCTTTTGTCGTTTTTCTCGTACGAGGTACTTTTTGACTTTTCCGACAAAAGTACGAAGACTGTTTTTTTAACTTATACGGCATGAATGGATTTTTAAAACATTTTTTCCAAGAAGCTTCCTTTACACGTTTTCATGTTTATTTTTAATCAACTTCTTTTAGTTTAAAATTGTATGACATGTTATGAAAGGAAAATGTTTTTGAGGTAGAAAGGATATTTTCCTCAAGAATGGAGTTCAAGTGTTTTATCAAAATTATTTTCCATCTAAGATGATAAAGGGTTCTGTTTTTATCCCTATTATTACATTGATTTGATTATGTTTTGAGGGAATTATTTTTATGAAGTCATTTACCTTATATGATTTATTTTATGATGTCATGATGTTTCAAGAATGCCATTTTTGTTACATGTGTTATGCGATGATGTATGATTTATGATTATGTGGCACACATAAGAAAGGATTCATTATAAGATGGGTGGGACCTATATCTCCCTCCAATGCATTGGGTAAAGATTTTATATCTCATGAGATAGACATGGCTGGAACGGAAGGTTATTTCGGTTCAGTGATACAGGACTGAAACGAGGAGTGAACTCGGTTCAGAAATGGACTTTGTCCGCTAAGATAGTCTTGGCAACGAGTCATGACTAACAAGAAATGATTTTCCATGATTATGTGTGCATGCCACAAAGTTTCAAGTTTTATGTTATGATTATGGGGATCTCATTTTCACTTTTATGATTTATTCCATGTTAAGATATTATGATCTCTTTTGCAGGTTATGATTTTCAAAAAGATATGATATGATTTTTATTTCTTTTATTTGCCCTTGCTGAGCATTTGAGCTCACCCTTTTATGTTTTCTTTTCCCCAGGTCAGGAAGATGGATATTAAGTAGAATATGCTAAAAGGGACCCTAGATATGATGAAATAAATAGGAGACACTGTAGAAGATTTATGAACCAGTTGTTTATGTTTCCCAGTTTCTAAAGACACTATACCTATACGGTCCTTTGTGGTTTTGTCTTATGTTGTAATAAGTGTGCTTCAATTTTGAAGTATTAACAATGTATGTAAAGTATGGGTCGTTATAATTGATATATTTAACTGTTGAAATAATTATGAAAAATTAAATTTTAGATTCATATAATTAATTTGTGAATTAGTTGTGAGATGTGGGATTTGGAAATTGAGATAATTAATTAATGAATTAATTATGAGTAAGAGATTAATTAACGGTTCAGTTAATTTAAGAGATTTATGTACTTACTTAATTAGGGAATTAATTGAGGTATTTAATGTGAAGACTAATTATTGAATTAGCAATGAGGGTGATTAGATTAATTAATTGATAAATTAATGTGATATTGGGTAAGAGGTTTAATGTTGATTAATCAAATGTGATGTGATCATGTTCTATATGTGATAATGGGGTTAATAATTAATCAACCTTGATAAATGAGATACATGAGATATGTGTAAATGGTGAATTATGTTTTTTTAAATGGTTAATAGTAATATGATCATTTGACCATCTATTAAGAATAGAAACAGAGACATTCATTAGTGCGTGATTATGGAATGGTAATATGAAAATTCATGGGTACTTGTGTATGGAATGGTAACATGAACATTCATGGGTGCATGGGTATGAAATGGTAACATGGACATTCATGGGTGTGTGAGTATGGAATGGTAACATGGAAATTCATGTGTGTGTATGGAATGGTAACATGTGAATTCATGGGTGTATGAGTATGAAAAAATTACATGTACATTCGTGGGTGCCTTAGTATGGAATGGTAACATGGAAATTCATGTGTTTGTGAGTTATGGAATGGTAACATAGTCATTCAAATGGGCGGAAAATAAAAATGTTAACACACTTGTTCAATTGTGGGGTTGAATAAAAATATTAATTAAGGTAATAAAATTTATTATTATTTATTGTAATTACTTTATTTATACTACTGCACACACTATCTATTGAATGGAGTTGTTTTAGACACCATTGGCGGGGACCTATTGAGTTATACTCACACCCTATTCAGGATGCCTGATCGGTGCCTGAGTAGACTTTGTTGCTATAGGACAGATTAATGGAAATGGCCCTAGATTAGATAACTAATTTGGGATGGATCATGGATGAGGGAATGAGATGTGGTTCAATACCCTCTTAGTAGTATTTGATGTCTTTAATTTTCAGTTCTGTATTTTGACATTCACTTTGGCATAACATGTTTCCCTTTTAGTTGAGTACTGTATTGGTAGATTTTTTTACCTTGTGAAATTAGTATTGTTATGATTTTATATGATTCCGCTATTGGTTTATTTTCTTATGACGGTGTTTTACTCTGAAAAAGAGGGTATAGTCTCCCCATGACTAACACACAAGACCCTCCCTACTAGTCGGCAGCCTCTGGCATACGGGGAGGTGCGCCTGAGGACATGTGGCATACATAATCAAGGAACTGGTGCATGGTAGTAGGGCCAGGATATTTCACTTAAGAAATATTATAATGAGTAAGAATATCAGAAAAGGAGAAAGCATACTATTAGTGGTAAAATAAAAACTATGTAAATTAGAATTGTATATTAATTAGTGTGAATAAAATATATGTTTCTAGTACCTGTGTAAATTTGAACAAAATATTGATATTATATGTATGTTCTTAAAAAATATATCCACTGATAATATGGTCAATTTATATATTGATATCTAATAGGTATACGAATGGTGTGTACTGGTTTTAGGAAATTAATAATAAAATAACTCTAAAGGAGGTAAATTGAATATTACAATACTAAATATATATATATATATATATATATATTTATTTATTCATTACGTGAAAATATTTTTAAAATATTCTGTTTTTATTTATAAAAATCAAATAAACATTTTAATATCAATGGATTAGTATAACTAAAATTTTAAATAAAAATAATTAATTTTAGTTGAATATTGTTATAGAGTATTTATTATAAAATTAATATTTTTTTTCACATAACTATCTTATTAAGTGTTTTGTATTTTATCCTAATAAATTAAAATAGAAAATTTTAAAATATTATTACATATTAATCAATATTTTAAAATTATTAAAATTATAATTTATATAAAACAATAATAAGAAAAAATAATCATTAAAAACAACTTTTTTTCAATAAGAAAAATATATCCTTATATTATATATCTTCATTGAAAATATAAATATGTATTTATTAAAATTAAAATTATTTAAAAAGAAAAATAATTTTTTTAATTTATAATTTCAATATAATCTTAGGGTGAAATTTGGTATATTTTTCCAAAACATTTGTTTTTTTGGTTAATAGTTGAAAACCATTTTTACAAATACCATTAATTTCATGAAATTATTTATATATAATTTTGACTAGGGATTTATGGAAACCTTTTCTATAAAAAATATATATTTAATAATTGAAATTATAAATTATAAGTAATATATTTTTTAGTTTACAAAAACTATATTTGATATTTTAGAATTTAAGTTACTTTTTCAATAAAAATGTTTTTAATACACTATAAATTTATTATTTTAAAATTAAATTTTTACCATTTTTATAAAGTAAATGAGGTAAAATTGGTTTCAAATTTTTAATTATATGGAACATATTATTAAAAAATTAACAATAAATTTTAAGTCACAAATCATAAATTACTTATGTAAAAGAAATTTACCACTATGAAATATAAAATAGTAAAAGTAATAAATATCAGAGTAAAGTGATTGAACATGTTAAAACAGTGTTTATAATTTTGTAATTAAGTGATTATTAACATTATCTCACCCCTCACTAAATTATTTTACTTTTTTGGATCCACTTTACATGTTTTACATATGATCCCATTATATTAAGTTGTTATAAATAAAAAAAATCCATTCTCACCAATTATAAAAATGGCCTCTCAGCATCCATTCAATTAAAAATAAAAAATTATGTTTTACTATAAAACACATTCCTTACTTATTTTCATAGAATATTATTTCACCTTGTTACGATTTTGGTCACAAGAGATTAGCCTATACATCCATTTTACAAGAGTCCTCGAAGGCAAAGCCTAAGTCATTAACATAAGTAATATTTTTTCAAATTTAATTTATTTTCTATAATAAAATTTCAAATATATTTTTGTCATTACCATATAATTATATATATTTTTTGTAATACTAATTTTTATTATGCTTTGGGACAAACTAGTGAACACCTTTCCCCTTTTCCCTTATGGAAAATAAAAACGACATTCGTGCGTGTGTGCAGACTACCACCTCCATGAACCACCATGTTTAATTTTATATAATCACCTTAAAGGGATGGTATAAATGTTTAATTTAATAATTAATTATAAAATTTATTTTATATTTTATATTTTTAAATTATAAACCACATTACTCTTTCCCTTAATTAATGGAAAACAAAATCATCAATCATGCACGTGTGAAGACTATCGCCCCCATGGATAGATGTATTTAATATTTCATTACATGCATCAAGGAATTTTAATAAAATTATGTTTAAAAGATAGATTCCTTTTTTATGAATTTATTAAGGTTTTGTTAAGTCCAATTATACAACATTTTAGCAATGTCAGTAATAAACAACCATTATAAAATTCAATCATATGAAGAAGTATAGTAAGAGAATTTTTTTTAATATTATATAATAACATATTATTGGATATATTCTTACTCTAATTATTTACAGTTATGATATATCATAATAAAAAAACTAAATAAAATCATTATGATTAGGGTATAATGACATGACAACTGAATCAATTCATTATGATCTATTAATTATAGTATGTTTTTGTTTGGGTTGGTTTAAAAAACATTCATAAAAATGATATAAATTTTTATCATAGATGAATACATAAATTTTATTGATCATAATATATGATATAAATAAATAAAAAATGTTTTTTTCTAGAATGGAAATATAAAAATTTAACAAATAATTTACAAAAACAACATTCTGTTGTAAAAAAATCATCGAAACGTACTCATCATTGAATTAATCATTAGTAATAATAACCAAAAATCCCATAGAATGAAATTATAAAATTATAAATAATTATTAATATACAATTACATTAAATTTTATAATCCTGGAATGATGAACTTTTTGATAAGAATGATTAACAACATTTCTTTTACGAAACTCGTTCAAGATCATCTGGACTACCGCTACATGATTTTAAAAATAGATAATAAATAACTAATATACATGAATATAATAATTAAAAATAATTTTTTATAAAATATTATAGATATGAATAAGGTCACAACATAGTTTATTAATATATTATTCTTTTTTATATATGATCTTAGAGTACATTCAACAAAGAATGGAAACAAATGAAGGATTTCTTCTCAAAATTTCATCCCTTGAGATATATTTCATTTTATTAGCCATGTTTTATTTGGAATAGTGTATAAACTATCTAATGAATTTAATTTTTCATATTAATGATTTTTTGAAGATTCAAAACATTTTCCCTTTTAAATTTGTTTTGATTCAAATGATACTAATATTAAAAGGGTTTTTTATTAAATTGTTACTCGAACCATAAGGGTTTTGTTTGCAATATTATTTTTTAAAATAATTATTATTTTTGAAATATAATACATTTGAGGAAATTTATTTATTTATAAAAATACCATTATTTTCATTGTAGATTCATTGGGATTTTCATTTCCCATCGAAATTTCATTTCCCCCTTGTCTAATATTTTTTAGGGTTTCTTATAATTGAAACCAACCACGTCTCTTCTTCTAGACTGGGAACCTCCCTTTTTCCTTGTTTATATTCATGAAATTACTTTTTAAATGTACTTATTTGAGCCTTATAATTAAATTATACTCATTTTATACAACTTTAACTTCTCTTAATATTTTATTTGAATTTTTAGCATTTAACATGTGGTTCATTTTTTAGAGTTTATAAAGTGTATATATTCTATCCTTTTTCACGAGAACACATTTTTTTCACTTCCATTATCATTTTATATGAATATTTATCTCAATTATTTACTTTATTATGAAATAAAATATTTTCAACATGTTTTATAAAACTTTTATTTAAAATTTATTGAAAAAGATCATATGTAGGGGCAGTGAGTGTGATACTCGTGAAAGTAATGTTTACCTATGATAATGGCTATGAAATAGTTGAAAAATTCATAATTTTATTCTTATTCTCATTACTAGGTTATGAACGATTTGATCATGTTTATTAAAACTTGTATATAAACACTTTTGATTTATGTTTTATGTTATTCAATGAAATATTTGATGATTTATGATTTTTTGTTTGTTGGGTATAGGTTTCAAATGTATCTTTATTTTACAAATTTTCTCATCTTATTCTCACTTATGAAATTTTATTATTATCACTAATGTACACCATTACTGAGTATCTGAACTCTGTCCTTGATTGTGTTTCTATGATCCCTAGTTTATGAAACAAATCATTACATAAGATTTATCAAGAAGATCATTCTATATAGATAATTTAAGGGAAATTTTGAAGATTTATTATGGATATAGCAGTTTGGTATAAAATGGAAGAAATTTACTTTTGATATATATAACATAGGATTTATTAGTTAATTTTTTTTCATAACTCTATAAAAATATTTAACTAAAATTGTCATCAGAATTTAATTGTTAAATTATTTTTGCAATATCTCTTAATTATTGTTTTGTATTATAGGTAGTGTGTGATTTATATTATCTTAAGAACTAGATACAGAAGTGAGGGTATTAGGATTCACACACTACTGGACATGGTGGTTTTCCCAATGGATATATACCAACGGTTTGATGAAACTGTTGGTATACTGTAAAAAAGCCAAATTTTCCAATAGTTTCCTCAAATCGTTGGAAAATGTGTTAAAATAGTTAAGATTTCCCAATGGTTTGACAGAACCATGGAGAAAGCTTCAGTTCCTCTATTATATACCAACTGTTTATTAAAACCGTTGGTAAAGAGAGGCTTTCCCAATGGTTTTGAAAAAAATTTGGGAATTTTTCCCCCAAATACCCAGTATCCCAGCTCCTAGTATGCTCGACTGCAAACCTAATACAGACCTCCTCCTGAAGTCTTCTTGGCCTCGAAACACCTTCCAGCCGAATATCCGTCTTCAATCAGTCAAATTATTATATCTATACTTGAAATTAGTAAGTTAGTTTTACTGTTCTTCATGTTTTTATTTTATGATTGATGTTTTGATTTCGAGTAAATTATAGATAGTGTTTTTGGAGTATGGAACCCTTTGTTTGTTTTATGTTTTTTTCTACACTTCATACATCCTAAATGGACTGTTTATTTGGGTTTGTTTAGTGCAGGGTTAAAGGGTTTGTTTTAGGTTTTTGTTTAGTGAGGTAAAGGGTATGTTTTATGTTTGTTTTATGTTTTTTGTTTAGTAGGGTTTTATGTATTATGTTTAGTTGGTTTTTATGTTTTTTGTATAGTGAAATGGATAATGCATGATAGTTTGGATTTCTTAATGAATAAAATGATTTTAAATAAAAATACTCTAAGGGGGGTGCAGGAGGGGTAGGGGATGTCCAGGTGTGGGGTGTTGTCCAGGTGTGGGGGGCTTTCCAGGTGGAGGGTGGGTTGTCTAGGGGGTAGGGGGCTCTAGGGGGTGCTATAGTGGTGTGTGGGAGGGGGGTATGTGTTGCCCCAAGGAGGGGTGTGGGCTGTCCAGGGGGGTTAGGGAGGGGTGTCCACGTGAGGGAGGAGGGTGTGGGGTGTCAAGGGAGGGGGTGGGCTATCCAGGTGGGGGATGGGGGGGTGTCCAGGCGGTGGGATGTCGAGGTGGGTGGTGGGTGGCTGACTAGGTGGGGGTGGGGGTGGGCTGTCAAGGAGGGGGGGGGGGCTATCCAGGTGGGGAAGGGGGTATGGTCTGTCAACCGGGGGGGCTGTCCAGTGGGTGGGGTGTAACGACCCGAAATTTTTAAATAAATTTGGTTTCCTAATTTTATGTGTTATTGTTATACTCAACAAAAATGTTTTATTTGATAAAAATGATTATAATTAAAATGAGATCAGTGGGTTTTGACTATTATATAACCATCGGTCAATATGACCGCTGTGAACAAAATGTTTTGATTATTGTCTCTAAATATAAGTAATCTTGGTTAATTATTATAGAAAGATGATTCGATGGCCTCACCTAGTAGTCTTGGACTGATCGAATCCCATCTAACAAAGCTTGGGAAGGAGGTAGCACCACTGGGCTTTGCTCTGGATCAAATCCAAGCCGAACTTCATCATGTGAAGCTGGAACGGAATCGCCTTCGTGAGAAGTTCAAACTGATAGAAATTACTACTCGGGCAATGTTGACTGAGCCGCCCCAAGCTTCTATCACCCTAGCACACCTTACTCTTCGGTCCTATGCTGGTATTATAAGGGGTTATGTAATGAGACCGTAAGTACCTTGTGTAATCCTTGTTTTAAATAAAAATTGGGATTTCTTCTTATGATGAAGTTTATGAATTTTGAAATGATCGGATAAATATAGTATGCATATTTTTGATGAATTTTAGAAAAAGGATATTTTAAATATGTTTATGTAAACCCTAAATAATTAAAAATGTGTAATGATTTTCAAAAAATGGTCTTCTGCAATTATGTTCAGTACTAAATTTAGAGTCTAATAAGATCAACTTTATTTTTGATGAATAGTAAATTATGAATAGTGATTTTATGATTAGGATTAGTAATATGACCAAATGGATTAGTAATCTCACTTAAAGAAAGTTTTAAACTAATCTAGGCACCTTGATTAAGTAATGTGATTCAATAAAATAGTTAAATAACAGTTTCATTAATTATTATTCAAGTATTAGTTTTTTCGGGTGAATAGTGTTTTTTAATTAAAAATTTAATTAAAAAAAATTAGAAAATTATTTTTATAAAAATGAGTTTATTTTTGAACTCAGAGCATCGATATTATGTTATGGTAATTTTTGGGGTTTTTTCTGAAAAAATGAATTTTCGATGAATAGTGTTTTTATTTAAAAATTAAATTAAAAATATTTAGAAAATTATTTTTATAAAATGGATTTTATTTTTGAAATCAGAGCATTGATATTTGGTTAATGTGAAATTTTTGGATTTTTCTGAGAAAGTTGAATTTTCAGTGAATAGTAAAAATACAGTTTTAGGGTTTCGGTATGTTTAATGACATCATAACGGTGTCATGATGATGTCATGAGATCTTTTGAGGGTTGTCCGGCCAAGGGTGATGAATTATTGTTTTGGGGGCCCAATGTGGCCTAACTCAATGATAAATGACAAGGGAGAGCACATGGGTTTGAGAAAAGCACATGTGAGGTGTCCCTTGGCCATTAATGCCTTGTCCCCTCACTTTCCCTATAAATACCAAGCCCTCCTCTCATCCATTCGACTCCACACTAATTACCAACGAATTTCTGGTCTCATTACCACCCAAGGAGTCCTTCCAAGGTGCCCCCAAGCCCTCAAGGTCCCAACCTTTGAGGTTTAAGAGTTACATTTTAAGGTAAGGGATCCGATCTTTCTCTTTCTTTTCGAGAAATCTCTTTTATGTAATTTCTTTTATGCTCCATGTTCAAATGTTAAAGGGTGTTCTTTTATACTCCTCTTACTTCCCTTTTCATGTTCATATAATGAGATATCCCCTCTTACTCTCATTATTTTAGTTTTTTGAAGTTTTAAGTGGCGCCGTTAGGCTGCCGAAATTTTTGTAACGGATTCTTTCTCCCTTCTCATTTTTCAAGATCTATTTTCATGTAAAGTATTTCAAGTTCATTTTTATTATATTGGGGTATGATCTCTAAATTTATCATACTTATCTTTTATGATCATATGATGAGAGACCCCATTTGATCTCTTCAATTCAGTATTTTGATGTTTTATGTGGCGCCGTTAGGCTGCCGAATTTTTAAGTGGTTCTTCACCCTTCTCGTTTTGAAGTTCTACTTTCTTGTCAATTATTTCAAGTTACTTTTTGTTATGTTGGGGTATGATCTCTATATCTATCATACTGGACTCTTATGTTAATATGATGAGAGACCCCATTTGATCTCTTCAATTCAGTATTTTGAAGTTTTAAGTGGCGTCGTTAGGCTGCCGAATTTTTAAGTGGTTCTTCACCCTTCTCGTTTTGAAGTTCTACTTTCATGTCAATTCATTCAAGTTCCTTTTTGTTATGTTGGGTTATGATATCTATATATATCATACTGGACTCTTATGTTCATATGATGAGAGACCCCATTTTCTCTCTTCAATTCGGTATTTTGAATTTTTAAGTGGCGCCGTTAGCCTGCCGAAGTTTTTAGGGGATTCTTTCACCCTTCTCATTCTTTTCAATGTTCTACTTTCATGTCAAGTCTTTCAAGTTCCTTTTTAATTATGTTGGGGAATTATCTCTATATCTATCATACTGAACTCTTATGTTCACATGATGAAAGACCCTATTTGATCTTTTCAAATCATTCTTGTTGAAGTTTAAGTAACGCCGTTAGGCTGCCGAACTTTCATAAGAGAAATCTAATTTTTTTTTCTTCCTTCCATGTTCTTCATTTCAAATGGTATGTCCTTGAAATTTCATTACCATGATCATGTATCCTTCTTATGCTGTCCATGTACTATTTTATGGGTCATTTATGAATGTTTGACCCATTTTACCTCTCTTTTAATGTCTTCTAAAACCTCGGAACATTGCCGTTATGCCGCAGAATTTCTGTCTCAAAATGTCTATCTCTTTTTCTAAAGTTCTTTTATTTTATTAAGTGAATACTCAAAGCTCTTTCTTATAAAGGGGTATTCACATATATACCAAAATTTTCTATTTTAAATTCTGTGATTTACATACATGAGACCCACCTTCCTTTTCTGTGGGTTTTAAAGTGATATAAAGATCATGTCTTTAAAGCAGTTTTCAAAAAGTTATGATTATGAAATGAAACCCATTTCCTTTATGGTATATGGGTTATTTATGAAATGTTTTATGATGATATATGTGGCTCACATGATAATAAAGGCAAATTTAAGGGTGCGCCCTGATAGCGCTCCAATGCATTGGGTAATGATGTAACCACTAGAGATTACAATTTTCACGATACCTTGGTGAATAACCTTGGTAATTTTAAAATGACACCTTAGGGATGGACCTTGGTGATATGTTCATGATTGTCTATGTTAAATGATGTAGCCACATCTTCAAGTTATGAAAAAGTTTTATTTTTATTATGATATGCCTCATGATTTCATTTTCATGCCTTAAAGTTCTTTTCATGACTTTATTGATGTATCTCAAGTTCATATGTAAAATGTTTCACTTGTTTCCCTTGCTGGGCCTTCTGCTCACCCTTCCTTTTGATGTATGTCCCCAGGTTATGGGATGCGGTAATGAGCCTAGGGTGAACATGAGGAGAAGCCTTTCAAGTGTTTAAGAAGAATGTTTTTTTTTGTTTCATGTTTTATGTTCCTTGTTTCCAAGACACTAAACCTTAAAGATCCTCAGTTCCGTGTAATGGAATGAAAATTTATGTTATAAAAAGACGGGATGCTATAGTTGGTATCAAAGGATGTTTTAGTTATTTGTGGAAATTAGGATATGAAAACTCTAGGAGGAACCCTATAGAAAATTTTAATATAGGAAATCTTCCTGGTATTTTGGTGAGTATTGAGTAAGGGGTTGCCAAACAAATACATCCCTGTCTGGATACGAGCAGGTAGAGGTGGCTCTGGCACAGATGTACATAGGGGTAAAACCCGAAAACACCGCTTTGAGCTAGACTCGAACGGGAACTGGTACACGACAACGGGCCTTGCGGCACTCTTGGTTACGACACTCCCGGGGGATATGCTTTGGTAAATTCATAAGCTTGGTATGAACCATTGTTAAAGGAACAAAGATAAAATAAAATAAAGGTTCACATAAGAATATATGATCATTCATAACCTAGATGGGAACCTAGGAGATCACAAGTTAGGGTATACCTTTCATATACAAGTTATCCTTATATGCTTTCAGTTCCTTTTCATGATTATTAGCTAAGTACTTAAGCCCCTAATTATGCTTTCTCTTCTTAGTTAATGGTGGGAAATGGAAGAACATGTTCCGACAACCAATGTGATAGGAAATGCGACGATTTTCGTATTAATATGACATGGATGATTAGGGGATTAAAATATGATTATTATTTTGGAAGACGTTCATTATTTTGGGAACCATATTTGATCGAGGTAAATAGATTACTATGGTATTTTCATTGAGGAGTAAGGTTGACTTATATTTTGAAGAATCGATGAATTTAAGGTGAACTTATAGTAATTTAGGTTACTTATGGGAATGACTAACCTATCTTGGGTAAAATATGTTTAGGTTAGCTACTTTTTTTATAAGATGTTAGGAGTGGTTGATGTTGTCTGGAGATGAACAATGAAGTTGTTTTGGAAGACTATGTTATCAAATCCTTATTGTATTTGGGTTTCAATCTTAGTTTGGTTTGTTTTGAGGAATTTTAAGGACCGTTATTTATGGAATGGTCTATGATGAACTTTGGGTAGTACCATGGAACTTTGATGATTTAAAATTAGTTTCCATTCCTATAAGATTCTTTCTTTTTGAAGAGTTGTTTTACCTTAACCTTTCTGTTTTTGGGATAATGTTTAAAGATAGAAGAAATAGATAGTTAATCTTTTGTAGATTATGTGATTCTATAGAAGATGATTCTTGTGCTTTTATGAGACCAAGTGTTTTTGAATTCTCATCATTTGGAGAAAAGATTAGTGTTGGTAGGGACTTGATAAAGGATGAAACTCTAATTGAAGTTAGGTATATTTTCTTATGTTTTTGTTCTATGTAGTAAATGAAATCCTCAAAATTATGAAAAGAAACGTAAAACAAAAATGTTGTTGGTGTACGTTTCCTACTAGGTAATCAAAGACCGTTTACACACATCATAAGTTTGGGATTTTCTCATGGTTAACTTTCTCCTAATCATGTTCTCTATCACTCTCCCTCAGAACTTGACCCTTTGTTTTCTCCTCCATGTCCATGTTTTCCTACATGGAACCCTAGTGTGGGTTAACTCGGGGGACCTTTGTATTTCCCTTTCTTTATTTTAAAGTAATAGTTTTACTGACTCATTTTCCGATGTGGGACTTTCAATGAAATTTCAAAACCCAATTTTAAAATTGCGAGGACGCAATTTCTTAAGGGGGGAAGATTGTAATGACCCGAAATTTTTAAATAAATTTTGTTTCCTAATTTTATGTGTTATTGTTATACTCAACAAAAAAATTTTATTTGATAAACATGATTATAATTAAAATGAGATTAGTGGGTTTTGACTATTATATAACCATCGGTCAATATGACTGCTGTGAACAAAATGTTTTGATTATTGTCTCTAAATATAAGTAATCTTGGTTAATTATTATAGAAAGAAGATTCGATGGCCTCACCTAGTAGTCTTGGACCGATCGAAGCCCATCTAACAAAGCTTGGGAAGGAGGTAGCACCACTGGGCTTTGCTCTGGATCAAATCCAAGCCGAACTTCATCATGTGAAGCTGGAACGGAATCGCCTTCATGAGAAGTTCAAACTGATAGAAATTACTACTCGGGCAATGTTGACTGAGCCGCCCCAAGCTTCTATCACCCTAGCACACCTTACTCATCGGTCCTATGCTGGTATTATAAGGGGTTATGTAACGAGACCGTAAATACCTTGTGTAATCCTTGTTTTAAATAAAAATTGGGATTTCTTCTTATGATGAAGTTTATGAATTTTGAAATGACCGGATAAATATAGTATGCATATTTTTGATGAATTTTAGAAAAAGGATATTTTAAATATGTTTATGTAAACCCTAAATAATTAAAAATGTGTAATGATTTTCAAAAAATGGTCTTCTGCAATTATGTTCAGTACTAAATTTAGAGTCTAATAAGATCAACTTTATTTTTGATGAATAGTAAATTATGAATAGTGATTTTATGATTAGGATTAGTAATATGACCAAATGGATTAGTAATCTAACTTAAAGAAAGTTTTAAAATAATCTAGGCACCTTGATTAAGTAATGTGATTCAATAAAATAGTTAAATAACGGTTTCATTAATTATTATTCAAGTATTAGTATTTTCAGGTGAATAGTGTTTTTTAATTAAAAATTTAATTAAAAATTATTATAAAATTATTTTTATAAAAATGACTTTATTTTTGAACTCAGAGCATCGATATTATGTTATGGTAATTTTTGGGGTTTTTTATGAAAAAATGAATTTTCGATGAATAGTGTTTTTATTTAAACATTAAATTAAAAATATTTAGAAAATTATTTTTATAAAATGGATTTCATTTTTGAAATCAGAGCATTGATATTTGGTTAATGTGAAATTTTGGGATTTTTCTGAGAAAGTTGAATTTTCAGTGAATAGTAAAAATACAGTTTTAGGGTTTCGGTATGTTTAATGACATCATAACGGTGTCATGATGATATCATGAGATCTTTTGAGGGTTTTCCGGCCAAGGGTGATGAATTATTGTTTTCGGGGCCCCATGTGGCCTAATTCCATGATAAATGACAAGGGAGAGCACATGGGTTTGAGAAAAGCACATGTGAGGTGTCCCTTGGCCATTAATGCCTTGTCCCCTCACTTTCCCTATAAATACCAAGCCCTCCTCTCATCCATTCGACTCCCCACTCATTCCCAACAAATTTCTGGTCTCATTACCTCCCAAGGAGTCCTCCCAAGGTTCCCCCAAGCCCTCAAGGTCCCAACCATTGAGGTTTAAGCGTTACATTTTAAGGTAAGGGATCCGATCTTTCTCTTTCTTTTCGAGAAATCTCTTTTATGTAATTTCTTTTATGCTCCATGTTCAAATGTTAAAGGGTGTTCTTTTATACTCCTCTTACTTCCCTTTTCATGTTCATATAATGAGATATCCCCTCTTACTCTCATTATTTTAGTTTTTTGAAGTTTTAAGTGGCGCCGTTAGGCTGCCGAAATTTTTGTAACAGATTCTTTCTCCCTTCTGATTTTTCAAGATCTATTTTCATGTAAAGTATTTCAAGTTCATTTTTATTATGTTGGGGTATGATATCTAAATTTATCATACTGATCTTTTATGATCATATGATGAGAGACCCCATTTTATCTCTTCAATTCAGTATTTTGATGTTTTAAGTGGCGCCGTTAGGCTGCCGAATTTTTAAGTGGTTCTTCACCCTTCTCGTTTTGAAGTTCTACTTTCTTGTCAATTATTTCAAGTTACTTTTTGTTATGTTGGGGTATTATCTCTATATCTATCATACTGGAATCTTATGTTAATATGATGAGAGACCCCATTTGATCTCTTCAATTCAGTATTTTGAAGTTTTAAGTGGCGCCGTTAGGCTGCCGAATTTTTAAGTGGTTCTTCACCCTTCTCGTTTTGAAGTTCTACTTTCATGTAAATTCTTTCAAGTTCCTTTTTGTTATGTTGGGTTATGATATCTATATCTATCATACTGGACTCTTATGTTCATATGATGAGAGACCCCATTTGATCTCTTCAATTCGGTATTTTGAATTTTTAAGTGGCGCCGTTAGGCTGCCGAAGCTTTTAGGGGATTCTTTCACCCTTCTCATTCTTTTCAAAGTTCTACTTTCATGTCAAGTATTTCAAGTTCCTTTTTAATTATGTTGGGGAATTATCTCTATATATATCATACTGAACTCTTATGTTCACATGATGAGAGACCCTATTTGATCTTTTCAAATCATTCTTGTTGAAGTTTAAGTAACGCCGTTAGGCTGCCGAACTTTCATAAGAGAAATCTAATTTTTTTTCTTCCTTCCATGTTTTTCATTTCAAATGGTATGTCCTTGAAATTTCATTACCATGATCATTTATCCTTCTTATTCTGTCCATGTACTATTTTATGGGTCATTTATGAATGTTTGACCCATTTTACCTCTCTTTTAATGTCTTCTAAAACCTCGGAACATTGCCGTTATGCTGCAGAATTTCTGTCTCAAAATGTCTATCTCTTTTTCTAAAGTTCTTTTATTTTATTAAGTGAATACTCAAAGATCTTTCTTCTAAAGGGGTATTCACATATATACCAAAATTTTCTATTTTAAATTCTGGGATTTACATACATGAGACCCACCTTCCTTTTCTGTGGGTTTTAAAGTGATATAAAGATCATGTCTTTAAAGCAGTTTTTAAAAAGTTAGGATTATGAAATGAAACCCATTTCCTTTATGCTATATGGGTTATTTATGAAATGTTTGATGATTATATATGTGTCTCACATGATAATAAAGGAAAATTTAAGGGTGCGCCCTGATAGCGCTCCAATGCATTGGGTAATGATGTAACCACTAGAGATTACAATTTTCACGATACCTTGGTGAATAACCTTGGTAATTTTAAAATGACACCTTGGGGATGGACCTTGGTGATATGTTCATGATTGTCTATGTTAAATGATGTAGCCACATCTTCAAGTTATGAGAAAGTTTTATTTTTATTATGATATGCCTCATGATTTCATTTTCATGCCTTAAAGTTCTTTTCATGACTTTATTGATGTATCTCAAGTTCATATGTAAAATGTTTCACTTGTTTCCCTTGCTGGGCCTTCTGCTCACCCTTCCTTTTGATGTATGTCCCCAGGTTATGGGATGCAGTAATGAGCCTAGGGTGAACATGAGGAGAAGCCTTTCAAGTGTTTAAGAAGAATGTTTTTTTTGTTTCATGTTTTATGTTCCTTGTTTCCAAGACACTAAACCTTAAAGATCCTCAGTTTCGTGCAATGGAATGAAAAGTTATGTTATAAAAAGACGGGATGCTATATGGGGGGGCTATCCAAGGGGGGTGGGAGTCGTCTGTCCTAGACACCTCGTACCCCCTTGACACACCCACCCCCCGGACCCCCCGACCGCCTGGAAATCCCCTCCACCCTCGTGGACAGCCCGCCCACCCCCTGGACACCCCATACCCCCCAGGACAGACCCCTCCCCCACCCCCGTTGGCAGCCCTCCCACCCCCTAGACACCTCGTACCCCCTGGACTACCCCGCCACCCCGTGGACAGATCTCCCACCCACCCCGTACCCCCTAGACAGCCCCGCCCACCCCCTGGACACCCCCCAGTGGATAGCCCGCCACCCCCGTGGACAGCCCGCCCACCCCCTGGACACCCTGTACCCCCTGGACAGCCCTGCAACCCCCTGGATAGCCCTGCAACCCCTGGAAACCCCATACCCCCTGGACAACCCCCCGGGAAAGCCCCACCCCACCCCTAGACACCCCCAAACCCTATGGATAGCCCAGCCACCCCCATGGACAGCCAAGCCACCCCCCTGGACACCCCATACCCCCGTTGTAGCCTGCCTCCCCCTCTATCCCCCGGACAGCCCGCCACCCCCTGGACACCTCGTACCCCTGGACAACCCACCCACCCCCTGAAATTCCCCAACGCCCCTGGATAGCCCCTATATAAGGCCCAAGCCTTAAACCTTACTTAATCTTGAGCTATTACAAGATTACACATTGAGGATCTTTTCGGGTTTAGAGTTTTAGATAATTAGATCATAAAACTTTCATTACATTCCACATATAAACAAAGTGGTTACATAAAGATAGTATTCTTCATTCCCATCAATGGAAACATATTTAAAATAAAACATGGATTATTTCTTGACACTTCCTTGACACTATCATCATATCATGTACCTTTCCCTTGACCTATGAAAAAGATTTCAAAAAAAAAACTTGGGATGAGCATAAAAAGCTCCATAAGGGATACACAAAGAATGAAAACTGTTAGTTTTTTTCAAACATCAAGTAAACCATGTATACTATATCAAAGTAATACCTTCACCTTAATGAAGTTGTAAAAACTCTTCACTGAATAAAGTATCATTACTTACCTTTTTGTAACCAAAGTATTACCATAAAACCCATATAAAGAACACATAACATATATAAAGGTAACTTGGGACATAAACATACTTAAGTGGAATAACCATACGGTCGACTCCACACATATCACTTAATGGAATATCCATATGTCCAATTTCCATACATACTTAATGGAATAGCAATACAGCCAACTTCCATACCCAATGCATTGGAGGTTATAATGTAACCACCCTTCCTGGTATTCACGGCACCACCCGTCATATGGTTTATCACGTAACCACCTGTCAAATGTCCAAGTAACAATATAAAATCCTAAAACATAAAACCAATACAAAGAAATGATAACATTTCCACATTTCAATCACAATATATCATAATATAATCCTTTATCAAAACCATTTTCAATACCAAAATACATAAAATAGTATATGGTATTTATTTTATTTTAAAAACATTACAGCTTGTTGAGGAAGCCAAAGGCCAAATAATTCTCACGGCGGAGGAAAAGGTCGTTGTCACCGCGTATGTAAAAAACATTCTTTTTTGTCATTTAGTAAAATGATTTGTAGAAACATATTCCTTTTGTATAAAATAAAAAGTCAAAGGGGTTTATACACCGTATAAAAGAAAGTTGTGTATAAAACGAAATATGCCTCAATGAAAGGAGATTGAGACGAAGTCCCTTACCTCGGGTCCGACTTGACTCGATCGTTCTTTAACGTCCTGAATAATAAACTTGAGTTAATTTCTACTTGATTAAGAACCTTTTTAAAGTAAATTATTCCTTTTATATCACTTATTTCCATGTTATAAACATTATGTAACCATTTAAGTTAATAATGTTTGTTTTGTCGATATTTGGTTCTTAAGTCGAAAGTGGACTTCTTACAATTACATGGTGTTCGTGTGGTCAAAGTTTCTTTATATCTAGAATGAAATTCCTGATTTGGATATCATATATATCATATATATCAGGCATATACATGTATTTATAATATTACATAATCATTTAGAGGTAAGAAATGAAATGCACCGTTCATGGAGACGGTAAGCCGTACGTACGCATGAACGCTACATTCATTTCTTTGTCATATTAATTGAATTAAAACTAAATGAGAGGTATGTATATTTTAATTCCAGAATTATATTCATCATTTAGATATATCATTCATTATATATATCCATTATATAAATGTACTTTTAATAGTACATTACATTTGGGGATAAGAAATGAAATGCACCGTTCATGGAGACGGTAAGCCATACGTACGCATGAACGCTACTTTCATTTCTATTTTTTATTTTATAGAATGGAATCATAATGATATAAAGGTATATTATAATTCAAGTATAATATCATATATAATATCATAGTTCCATCCTTTATACGTCCCACATATGGTATTTAACGAATGAAATCACTTTGAGGGGGCGGTAGTCTGCACTTCCTTAATTGAAGATATCGTGTTTACCCATAATGGAAACCATAAAGGTATGCCCAAAATGAAAAATACATAAGCTTAAAGAAAACATAAACATATTATATATCATATATAAATATATTGTCATCTTAATGGACACCTTTGAAGGTGTTAAAAGAATGTTGAACAATCATTGTTTCGGGAGGCAGAAATTCGCCATCCATGGAAACAGTATGTTCTTTAACCATTAGATGTAGGTGTGTGTAAGTGTAGCTCTAATAATTCTTATAAAAACATCCTAGTATATTGACTATACTGGAGGTGTTACAAAAGAAAAGAATAAAAAGAGTTTAGGGGGTTGGAGAATCAAAATAAAACAAAAGGACTCAAAAGAAGACATTACCATAAAATCTGGTAACTCCCTTTGGTTTGAGCTCAAAGGCTTCCTTGGGAAGACTTCTGCCCAAATTGAGGCTTCAAGGAGTAATAGAGGGATGTGAAGAGCCAAAATGGACAGGGTTTGGACGAGCCAAAGGCTTTGGGTATGTGGGTAAGGAGGTAGAGGTGGGGGCCTTTTATAAGAGGAGAGGAGGGGCACTCTTGAAAGTAAAGAAAAGTAACTTTATTTAAAAATGGTATTCGGATTAAAGAGGTCCCAAATTGATGTATTTCGAGGATAAGGTGATAAGGGTTCTAAATCCACTCATCCAATAGGATTTGGACATGTTTAGGTCTTAGATATTACATTATCTTTCCATTTTATTTAAATCGTTAAATAATGAGGTCATCGCTGCATCATCATGATGTCATAAATAATTTAATTTATTTAATGTATAAAAAATATAAAAAAAACTATGATGTATGAAATATTTTTAGCTTTATAATGAATATTTATAGTCAAACATCTGACTTGTATAACCCCATATAAAATTTGTTTTAGTAACATAACTCATGTTTGTGTCATTTTTACTTTAACATTAAATAAAAAGTTATTTATGTCATTTCCCAACCAAAGAGGATCCATGGGGTCCCCAAGTTGACCCATGGCTTGTCTTGGTCGGCCATGACAAATCCAATAAGGGTAGGACATGTTTCAAGCTCATCTCATATTATTAAAACATTATTTTTTCCTTAAACTACACTAATTACCTCTAATCGCGATTAAAAACTTAATAAGTTACTATTCACCAAAAAATTATTTTAATCTCATTGAACCAAATTTTACTTCTTAATGACAACCATTTATGTCGGATTTTTTAAATTCAAAACACAGAAGTGGTAAAATTTCATTTAAATGAAAAATCAGTTTTTATAAGTACCACTTAGTGGTTTCACTATTCATCAAAAATTGAAGTTTTTCAGAAAAATACCGAAAATTCACCCTAAGATATATTTGATATTCTGAATTCAAAAATGAAATCCATTTTACAAAATTCACAACATATAAGTTGAATTAATTAATTTAATAATTAATTCCCGCTGTCAGAGCAAATAACGTGTTTTTATGAAATAATAAGTATCAAAAGATTGACACTAGTTTAAGTCCGATTTCAAAGTGAAATTAATTCCAACGACCACTATTGGATTTAATGGTAAAAATATTTTCTAATTTCACTTTAAAAACAATTAAAATGATAATCTAATCATATAAATAAATTAGATTAAAAAGATGTTTTGAATTAAAATACAACATTTTACACTATTTAAAAAAATGAACTTTATCGGAAAGATACCAAAAATTTACACAAAGTAAATTTTGATTTCCCGGTTCTAAAGAAGAGTTATATTTGGTCCAATAGAATTTATAAGATTAATCAAAACTATATTTAATGACGGTTCACCGTCAAAAGGTGATAAGTGAACCCTTAGTGAAAATTAGGGTATAAATGCCTAAAATTGAATTCTTTCCGTATTTTAAGCCTTTATCTTTTATTTGATAAATGTAAAAACATTTAAAAACATATATAATCATATTTTATTTATTTCTATCCATTCCCGCCAGTACAACAGCTACGTGTTAACTAACATTTAAAATAATATTATTTTTTTACTAGTGTGCCACGTAAGTTTTTCAAAGAAACTCATCGTTGCGTATCGAGTACGCTATCGAACGTAGAAACCCCTTTTAATTAAAATTAATATTTAATTCGTAAATATTAATAAATATGAAAATTCTTTATTTTTTTATTTACCTGGGATGTTACATCCTTCCCCCCTTTTGGAAATTGCATCCTCACAATTTTATTCACTTATCAAAATATGTGGAGGTATTTATCCCTCATAGCATTTTCAGATTCCCATGTTGCCTCTTCAATCACATGGTTTTTCCACAAAATATTTACCTGATGAATCACCTTATTCCGTAACACTTGCTCCTTGTGGTCAAGAATCTGGACCGGTTGTTCCTCATATGATAGGTTCTCTTCCAGCTGAACTACCTTTGGACTCAAAACATGAGATGGATCTGGCATATACTTCCTCAACATCGAAACATGAAAAACATTGTGTACCTGAGATAAACTTGGAGGTAAAGCCACCCGGTATGCAACTGATCCAACTCTCTCCAGAATTTCATATGGTCCAATGAACCTTGGACTCAGCTTTCCTTTCTTACCAAATCTCATCACACTTTTCCAAGGAGAAAACCTTTAGAAAAACATGATCACCTACCTCGAAAGATAGATCCTTCCTTAGGTTATCCGCATAACTCTTCTGCCTGCTCTGAGCTGTTCTCATGTGCTTCTGAATCAACTGAACTTTTTCTGCCATCTCTTCTACCAATTCTGGTCCCATCAGCTTCCTTTCACCCACTTCATCCCAGAAAGCTGGAGTTCGACACCGCTTCCCATATAATTCCTGAAATGGTGCCATCTGTATACTGGAATGAAAACTGTTATTATAAGAAAACTCAACCAAAAAAGATGTTGGTCCCAACTTCCCTGATAATCCATCAAACAAGCTCGTAGCATATCCTCCAAGTTCTGAATTTTTCGTTCTGACTGCCCATCTGATTGAGGATGAAAAACTGTACTAAAATTTAATTCAGTACCCAACGACTTCTGAAGGCCTTTCCAAAAGATAGAAGTAAACCTGGGATCACGGTCAGATACAATGGAGAGAGGAAATCCATGTAACCTAACTATCTCTTTAAGATACAAACGGGAAAGTCAATCTAGGGAAAAAGTATCTCTTATAGCAAGGAAATGAGCAGATTTAGTCAAGCGATCAACAATAACCCAGATTGCATTATTACCTCGAGATGTCCTCGGTAATCCCACAACAAAGTCCATGGATATGTTTTCCCATTTCCACTCTGGAACTGGTAAAGGATGAAGCATCCCTTTAGGTAACTGCCACTATGCTTTAACCTGCTGACAAGTCAAACACTTCACAGTAAAATCAGCAATATCTCTTTTCATTCCATCCCACCAGTAATACTCCCGCAGATCTCTATACATCTTAGTACTACCAGGATGAAATGAAAATGGGGAACTATGAGCCTCACATAACAACTCATTCTTCAACTGTGAATCACAAGGAACACACAATATCTTCCCAAACCTCAAAACACAATCATTATCAGTGTTGAATTCAGGCAACTTACCTTTCTGAATCAGCTCTACCTTTTTCTGCAACTCGCTGTCTTGCTTCTGTGCTTGCTTGATTCTGTCTGATAGAGAAGATTTCACTGATACCTGAAACAAAACAGAAGGACTTCATGCACTAGCAACTTCTATGCCAAAGTTCATCAAATCAAAAACCAAAGGATCTCGTTCCAAATGTAGCATGGTTAATGAAGCATTACTTTTTCGACTCAAAGCATCGACCACTTTATTTGCTTTTCCCGGATGGTAGTGAATTGTAGAATCATAATCCTTGATTAATTCCAGCCATCTCCTCTGTCTCATGTTCAATTCTTTCTGAGTGAATATATACTTTAAACTTTTGTGATCAGTATATATTTCACACTTTACTCCATACAAATGATGCCTCCAAATTTTTAAAGCAAAGACAATAACAGCTAATTCCAAATCATGTGTAGGATAATTTACCTCATGAGTTTTCAACTAACGTGAAGCATAAGCAATTACCTGATCATTCTGCATAAGGACACATCCAAGTCCCTTCAAGGAAGCATCACTGTATATAACAAACTCACCATTCCTGGAAGGAAGTTCCAAAACTAGAGCATTATGCAATCTTCTTTTCAACTCCTGAGTCAACTGAGCCATCACTGAAACAAACTATTTAGTTCTGATTCTTACCATCTCAGGATACTAATTTGAAAGGTCATTTCTCACTATATTCCTTCCTAGAAAAACTGTTCTATTTCCTCTACGAAAAACCATTATTAACAAAAAAATATCTTAGGAGAAACAACATGGTAATCTTTAAATGCTATATCATTTCAGTAATACCATAAATTAATTTATAATTTAACAATTTTCTAACTCCTAAAGTTGTCTAAACTGACCTCTGATACCAACTATAAGGCCCCATCCTTAAACCTTACTTAATCTTGATTTATTACAAGATTACACATTGAGGATCTTTTCAGGTTTAGAGTTTTAGAGAATTAGATCATAAAACATTCATTACATTCCACATATAAACAAAGTGGTTACATAAAGATAGTATTCTTCATTCCCATCAATGGAAACATATTTAAAATAAAACATGGATTATTTCTTGACACTTCCTTGTCACTATCATCATATCATGTACCTTTCCCTTGACCTGTGAAAAACATTTCAAAAAAAACTTGGGATGAGCATAAAATGCTAAGTAAGGGATACACAAAGAATGAAAACTGTTAGTTTTTTTTCAAACGTCAAGTAAACCATGTATACTATATCAAAGTAATACCTTCACCTTCATGAAGTAGTAAAAACTCTTCACTGAATAAAGTATCATTACTTACCTTTTTCTAACCAAAGGATTACCATAAAACCCATATAAAGAACACATAACATATATAAAGGTAACTTGGGACATAAACATACTTAAGTGGAATAACCATATGGTCGACTCCACACATATCACTTAATGGAATAGCCATATGGCCAATTTATATAAATACTTAATGGAATAGCCATACGGCCTACTTCCATACCCAATGCACTGGAGGTTATAACGTAACCACCCGTCCTGGTATTCACAGCACCACCCGTCATATGGTTTATCATGTAACCACCCGTCAAATGTCCAAGTACCAATATAAAATCATAAAACATAAAACCAATACAAAGGAATGATAAAATTTCCACATTTCAATCACAATATATCATAATAGAATCCTTTATCAAAACCATTTACAATACCAAAATACATAAAAGAGTATATGGTATTTATTTTATTTTAAATACATTACGGCTTGTTGAGGAAGCCAAAGTCCAAATAACTCTCGTGGCGGCGGAAAAGGTCGTTGTCACCGCGTACGTAAAAAAATCATTCTTTTTTGTCGTTTAGTAAAACGCTTTGTAGAAAAAGATTCATTTTGTATAATAGTAAAATTCAAAGGGTTTTATACACCGTATAGAAGAAAGTTGTGTATAAAAAGAAATATGCCTCAATGAAAGGAGATTGAGACGAAGTCCCTTACCTCGGGTCTGACTTGACTCGATCGTTCTTTAACGTCCTGAATAATAAACTTGAGTTAATTTATATTTGATTAAGAACCTTTTTAAAGTTCATTATTCATTTTATATCACTTATTTCCATGTTATAAACATTATGTAACCATTTAAGTTAACAATGTTTGTTTTGTCGATATTTGGTTCTTAAGTCGAAAGTGGACTTCTTACAATTACATGTTGTTCGTGTGGTCAAAGGTTTTTTATATCCAGAATGAGATTCCTGATTTGAATATCATATATATCATATATATCAAGAATATACATGTATTTATAATATTACATAATAATTTAGAGGTAATAAATGAAATGCACCGTTCATGGAGACGGTAAGCCGTACGTACGCATGAACGCTACTTTCATTTCTTTGTCATATTAATGGAATTAAAACCAAATGAGAGGTATGTATATTTTAATTCCAGAATTATATTCATCATTTATATATATCATTCATTATATATATCCATTATATAAATTTACTTTTAATAGTACGTTACATTTGGGGAAAAGAAATGAAATGCACTGTTCATGGAGACGGTAAGCCGTACGTACGCATGAACGCTACTTTCATTTCTATTTCGTATTTTATAGAATGGAATCATAATAATATAAAGGTATATTATAATTCCTGTATAATATCATATATAATATCATAGTTCTATCCTTTATACATCCCACATATGGTATTTAACGAATCAAATCACTTTGAGGGGGCGGTAGTCCGCACTTCCTTAAATAAAGATATCGTGTTTACCCATAATGGAAACCATAAAGGTATGCCCAAAATAAAAAATACAGAAGATTAAGGAAAAAATAAACATATTATATATCATATATAAATATAGTTTCATCTTAATGGCCACCTTTGAAGGTGTTAAAATAATGTTGAACAATCATCGTTTCGGGAGGCAGAAATTTTCCATCCACGGAAACAGTATGTTCTTTAACCATTAGATGTAGGTGTGTGTAACTGTAGCTAGAATAATTCTTATAAAAACATCCTAGTATATTGAGGATACTGTAGTTGTTACAAAAGAAAAGAATAAAAAGATTTTAGGGGGTTGGAGAAGCAAAATAAAACAAAAGGACTCAAAAGAAGACATTACATTAAAATCGGGTAACTCCCTATGGTTTGAGCTCAAAGGATTCCTTGGGAAGACTTCTGCCCAAATTGAGGATTCAAGGAGTAATATAGGTATGTGGAGAGCCAAAATGGGCAGGGGTTGGCCGAGCCAAAGGCTTTGGGAGTGTGGGTAAGGAGGTAGAGGTGGGGGCATTTTATAAGAGGAGAGGAGGGGCACTCTTTGAAAGTAAAGAAAAGTCACTTTATTTTAAAGTGGTATTCGGATTTAATAGGTCCCACATTGATGTATTTAGAGGATAAGGTGATAAGGGTTCGAAATCCACTCATCCAATAGGTTTTGGACATGTGTAGGTCTTAGATATTACATTATCTTTCCATTTTATTTAAATCGTTAAATAATGAGGTCATCGCTGCATCATCATGATGTCATAAATAATTTAATTTATTTAATGTCTAAAAAATATAACAAAAATACTATGATGTAGGAAATATTTTTATCTTTCTAATGAATATTTATAGTCAAACATCTGACCTGTATAACCCCATATCAAAATTGTTTTAGTAACATAACTCATGTTTGTGTCATTTTTACTTTAACATTAAATAAAAAGTTATTTATATCATTTCCCAACCAATGTGGCTCCATGGGGTACCCAAGTTGACCCATGGCTTGTATAGGTCGGCCATGACACATAAAATAAGGGTAGTACATGTGTCAAGCTAATCTCATATTATTAAAACATTATTTTTACCTTAAACTACACTAATTACCTCTAATCGCGATTAAAAACTTAATAAGTTACTATTCACCAAAAAATTATTTTAATCTCATTGAACCACATTTTAAATATTAATGACAGCCATGTATGTTGGATTTTTGAAATTCAAAACACAGAAGTGGTAAAATTTCTTTTAAACGAAAAATCAGTTTTTATAAGTACAACTTAGTGGTTTCACTATTCATCAAAAATTGAAGTTTTTCAGAAAAATACCAAAAATTAACCCTAAGCTATATTTGATATTCCGAATTCAAAAATGAAGTCCATTTTACAAAATTCACAACATATAAGTTTCATTAATTAATTTAATAATTAATTCACGCTGTCAGAGCAAATAGCGTGTTTTTATGAAACAATAAGTATCAAAAGATTAACACTAGTTTAAGTGCGATTTCAAAGTGAAATTAATTCCAACGACCACTATTGGATTTAATGGTAAAAATATTTTCTAATTTAACTTTAAAAACAATTCAAATGATAATCTAATCATATAAATAAATTAGATTAAAAAGAGGTTTTGAATTAAAATACAACATTTTACACTATTTAAAAAATGAACTTTATCGGAAAGATTCCAAAAATTTTCACAAAGTAAATTTTGATGTTCCGATTATAAAGAAGAGTTCTATTTGGTCCAATAGAATTTATAAGGTTTATCAAAACTATATTTAATGATGGTTCGCCGTCAAAAGGTGATAAGTGAACCCTTAGTGAAAATTAGGGTATAAATGCCTGAAATTGAATTCTTTTTGTATTTTAAGCGTTTATCTTTTATTGGATAAATGTAAAAACATTTAAAAACATATATAATCATATTTTAGTTATTTCTATCCATTCCCTCCAGTACAACAGCTATGTGTTAACTAACATTTAAAATAATATTATTTTATTACTAGTGTGCCACGTATGTTTTCAAAGAAACTCATCGTTGCGTATCTAGTACGCTATCGAACATAGAAACCCCTTTTAATTAAAATTAATATTTAATTTGTAAATATTAATAAATATGAAAATTCTTTATTCTTTATTTACCTGGGATGTTACACCCTACCCCATGGACAACCCCACCACACTCGTGGACAGCCCACCACCCCCTAGACAACCCTTACCCCCCTGGACAGCCCCACCACCCTCGTGGACAGCCCGCCCACCCCCTGACACCCGCCCAACACCCCCGGACAACCCCCATCCCACCAGGTGCCCCCACCCCTAGAAATCCCCCTACCCCTTGACACCCAGACTCCACTGGACAGCCCCGCCACCCCCATGGATAGCCCAACCACCCCCGTGGAATGCCCGACCACCCCCCTGGACAACCCGCTCAAGCCCTGGACACCCCGTACCAGCTTGGATAGCCCCACCACCCCCATGGACATCCCGCCCACCCCCTGGACACCCCGTACCCCCCAGATAGCCCCGCCCCCCTGGACACCCTGCTCACCCCCTTGGATAGCCTGCCCACCCCCTAGACACCACCTACCACCTGGACACCCCTAACCCCTTGGTCAACCCGACCAACCCCATTGACAGCCCACCCACCTAGACACTCTGACCCCTAGATATCCCCCACCCCCTGGACACCTCCGAGCCCCCTTGACAGCCCCGCCACCCCCTAGACACCCTGCTCCCTATAGACACTCCCTCCCCGTTGGGAAATGTATGTGATCACTCAAATAATCTACTAAAATATAAAATTTCTACGATCTAAAATGTAGTCAACTCTGGAATAATTCTCCTCCACAAGTGTACATGATCTTGTACACTCATGTATAGTTCTTCAAAGAATTTTTTTTATAAATATAGTATTTTTTTGTCTTTTATATTATGATTCTCATATAGAGTAGTGTGTTAGTTATGGTTTCATATAAAGTGAACAATTCTCATTCACTTAAATATACTTTTGATGAAAATTCAACATTATTGAATTTCTTTTGATGAAATGACTTATAAAAATTATATTTTTATATAATGGATATAATTTGGATGTATGAAACCGATCGGATCTCAAGAAATTTTCAAAACAATTTGGAGTGTTTTTTAGATTCTGTATTTCATAATGCTTCAGATAGTGGTCGCATACACTGCCCATGTTCCAATTGTGTTGGCAGACCTTGGTTGAGCCATGAAGAAGTTTGCTACCACATAACCAAATATGGTTTTCAAGAAAACTACTATGTGTGGTATCAAAATGGGGAGAAAATGAAATCTCAAATTGTTGAAGATTAAAACGAAATGACTGGAGTGGAGAATTTGTTATATGGATGGTTTCCGTTTATTCATCATCCTGAAAAATAAAGGATTCGACCCAAGAAGACTTCGATATGAGCTCACATGATCCATCTAATGAAAATGATGATGTTGTAAGGGTGTTAAAATTGAACGATGTTTCCACAACTGCAGTATACCAATAGTGCAATAAAATGAAAAAGATGGAATTTTTAATTCAATTGTTTCATGGGAAAAATATGTATGAGATTTCTAATACAGTAGTCGATTAAATTATTAACATTTTGAAGGATTTCATTTTAGATGATGTAGATATTCCTTCAAACCACTATATGGAATGAAATTTAGATGAGAGAAAAAATCATGATTGCTCGAAATATTGTAGTTTATTCTATGAGGAAACTACTGAATGAAAAGATTGTATAAAATGTGGCACATCAATATGGAAGTCAAAATCTAATGGAAAATGATTCTATGTGCCATAGAAAGTAATGTGGCACTTTCCATTGATCCCTAGACTCCGGAATCTTTTTATGTATGATGAAATATCAATAAAAATGAGATGGAATGATACCGAGAGAAAGAAGACTAATGATGAGTTGGTTCACCCTGTAAATGGATTTTCATGGTAGAGATTTGATGCTTGATATCCAGATTTTTCAGCTGATGTGCGTAATGTGAGTCTGGGTCTTTCATGCGACAATTTTAATCTATTTTGGCAGATGCTTACTTCTCAAAACGCATGGCCAGTTTTTATACACATTTATAATCTTCCATCATGATTGTGTATGAAAAAACCTTTCTCTTTCATGAGTATACTCATATCTGGAACTTCTGATCCTGACAATGATATTGATGTATACATGAAACTATTAATAAAAGAGTTGAATCTTTTTTGGGATGTGGGTGTGCGCACAGATGACGCATATTCTAAAGACATATTTTAGATGTGTGTTGGGCTTATGTGGACCATAAATTATTTTCCAGCTTATGAAATGATGTCTGGACGGAGCATGAAGGGAAAACTATCATGTCATGTTTATATGAAGAATACATGATCCAGAAGACTGAATTTTTTTTGTAGTTTCAGTTTTATGGGACATCAATGATTATTGCCAATGGACCATCCATATAAAAATAATCGTCGGAGATTTGATAATACCACAGAGATCGATGATCCACCTCAGCATATGTCTGGAACTGATGTGCTTAATGAATTGAAAGATTTTGGTTTTTCATTCGAGAATGGTCAAATGAAATTTTGAAAGAGAAATAATGTTTCTACTGAAACATGTTACTATTGGAGGAAATGATTATCTTTTTTTATTTTCCTTATTGGTCATCCAATTTTTTACATCATTGCTTAGACGTAATTCCCATTGAAAAGAATATATGTGAAATGTTTATTTTGATACTTCTAAATGTTAAGGGAAAGACAAAAGATGATTTACGGTCTCGACATAACTTGGTGGATTGGGGAATTAGACCAGAATTGCATCCTGTGCATGTTAGTGAAAATAAATGGCAAGTTCCAAGTGCTTCTTATGTGATGACACCTACAGAAAAAAAATAATTTTTGGAAGTATTAGAGACAATTAGAGTTCCTAATGTGTATTCAAGAAACATATCTTAATGGGTCAACAGAAGAGATTTGAAGCTAAAATCTTTGAAGACTTCTGATTATCACGTTCTTATGCATGAGTTGATTCCAATAGCAATCCTTCATCTTTTGTCGAATAATGTAAGGGTGACTGTTATTTGGTTGTGCCATTTTTTAGTGATCTTTGTTCTACGATGTTGTCCAAGTCTTTATTGAAAAAAATATTGATAGATTCCCCATTAAATTTGTGTTAGTTGGAGAAAATATTTCTTCCCTCATTTTTCAGATGAATGCTGCATCTGACTGTCCATAATCCCACTTAAATACTTCTTAGAGGACCTATTTATTTTTTTTGGATGTATCCAACTGAAAGAAATATATACACATTAAAGTCTTATGTCTGAAATAGGAATCATCCTGAAGGTTCTACTGTGAATGGTTACTTGGATCAAGAATGTATGGATTTCTGCTCAAAGTATTTGTCTGATCTTACTACAAGAATGAAAAGACCAATGAGTAATGAATAAGAAAAATATGAGAAAAATGAACCCAGTTTTCCATCACTTCCTCAAACAGGAGGAATTACTGGATCATATACATTGAAGACATTAAGCCTTGAAGTGTGAGAGATGGCACATTGCACAGTTTTGTTCAACTGTGATTTGTTCAATGACTACATCAGGTAACTAAATAGAATATGTATGTCATATATATATATATATATATCTGGTAAAATATTCTTATTTTTTATCTACATTGAACATAAAACAATGATAAATATAATGCATCGTTCTTTATCTTTGATAATGAGGGAGACATTGCATAGAGAAGAGTTTTCTGCTTGGTTAAAATTGAAGGTAAAAATTTAACTGTTTAAAATACTTAAATCAATATTTAATTAAGTCCAATATTCATTTATATTGTTGTTATTGAGTTTTCCTACTAACTCTATCTCTGGGGAAATTAGTGTTTTGGCTTTTGGTCCAAATACCATGGTTTGTGATTGTAAATCAATTGTTATCAATAGGTACAAATTTATTGTCACTGAATGAGCAAGGAACATGAGAACACAACATGATGGTGTTATGGTTACTTCCACAACAGATTGTTATGCCAGTGCATCAGATATTAGACTTCGATTTGAAAATATGGGTTATTATGGAGTCGTTGAAAAAATAATAATGTTGTATTATTACTCACATGGATGAGTCACGATGATGAAATGCCATTGGTTTGATTCGAGGACAAGACAAGGAACATTTATTAATGATTTTGGATTTTGAGTAATTAATATGACTCGCACTCTTGCTACCGAATAACCATATGTATTGACATCAATGGATAAAGAAGTCATTTATGTCAAAGACCTACTTCGACCAGAATTTGGTGTCATAGTTGAAGTAATTCAAAGACATATTTGTGATGATGGTGATGATTCAATTGACACCATCCCTACTGCCAATCGAACCAATCAATTTATTTCTTTTGATGACTCCAATAGCTCAATTTTCAGAGTTGAATATGAACCTGATTTCTGGTGGGAAATAAATAAAATCATCCATTCATGTTCTCAATTATTTTGGTTTACCTCAATTTTTGTTGTTATGGTTGGTTCTATTCAAATTGATTTAATATTGAAACCTTCATCATCTACATTAGCTAAGTAAATTAAAATTTTCCATAATTTTGACAATTGCTTTTCCACTTATGAAATTGGTAGAATCAATGTTCCATAATTTTAATAGACTGATGACACTTTGTAAATAGTCATCCTAATAAAAATTAAATTTCTTTATTATATCATGTACGATTTATTGACTTCATTATATATTTTTTCATGATCACCTAAAGAAATGGTTAGTTAAATTATCCATAAATCCCCCTATTCCTTCTCATTTATTTGGTTTCTTGGGAAACATATAAGTTATCCTTTTCTATTTACTTCCATATCTGTTTTTAAATGCAGTAAATGAAACCAATTGGAGAGAGGCGAAGAATATAGATTATGAACAACAATCATCGCATGACTGAGCTGGGTATTCTACCACTAGTGCCTGCCGTGAGTAATTTGTTTCAAATATATTTATTTAAATTATATATAATGTCATGTGATTAATTTTTTTAAAACATTTTTTTAGGATCCTTCTATTAGTAGACAGTTATTTGAGGAGCAGCTGAGTAGTGTTCCTAGTACTGGGTGTGTTTCTACGAGGGGGTGGGGTGGTACGGGAGCTAGACTATCTGGTCAGCTTAACCGATTAAACCCTACCCCTCCCATTGACATACCATCCATACCACATTCTGATACTGGTGTGCCATTAGGGACACACGGGATATTTAGGCCTGCCATGTTTTCACCACCATTTACATTTGACCCTCCTCACCCTTCTGTTTCATATCTAACGATTATTCCCACTCCCTATCCTGAATTTGGCCAGCCATCCATGTCATCTTCTTTTACTACTGCTTCGATCTCTCTGGGATTTTATATTCCATCTTCTTTGACTACTGCTTCGCCAGAGTCTGTCCCTATGAAGCATACATTGGGATCCACTCCATCTGTGTAGGGTTTTCCTTTAGTTTCAGTGGATCCAGCTGTGCCCATTGATCAGACTGTCATAGGTATACTTATACAACCCTAACAAATTGTTACACCATTATTTATTTTAATTATAACATGTATTGATAAAATATTTGTTTTTATTTAATAACAGATACATCTACTGATAAGAGGCGGGGGAGGGGGCGTGCACGCATGTGTTCCTTGTGGAACTGCCCCACATAGTTGATAGTGGAATACAATGAAGATAGTCAGATGATTGAAAAATTAGGGCAGTAATGTCGGAGTTTTTTTGGTGATGCTTTCCAAATACTCCGACATCATTCCTTTCAGCCCGATCTCATTGAGATAACTGCCAAATGAATTATAGGATAAATCCTGGGTAGAGATATGGGTAAAAAATCAGTTGAATTTAATGCAATATATTAATTTTTGTATTTATATTAATTAATATTTTGGTTTTATATGTGGTTTAATTTCCCGGATGGTGAGGGTGGACGGCCAACATGTCTAAAGGATGTAAGCGTGTTTTGGATAGCTTATAAGCATGAGTTGTACATTGGCTGGTGTGATAGTGTGGGCACAGAGTTGGAGGCAGTGCCTGTCATGGATGATTGTCTATTAGAACAGTACAAATAGATGATTACTCATTGGGCGTCTATCCAATTTACATTATTAATCAAATTAGAAGTATTTAAATGAAAATTTTCATGTTTTTCATTAATACTAATTATTGAATTTTATTTAGGATGCATATGGAAGAAATTAAAAAACATTGATACTAAGAAATATGTCCACACATTAGGACGTACTATAATGTCCAATCATGAGATACTGCTGGTATGACGGTTTATAATCTTTCTTTATGACTTGAAATTTCTATTGATCCCTCTATAATTTATTCGATTTCTAAAGTTGTTATATAATTTTAGTTATGAAATTACTATTTTTTTGGTATCCTATTTTTAATTATGCTTTCTTACATTCAATGTCATTGTAAAGGCATAAATTTAATATAGAGGGTCGTGTGCCTCGAGAAAAACAATTTTTCTCATGTAGAAAGAAGAAAGATGGAAGTGTGGTTAATGAAACGACTAAGCTGCATATTGTAAGTTTTACATTGTAGATTTAAAATTTTAATCTCTATTTTGTAACTTAATAATATATTTATATTTGTAACAGGTTGCTTTAGAGGCCCTTGATGCCTAGGAACCTGACAATTTTGGGCCAAACGATCACTTACATCAGGTGTTGGGAGATGAGCACACTGGTAGAGTACATTGTCGTCCTGGGAAGAGTATGGTTCTGACAAGTTATTGGACCTCCTCAGGTACGAGTTGTAGTGCCGCCAAGTTGCAACAGGTTATGGAATAGGCAGAACAGGCTGAAAAAAGGTCCACAGGGATGGAAGCACTGTCTAGTATGGAAAACACTATATTTATGAAACTGAGGGAAGCTTTACGTCCAACACTTCTACTAGAGGCCGACACTACTTTTGAGGAATATATGTCATCGATGCATTCTATATATGGTGCACCAGGTAGAAGTTCTAGTGGTGGTTGAGACGATGGCAAGGAGGAGGCCAAGGTGGATAAGGAGGAGGAAAAAAGGAGGCTGAGGCTGAGTAAGAGGGTGATAAGGGCATGGATGATGATGGGGAAGATGATGAGGATGAGGGTGAGGGTGAAGATGATAGTGATGATAGTGATGGTTATGAGGGATTGATTGATCTGTTACATTTTGGATTGATATTATTGACCTTGGATGTTTATTGATTTGTTGTGCCTCAATAAATGTGTGATTAGGTAGGTCATATTATCTTTATTTTTTTATCTATAAATAATAAAACTTTATTTGATGATTTTCAGTGTCATCCCCCTATTTTAATGAAATTTTAAATTTTTAGTGGAATTTAGAAAATTGGTGGTCTGATTATAAGTTGATATAATGAAATTATTTTTTTAACCTTGAAATTATTTTCATAGAGAATATGTAAATACCATCTCATGAACTCGGGAAATCCCCCCTTGGATAGCCCCATGGAAAACCCCCCCACCCTCCCTAGACCCCGGACAGCCCCTTGGACAGCCCCCCGGATAGCCTCCACCCTCCTCCCTGGACCCCAGACAGCCCTCAGACAGCCCCACTGAAAGCCCCCCAGAAAGCCCCCCGGATAGCCCCTCACCCTCCAACCTAAACCCTAGACATCCCCTCAAACAGCCCGCCCCCAGGCAACCCCACACCCTCTTCCCTGGACCCTGGACAGCCCCCCAGACAGCTCCCCAGACAGCTCCTCGTACATCCTCCCGGACTGCCCCTTGGATTGCCCCCCACCCTCCACCCTGGACCCTTGATAGCCCCCACCCTCCTCTTACCATGTATAACCCCCTTCACATATATCCTTATCCTCTACTGGGTACCTCACACAATTGTGTATCACTAACATCATCACACCAATCACTACATCAAAAAGTCCTTGAGCTCAATCTAAGCTCTCTTCAAGAATCACCTTAAATCCAAATCTAATTAACATTCCATTAATATTACTTCAGTACCATGAAACAACCACCTACCTTGATTCCAGAGACAATCACACTCTTAATTTAGCATCTCAAATCTGAATCTAAGCTATCTTCAAGATTCACCCTAAATCCCAATGGAAAATAGGGTGTTAGAGCTTCGGAAGACGAATATAGAAGAGTACAAAAACTAATCGAAAAGAGGAAGTAAAGAGAGTATTAGAATCATGTAGATCCTCAATCCTCACTTGACGGCACTCAAAACGCCCTGGTGATGTGTATGAGTCAACTCCGCCTCAATTCGTGGCACGGTGTGGCCGGTAGCACTCAAAGTGTCACACTTTTATTTGAAATTGACAACATTTTAAGTGAAAACAACAACTGTCATACGGAAAACCAACCAAAAAGATTCATATTGTGTTGATACTTTACCACAATGATCCATGGGTAATTTTTAACATTTACGAGTCAACCCCACATCAATCCGAGGCATGGTGTGGCCGGTACCACTCAATCTATCTCACTTTTATTTGAAATGGACAACATTTTAAGTGAAAACAACAACTGGAATACGAAAAACCAACCAAACGCATTCGGATTCTTTTTATACTTTAGTAAAATGATCCATGGGTCATTTGGTACATGTACGAGTCAACCCTGCCTCAATCCGAGGCATGGTGTGGCCGGTACCACTCAAAGTGTCTCACTTTGATTTGAAATGGACAGCATTTTAAGTAAAAACAACAACCAACATATGGAAAACAGACCAAACACATTCAGATTATGTTGATACTTTAGGAAAATGATACATGGGTAATTTTAGACAAGTACGAGTTATCCCCTCCTCAATCCGAGGCACGGTGTGGCCGATACCAGTCAAAGTGTCTGAAATTAATTTGAAATGGACAAAATTTTAAGTGAAAACAACCACTGACATACGAAAAACCGACCAAACTGATTCAGATTCTATTGATAGTTTAGGAAAAGAATCCATGGGTCGTTTGTGATGTTTATGAGTAAACCTCGCCTCAATACGAGTCACAGTATGGCTGGTACCACTCAAAGTGTATCACTTTTATTTGAAATGGATACTCTTTTAAGTAAAAACAAATGGCATTCAAAAATCTGACCAAACATATTCGGACTATGTTGATATTTTATCACAATGATCCATGGGTCAATTATGATGTTTACAAGTCATCCTTGCCTCAATATAAGGCATGATGTGGTCGGTACCACTCAAAGTGCCTCACTGTTATTTGAAATGGACAACATTTTAAGTGAAAACAACAACTGGCATATGGAAAACTGACCAAAGGCATTTGAATTGTGTTGATACTTTAGAAAAACTATCTATGGGTCACTTGTGATGTGTTGGAGTCAACCCATCCTCAATCTGAGTCATGGTGTGGCTGGTACCACTCAAAGTGTCTCACTTTTATTTGAAATGGACAAAATTTTAAGTGAAAACAATAACTGGCATACAGAAAACCAAACAAATGCATTCATATTCTGTTGATACTTTAGTAAAAAGATCCATGGGTCATCTGTGACATGTATGAATCAACCTTTCCTCAATCCGAGGCACGGTGTGGCTGGTACCACTCAATGTGTATCACTTTTATTTGAAATAGAAAACATTTTAAGTGAAAAGAATAACTAACATATGGGAAACTGACCAAACTTATTCGGATTGTGTTGATACTTTATCAGAACGATCCATGGGTCATTTTTCATGTGTACGAGTCAACCATGCCTCAATCCGAGGCACGATGTGGCCGATACCACTCAAAATGTCTCACTTTTACTTGAAATGGACAACATTTTATGTGAAAACAACAACTGTCATACCGAAAATTGACCAAACACATTCAGATTCAATTGATACTTTAGGAAAAGTATCCATGGGTCATTTGTGACATGTACGAGTTAACCCCACCTCAATCTAAGGCATGGTGTGACCGGTACCACTCAAAGTTTCTTGGTTTTGTTTCAAATGGATACTCAATTAAGTAAAAACAATTGGCATATAGAAAACCAAAAAAATGTATTCGGATTGTGTTGATACATTAGAAAAATGATCCATGGGTCATTTGTGATGTGTAAGAGTGAACCCCTCTGCAATCTGAGGCAAGATGTGGCAAATACCACTCAAAGTGTCTCACTTTTATTTCAGATAGACAACATTTTAGGTGAAAACAACAACTGGAATACAGAAAACCGACCAAACACATTCAGATTGTCTTGATACATTAGGACAACGATCCATATGTAATATGTGATGTGTACGAGTCAACCACGCCTCAATACGAGGCACAGTGTGGGCAGTATCACTTGAAGTGTCTATCTTTTGTTTAAAATGGACAACATTTTAAGTGAAAACAATTGGCATACGAAAAACCGACCAAACATATTCGGATTTTGTTGATACATTAACACAAGGATCCATGGTCCAACCACACACAATCCACTTCTCATGTGAGTAACTCCTACCCCTATTAAAAAAACACATGACATCTAATACGCCAATCCCATCCTCAAACAGTGGGTTCTTGGACCAAACCAAATTCCCTTTGGGAACCCAATACCAAATACATAATTGAATATTGATACCCACTACTCGAAATGGTGATTCATCTCACATCACTCCCATGAGACCAAATTGCAATTACCCACATACCCCCTTGTTCCAATTGAAATGTGTATGAAAAACATGTAGGCTATTATGGTAACCATCTCATATGTCGAGATTGGCCAATGTTTCCTACTAATACATCAGGAACCGTTTATACATGGATACATATTCATTGGAGGAATATAAACATCCCATGTGCTTCCTATAACTCATCTCACATCTAAGAATATGACCACTACCATTGTCTCTCTTATGGGTATCATGATCCATGTCCACTCAACCCAGGTTTCTCTGTTGGTTTTAAGATAGTCAACCCAAGATCATGAATAAACATCCCATGTACTTCTTATAACATGTAGGCCTTTTCTCTTTTGTGTATTGGTGTTGTGGTTTGAGTGAGGAGTGAATTATAAATTTTCTATACTGTTATGGGTGTTATTTCTTTTTAATTCTAAATTTCTAAATACTGGATGTATTGGATTCTGGTTATATTGGTAATGAATTATAAATTTTGAATATTGTTATGTGTATTGGATTCTGTATTAACTGAATTTTAATTTTGTATTGGTGTTATGGGTGTTATTTCATTTCAATTCTGGATGTATTGGATTGTGGATGTATTGTATTCTGTATTTTTCTCTTGTGTTGTTCTTTGAGTGAAGAATGAATTTTTAAATTTCTAAATTTCTGAATTCTGGAAGAATTTTAAACATCCCATGTAGGCTTTCGGATTCTGGATGTTTATGTGTCCTTGTAGGTCATGGAGAGTTGCAGGTTGGAGGGGGTTGCTGGGTGCTGTTGAGCTGTAGGACTGTTGGCTACTATGGAGGTACAACAGATGTATTCCAACAGCTTTCAAGACCGTTGGTATTTCATTTTGAGGCATATTATACCAACAATTTTGTTATAATAATTGGTATATGCTTTGGATGAATATTTTACACTGTATACCAATGGATTAGAACTGTAGGTATAAGGGTAACATATACCAAATGTTTGTGAAACCGTTGGTATATCTCTTACATTAACACCTATACCAATGGTTTACACAGAACCATTGGTATAAGACTTTACCCATAGATTACTTGGACATGGTTTTGGAAACCGTTCATATATAATATACCTACGGTTTCTAGGCCTTTACCAACGGTTCTGAACCATTGGTAATGGGTAGAATTCTTTTAGTGATAATACTCGATATGGAATGGTTGGGTATGACAAGTAAAACCTAACTATCTCAGTCTAGTTTAGATGTGTGTGATATCCCCATGGGGGTGATAAATGTGTAGGTAGTGGTGGGGGGTTCTGCATAAGGGGGATTTAAATTTTTTTATGCCTCCAGTACATGACACAGTGGCATTATGTCCCCCAAAAAAATTAGGCATGGGGGGTGGAGGAGGACTCATGTGATAGGATTGTAGGAGACATAACGACACACCAGTATAAATTTATTTTCATTTTTCTTACCCCTACGTATAATAATTTTGTAGGTTTATTAATAATTCCAATTTTTACAAAAAAAAAATAACCCCTCCCTCACTCCGTATGCACTACGCTGTTGGAGTGTCATTAGTGATATCTCATTCCTAGAATATTATATATATGCAATATAAGTAATATATATATATCTCACTCTTTGACTAAAAAATATATTTCATTATTTCGATGTCCATTTCTCAGCCATCACACCTTGTATCGAAGCTCTATTAGTGGTATTCGAACTATAATGACCCACTTTTTCCAATTTAAGAAAAACTAATTTATCTTTAGTTAATTTTTTTTAAAATCCATCTCTTAATAAAATTACATGATCCTAGTTACTGAGAAAGCGTAAAAAATTTTTTTAGAAAAAATTAAACTGGTGTAGTGTCGTAAAATCTAATTCAGTATACCTATTCCAAAATTCTCAAATGGATCTTGTGAAATTAAATTTAAACATGAATAAAACAATATAATTAAATTGTTTATAGTACCTTGTTTGACTTATAATGTTGATTTTATCCACTCATTATTGGCACGCAAAAGCTAAAATACACTAAGGTAAGAATCTAGTAGATTTTCTACACTTGTTTAAAATCCATTGGATAATTATTCTTCATTTACATGGTGCTAGAACAAGAATGTAAATTTCTTTATGATGAACCTTCGATTGCAGTAAGATCATGTGTTCAATCCAAAAACATGGATCTATGAATCCTTGATCCCCCCTTGGGGTGTCACCCTCTAGATCTTGAGAGACATTTAGAGTTGAAAGAGGTGCCTCAAATTTGAGGTATGAACAACCATCATCTAAAAATGTGCTAAAACTGTATATATAAGATGTTTTAGTTTCTAAATTTTCAATTATGCCCTTTAAGAAACTAAACCACAAATACATATCCATAAAATGGACTAAATGACTTAGTCAAACTTTTCATTATCACTATAACATTTATTTACATAATTGTAAAATAAAAACCCCAATATGATTAAAAATTGTTGAGTCAATAAGGTTTTCCTTATGAATTTTCCATTCCTTCTTGTTTTGAAAATCACAAACACCTTATACATAAGAAAATATAAATTTTACCTCTGTAAGGAAAATTTACTTCTTTATGGAAATTTACCCTAACCTAGATTTTCTTATACATAGAAATATTTTTTCTTAAGTTCAAAAACCAGATTCATACCTAAAATCCCAGAAGTCATATAATGTCAATATTTGGAGCATTTAGTTTTTAGGATCCAAATTCTGGATGTGAACTGTAATGAAGTTCCAATCCGAATTCTGGACTCCGAACTTTTTTGAAGTTTGACACCGAACTCTTATGAAGTTCGACTCTGAACTTTCATGAGTTCAACTCCGAACTCTTATGATGTAGACTCCGAACATTCATGAGTTTGACTCCAAACTCTTATGAAGTTCGACTCCAAACCTTCATGAGTTCAACTCCAAACTCTTATGAAGTTCGACTCCGAACTCTTATGAAGTTCGACTCCGAACTTTCATGAGTTCGACTCCGAACTCTTATGAAATTCAACTCCGAACATTCATGAGTTCGACTCCAAACTCTTATGAAGTTCGACTCCGATCTTTCATGAGTTCGACTCCGAACTCTTATGAAGTTTGACTCCGAACTTTCATGAGTTCGTCTCCAAACTCTTATGAAGTTTGAATATGAAATTTTACTAGTTCGACTTCAAACTCTGTATGTTCTGATTCAGAACTCTGGTAAAACCAGACTCCGAATTCCTATAAAACAGAATCCGAACATCTTTTTATTATAGACTCAGAATTTCATTTTGGTTAGACTCTGGGATTTTAATTTTCTTACACTCTGAAATTTTGTATGGATTTTTCTTACATATGCTCCATTTCAAAACAATGTCGTGAATTCAGTTATACATGATTTATTATTAAACTTTGTCGTCCATTCTGTTTTTAATTAACCATTGGTTGAGTTACATGTGTACAGGTCCCTATGAATTTCATGGAAAATATGACCGTTGGAGGAGGGAGCCGACAATTGGAAATTTTCCTAGAAATAGGAGCTCAGTTGAAAGAGCTCAACAACAAGTTGATCGATCTAGAGACCACATGCTATTAAGGTGATTTCTAGAGAGAGAAGCTTTTCAGGCCTTGTGCATACTGAACTGCTCATTCATATTTCTTTGTACGACTCCGAATATTGGTGATTACATTAAAGGACTTCTGGGGATAGGAAGACAGAGGTGCCTATTACCTTGAAGTTAGAGGGATTCCTTACTGAGGAAGACAGAGGTTCCAACTACCTTGAAGTTGAGGGCTTGCAGGGATAGGAAGACATAGATTCGGATCTTCATATCGAGGGCTTAACCTGGTGTGGGTAAGACATACATTCTTGAAAGTATAAATCAAGGGACCTTTATCCAAGGTTGTTGGATACCCTTCTCATTGGGTTAAAAGACTTATATCTTGTTACTTGTAGTTTTACTACTTGTTTTTCCGCTGCACTTTTGTATTGTAAGGGAAGATTAACCTTCTTATAATTCCTTACATTTGTACTCTGATTAGTTTAGATTCTATACGCTTTAAGGTAGAATCTCATATTGTAAACTTTGGTATAATTCTCCAGCTAGTGATTAGAGGTGTTTTGAATTTTCATTGATTAACTTTGTTAAACATAGATTTTTTCTTGTCTAAGGAAATTTTTATAGTATACAATTCACCCCCCTCTTGTATATTGAGCATCTACATCATTATTTCGATCCTACAATTGGTATCAGAGGAGGTCTCTGAAATAAATATACTCACATATAAGTTTTTTTTCTCACTTTTTCATTGTTCTTCATCCTTTCTTAGAATGTTTTTATTCATTCCTTATTGTCATTCCGAACTTTGTCATTCCGAATTATCATTCCGAACTTTGTGTTTACAAACTTTTCCTACTAACAAGTTTGGTTGCCTAAGTTTTTTATTAAGAATGGCCGGGATCAATGTTGGTTATATCGATAATCTAAATCCTACAAGACCACCAATCTTTGATTGTAATGACTATGAGTACTGGAGAGATCGAATGAAGAATTTTGTTATCAATACTGGAGTGGATAATTTTGTTATGCTTACTGGTGATTATAAAATTAATGATAAGGAAGTTAGAACTTTCACTAATTAGGAAAAGGAAGAGTATCAAATCAATTATAAGGTACGCAATACTTTACTATGTTCAATGACTAGAAATATATATAGCCAAATTTCTTCTTTTAAAGAAGCTAATTGTATCTGGAAGAAGTTAGAGGTTACACACTTTGGCACTTCTAAAGTGATTGAAACTAGGAGAGATATGCTTAGAGCTGAATACCATGGATTCAATTTTCCGTATGGAGAACCAATTTGTAAATTTCAACAGAGATTTATGACTATAGTCAACAGCTTATAGTGGGTTAGATGATGAAGCCCTTATGGATAAGATAATTGATATTATTCCTAATGAGTGGGAATCAAAGAGAACAACAATTGATGATAACAGGAAGGTCACTCAAATTTAGTTAGATGAGCTATTTGGAACTCTTCTCCAACATAAGACAAGAATGAAGAGAGATGCTGATAACATCAAGAAGAAGAATGGAAATGGTATTGTTTCATTTACCACAAATTCAAATCATTTTAAATCTAAGACTCCTGAGAGAGTCACTAGATCCCAGTCAAAGAAAGTTATTATTCAACCTGAATCTAGTGAATGTGAAGTCTCAGAAAATGAGTTAGAAAATCTTGCTCGAAGAATGAACAAGATAGCTGGACAAAGAAATTTCCAATCCAAGTATAAGAAAAAGGAAATGAAAGATATGAAAGATGGAGAAGTTACTTGTTATGAATGAAAGAGAGATGGAAATATTAGACCAGATTGTCCTTTTCTCAAAAAGAAAGAAAGGAAAGAAAGGCATTCTAAAAGGAACAGAAAGAAATATTACAAAACCAAAGCTAAGAAAGTTCTAAAAGAAAATGACACATGGAGTGTTAGTGGTCGTGACTCTTCAGATGAATCTTCGGGATAGAAGAATCTTGGTCTTATAGCCAAATTACCTATTAACAATGATTGCTTTATGGCTAAGGTACGAAATGATGAATCATTGACCAATGTATCTTTAAATTCTAATGATAGTAAGTATTATAACTCTTCAGATGAGGAATCATCTTCTGATGAAGAAAATACTTCACCTACCTATGAAAAAGTTTCTAGGTTTGCGGAACTTCTTGAGATTGAAAATTATAAACTCAATAAAAAACATGATAAGGAAAACACTAGGAATATATTCTTATGAAAGAAATATCAGATCTTTTTAAAGAGCATGATAAGAAAAATGCTGATTTTATAAATATTTCAAAAAATCTTGAGGAAGTATGTTCTGAGATGAACAAACATTCTAAAGAGTTAGAACAAGTAATTTCTAAGAAAAGTGTTTTCGAGCCTAGCTCTAGTTCTAAATCTAATAATTTTGAAGATAAAAACTTGGTTATAAAAATCTAGTCCGAAATTTTTTCCTTAAAGTAGTGCTTATCAAACTTTACCCATGGTAAAGATAATTTTGATAAAATGTATTCACAAATATGACCTTTAAAAAATAAATCCGGATTTGGTTATACCCATGCAAAACCAACTTTTCGTAAAAACTACTTTGTTCCACAATGTGTCCCATTTTGTACCAAGTTTCAATGTGGTGGTCACTAGGAAAAGAATTATTCTTTAAATAAAACCCAATCTCTAGGTTTTCATAAAGCCTATTTTTCTATGAATGTGTGGGTACCCAAAATTTTATTATCTGAAAATCTCGGATCCAAACAAGTTTGGATTCTGAAAGTCTAATTCTTTTCTCGTTTTCAAGAATATAAAGGAAGTACTAACAACAATACATGGTACATGGATAGTGGATGTTCCTGGCACATGATTGGTAACAAAAGCTATTTTGAAAAGATTATCAAAAAGAAAGAAGGAAAGGTAACTTTCGGAGATAATGCTCAGGGAGAAATTGTTGATATCGGTAATATTGTTCTTCTTTGTAAAACATTGATTTCAAATGTTTTATTTGTTAAGGGTCATAATCACAACCTCATTAGCATAAGTCAGTTATGTGATGAAGGGTACCTTGTGAATTTTAGGAATGATAAATGCTTAGTTCACAATTCCAAGGAAGAATTTATTCTCTTAGCCAATAGGCAAGATAATATTTACACATTGAACTTAGAAGACCTCAGGAGCCAAGACCTACCTTTCCTAAGTGCAATGGAAGATCATTTCTGGTTATGGCATAAAAGACTAGGTCACTGTAACCTTATAAACTTATGTAAAATTTCTAAGAAGAAACTAGTCAAGGATCTACTGGAGCTTAGATTTGATTCTTTTAAAGTTTGTGATCCTTGTCAATATGGAAAGAATCATAAATCTAGTTTTAAATTAATCGGTGAAGTCTCAAAAACTGATGCATTACAGTTAGTCTACATGGTTCTTTTTGGTCCAACACAAACTGGAAGTATTGGAGGAAAATATTATGTGTTTGTTCTAGTTGATGATTACACCAGATTTACTTGGGTCAATTTTCTAACAAAGAAGTCTGAAGCTTTTTCTTATTTCAAAAGTTTTAGAGCACAAGTTAAAAATTAGAAAAATCTTCCACTGAGAACTATTCATAGTGATCATGGAGGAGAATTTCAAAATTCTGATTTTGAAACTTTTTGTAGTAGAAAAGGTATTACTCACAATTTTTCACCACCTAGAACTCCTAAAAAAACGGTGTTGTTGAAAGAAGAAATAGAATTATTCAAGAGATAACTAGAACCATATTGAGTGAATATTCTATAGCTAGAAATTTCTGGGCTGAAGCTGTAAGTACTGCTTGTTATACTATAAATTGAGTTTTGATTATACCTTTTCTTAATAAAACTCTTTATGAGTTATGGAATGGTAGAAAACCAAGACTTTCCTACTTCAAGGTTTTTTGGTTTCAAAGTATTCATTCTAAATACTAAAGATAATTTACATAAATTCACACTAAAAAATGATGAAGGAATTTTCTTAGGCTACTCCACAACTTCTAAGGCATATAGAGTTTTCAATAAAAATACTTGTACTGTTGAAGAAATAGTGCATGAAAAATTTGATGAGTATGATCCTTTTGTTTTTAAACCATCCCAACCTACATCCTCATATGTGTTTTCAAAAACTAATTGTCAACCTTTGATAGAAGATCCTTCTGATAAGGAAAATGTTCAAGAAGATACTTCTGAAACATTTACCCCAGAAGACTTTATACCCTATGTTGATGAACAGGTTTTACAAAACCGAAATCAGGTGTTTCATAAGAATCATCCCAGTGATAGAATCATTGGTGATTTAAATAAACCTGTAAGGACTAGAAGTTCCTTAAGAAATGAAGTAAAAAATCTAGCATTTCTTTCCCAATTAGAACACTGAAGAAGCTTTAGGTGATAATGATTGGATCAAAACCATGCAGGATGAAAAAAATGAATTTTAATGAAATAAAGTCTGGACCTTGGTTGAAATACCTAAGGAAACTTATGTTATTGGAGTAAAATGGGTCTTCATAAAAAAATGTGACGAAAATGGAGTCATAGTAAGAAATAAAGCTAGACTAGTTGCTAAAGGCTATAATCAGCAAGAGGGAATAGACTATGAAGAAAGCTATGCTCCAGTAGCTAGACTTGAATCTATTCATTTTTTTACTTTCCATTGCATCATTCTTAAATTTTAAACTTTTTCAAATGGACGTGAAATGTGCTTTTATTAACGGTTATGTTCAAGTGGAAGTTTTTGTTGAAAAACCTCATGGATTTGAAGATACAAAACATCCTGATCAAGTTTTTAGACTTTCCAATGCTTTGTATATCCTTAAACAAGCCCCATGAGCCTGGTATGATAGACTCACATGATTTTTGCTTCAAAATAACTATGTTAAGGGAAATGCAGATCCAAACCTTTTTATAAATAAAGATAAGAAAAATGTTTTGATTGTTCAAATTTATGTTGATGACATCATATTTGGGTCAACTCAGCAATCTTTAACTGATTTTTTTGCATGTCTAATGAAATTTGAGTGTGAAATGAGTATGATGGGTGAGTTAACTTTTTTCCTTGGTTTTCAAATTTCTAAAAGACCAGAAGGAACCTATATATCTCAACATAAGTATATTAAATATCTTCTCAAAAAGTATGGTTATGATAACACTAAGAGTATAAGTACTCCCATCGGTACCTCAAACTCCTTAGATCTTGATGAAGCTGGGAAACCAGTAGATCAAACATCTTTTAGAGGTATGATAGGAAGTCTAATTTACTTAACATCTAGTCGACCAAACTTAATTTTCTCAGTATTCTTATGTTCAAGATATCGATCCAATCCTAAGGAATCTCACTTAAAGGCGGTAAAAAGAATTTTTCACTACCTAAAGGGAACCATGGATCTAGGATTATTTTATACGTCTGGAAATGATTTTATTCTAAATTGTTTTTCGGATGCTGAATTTGGTGGATGTAGAATGGATAGAAAGAGTACATCTGGAACTTGTCATTTCTTAGGATATTCATTAGATTCTTGGTCGTGCAAGAAGCAACATTCTGTAGCACCTTCCATTGCTGAAGCTGAATATGTAGCAGCTAGAAGTTATTGTGCTCAAGTGTTGCGGATGCAACACACACTCACAGATTATGACCTAAGTTTTACTAAGACTCAAATTTTGTGTTATAACACAAGTGCCATTTCCCTAAGTGAGAACCATGCACATCACTCTCGTGAAAAACACATAGACATTAGACATCACTTCCTTAGGGATCACACACTTAAAGGAGATATCATTCTTCAGTTTATCGGAACACAATATCAACTTGCTAATATTTTCACAAAATCATTACCCTCCGATAGATTTGAATACATTAAAAAAAGTTAGGAATGATAACCATAAGGTAATCATTCTTTATTAACTTCTTGATTGAACAATTCTCCTAATAGTAATAAACTCCTTTTCTTAGAGGGAGTAAATTTGATTGTTAGTGTATCTAAAATTTTCGTAATCTGTTTTTCAAACGTAGTGCAACTAAAATTTTCGTAATCTCTTTTTCAAACTGAGTGTAACTAAAATTTTCGTAATCTATTTTTCAAACTTAGTGTAACTAAAATTTTCTTAATCTATTTTTCAAACTTAGTGTAACTAAAATTTTAGTAATTTTCTTTTCAAACTTATTGTAACTAAATTTTTCGTAATCTGTTTTTCAGAAATAGTGTAACTAAATTTTTCATTTTTTTACTAGAATTTTCATAGTTAATTTTTCAATCTTTTCAGAACTGAAATTTCCAGAACTGAAATTTTCAGGATTGAAATTATCGGAATGAAAACTTCTGGAATGGAGATATTCATACTAAATATCGTAATGCGAACTTTCGTAACGATATTTTTCGTACTATAACATTCGTAAATATATTTTTCGTACTGGAACTTTCGTAACGATTTTTTTCATACTGGAACTTTCGTAATCTGTTTGATTTAACTTCATTTCTTCAAGAAGAATATAACCAATTACGAACAATCTTTCTCCCCAATCAGAAAGGTATAATTTTCTTACCTAAACTTTTGTAAAAATATTTTTTCATGAAGGTATTTTCTTGAGTTTTAAAATAATTCAGATTCTAGTTTTCCTTAAATCCGAAGGTTTTCCTTAAAACCTCAAAAGATCGGAGTCAATTTTTCCTTGCGGGAGTGTTCTCAACCGTCAGATCAGATCAAAAGTATTTCAACCATTAGATGGATTTGGGAAGACCAAATGTCACATCCATCACCTATATAAAGGGTACCCCAAGACTCGTCCCACATCGGGTTTTCAAAGATTTCGCGTCTCGAAGCCCTGCTGCCCTTCTTAAGACCGGTTCCGATCTTTGCAAAGCCGTTCCGAATCCTTCAGATCTCTCTGTTCTGAATGTCTGTTGAAGCAACATCTCAAGATATATCAACTTCAAAGACAATCACAAAGTGGTTAATCTTCAGGGAAAGTTTGGTTCATCTGGATTTCTATAAGTTTGATTCCCTTATTTCAATGAATATTAGACTGAATGGATGGGAGGATGTTTGCATAGCAAAGTCAGATAAAAAGGATCCGGTTTATACTGATTTGCTGATTGAGTTCTACGATTCTGTTTCCTTCCATTTGGAATATGGAAGAGATTGGTTTTCTTGTAAGTCTTGTGGGAAGACCTACAAGTTATCTTACACCAAGGCCGCGAGCTTGTTAGGTTTATCCTACGAAGGAGAAGCTGAGTTCTGCTCACACAAACATCCGAATGAGCAAGGAAGATTCAAAAAGGAGAAGGCACTGAAGTGTCTTGGACTTAAGGATGCTTTAACCATTAATATTTCTCGACTCACTCCGAACAATATAATTCTTCAGCTTTGGGTGCAAGGCTTTCTGGTTCCAAGAAGAGGTGACAAGGATAATATGATGAAAAGTGATATCTATGTCTTAGAATTCTTGGTAAATCTAAGAAAGATAAATTTCATGATACATGTCTTGATTACGATCAAGAACATCAAATAAGGGAATTTGAGAGCTCAAATAATTATATACCCTGCCTTACTATCTAAGCTGATAGTTCGGTGCTTAGAATCTTTCAAGGTTGCATGCAAATCAAATGTTCGGAATTTTAAGCTTATGCTAGTAAGTGATGATACATTGAAGAGGATGAAGATGGGTTTTTCTAGTGAATCCGGAGAATTCTACTCACTTTATGTGGAAGAAGATGAGGAACTTCAGAAAGGTACACACACTCCGGAACCATCCAAAAAGCAAAGGAAGAAGAGAAAGCTTAAGGAAGTGGCTGCTGATGAAGACAATCCTAAATCTAAGTAAACTCAGTATACTCCCCCCAAGCTGAAGAAACAAAAAAACTTATCCTGTTGAAGTTGCTGCGAAGTGGAGAGAAGATATGTAGAAGAGGAAAGAAGGGGATCCACAATTCGGATTGGACCCTGCAGAGGCTAAGGCCTTAAAATAATGTGCTGTGGAAGAGTTAGAGAAGTAGGCGAAAGAGAATAAAATGAAAAGGAAAGTGTCTAAAGCTGATGTGGTGAAATATTTACTGAGAGCTATAGAGTTAGCTTCTGAGCTGATTCCAGTTCCGAAAACATTCCTTAGAGAACCTTCTTTACCAGAAACTCCAGATAAGAATTATGTCACTCCGAAAAAATCCAAGGGCAAAGAAGTAGTTGAAGAAGCTGAAAAAGAAGCTGCTGAAGAAGTAAAGGAAGAGGTTGAAGAAGAATAATAAGAAGAAGCGGGAAGTGAAGATTTAGATGTCTTGATCAAGCAAGTAGAGGATTATCAAGATAAGGCATAATTCGCAATGTTAGTTACTCCAGGAAAGGAAGGTGAGGAAGGTAGTAAGAGTGATGATAAGCAACAGCAAGAAGAAGAAAATGTTTTATATGATGATGAATAATCCTATGAGAGGAATTTTCTTGAGGAAGGACAAGAATAGGAGAAACCAGATGAAGACCAGATTATTCATGTTTCTGAATCCGAGGAAGTGTCTACTAATTAGGAACCAATTCTGAAGTCTGATAAGTGGAAGAAAGGTCTCATGTGTACTCCAACAAAAGAAGTCTTTAGGAAGAAGGAGGTTGGTGGTTCTTCTAAGAGGAAACTGGTGCAAATTGAAGAAGAGCAATATCCAAGAGATTTATCTGATTCGGAATCATCATCTCATGGGCATGATTTTGTGGTTGAATCTCTGAAGAAGTTGGTGGAAACCATTCCAATTTTTCCAACTATATATTCTAGATGCCAGATGCTACAACAGAGTATGAATCAGAAATCAGATTCCTTATCCATGGTCATGGATAAGTGTGTGAAGATCGAAGCCAAAAAAAAGTTTTCTTATCGATTATGACGTGCATAGAAAGTCTTGTAGTATGGTAACAAAGTGGTCTAGAAGAGTTGATGAAGACATAGTTCAGTTTGAAAATTTTCAGGCTGAAGTTCAAAATGCTTTTGACACCGAGGATAAAAAGATTAAAAATCGTCAAGATAAGCTGATTGATGACCAGAGTTCTCAGAGTCAACATGTGAAGGAACTAAGTGAAAAGGCTAATTGTCTGGCTCAAAATCTTTTAAGTGATATAAATCTCCAGATCGAGCATGAGTAAAGACTCATACAACAAGATGAATTGTTAACGATGCAGAACGAAGCTATCGAGGCTCAGGCAGAGGCTTTGAAAGCTCAAGAAGAAAAGACAAAATCCTTGGAGAGGCAAGTCTAGGAAGACCAAAGAGACCTAAAGAAGCTCAAAACATTGTCAAAGAAGGTGATTCCCAAGGAAAAGGAAGACAAATAAACCCACTCTGATCTTTTGTTGTAGTTGCCTTTATTTTAAAATTTTCCCAACTCTAATGAAATGTTATTTGGTTAGTTGTATCTTTCCATATACTAATGTTTCAGGTACCATATTTTCTTTTCCATTCCCTTCAATTCTTTTTGAAAATCACAAAGGGGGAGAAGGAAAAATAACTACTCCTAAGTAGGAGAAAGAAAAATTTCTAGGTGAAATATCCTTAATGTAAGGGGGAGTGTCTCACTACGAAGTTTTTCATTCCTACAATAATGAAAACTCCACTCCGGAAATTAAGAATACAATCTTTGGAGTTTCAATGCCTAAGGGGGAGTTAGTTATATTCACTTTAATCCATGAAAAAAGGGAGATAAGTTTTAATGTCAAAGTGTAATGAAAATTTTCAAATTCCTTATATTCTTTTTCGTAAGGATGTTTGTGCTCTCCAAAAAGGGGGATATGGTTGAGTCAATAAGTTATTCCTTATGACTTTTCCATTCCTTCTTGTTTTGAAAATCAAAAACACCTTATGCTTAAGCAAATATAAATTTTACCTCCATAAGGAAAATTTACTTCATTAAGGAAATTTACCCTAACCTAGATTTTCTTATACATAGAAATATTTTTTCTTAAGTACAAAAACTGGATTCATACCCAAAATCCAAGAAGTCATATAATGTCAAGATTTGGAGAATTCTGTTTTTAGGATCTGAATTCTGGATGTGAACTGTAATGAAGTTCCAATCCAAATTCTGGACTCCGAACTTTTATGAAGTTTGACTCCGAACTCTTATGAAGTTCGACTCCGAATGTTCATGAGTTCGACTTCGAACTCTTATGAAGTTCGACTCTGAACCATCATGAGTTCGACTCTTAAATCTTATGAAGTTCAACTCCGAAATCTTAAGAAGTTCGACTCTGAACCTTCATGAGTTTGACTCCGAAATCTTATGAAGTTCGACTTAGAACTCTTATGAAGTTCGACTCCGAACTATGATGAAGTTCAACTCCGAACTTTCATGAGTTCGACACCGAAAACTTATGAAATTCTACTTTGAACATTCATGAGTTCGACTCCGAACTCTTATGAAGTTCGACTCCGGGCTTTCATGAGTTTGACTCCAAACTCTTATGAAGTTCGACTCTGAACTTTCATGAGTTCGACTCCGAACACTTATGAAGTTCGAATATGAACTTTTACTAGTTCTACTTCAAACTTTGTATGTTCAGATTCCGAACTCTCGTAAAACCAGACTCTGAATTCCTATAAAACAGAATCCAAACATTTTTTTATTATAGACTCCAAATTTCATTTTGGTTAGACTCTGATCTTTTAATTTTCTTACACTCTGAAATTTTGTATGGCTTTTTCCTACATATGCTCCATTTAAAAACGATGTCGTGCATTCAGTTATATATGATTTATTATTAAACGTTGTCTTCCATTCTGTTTTCAATTAACTATTGGTTGAGTTAAACGTGTACAGGTCCCTCTGAATTTCATGGAAAATATGACCGTTGGAGGAGGGAGCCGACCGTTGGAAATTTGACTATAAATAGGAGCTCATTTGAAAGAGCTCAACAACATGTTGATCGATCGAGAGACCACACGCTGTTAGGGTGATTTCTAGAGAGAGAATCTTTTCTTGCCTTGTGCGTACTGAACTACTCGTTCAGATTGCTTTGTGCAACTCCGAATGTTGGTGATTACATTCGAGGACTTACGATGATAGGAAGACATAGGTGTTGACTACCTTGATGTTCAAGGTCTTCTTTGTTGAGGAAGACAGAGGTTCCAACTACATTGAAGTTGAGGGCTTGCGGGGATAGCAAGACAGAGATTCCGATCTTCATATCGAGGGCTTACCCTGCTGTGGGTAAGAAAGACTTGTTGAAAGTATAAATCAAGGGACCTTTATCCAATGTTGTTGGATACCCTTCTCTTTGTGTTAAAAGACTTATATCTTGTTACTTGTAGTTTTACTACTTTTTTTCAGCTGCACTTTTGTATTGTAAGGGAAGTATAACCTTCTTATATTTCCTTACACTTGTACTCTGATTAGTTTAGATTCTATAAGATCTATGGTAGAATCTCATATTGTAAACTTTGGTTCTAATTTTCCAGTCGGTGATTAGAGGTGTTGTGAATTTTCTTTGTTTAACTTTGTTAAATTTAGATTTTTCCTTGTTTAAGGAAAATTTTAAAGTATACAATTCACCCCCCTCTTGTATATTGAGCATCTACATCATTATTTTGATCCTACAAAAATGAGTAATTAAATATTATTTTCTATCTCAAATGAGTCTAATGGGATTTTAATAAATAATATTTTCTTGAATTGTTTTCTCATATCCAAAATATTTAATATAAATAATTCATCAATACCTTGAAATGTAAATATAAATCATCACCATCATCATCATTAAATTAAAGATTAATAATTTAATTTAATTAATTTTCTTGTGACCATTCAGACTCATACATTCACTATCCCCCATACATGGGAACCATTTTATTTGAAACTTATGTGCATACGAATCGGTGGAAATTGTTGATAAACATTGTGTATGACCCTCTAAATACTTATCTGGATAGAAATAATTCATAATCGTACACCAATTGTGGTATCTAGAAACAAATAATTTCCCCTAAGGGGATAAGGATATGTCATAGCTTCACCTACCTCCATTGAACTTGCTCTGTGTAATATAATCTATTTGTTTTGGGGTATCTCAAAAATATGGACGTACACTTAATGTTGAATTCCTCATATGATTTATTTATTCATTTAATGAAAATTATATACGAATATACACTTTTTTCCCATATCCTTTGATTTTGAAAATGTACTACCATCCTGTTCAACTGGACTTGAGATAACTCTTCCTTTCAGAAGTGATAAATCCCCAGTTGACCGTTTAATCAAGCCATATAACCAATGAAACACACAATACAAGCTGCATCTCCACAACATAAATTTCATGGTCTTCATCCTACATCAAATTATGAAATAAAATTTCATACCTTGTAAATAATCTCATTTTTAGAGACCAACACACATTTTCATGGATAGGGTTAACTAATGACACCCAATAAATGTGGTGTTCCTAATGGTGGATAAGTCCTTACGATCCCCTCAACTTGATATCACCAAGTGATAACTTCAGAAAAATAAGTATAAATTCTTATAACCTATTTTTATTTTAGAAAATATAAGTACAATACCTTGTAAATAGTGGATTCATAAGTACTAATACTATTTCGGTAAGATAACATCTAGAATAAATATCTTTCTACGTGATAATTTAATAATAAAATACCTCTTAAATTGAGTCTAGGGTACCCTATTTTAAAAATTATTATTATCATTTAAAAGAAAATAATATAAAAATTAATACTCTCTATATAAATATATTTATGGTCAAAATATTCCTAGATGAAATGTATCATTAAATTAATATCCTTGGGAAAATATCTTTTTTACCTCATCACTAAATTGAAACTACAATGTTTCTATATTCATACCTTTTTTTACCTTCAATACCTGAATGGCCTGAAGGCTTTATTTATTTATTTATTTTGGATAATACCATTTTCTTAAAAATTTATAAATATAAATTTTGTATCATATACAATTAAAAATGAAATAAATTTTTATATAACATTAATACTTGATGAGGTACTTCTACAGAGTGATACAAATCCATTCATATATTTTAGAAAATACCATATCAAATGGAAATATCTGTCATCCTTTCAATGAATAAGGATAATTCTTGGACCATTGAGTCTTTACCATCTCTATTAAACCATTTCCCTTCTATGGTATCAAAAAACACAAGAGCCTTAGCCACACATGTCATGATAAACTATACACAACACATTTATCAAATTCATTAATTTTACTGGAAGCATACAAAAAATAATTCTAGAATGAATTTATTAACTTATTCAATCATTAAAGACATCTTTCAGTCTCTCTATGTCATTAAATTACCTAAAAAATGTTACACAACGAGTGAATATGGATGTTTCTATATTTATCATGCATTTAAATAATTCCTTTGAAACCATTAGTGGGTATTTTTATACTTATCCCAAATATATATATTATCACATTGAAAAAATTGAAAATTCTTGTACTTAGTAATAGGTTATTATAATTCAAATAATTTTTTTCTTTTATGAGAACTATTATCATGTTATTATACTTATCTATAATTTTTCCTCCATTATGATTTTATTTCCACAACATAGATATCAAAGTCATGTTCAATGATGAAAAAACCATTATAACTAAAAAATAATTTTTATTTGATGATATTCATGTTTTAATTTCAATTAATAAGGAATTTTATTAAATTTGACTCCATTTAAGTAATGATAACTTATAAATTAAATTATACCCATTTTTGGGAAAATATCTACATTTCACCATATTTTGAGTCATTTTTTCATTTCACCCATTGCATAGGTGTTTATATATCAGATCGTACCAGTTTTATCATATATTAATTTTTTCTAGTTTATTGGAAAACTATTTTATCAATCCATAATATGTATAAAATCAAATCTATTACTCTATTACAAAACCATTAGAGTTTAAAAATTACGTTTAACCATAATTATATGAAAAATATATAACATTAATGTTATTACCATTATCCAAACACTATTTTTTGATACAACATAATTTAGTGTCACCTAGATTTTGTATTACTTTCCTGTTTGAAAAATAAAGGCTTTTCCTAGTGTTTATTTAGATGTAATATAACACATACTAATTTAATTATATTTACATATCTCACCATGTTTTCTCATATATTCCCTTTATATTCATGCATGATTATAAATATTTGTTTTTTGAATCCCTATTAATTCTTCCAAATATATATGTTCAAGTCGTACATATTTATAACTATTTACACAAATATTTTCTTATGTTATTAAAAAAATTAAAATCTATATATATTTTTGAATATATATAATAATCCCATGTTTAAGGTACATAAAACACATTCATGTAAAGTTTTAATATCACATGAAATCAAAAATCCCTATATGAGTCAACAAGAAGTGAGAGGTTTTTATCCCGTATATTTCTACACAACGCATAATCTCCCGTTTTAGTGAGTAGCCTGACCCAATGTACATTTACCCAAGAGTTGTTACTCAAATGAGATCTCAATTCTGTCACAATTCCAACACATAAAATTTATAATTTACAATTAACTTATTAATTCATTCTCAAAACCTAATACATGATAAATTTTTTGTTAGAAGAAAACTAAAAAAAATAAAATATATCAGATTTAACTCCTTAAGTACATGTATTATAATTTTAGGACGTATTTTAAAAACAATTAAAATTATGAAAAAATATCAATATCTAATATAATTTTTTCCCTGTCAATAAAACATATAATAAACTAAATAAATAAAAAATTCATAAATTTTGACATAATATGGGATATAATGTCCAGTTCATAAAATCAATATTTATAAACATTTCCTATTTCAATAATTCTTCATGTTAATTCAAAAATATAAATAAATTTGAACATTTTATGTTTATTATAATATTAACTCTCTCATATTCATAATTTATAAGATAATTAATACACAGTCATTTATATTCCAAATATATAATATTGAGTAAAACCTTTATAATTAAATGAAAATGTCATATATTTTATAAAAACGTCATAAAAAATAATATCAGTCATATAATTTTATTTAAGCCTTTAAAAAATATTCCATAATCCATTTTGGAATTATATAAATAGAATTTGGAAATATGACTCTCTTAAATAATCCTTTCATATTATAATTAATGGATAATTATTAAATAAAAGTAAACATTATCAATATTTTATAATTTATAAACTGAGGATAAATTATCCACCCTTTGAATCCAATTTAAACCAAGTTCAAAACTACCAAAAGTATTTCTCTTACTTTATATCCACCCATGTATTTCATATAATTACTGAAATTCTATGTTGGATAAGGTTTTGAATAATTTTTTAAAATATAAATTTTCATTAATATTCATCATACCATGGCCATTTTGGATAATATTTAGGCTGTGGTTGTTACATGAATGAAAAAAATTCTATGGGAATGAAAACACAATTTTCCCTTCACCTAAGAAAATTTTTCCAAGGATAAAACCACAACCATGAACATTTTTAATAGATCTTAAGATATTTTTATAAAAGTCTCACTTCTTACACCACAACTATGTCTCCCCTAAAACATGACGTATTTTATCCTGGGTTAAAAAATAGATCCTTCCCATTTTCTATAGGTGGTTTTTTATTAGTTCTATAGATATATTATAAATAATATTATGTGGATATCCACCATGACATGGTCATCCTCATAATGGAAATAAACCACAATATATTGATCAACTAACCATGAAAAAGTGATATAAAAATGATGCCCATTTTTCCATGTAAGAAAGCTAGGAATTTTATATTAAACTATGAGATGGTCTAATTAATTTTATAACACCATTAATTTTTTGAATAAATTTTATATATTTTATTTGTAGACATTAAATAATTTGAAGATTTTGAACCAAACATTCTATAGAATCTTGAATTCCTATTTTTTTAGTCTTTCTATTCATTCAAGGAATTAATCTATGGAAAATATAACGGGACTTAATTAACATTAAGGGTTTTAGTGGGGATAATACTTATCCAACTACATTAGAAAACATTAAATATAACTTATAAATCCCTAAGAACGTTCTCTGAGTATTGGATTGAATAGAATAATGAAGAATGGTAAACCTAATTTTCTATTGATCCCAGACTAATATAACATGTTTTTCATGGTATTTATTAAGATCAGAAAGAATCATCCAATAGGTTAATTCCCTATATAGTATCCGAAAATCTCTATGAATATATATATGCATGGTAAGTAACCCCTCTTAGTCATATCTTTCTTTTACATTTAGAGTTTAATAATAAAGAGAGCAAGAGAGGAAGAAAAATTTGGATTGAGGAGTTTTTTAGAAATCCAATTCCCATGAATCAAAAACTATGAGCTTCCTAATATAAAACCTAAAAGAACACTCCATATAAACTGAACATCTATCCATTTATGGAGAAATATTTTCCAAAAGTTTCACGAGATAAAAATTCTTATAACTCATCACTCTTGATTTGTAGTTCCTTTAGTGTATATTTATAATATGATTATAAATGGGAAAAATAGAAGGATTATTATGACATGGCCGTTGTATGAGTAACATGGAATAAATGTCTAATTAAAAATAGTAAATAAACCAGGGAATGTTATGTATAGATTGAGAGAATCATCAATGGTTAGTACTCTGTTGAAATAACCCTTGGAGATGATATATTCAAGTTCATTGGTAATATACAAAATTATATGAAGGAAAAGATATATGTTAGAGAGATAGTGATTGATTTTGGTTGAAAAATCACTAGGTAAATCCTATAAGATCTTTTTAATATTGCATGATGTTATAAAATGAATTCAGATATTCATTTTTGGATGAGGGGACTAATTCTAAGATGGAAATGATATTTGTGTGGGACATCAAAAAATGGGAAGTGAGACTTCCCTTCAATAGAGTTTGATCAAAATGGAAAGGACGAATTAAGTAAAATCTTGACTGAGTTAACGGTAACATCAATGATTATTGATAGGACTTTCCAAAGGGGAGTAGAATATTCCGTACTATATAATATATGAGAGTAGGTGGTAGTGATTATAATTTACCAATTTGGGATCTTCTTGGTTTTATATATGGTCTATGATGTTTACTTAATATCATAATCATGGTTATGGTCAATGTTTATGAATTAGTGACTAATTTGGATGAAGTTGGTTGTTTTAAATACCTTGGTATAATAGAAATAGATGCGGGGACCATGACTAGTGATCTTTGTAAGATGATGATAATGAGATGATGAAATGAAATATCATATTTTAGAGATATACCTATTAGTTTCTTAAAATTAATATTTTTTTAGTGAGTTAGAAAAATTATAGAATAATTTTGGATAATGTAAAATTATTTGGATAGATGATGGGTGTAATGAACTGTATAATGGGTGTGTTTGTTATTATGATTGATACTAAAAAAATAAATGGTAATTATAATATAATCTATAGGTTAGATAATATTTTATAATTTTCATGAATTTCTTATTATCAATCAGTGCATGGTAGTTGACAGGACACCTCTTATAGTATATGGTTTATGTGAGAAAAAAGGTAAAATATATTATTTATCAAGATGATAAAAAAATGATGGCTTTTAAATAGCGTTTTTCCTATGGTGGGATATGTATCTATTGGAATACATATAATTGATTGCGAATGAATGGTTTGAATTTTTTAGGCTTCTAAGATTAGGTAATAACATTATAAAATACATTGATGTCAACCGATAGAGTACAATGTTAGTGATAATGTTCTTTATAAAAATTGACTCCACTAAAGATTTTTTTGATTCTATAATTATCATAGGTGGAAAATACTTTTCTTGGTTAAGGATGGTTTTCATAGAATTTATTATATTATTACTATCTCATTCTTTGGAAATATCATCAAGTATAGTGATTTGAAATTAGAGATGAACCGTTAATTTAGAAAATTAATGGTATGTTTGAAAACTCAGGGATGAGGGGAATAACTCAAGACTCAATAGCTAGAATCATTAGCTGGTGATTCCTTGAGGGTTATCTCAAGTATTATAGGAAATATGGTGGGGATGTTTTATTAACACACATCATTATATGTCTCAAGAACAAAAAAATTATAAGTATTGTAAAATCATAATATAGGTGAATATGAATTTTAGTATTTAGGAAAGAGGAAAGAATTTTTTGGCCATGAAATAGTGTTTAAATAAGAATAATTATGTTGTAATAGAGGATGAAAATTTACATAAATTGAGTAAATATGGATCGATAAGTACCTAAGACTTATGGGTTAGAAAAATTTCCCACTAAACACCTGGTATAATATAATTGAAATTCTGGTGGCCAAGGAAGTTGGGCACCCCAATTCCTTATCAACTTCTATGTTGATGGAAAACTATCATTATTATGGTGGCCTATCCTAATTCTTATGGGGATCCACCCAGTTTTTCGTTGCAAACCTCAATATTTTACTTAATTAGGGAGATTTTTATTTAGTATAGTGGTTTTTGAATCAACATTATTAATGGTTTTGTTTTCAATGAGTCTAGATAGAGTTGATACGCCCCTATGTTATCTTTTCTACTTTGTATTTATTTAATGAATGTATTGGTTTTAGAAAAATTACTTTTTTGATTTTGGTAGGTTACATCCCTTTTCTCTTCTTCTTCCCACTTCTGCTCTTTACATTTATTTATTATGGTTCTTTCTATGGATTTAATGATGGATTTCATAATATCATTGTGAAATATACCCTAAGAGATTAGGATTCTTTGTGTAGTGGTTAGATGATTTAATATAAGAGTGAAAACACACCATTAATCATTTTTTGACAAGGTAATGTATAAATATGAATTATTCTTTGGATTTCATTAATTTAATTGTTTTTTTTGAATTATCAGTAATTGAATATTTAGTATTTTACTCAAGGGAATCCTTGTGGAATTCCATGGGTCAATCTTTTTTTTTGTGATACCGGTGTCTCTATAGTCTTTAATGAATTTCAAATTATAGGAATTTTTTATTAATGATGAAAAATGAATTAGAAATTTTACAATTAATAAAATAAATATTTGCAACTTGATATTACTACTTGGATGAATTATGGGGGTTGATTTAAGCATTGATGGAAATTGGGATAATAATCCTGAAGGAGGGTAACATTAGAAATTATATAGGTTGACCCTTATATAAAAATCATTATATTATATGTTTTATGTATGAAAATGCGGCTGTACATGGATATTTGGATTTTAGAACCCTGAATAAGGATATAGAGGATTCGAAAAATGGGATTTTCAATTAATAAACTTTTCTATGGTTAGAAAAAAGTGTTCCACCGTAGGTTTGGTAATTATAAGACCACTTGGATACCATATCTCTATGGTGATTTAGAGGTAATTAAGTGAAAAGGACCACAGATGTTTGTTTGGGTATATGATTAATTATGGGTATATTAGGATTGATTATCCTTGGTTAGTATAATTGGTATATAAATCTCAAAACATCTAGTTAGATAGAAGGGTAATAACATGTATCTTGAGTCATTGTAACCCCCCTCAAGGGATGATTGGAAACATATTAATTTCATGGAGTGGTGTAATTACGTATTTTGAAGGAGGACCCATGGAGAGGGTTATTGGGGCCATTAATGATGATGGAATCACCTTTTTTTAACCACTAGTAATGAAAAAGGGAATATAATTCTTGTAACTCAGGTTCCATTAATGGGATATTCAGGAATCCTTAAGGTAAGAGAATTAATAATATTCCTTATATGTATTGGATAGACACGTTAATCCAAAAATAAGGGATATTTTGATTGATTTTATTAAGGATGGGTTCAACAAGATTCTTTATTTAGGTGTTTATTAGTAGATTATCCTTGGGACATTCTCTTAGAGATATCAAGGTCATTTGAAGGAATAACTAGCTAGGTCACCTAAGATGAAATTGGGTTAAACATACATGTTTATTATTCACTATAGAGGTTGTTTATATGTAATTGGATAAAAGGTTAAGAATATATGGCAGATCCTAAGGAACTATGTGGCTTAGTTTCCCTTCAGTTAGATGAAATAGTTTTTCAATTTAGATCAAATTAATTGTGAGTATATGGGAATTGTCCTAGCCATAGTGTATGCTCATTCTTATGAATGTAAATATCATTATATATATTGCTATTATTATTATGTTTATTTATTCATATCATATTATTATGGTCAAAAACTATTCATGTTCATATAGATTCATGCCTTTTTATAAGAGATATAGAGAATTCATGTTCATTCAAATGTATGTGTTATAATCTTGGACATTTGATTCCTAGTAGTATAGGTACATGTCCCATTATTATTGATGCAATGAATTTATATTCATATAGATTCATATACCATAATTATGGACATTGAGTTCATATTGTATTGGATGGAAGTCCTATTAATATAAATATTGATGATTCCTACAATTACTTTTTCCTATCCCGTTATTATTGATCATTAAGAATGAGCATGTGTATCATATTCTGATAGTATAATTTCATATAGTGAGTGTGTTATGATCTACCTATAGGGTGGTTCCTTATATCAATGGTTAGGAAAGATAGAGTCTAGGTAACTGTAATGAACTAAACTATTATAAATAAAACTTCCCTCAAATTTTTATTAAATGTATTATTATATAATATAGTTACCGAAAACACATCGAATTATTATATATTATTATTTCCATTTCATTAAAAATAATTTTATGTATCATTACCATTAATAATATATCTATTTAATAGTGATCAAATTATTATTATAAATATAGGGTTTTAACAAACCTAATTGTCCTAGAAAAAGGATGTGATGACCTTAACACATAGGATCGTACCCTATACATCCCATTTATCAGAGCTTCTGAGGGAGATAGCTTTTCTGGGATTTTTCTTTGACCAAGGCCATGATGAGATCCAATAATTTAAGCATGATTAAAATCTTTTATGAGAGAAGTTTAAGCTCATTGAGATCACAACACATACCATATTCGACAAACCACCCCATGAAAGTCCCACTATCGCACACCTTACCGTTAGGATGATTTCTAGTGTATTAAATGGATATGTAATAAGACCCTAGAAATACGAGTATGTATATTATTTTGTATTAAATAATGAATATATTTTTTTCCTATTATTTTTACTTTATAAATTGTTTTTATTTTGATTCAATAAAACATTATTATTATTTAATATTAAAATTCAATTAATAAATATTTTTTGATGAATTAATTAATCATTAAATTAAATAAAATATTAATAAAGTATTATTATTAAGTAACTTTAATTAAATATAAATGATCATATAATTTTTTTGATGTAAAATGTAATTTTTAAAAGGGTTTAAAAAATTATTAATGTAAAAAAATATGTCATTTATAATAAATGTTATTTTTTATTTTAAAAGTGAAAATTAAAATATTGAGAAAATTATTTAGATAAAATGAATTTTTTTTAGGAATTAGTACATCAAAATTATGCAATGATTAATTTTTCATAATTTTCCTGGATAATTGAATCTTCAGGTAAAAATTAAAAACAATATAAATTTACTTTGTGTTTTATGACATAATAATGAACCAAAAGTAATGTAATAAGTAATATAAATAGTATCAGTGACCAAATATATGTTTTAAATTTAATATTATCTGATTTTAAGTTTATTTTATTTATTTTTGAAGCCTTTATGAGTGATCAAAGATTTATATTATATTTTAATAATTGAAAATTGTTTCATTAAGAGTGTGGCTAACCTCAACATCCCTAAGGGTAATATTTTGAAAATTTTGGACCTTTTACGTATAAAATAATAAAAACCATTCCCCTTTTTCGGAAACCATGGGAAAAAAGTCATATGGGTTTTGGTTTTGGATATTTTATTATATTTAATCGAAAACCAAAATAATAAATAAATATCCCCCTTTTCATATATAAACCCACCAAATATCCCATTTATCTTCACTTAAAATACTCATAGAATGTCCTTCATATTTCCTCCTCTACCTAGAGTCATCCCAAGGTTTCCCCAAGCTTTCAAGAATCCCCTCTAAAGACTTTGGAGTCACACACTCAAGTAAGGGATTCTCACCTTCCTCTCCTCTATTCAATTCTAGCACTTTCTTTGGATTTTTTCATCTTAATTACAATAGTATATAATTTAATTCTATTATAAAAATACCATTCAGTCCAAAGTAAGTTATTTTAGTGAGGCATCATTTATAATCTCTCACTTTAACCTTTTTTCTAAGGTGTTACTATGTTGAAATTTAGTAAGGGATCCTCTACTCTACTCTCTTATTTACAAAGGACTACTTCTATGTTATGTATTTTGATTGTCATTGGATTATGTTCGGATATGATATTACCTATTTACCTTACTAAATAATTTATTTACAATTTATGAGATATTCCATTCACTCTCATTAAGCCTTCCAGTATCCTGTATGTACACCTATTACCTTGCTGAAATTTTGTAGGGATTCTTTTCTCAATTTATGTTTCTTCATTACCTCATGCCTTCTATTTACAAATTTATAATGTTAAGATATGATTTTACATGATTTTATTACTTCCCATTTTATTTTAAAATAATGAGAGATACATTTTTCCCTGATAAACCATTTTTAGTAATTTCCATGTAATGCCATTATGTTGCCGAAATTTCACCGCAATTTTATATGCCAAAAACAATTGTGTAGTGAATGATATACCCATTATTCTATCCAGGGTATTGAATTTTATGAATATATACATATATATTGGGAAATTACATGTATGAAATCCACATTACATAATCGTGGAATAAATTATAATGATGAATGAATCAATTTTTTATTATCTACATGGAACACTTAAGAATGACAATGAAATGATTGTGAAGGGTGAACCCAAATAGCACTCCAACGCATTCAATAATGTTTATTATCATGATACATCATGTGGGAATAAGGGTATAACTTATTTTTATGGTACTTTATCCACTATTAATTCTTGGATATTTTCCTTGACTTATGTTCATGATTCAGTGTTTTAAGTTATTGCCACATTTCCCATGTTATGATTGTCATGCTATATCATGCCTTATTTTTCATGTTACTTTTTTTTTCTAATTTATTTTTATATTGTATAACATGTATCACTTATGCCATGTTTATTCCATTAATATTATTTATATCTCACCCCTTTCTTATGTTTGTTCCCAGGTTATCCCATACAGTTTTATACTTGATGGAGTATTTTGAGCATGTTAAAGAAGTTTTCAAAAAATAATGTTAAGGAATTGTTTAATAATTTTATTGTATCCCGTGTTAAAGATGTTATGTTATGTACTTAATTCTGAAATACAGTATACTTATCGACCTTTTGGGATATATTAAGGGTAATTTTATTTAATAAATAAAGTATTAATGTCTAATAAAGAGCATGGTCGTTGTAGTTTCTAGCAAAATAAAATTTTGTAATTTTTAGTTTTAAGATTAGAGAATTCACGAGAAATCATTAGGGCTAAGTCTACGTATAATAAAAAATCCCAAAATTTTTTGTAAGTATTAGGTTAGTGGTTTGTTGAGAAAATAAATCCATGTCTGGATACTACCAATGTACGTGGTTATGGAACAAATATACATGGGAGTAATAACTCCGACAAGGTGTTTCAGGCCTGACTTGGGGTAACTTGGTACTGGAAAATGATCCTTACTACACACTTGGTTTGAAACTCCCAGGGGATATTATTTATTAATTTCTAAATATCCTTATGGAAAATTATTAAGGGAAAAAATTCCAATAATAATAATATATTTTAGGAAATATATAATGGAAAACATATATTGAGGCCCATAAAATCATAATTTAAGGAAATAAATTTAACATAGAAGTTATATCTTTAATTTAATTGGATTCTCCTATATGTGTTTAGTTGTTTAGAATACTCATCCATAATTTTCCATTTATTCTATCCAAATTAAAAAAATTTGAGAAATTGGGTAAACTATCAATGCGATGAGAAATGTGATTAATTCCCGAATGAGATACTCAATAAGATGGGTGGATTAATCTTATTTTTTTTCAAAATAATATCTTAGATTACTCAAGTTTTTAATAGAAACTTGGATCAGGGAGAGCGCTAAGAACCCCTAAGAGAGAACAAGCCGCAATCGATAGCTTCCTGCGACAAAGGCCTCCTACATTTAATGGATCATATGATCCATTAATCACAAAACAATGGATCTACTCTATTGAGAATATATTATCCATACATTATTATTTTGTGTAAGGAAAGGTTCTACTAGCTATTTATCATATAGAGTGAGAAGCTGATCAGTGGTGGAAATTGATCAAAATTAGAAATCATGAGGAAGATATCGAATCGTGGAGTCGAAATAATTAAAGAAAAAGTTTTTGGATAAATATTTTTCTCACACTCTCTAAATTAAAATGGAGTTGGATTTCCTCACCCTCAAGAAAAAAGATGAAAAATATATCAGTGTGTATGAGGAAGAAATCTCAAGACTTGCATGATATGCCTCTATCTTTGTCCTTACCCCCGAATAAAGGTTTGATCACTTATTTGGTGGGATGAAACCTATTATATAAAAATCCTTGATGATCCCTGACTTTGATAGCTATGTGGAAATTGTATGATATGACCTCAATGTTGAAATGGAGATTAGATAATCCCAATGGAATTATAAGGATAGGCACTAGAAAATGGATTTTAGTTCTAGCGGTCCGATAGAGAAATATAATAGTGATAAGAAATTTTAACACCTCAATTATCAAAGGTGAGGAAAGAATAACCCAAGAAATTACCTATGGGGGATGAATAAATTCTTTACCTGTGGGAAGGGAAGACACCTAGATAATAATTTCCAATAGGAAAAACCCTCTAATGCGATAGAGGAAGGGAATTCTCCTGTAAACCCTCATTGCATCGTTCAGTTCTACAACTTCAAGGAACCATGGATCTTTTCAAACCAATTACATTAGCCATGGGTTTTTTAGGCAACCAAAAACCTAATTTTTAGCATGGGAGATATTTTTCCATCACTGCCGCTGAAGTGAATCATGACAATGAAGTGGTTACAAGTATGTTAATTATTCATTCCAGAAAAATGAACATACATTTTTATTCTATTTATACACATTTCTTCATATCATCAACGTTTAATAAATCTAATCAAATACTACCATAAATCACGAAAGTAGAGATGTTGGTGAAAATGGAAAATGGGGAAATTATTACATCCCACGTATATATCTTCTCCCCTATCATAATTTGTGGGATAAACTTTCCATCAAAAAATTTCAAACTACCTTTGGGAGAATTTGATTCAATTATTGGTATGGATTGGCATTCCCTATATAGAACCAACCTAAATTTATGCAAGAAGAAAATCAATCTCTATATGGAGAATCGACCCCCTATTATGTAAAAGTGCAATGTGGAGGATGAATATTATTTAATACCATCATCTTAAGTAAGGATACTATTTCCCCATAAGAAAGAATGTCTAGATAAAATTATAGAATCCAAGGAAGGGATAACCCTCAAACACATTCCTATTGTGAGGGAATACATTTATGTGTTTCCCTAATAATTTCCAAGTCTTCCTACTAGAAGGGATGTTGAATTTTTAATTGATATTATAACTATGATGTTAGCAATATCCAAGAATCTATATAGGATGGTTGTTGTGGAACATGAGAAGATAATGACAAAAATACATGATAATATAGATAAATTGTTTATACGGATAATTTCTTTACCATAGGGTTCACTCGTGCTCTTAATCAAGAATAAGGATGGATCAATTTTCCTTCGCATTTATTATCATGAGCTCAACAAGATCACAATAAAGACATAGATTCCTGTACCAATGATTCATGACATATCCAATTAGATAAATGGAGTATAAAACTTCTCTAGGGTGGATCTTCGGTTGGGATATTATCAATTAAGGGTAAAGAAGGAATATATCCCCAATACCAGTTTTTGTATAAGGTATGAGCACTGTTAGTTTATAGTGATACCATTTAGACTCAATAATGCTCTAGTAATCTTCATGGATTTAATGAAAAATGTATTTAGATATTACCTTGAAAAATTTGTTTTAGTATTTATAGATGATATCATTTTATACTTCAAAAAAAAAGAGTATAATGAGGTGCATTTGAACACTGTGCTACAGACCTTACGAAAGGACAAGATTTATATCAAGGATTGAAAGTGTTACTTTCGTATGAAGGAAGTCTCATTTTTGGGGAATATCATCACAATAAATGAGATATCTGTAGATCATTCAAAGACAAAAGTAATAGAAGGATGGACAAGGACAAAATCAGGGATATATATCCATAGTTTTCTTGGGATAGTTGTTTATTATATCTAATTTCTTTGAAATTTCTCATGATTGTAAAACCCACTTACCAAGATAACATATAAGGGATTCATGTTTTCATGAAATGATGGATGTGAAGAAATTTTCAAGGAGTTAAATTGAGGCTTATCACTACACCTATGCTCACACTACCCACAAGTGGAGATATTTTTATAGTATTCTCTGACGAATTGATGAAAGGATTGGACTGCGTATTAATGAAGAAAGAAAAATTAATTTCATATGTCTCAATGTACTTAAAAGTTCATGAGAAAAACTATCCCACACATGATCTGGAGTTGGAAGAAATGTCATTTTCATTGAAAATATGGTGAGATTATCTCTATGGGGAGTAGTGTGAGATATATATAGATCATAAGATCCTTAAATATATAATCACCTAGAAATAGATTAATATGTTCCAAGGATGATGGTTAGATCTGATCACTGACTACAACTACTAAATTCACTACCATCCTAGTAAACTGAATAAAGTGGGAGATGATCTAAGTAGAAAGGATCCAATAATTTTTTCTTTCAAGATAATTTAAAATGATCCAATATTCTTATAATTTATGAGGATGGACATGGGAATCATAAAGTAAAGAACATTATAAATCCTTTTACAATTATTTCTCAACCATCACATCTTGAAAGGATAAAGGATTCTAAAAAAGATGATTTGGGAATTTAGAAAAATTATAATCTATAAGAAATTGTAAATACTACGAGAACAATGTTAATGAAGAAGGAATTGTGAGATTTGGTTCAACACTATGTGGTCTAGAAAAATCCTATGTTAAAGAAGTAACTATTGGATGAAGAACATAGTTTGACTTTCTCCAATTCTTTTAGGAAACACAATGATGTATCTAGATCACCGAGAGAATTATTGGTGGGAAATAATGAAGAAAGAGATCGCCTAATATATATCAATGTGCTTGGTTTTTCAGCAAGTGAAGGTTGAAAGGCAGAAGTCTTAGGGGATGATAAAACCATTACCATTAACAACATTGAAATGGGAAAAAATCACCACCGAATTTTTCACCATAATTCTGAAGACATCCAAGTAAAATAGTTCTATAGTTATTGTTATGGATCAACTTACAAAATATTCACAATTAAATTTCATTCAAGAGGATTTTTCACTAGATAAATTTTCATAGATATATATCAGAGAAGTGGTGTGGATGCATGGATTACCACTATCAATTTTCTCTGATCGAGATCCACGATTCACCTCTATGTTTTGGAAAACTATCCATTATGCTATAAAAAATAAGTTGAACTTTATTATGGATTATCACCCTCAAACTGATGGCCAATATAAGAATACTATCCAAATAATTGAGGATATGTTTAGAGCATGCTCAATTGAATTTAATGGAGGATGAGACCAAAATCATTATTTGGATGAGTTTTCTTACAATAATATTATCCACTAAATAATTCAAATGAATCCCTATAAAGTAGTTTATGAGAATAGGAGTAAAACTCCTGCATGTTGGGAGAAATTGGAGAACAAAAACATCGAGGTTGTGAAATGGTTGATGAAATGGTAAAGAATGTTAAAGCTATTCAGTAGCACATCAGCTACCCAGAGTTTGCAGAATAGTTATGAAAAAATCATTGATTAGACATAGTGTTTTATGTTGGAGACATTTGATTACTCCACGTATCTCTATGAAATTTAGTGATGAGATTTGAGAATAAGGGAAATCATACTACAAGGTACATCATCCGTTTTGAGATACTTTATGGCATCAGATCAGTGACCTATCGACTATCACTCCCCCCAAACTAACAACTAGTGCATGATTTATTAAATATATATCCCTGGATAAAGTACATACCATAACCCTCAAATGTACTCAACACTATGATGGTACCATTGGAAATTAAACATTCCTATGAGGAGTAGCCAGTGATGATCTTAGATCATAGAAAAAAGTTATAAGAAATAAGACAATGTCCGTAGTCAAAGAGTTGGGGAGAATCTAAAAGTTTTAAGTAACAATGTGGGAACTTGAAGAAGTGATGAAACAGAGCTACCCTCAACTTTATTAATGTATGAAAAGAAATTTTTTATGGATAACTTTTTTAAGGGGGAATATTGTAATAACCCTATCTTTTATAAATAAAATTCTCCTTTCTTTTTTATTAAATGTGTTATTTTATAATATGGTTATAGAAAAAATGCACTTATTTTGTATTATTATTACTATTAGAGTTAAAATACCATCATGTATCATTACTGTCAATAATATATCCATTTAAAATTGATCATATTATTTGTATGAATATGGTGTTTTAACAAATCCAATTGTCCTAGAAAAAGGATGTGATGGACCCACCCAGTATGATCATAACCAATGAATTCCGTTTATCAGAGCTTTTGAGGGAGAAATAATTTATAGCCTTTTCCCCTGACTAAAAACAAGATGAGATCAAATAACATAATAATGACCCAAATAGTTTATGGGAGAATTTTGTGCTCATCGAGATCACGACCAAACAATGTTTGCCGAACTGCCCAATGAAAGTCCCACCATCATGCACCTTACCCTTACAGTGTTTGCTTGTGTGTTAAAATTATCTGTATCAATATCCTCAAAATATGAGTGTGTATATTTTAATTATTGAAGAATGAATATATTTCCATCGAATTATTATTACATTATAAATGATTTTTATTTTGATTCAATAAAAGCAAAAATAGTATTTTTGGTTAATATTCAAATTAAATTAATAAATATATTTTTATAAATTAATAGATCATTGAAATAAATAATATTTTAATTAAATATTATTATTAAATAATTTTTTTTAATATAAATTATCACAAAATTTTTATGAAGTCAAAGGTAATTTCTATAAGGGTTCAAAAATATATTATTATAAAAAATCCTATTATTTAAAATAAATGTAGATTTTTATTTTAAAAGAAAAATTTCACATATTTATAAAATTATTTAAATATAGTTAATATACTTTTTTTAATTAGGTTGTTTAAATTATCCAATGGAGAATTTTTCATAATTTTTTGAGATACTTTAATTTTTGATTAAAAATTAAATAAAATAGAAATATACTTTGGGTTTTATAACATCAAAGTGACCCAAAAGTGCAGTAATAAGTAATATGAATATTATCCATGACCAAATATATGTTTTAAATTTAAAAAAAATGTTATTTTTAGTTTAGTTTATTTATTTTTATAGCCATTATGAATCCTCCAAGACTTATAGTATATTTTATGATTTTTAAATCAATTATTCAAGAGTGTGACTCACCACCACATAACCAAGAGAAATATTTAAATAATTTCATCCCTTTAACTTAAAAATAATAAAAAACAATCCCATTTTTTAAAACAATGTTAAAATAACCTTGTGATGGTTTGTGGTTTTGGATATTTAATTATATAGAATCTGAAACAAAAATAATAAAAAATATCACCCTTTTCCTATATAATCCCTCCCAAGATCCTATTTCACTTCACTAAAATCCTTAGTGAACGTACATAACCATACCTCCACTAAGTATTGTCCTCACAAGGGCCCCCAAATCTTCTATGAAGCCCTCCCAAACCTTTGTAGTCACACACTCAAGTAAGGGATCCTCACCTTACTCTCGTCTTTTCAATTCAAGAACCTTTTTTGGAATTTGTATTCTTAATTGAAATTTCCTATAATTTAATTAATTTTTAAAAAATCCCATATGTTCCAAAAAAATTTATTAGAGTGTGGTATCATTTATTATATCTCACTTTGATGTTTTTCCTAAGGCGTTACTCTGATGAAATTTAGAAATTGATCTTCCTCTCTCCTCTCTTATGAAGCACTCAATTTCTATTACATCATTTAATATTCATTTGATTTTTATGGGATATGATATTCCATAATCCCATTACTAAAAATTTTAGGTATAAATAATGATATCTCCCTTTCACTCTCACTAATACTCCCATGATCCGTTATGTACATCTGTTACTATGCCTAAATTTCATAAGGATTCTTTTTTCTATTCGTATTTCTCCATTCCCTTATGCCTTCTATTTCCAAATATATAATGTTGATATATGGTGTTACATATCCCTATTACTTACCATTATGAAAAAAATAATGATATTATTATTTATCTCTTGTCAACCATTTTTATAAATTTTTATGTGACGCCATTTTGTTGCCTAAAGTTTCACCACAATTTTCCATTCCGAGACTATTGTGTAGTGAATACCATACCAATTATTCTATCAAGCATATTAATATTTATGCACATATATTTATTTATTGAGAAAGTACATGTATTAAATCCACATTCCATGATCAGGGAATAAATTATTATGATGAATGAATCCATGTCATATGATATATAAGGATCACTTAAGGATTAAAATAAAATGATTAGGAGGGGTGCACCCAGATAGCCCTCCATTTCATTATGTAATGTTATGTATCATGATATTTCACATTGGGAAAGTTGTGTAATTAATTAATTTATGGGAATTTTTTCACAATGGAGTCTTAGCAGTTTATCCTTGACCTATGTTCTTGATTTTTTGTTTTAAGTTGTTGGCAAATTTCTCATGTTATGATTATCATGCTATATCATGATTTTTTATTAATCTTAATTTTGTTCATCCTTGAAATTTTTGATGGTATAACATGTACCAATTGTTCCATATTGATTACTTAACTAGGATTTATATCACACCACTACCTTCTTTATTTCCCCAGGTTATCCCATCTAGTTTTATGTTCGAAATAGTATTTTGAGCATGTTAAATATGTTTTCAATACAACACGTTAAAAAATATTTTAATAATGTTGTTATATCCCATGTTCAAGATGTTATATTATTTACCAAATTCCAAAAGTCACTATACTTACCAATCATTTGGGTTTTGTTAAGTAAAATTTTATGCAATAAATCTAGTATTAATGTTTAATAAAGAGAAGGGTTGTTATAAGAACCATATGGATTCTCTTCGTATGATAGATTCTTTCACCATCAGTGGTAAACGATAGGGGAGTGGTATTGGGTTTTATAGTGAATTTATTATCACAAAATGGAATGATATAATCTCTCTCATGATGTAAAATCTGTGTTTATTTATTTATCACATAAATAATCGTATATTGTGATTTATATCAGGGGGCCCATTGGTGGTTTCTCAATGGGTCTTATTCTCACACCCTATACATGAACCCTAGTGGACAAAAAGACCATATATTTGGTATAAATGATAATACTCATGTTGTACAATTGATCTAGAGGGAGGTTCTTGATGTGGCATGAAGACAAGACTAAATAACGTCTCAAGATTTTATAGATTACTATTTATTATATATATTTTCTTTTTCTTTGTACATAAAAAACAAATGATGAAATTTTCATGATGTTTAGTTGTGGGATCTGCATTGATCTTTTGATATATTATAGTGAATGTTTATTTTATTATGGTCAATGTTTTATAATAATTCCATCTTATTTCTTGATATGTGATTCAATTTTTTTGTATATTTATTATGATTAAACGAATATTATATTGGGAAAATAGTCTCCCAATTATATAGATTAGAGCCTCACTCCTAGATTATAGCCTATGGTATATAAGGAGGTGTTCATGTGTCTAGTTGTACCTGATCTAGTTAATATTAGATGTTTTATATTATATTTTCCCCATTAAATATATAAATCTTTTATACATTAAATATAAAAATCTCTAATTCTACCTAAACAAATTTTTTTATTCATGAGTTATTTTACACCAATGAATATATATAATGCTCATCCAATATACAATACCCTTGATTCAAAATATGATATATTGACTTATTTCACTTTCAACTCCTTAAGCTAATTATATATATATTCTTATAAATAAAAATATGTATGGAGATAAAATATTAATCTATGAATTTATATCAATTAAAATTAACATTAATAAGGATATATATTAATTAAAATTCCAAGGTTTATGTTTAATTTCTTTATAATCTGTATGAAAAATATATAATAGGTAAGTATCGTGAATTATATAAATTTTTAGTAAAGATTTTATTGGATATTGAATGACTAAAATGACAACCCCTTTATATCATATCTATTTTGGGTTCATGATTTCTATTTAAGCAACTGTTGAGCCTAATTACGTATTTTTCTTGGGAGATAGTTATTTTGGTGAATAATCTTGTCAATTATGTAAAATATACCTATAGGATAATTATGAGAATAATATATTTACATGATTCATTTAATAATTCATCTGAAATTTATTTCCCCGAACACCATTCCATTAGTTTCATCCAACCAAGTGAAATATAATTATTAAAATTATATGCAATGAATTAACTACTAGGATATCCTAGATTTCATATATTCCAGTGACTAGATAATCCATGGATACATGATATTAAAAAAGTCCAACATTTAGGATGATTTCTATCTTGGTGAATGTTTTAGTTATAATAAATCAATCACCTTAATATTTTATAATGTTTTTACATATTTAAATTCTAGGTATACTTAAAAAATTATATATATCATACAAAAACTATGTAACTTCCCGGTTCCGGGTGCCGCCTAGAGGCACCCCGTACCCGGTTGGTCACATGGACCGAAGCGCATTTCCCCAAATGCTAGAGGCTGCCGAATAGCAGCAAGGACCTTGGGTGTGATAGTGTGGAAACTATTCCCTCATGGAAGAGTAACATAGTGGAAGTAAAACAGATAAAAACTGCAGAAACAGAAATAATACCATAAAAAAGTAAACAGCAACACCACTGAAGGAAAAAAACTGGAGCACATAAATATATGATGCATGATACATATGTCTTTGAAAGCATCCAAACAATTTACAAAGATGAAATAACGTAATAACCCAAAGTAAAAAATAAAATAGATAAACTCCACCAACATCGTAAGCCTAAGCTTGGTCCCATGCTCTCCAACTCTACAACAATCAAGTACCTGAAGTAGAAGGGTTCTTTCCCTTATCTACACCTGAAGCAATATAATCTGTTTAGGCCCAAAAGAATGTCCCAAACAGGGTTTGAGACTAATCCTAGTAGGAAACCACCCAAGTATCTGTGCCTAAACGTCCGTGAATATATATGGAAGGAAATAACAAAATGAAGCAGTAAACAAGGAATTACTCAAGTAAACAATCCTACAGATTCATTTCATTCAATTTAATATATCATGTACGAAGATAATCACCAACAGTTAACCCTCTGGAAAGTAATCACAGCCTAACCCATATGGTTCAACCAAACAACACAAGCAATGCTCTGGGAAGTACACAAAATATAACCCCTCTTGTTAACCTTTAGGGAAGACTCTCCGAGGATGTACTCACCATCAATTCCCCTTGTGGTCTTTTATCGGTAACTAATAGGAACTAAAAGAAAGCACTCAACATCCAATTACCCATGTGTCCCATATCAAGGAAACTATAGATACTTTGAGGGAGCACAAAGTCAATCCCCATATGGTCTCTCAATGTAAAAGTAAATAGAAACTCTGGAGATGCCCTCAACATCCAGTCTCCCTCTAGTCTACTACACCGTGTTCTCATGGACCTATGTAAGTCAACCGTGAAAAATGATGTAAAGGTATCCAAAGTAAACCTCAAGAACTACATGGATAAATAATCTACAACATACCACACTATGTCCGATAATAATTACTCTACCATTACAATACTAGGCATGCAAGGCAGAGCAACCAAACAGATGAGCTAGACCAAACCGTCAAAATAAGAAAACATGGGAAAACATCCATAGCATGGAAAATTTAACCCCATTCATAAAAAATTAACCATTATCCAAACAAACAAGGTATCATAGGAAAAAATATGGCTAAAAACCAAAAACACGCAATTCCCAAAACAAGGTATTTGGCACTTTTGCACATATAACTCAAAGACTAAATACAGAAAGGCACAAAACACCTACCTCAGCTTCATGAGATCGATATACGTGAACCTCAGGCCTTGAATCTCCCTAGAAAGTCATAGATCGTGGTGATTCCAACACAATCAACGACAGTCAATTCAGAGAATGGACGATGAGTCGGGGGCTCAGATAAGATATGTGGCCATACAGACACTCTGGTATGAGACAGGTCATGAAGAAGATGGGTCTTCCCATTAGACACAACCCTGGTCTATTTAATGAAATAAAAATAAAGTACATGCTGTGTTATTTAAAAGTACAGGACATGTACTTTCTTTATCTGTCCTCTAATTTAGGTGGTCTGTAGGTCAACACACACGACAATGTACTCGGCCGTTACACGAATGGTACACGGTCACCCGCAGCAACCAGGTACACGGTGTGTACATATAATTACACATCATGTACTCTTGAAATTTCAAGAAATAACTCTTTTCTAAAAAAATAGTCCGAAAGAAAACATACCTGAAAAGAAGATCCTGGTTCTTACAAACTTCCCCCCTTAAATAATGTTATCCCCTAATTTCCATAGAAATACGGTCTAGAAGAAGAATCCTCAAACAGCTTCGGCCATTGTGATCGTACATCAGCCTCGCTCTCCCAAGCCTCATCTTGTACTCGCCCTTTCCTTTATAGCACTCATACTAGAGGAATAGACCGGCCACAGACAACCACTGCACTTCGATCAACAATATCGATAGGACGCTCTTCGAACGAGGAGTCTACCTCGATATCAACCTCCTCAGGTTGGAAAATATGAGACGAGTCTGAGAAGTAATGTCGATGTTGAGAAACGTGGAAGACATCATGCATAGCCCGATACCTATGATGTAACTGTAACCGATAGCCAACTAGACCGACCCTTTACAAAACCTCAAACGGCCCGACGTATCTCAGCAAAAGAATTCATTGTCTTCTAATCCTCCGGTGTCCCAACCTCGGAGTGAAACATATGAAAACCAAATCCCCATCCTTGAACTCCAGAGGTCATCTCTGTTGATCAAAATAAGACTTATTTCTTGACTGTGCAGTATCCATCCTCTTCTAAATCAACTATATCTGCTCTGTGGTCTCCTGGACAAGACGAGGTCCCAACATAGCTGCCTCTCCTTCCTCCAGCCAACATAAGGGTGATTGGCATGACCTACTGTACAAATCCTCATAAGGTGCCATCTGAATAGTTTCTTGAAAACTATTATTGTAGTTAAACTCCAAAAGAGGTATGGGATTATCCCATGAACCTCCAAAATCCAAGATGCATACTCGAAGCATGTCCTCATGCACCTGAATTGTACACTTGGACTGACCATCTAATTGGGGAAGGTAAGCTATACGAAGTAGTACCTGGGCACCCGAAGCCCTCTATAGTCCCTGCTAGACCTGAGAAGTAAAACATGCATTCCTATATGAAACAATGGAGTGTGGAACCCCATATAGAAGTAAAATCTCTCTGATGCACAACCTTACTACCTAATCAACACTGAAGGTATCCTTGATCGGCAAGAAGTGAGAAACCTTTGTGAGTTTGTCAATGACAACCCAAACGACATCATTCCCTCGAGGCGACCTCAGAAAACCTGTCACGAAATCTATTGAGACATCATTCCATTTCCACTTGGGAATGGGTAACTACTAAAAAAGCCCTTCAGGTCGCTGATGCTCCACCTTCACCAGATGATTGGTGGAACACCTCATAAAAAACCCTGAAACATCTCTCTTCAAACCTGTCCACCAATACTGATGGTGTATATAATGATACATCTTGGTTACACTAGGATGAACTGCCCAAACTACATAATGAATGTCCTACATCAGTTCCTCATGGATGTCTGTTGAAACCCATACGCACCCCTGGAAATGATAGATCCCATCCTTGCCTATGGTTCATCCCAGAATAGGTTCCTCTCCTTTCATACTATCCTATAGGACTAGGCTTTCAAAATCTGATAGATGCCTCATTCGCACCCGATCAAGTAGAGTAGAGGTAACAACTATATAAGAAAGGAAATTCTTCCCCTGTCTGTCAGGAACCACCAAATCCATATCAGAGAATAGAGCCATAAGTAGACACTCACTACTGGCCTCCTGAACTGCGTATATCTAATTCCTCCGACTCAGCGCATCAGCCAATGTGTTTCCCTTCCCAAGTGTGTAGGCAAGCTCAAAGTCAGTAGATTTAAGGTACTCATCCCACCATCCCTGTCTCAAATTCAGGTCATGGTGAGTGAAGATATACTTGAGACTTTTGTGGTCGGTGAAAACCACACAATTCTCTCATAGAACGTAGTGTCTCCCACAACATAATGCATGAACGACTGAAGCAAACTCGAGATCGTGTGTCGGGTAATTCCTCTCATGTAGCCTCATCTGATGAGACCCATATGCAATGACCCCTTATCCATGTATAAGCACTGCTCCTAGAACGATACCTGATGTGTCATTGTAAATAGTATAAATCTCTCCTTACTCCTGGAAAAACTAGTATCAGTGATGAAATCAACCTCCCTTTAATATCCTGAAAGGATGACTCACAAGAATCTAACCACAAGTACATCACACGCTTATTATTCAGGCCCTTTAGTGGCACTAATAAGCGTGATAATTCCTATATGAAACGTATTTAGTAACCATCCATCCCTAGAAAACTCTACACCACAATGAATTTCTTTAGATGCTCCCAGGAAACTACTTCCCTCACATTCTTTGGGACTACTGATATTCCTGTCTCTGAGATAACATGACCCAAGAAGTGAATCTAGTCCATCCAAAAGTGGAATTTTGAGAGAATAACATATAACTGTTTCTCTCTTAGTGTACTCAAAATGATCTCAAGATGTGTGGCATGGTCGTGTCGAGTGCGAGAGTACACCAAGATATCGTCAACTAAGACTACCATGAAATAATACAAGTATGGATGGAAAACTCGGTTAATCAGTGTCATGAAAACTGTCAGTGTGTTTGTGAGACCGAACGGCCTAATCACATACTCATATAGACCATACCTACTTCAAAAGGCTGTAAGAGGTATATCAGATGGTCTAAAACATCACTGATGATAACCAGACCTCAATTAAATCTTCTAGAACACCCGAGCTCCTTGAAGCTGATCAAATAGATTGTCAATCCTCGAAAAGGGATATTAGTTCTTGACCGTGAACTAGTTCAACTTCCGATAATCTAGACAACATCTAAGGTTACTTTCCACCTTCATCAAAAACATAAAAGGTGAACCCCAAGGAGAAGTACCGTGTGGGATGAAACCCTTTTCCTACATCTCCTCCAACTGCTTCTTGAGCTCCTGTAACTCTAGTGTAGCCATTCTATAAAGAGTAATAGACACCGTTGCTGGTCCTATCATGAGATCAATAGAAAATTATACCTCTCAAACTAGAGGAAAACCTGAAAAGTACACTGTAAAGATATCCCTAAAATGACCGACCACTAGAGGAATGTCCAACTATGAAGTCCCCTGGTCATCCAGATATAGACTGGTAAACTGGGCTATAACTCCTCCCAACCCATGATGCTTGGTTCCTACTCTGATTTCATGGACATCCCATTCTCCCTTATAAGTAAATTTTCCTCCCTCTAGTGATGTGAAACTCACCCTATGATGATATTAGTCGAAAAAATCTTGAAAGGAAACTAACCAGTCCATTTTGAGAATGACACCATAGCATGTCATCTCTAAGACATAGAGGTCCTAGAAGAACTAACACCCACCAAACTCATGAGGGAACTCCTTGAATGAACGTAAAATCATCATTTTTTCCCCAACAGAGTGTCCAGCGTGAAGACATCAATAGACGTAAGGATATAGATCCCAAGGCCCTCCACAAATACAATAGATATAAAAATATGGGAAACCCTTATATCAAAAAGAGTAGAATCAAAAACTACGGAAACTAGAACCGTACCTAGTACTATAGAGGGTCTAGGATCCTGCTACTACTGTGTCTTCTCCACTGTAAGAGCCTGGCTTATACCACGACCATGTGACCCTGCCTGACCACCCTGTGCTGATTGACCCTGTTTTTGCTGAAAGCCTACCGACTGGCTGCCACGACCATGCCCCCCACCTCAGCCTGAATGGCTTGATGAACTCCAGTTTCCCGACTGGTGAGAAACTATTTGTTCTTCTCCTAAATGTAGGGTCATAGAAGAAATCTGATCACCAGCTGCTAGTGAGAAAAAGACATAATTGCAGAAGATGAACCATCTTTCCCCAAGATCGACACTACACTGGGTCTCTCGGGCAATGTGGCCTTGTATGCCCACTCTTCCTGCACTGGTAGCATACCACCAAGCTACCAGAAGAAGTATCATACATACTAAGATCTTTAGACATAGACTCCTTGTGGCACTTCTCACAGTCAATCAGATCGGTACAAACTCCGGATGCCGAGCCTCCCTGGCTCACCGCTCTAGAATCCCTCAGATTTTGATCCGTGATCAGTTCCTAGTTTACTATAGAAGTAATGGAAGTCAACCTGAATATGTTTACATGAGATCAGTTTTTGTGTCTGAGACCATCCTCAGACATCCTTTCAATGAATAACTCATCACCTCCTGGAATGGGTGTGAAGCACTGCAGCTCTATGAAGCGAGAATAATACTCCATAACAGAAAGAGTACCCTGATCCAGACTCATGAACTCTCAGGCTCGATCGGCCCTCAAAGTCTCCGGGTAGATGTAATCATAGAAGGAACACTATAACTCATCCCAAGACATAACCTACTGGCATCCCGCCTGTGTGATAACATCCCACCATCTATTGGCAGTGTCCCGTAGCATATAAGTAGAAAGCTTCACCCTCCACTCTGGTGGCATCTCTAGATGGTCGAAGATAGTAAGAATGACTTATATCCATGATTCTACAGCCTGAGGTCCTCTGTGTTGAAATAGTTGGTTCCCAAGACCCAACTATTTAGTTATTTTTATTACCATTTTGTGTATACAGTTAGCTATGCATGATTTCATCTTATCATTATAGTGTATACCTTTCTATGTCAACCATTGAAATGGTAATTTCCAAAGGTTAATTGTTGCATTGAATGGTTACAGAAGTTCCTTGGATATAATGAGAACCTCTAGATACTATTACATTAACCACAAATATATGTTCTATGGTCTAGATACATCTTACCGATTGGTTGTCACTACAGTGACAATCCTTATCTCTTCAGGGGCCATGATGGGTTTCTAGATCTCGCTTTTGGTTTGTGAATACTATTCACAACTGTCGGGGTAAGGGCCTAGAGGGTCACACACAATAGCATATTCAAGAATCTACCCTATTCAATTGAATAGAAGTTTTGGACATAGTGGGCCCCGCTACAGGGGTTCCAGATTTGTCCAAAGATAAACGATCACCAATACAATAAATAAATTCATATTATTCGAGTTTAGAATAATAAGTATTGAATTTATTTATTAAATGTATTTATGAGTTTTAAGTATGTACATGAAAAAATATTAATTGACGAATATTAAAATTTTCAGGGTTCAATTAATATTTAAGGGAATGACGAGTCTAGTTAATGACTAAATTATTATCATGTAATATATTTCAATATATTAATAGTAAGTGATAATGATATTTATGACTCATTTTAGTAGTCATAAAATTTCATTGATTGCGTGTTAAGTATTTGGGGGTCGGGTTGGCATTTCCGGGTAATTAATTAACCACTATAAATATTAGAGGAGATGAAATTTCTAATTACTATTCAAGGAGATTCTCTCTCCTATCCTCTCTCCCACACTCTAGAGAGAGATTCTCTGGATCCATGGAGCTCGTATGGAGATCTCTATCGGGCACCGCTAGCGAAGCGTTGCGGTGATCATTGGAACGTCGAAGGCATCATCGGTATTCTGCGCTAGCACCGGGACAACGATGAACGGTGTTCTCGTGGATTCCATGAAGTGGATGTGGACAATCTAGAGGAATTCGGCTTCAGATTCTTTGGGCAATGATCACCAACGATGAGCAGACATCGTGTGCAACTTCCGAATTAAATCAGGTATTTTTACGGTTTATTTTGATCTTAAAACCCTTCACGTGTGGTCCCCGGCTTTGACCGGGCTGCTCTGCACCGACGTCGACATGTTCACGTCGAATGTTGGTGGATTTTTTTTAAAAAAACCATATGTTTGGGGCCTCCACTGCATGCCCGATTCGAACAAGTGGTATCATAGCGATGTGTTATGATTTTGAGCTAAGAAAAATTAAATTTTCATTAAAATATGATGATGGCATCATTATAGTCCCAATGCCTCAAACTGCATTTGAATCCGATATTGGATGACCCATCTGCGGTTATCTGAAGTTAAAAATCAGAATTAAACCGATTGTTTTTGATCACCGGGTGGACATCCAATTATCAAAATAGTTTTTTATGATAATAATTTTATTATTATAATATTATATTATTATAATATTATATTATTATAATGTTTTAAATTTTCTAGTCTAAATATCGAATTTTAAAAAAATTATTAAATGGAGGGGAGACCTGCTTTGATGGTCTCTAACTTTATTTTAAAAATATAAAAAAGTACTAAAAGACTTAAGACTTTTATTTCATACAAAATGGGGGGGGGGGTGATGACCTACATGTACAGGTCGTGAAATTTTTTTTCGAAGGAGGGGTGGACCAGCCTATCAAAAAAAAATTCATTGGGGGGCCGAACGACCCCCCACTAGTCCTTTTTACCCATGAAACCAATGCCACCCCAACAACAAGGGCACAACCAGATGCTTCTCGATTGTCCTGGCCACCTCTCCGCACATGGGCCTCCTCCCATACGACCTCCCACGTCGGCCGCTCCTCCCCGTGAAGACCCAGCAGCAGCAATGCTTCACCTCCCTCCCAAGGAGCCTCCGCACCCAGACAAGGCGCTGCCTCCCTTCCCCGCGACATCCTCCTCTGAGCCCGCACGTAGCCCTACACCAGCAAGCCACCTGGACCACCTCTTGTCCCAGCCATCTGGTCTACCTCCCATAGCAGGTCTTGGCGCCGCCCCAGCGACCAGTAAGCATCCCGACCAGATTCCCACAAGCAGGCGCAACTGCCTCCTCCCGCACCTCTACTCCACTAGGCCAGCCGACCCTTTCCCAGACCGCTGCACCGGCACCCTGCGGTGCCCCTACTATCCATGGACAGCCCTGCTAGGATGCCTCCATCCACTCGAGTCCTCCGGCTTCAGCTGCCCTCCGCAGCGGAAGAACCAATGTGACACCCTATCGCGGCTTCCTTCTCCCACTGGTATGCATAAAACCATTGGTGCCTGTAAGAAGTCACGACATCCTGGTTCAGTCCAGCGCACCATGTGACAGCAAACTTCGACCGCCGCCCGGTCCTCCTAGTAGGCAGGTCACCTACACTGTCTCGAAACAGACTTGGGCGGGTTTGCCCAGCCTAGAACGGGCTCAGGCGTACCTGCCCATCTCGGAACGCCCCTGCCCGAGGTCATTATCTCTTGGACTGGGCCTACGCCGGTTTTCCCAGACCCACACAGGCCCTGCCTGATGTTTTGAGTGCCCGGGTGTTTTAATTTAATCAAAAATTAATTAAAATAATTAATTTAATTACTGTTGTTAATTAAATTAATTTAATACTAATTTTTGGTTATTAAAATTTTGAATCGGTGTAATTAATTTAAGTTTGAATTTAATTAAATTAATTAATTAATTTAGAATTTTTATTTATAAAATTAAATTAATTAATAGGGACCAAACGACATTAAATGGAATTAAAAATTAGAGTGAAATTTTTAATTCAATAAAAATTCCCACAATTTTAATTTTAATGAAAGTTTAAGTTTTTTAATTCTGCATTTATTTAATATGCCTGGGTTTAATGCTTATATTGCTGATCATGAGATGGAGTCTGACCAATGCGTGTCTGGTGGTTTATTTATTTATTTATATATTTAATTATTCTATGTGGTTTTTTAATAATTATTTTAAATAAATAAAAAGGCGATATGTGTGTAGTCTCAAGTCGTTATATGTATGGGGGTCCGCCCGCCAATTCTTAGAGTTGTATATTTATACCCCGAGAACCCCTCGCCTGTGTGCGACGACCATTGTATAATAAAGAGATGACCAGTGATGCATTTCACACCAAGTGATGGCGACACACCATACATGAGTAAGATTCATTGAATGAGCATACATCACTATTCAAGTTGCAAGCCACACGACTAAATATATTTACCCATAGGGTTTTGGTTGGTCTGTTATTCACTCAATGGATTAACCAATAGTACCAGCTCCTGATAAAGTGTTCATTTTATTTTTTGCATGGTTTATCATTTTTTTTCATGTGTAATTTATTGTGCGATCACATAGTATAATAATAAAATAGCACGTTAGATAAAACGAACATGTGACGCGATGGAATTTTTATTTCTAGCACGGTCAGTTGTGAGTGTGACCACATAGTACATGCTTATAAAAATAGAAAATTATTTCATTTTTCACATTAAAAATAATAAAACACACAAAAATATATTAACTCATAACCGCCTTCTTTCATTCATGTTTGGACAAAACCAGGTATTTGAGGTGCTAGTCACGACATAGCTGAGGGTGCCTCTTACTACCAGGGAGTCCTTATAATAATGATGGGTTGACTTGACTAAAATTGTAGCAATGAAATATCCATAGCTATCTTGTTGTAATTTTAGAGGCAAGAATCCTGTAAATCAAGTTCTAATTTTAAAGAAGCTAGGACTTCACTCAACAGATCGAGGAGCTACAAGTTAAAGTGGTCGGCCAGCCAAAAGCCTACCTAGAACCCTTTATGTTGTGGCGTAGCCATAGTTTGTAGACTATGAGGGATGGTTCTGGGATCCTATCCACTAGAATACTCATGCGACAGAGTATTTCGAATCTATCATAGAGGGTTCCTAGAATCTGATAAAATAGTGGGAGACATAAAATGATTTAAGTAATTAATAAAAAATGTCTAATGGTAATCTAGATAAAACACACTCATCTGCTAAAAATCATTTTTTAGAAAAATGGAATGTTCCACCACAAGTTTAAACTACAATAAATATTGGACAAAGTAAATGTCCACACTGACACAAGTATCCTTGAATTGTACTGGTATGTGCACATAGTACTATGATATAGGAAACTCAGGGTTCCAGTGTCCCCAATACTGTTAACTACCTCAATAAGTGGGGGTGAAAATTGATTAAATAAGACTAATGAACAAAGCATATGATAGTTATATCATTATTCTTTCATCAGCATCCGGTGTTAGTTGCGGTCGCTACACCAGGACATGGATGATATAAACATGAGTCTCATCTTCGGGATGTTTTCAAGGAGAAAGAAAAGAAATCATATGAATGAGGCAATGCACACCGACATGTGTAATTGGAATGATTGATCATTGTCTTTAAATGGATCCCTTTCTCATATCATTTTCACGACATTTACTCAGGTTTTGTTTTAAGTTATAAAATGAGCAAGTATTGAGAAAACCCTCCATTACCTATCTAGGTAAGGTTCGTCAAAGTAAATAAGAATAAACGATAATTATGTTTTAATTATTATGGAAAATAAATTGAAAGTCAATGCAGAAAGATCAAATGGCACGTAACTACAATGGAACATTCACGAAGTCCATCAATTAATGAGTTATTAACAATGGTTAATTACATTGCATATTATAAAATAAAACAATGGAAGTTTAAAAATAATAAACCGATTTAAAGAAACAAGATGTTCCTTGAACATCAAGAATATTCATCAATGTGATTTTTCCTTTTACTACTTAGATACTAAATACAATATGTTTGTGACATATATTTATTCTAATATGGTAAACAAGTAAGTATATAAACCATACTAGAAGTCAGTTGTATTCTCTAAATGGCTATGAAAGGGTGATACCTAGGCCTGTGGTGGGAAGTACACGACTTCTCAATTTCCAAGTGAAAGATTCATATTGAAATATTTTTGAGCATAACCCCAAACATTAATCTCATGAATCCTTGGAAGCAAGGATACATTCTTTTAGGTTCTGGAAAGAATGTTGTTTTTGTTAAACTCAATCGCTAGTTCAGTAATATATGAATCATAGGCAATTAATGATGAATATAAATATAATACTTATGCCCAGTTGTGATAGGATAATTATTTTTCATGAAATACTAAAAATGGATGTCATGAATATACCAAGTATGGTATTTAGGCTTGACACAGCAAAATACTGTTGGTATTATGGATGTATTTAGTTTGGACAAAGGATCCTTTAGAAATAAAGGTACATCACAAAGCTTTTAGAAATGGTTCAAAACGTAAGTGTGAACTATTCCAATTATATTCTAGAGGTATATATTCTTCATAATATTCCTTTTAACAATTAAAGAATAATAAACTAAAGTATATGTATGGTTAGGATATATGAGTTTCTTCGGGGTGGGATACCGAAGAATATCTTGACCAAAAATTCATCAATCATGATAATGTAGAATGGAGTAATTCCTAAACTCACATTACCTTATCGAAATAATGACATTGATGTTAATGAGGAGGATTGATGATCATGTCTTACATATCAACATTGATCAATAAACATATATCTTGGAGAAATCCATAAACACGTATGTTATACATCAAAATCTTGATGTAAGTAATATCAATGTTGCAACTAGCAGAAACATCTGTTATATTTCATGAAATTATTTGAAAATAACAATGATATCCCATAACCATATGGAAACTATAATGAAAAATGTATATCATATGACTCATTGTATGATAGAAATCCACTATGTCATAAGGACACGTGTTTGGATGCAAATAGTTTGTTTGGATACAAACAATCTTGCATCAAGACAAACACACTGTGCATTTAGTGTAATAATCCAAAAATTTGTTTAGGATGTTACATAAATCCCTAAGATAGAATAGTAAGTAGTCATGTAATAGACTAACCTTCGATATAAGGTTGAAAATCACTATTAGAGATAGTGGGAGCTATATTGACTTGTTTTCTATCTTTGATGTTCCACCAAAATTCCATTTTCCTTGATTCCTTCTCTGAGCATGAATATCTTTTCTTGTAATCTTCCCATGCTCCTTCCTCCATTATAGGTATCTTCCTCTTTCCTCCACTTCTTGTGGTGGAACACGACATGAAAATTTTTCAATGCATTCTTTGTTCATTTTTCTATTATGAGTTACCACACTATTTTGAATTGGTGGTGGGTCCTCCACTGAACGTACATTCTTCTTACTCGCAACTTTAGCATTTCCTCCCTTTTTCTTCCAGATTTGTTCATGTTCTTTCTTAGAAGGAAGTTGTGAGTGTGATAGAGGAGGTGACAGATACACCTTTAGTTCATCTCCATGTGATTCCCCTGAGGCTCTAAGCCTATTCTCCAACATTCCACCTTGTCTCCCAATGTAAGACTTCTCTTTATACATCACTGCAGTCAAGAATATCTTTATGGGCTTCATTTCCTTTCTCACATTCTTCCGGCTGCAATATCTTGCCAAATGCCCATGATTAGATCATATAAAACATCTACCATTAAAGGCATACCTCATTTCATCATGTCCCAGTCGAGATGTTGATGTAGCTTGAGTTCTTCCTCTAACATGGAGCTCCTGAGAATCCTGACACATATTCATGGTGTGTCCCATTCTTCCACAGTTATAGCATCTAATGAATGATTTCCTCTGAGAGACTCTTCTCTATGATTTTTTATGACGCTTCTTTTTATTCTCATATTTATCAAAGTTTCTATTATCACAGCCTAAAATGTATTCCAGCGCCTCTGAATAGAATCTTGATGTGTGGCCATGAATCCCGCAGAAATAGAACATGTCGTCACTTCTTTTTGTAACTATCCTCTTAGGCCTATCTCCAGCACCTAAAAGTTTTTTTCCACTCCTAGAAGTGTTCATGGATCATATTCTATCATGCATGAGAAGGGATTCATCAAATCCAATGCAATTTTTTCCTAAACTGTATGGTCTTTGAGATGAGAAAATATTTGGTTACTTCTCCTCAGAAATCTCATACTTTCTTTTAATTTTATCATCACCTTTCGATGGACAATCGAATAATAAGTGCAATGCATCCTTCAACTTAGGTTTCCTGTTGCCTTTTGCTATCCCCATTTCTTTCTTGTATTTTTCTATATCTTCCTCCAATTGTTGAGTCTTCTTATCTCTTTGTTCAAGTTGAGCATTGAGTTCTTTTATGAGATTCGCCCAACTACTCAACTCATCTTCTAGTTCTCGTTTGAGCTTTTCTACCATGTCACTTTTCTCCTTCACTTTCAATTTTTATTCCTCAATATAATCAGAACAAAATTCATTTTCTTGTTATAGCCTTTGATTCTTCTGAACTAGTTCAGACAGCTGTGTAGAAAGATCATCATTTCTGGATTTCATGTTTTGAATCTCATCTGATTTCATATTCTTTCCCTTGACATTAGCTTTTTATTTTTCTACCTTTGTAGATCTCTTTCGCAGTTCTTCATCTTGAGAATCCTTCTTCTCCCTTAGATCATTAGCTACATCAATAAGCTGAATATTCAAACATCATAGCTTGTTGATCTCAGTTTGCAGTGCTTGGATCTGAACATACTTAGATTTAATCTCTTTATCCAACTTATGATCCACTTTTTTTGTTTTATAGATAACTTCTACTTTTTTCCTTCTTGGAGCTTCATCATCATCAGTAGTTGCAACATAACTTGGAATATCAGGTTATTCACTCATTCCTTCAGCATCATTGAATGAGTATGATGTTTCACTGTACACTTTATCCAAATCAACATTTGGTTCACAACTAGATTCCTTTAACTGAATCACACTATCTCCACAGACACTTCCACACTGAGGGATACCAACCGACTTCGGCTTCTTCTTTGACGTTCTACCCTTTTCCATGGCACACCAAGTAGACTGAATCTTTAACCACATAGATTGACCGAACCAAGTCAGAGCAAACAAATCTGATAAAAGGAACCTTCTCTATGATACCAATTTTTAGGACCAATAGGGGCCTATGTACCCTGGGAGGGAGGGTGAATTAGGGTAGGGATATTATTTTATCCGATATCCTTTTTGACACACTATATCTTGACCTCTTTTTTACAAGGTTCACTTTGTTGTCACTTGTGTGTTTATTATGACCACTTCTTTTCTTCTTTAACTGATGATGATGCTTAAAATGCAATGAATGGAAGTAAGCCGGTAGAGACAAAGATTTTTACTTGGTTCACCCCCACTGGGCTACATCCAAGGAGCATACAACGATGATGTGTTGCAGTACCAAACCCACTAAAGTACACTGCTATTTATAAGGTTTAGGCTAGATCAATTCTATGCCCAGGCCCACTTCCTTTACAAGGTTTAGGTTCAGCTCACTACTTTCCCAAGGGCCACTTCCTATTTCTCTCTCTCTGGCTCACTACCGGTGGATAGGATCACCTTCTATCTCTTCCTTTTCTCAATGCACTGGAAAGGATCCACTAATAGTTTATAGACATGTAGGTCTCTTAATTATCACTAATTAATGCATCCTTTGTTCTATGTAGATGCTCTATTGAAGTCTATCTTTCACCCATAGATGAATCTCACTTTGCACAGAAGGTATCAGGAAATCATTCAGCTTTCACGCAGCCCTGAATCACTGTCGTTCTTCAACCATACCTGGTACCCTTCTCTAAGCCGGTGCGCAAGTCTTGGCGCGCAAGTTAAAACTGGCGCACAAGTTCACCTCAACCACTTGCTCAACACTAGCTTCAGCAACTCCAAACTTTCACGACTCACACCCTTTTACACGAAAAGCAATTTTGGTGGGCAACCACCAACGACCGTGCTTCTTCAAAACATGGCGTGAAAGTGCCACCAAACCACTTGCGGGTCACCCCCTTCTTCAACTCAAAACTTGGTCGACTCCCTTCCTTTCTCACCCAAACCGCTCTGGACGCGCAACAATCAACTGACGTGCAACTTGTACTTGCGCAACCACACCACCACTTGCATGACCACCACACCTACATGATGAGAGCTCTAATTTTATCTTAGTGTTGAACTGACATATAATTAAGAGGGTTCGACCTCTATTTATAGGAATTTGGACACCTTGCGCGATGGCGCGCAGGTCTCCCCTCAGGGCGCAAGTCTCGACGGGCAAGTTTCTGTCGTGTAGGTCACTTGGGCAACCAAACCTAAAACTTGGGCGCCCCTTTTCCCTTTTCCATATTTTGATGTTATGATCATGAAAAAAATATGGTGCAAAAGTTTTCTCTCCTTCAAGAAAATGGCGCGCAAGCCCCTTTTCCAAAACCACTTTTCTTCATTTGTCAATTTTCAGGCCCAAAAATTTGGTAAACAATGGAAAAGGGCGCCACCTTGTATCTGCTCTTTTTGCAATGCCTCCAGATTATCCATTCCATTGTCGAAATTCTTGAATCAAACATGGATTGCTAATCACTTCCCTTTAACTCGACATGCCACCATGAAATCCCCTTTGTCAACAAATTTGTATGTCATATTTTTCTTTGTCAACAACCACAACACAGATGTCCACTTTGTCAACAAACACAATCACCTAAAAAATACTTCAATGATACCTGGAGGGATTTTTTCCCAGCAATATATGATATATATATATATATATATAATTTTTTTTCTTTATTATTCTATATTTTTTTCATTTATAGCATACATGTATGGTTTCCATTATGGGTAAACGTGATAATTTCATTTGAGGAAGTGCGGATACTGCCCCCTCAAAGTGATATGACTATTTCATACCATATGTGGGACATATAAAGGATGTGGTTATTGAAATTATATATTATATTATACTAGTGTTATAATATAACTATGTATCAATAAGTTTTCTTACAATTAAAATGCAAAATAGAAATGAAAGGAGCGTTCATGCATTCGTACGGCTGACTGTCTCCATGAACGTTTCATTTCATTTTTTATCTCCAAATGTTATGTACTATTATAAATACATATATATACTGGATATATATGATATATATGATATATAAATCATGAATATTATTATGGAGATAATGGACTCTTGACCACATGGACAACTTGTAATTATAAGGTGTTTATTTTTTACTCAAGTGCCAAATATCAACAAAACGATCATTATTAACTTAAATGATTACCTAATGTTTATAACATGGTAATAGGTGATATAAAAGTAATAATAAACTTGAAAAAGGGGTTTTAATGAAGTATAAATTAACTTATGTTTATTATTCAGGAAGAACAAGTAACCAACAAGTCATGTCAGACATGAGGTATGGGGTTTCTTATCTCAGTTTTAATTCTGTGAGATTTCCATTGTTCGCCACTAATTTTTTGAATTTGGTGTATTTTGTACTGAAATTTGATACTTATTAACATGATTCTCTTTATATTCATGTTATTATATGAATCATTCATTGGTTTTTAACTTTTGGTCATACGACTCGATTGATTAAAATGTGGTAAGGGATTTTCATGTCACTTTTTATTCCCATGAGAGTCATGCTAAATTTTCCACTATTTCCTTTTGTGTGGTGGATGTACTTCCCATGATTGTATTATTTATGTAATAAAATTGAATTTATGAGTATTTACATCTTCATTGAATTATTCTTCTTTCATGGGTTGAATGATTCTTAAGTTACCAAATCGGTAAGGAAACCTTTTAAAACAATTTCCATTCCTTGGGTTAATTTCTGATTCTTAATTATGACATGATATGATTATGTGTTGAATCACTATTTATTTATTTATTTTGTAATTTCCACTTCCCCATGTGTGTATATTATTTTGATCCACACACTCTCACTATTGATAAATTCTCAATCCATCTATATGAACATTATAAGAGTAATTTTAACTCAATTTCCATTTATTGAGTTAAACATCCAAGTCAATGGTTTTGTCTTTAAAAGAATATGTGTGAGTGTTCTATGATTAATTTACACTTAATAACCAATAATATTGAATGTATTTATATTTGTGACACATTATTATGTAATGTATTTATCCTTAATCTAAGGATACAATTTTTATAAGGGATTTTGTCTGAATTTACATTCCATTGAGACTTTATTTTTGTTATGCACCAATTCACTCTTATTTGGTGTATATACTGTGATTTGTCATATTATATCATGAATAAATTTATTCTAATGATATTATAAAGCTCTGATTCAATTTTATTCTTCAATTATTTGTATTCAAGAGTCACTAATTTTATTAAAATCTCTTTATGCAAATCAACATTTGGTTCACAACTAGATTCCTTTAAATGAATCACACTATCTCCACAGACACTTCCACACTGAGGGATACCAACCGACTTCGGCTTCTTCTTTGATGTTCTACCCTTTTCCATGGCACTCCAAGTAGACTGAATCTTTAACCACATAGATTGACCGAACCAAGTCAGAGCAAACAAATCTGATAAAATGAACCTTCTCTATGATACCAATTTTTAGGACCAATAGAGGCCTATGTACCCTGGGAGGGAGGGTGAATTAGGGTATGGATATTATTTTATCAGATATCCTTTCTGCCACACTATATCTTGACCTCTTTTTTACAAGGTTCACTTTTTTTTCACTTGTGTGTTTATTATGACCACTTCTTTTCTTCTTTAACTGATGATGATGCTTAAAATGCAATGAATGGAAGTAAGCAGGTAGACACAAAGATTTTTACTTGGTTCACCCCCACTGGGCTACATCCAAGGAGCATACAATGATGATGTGTTGCAGTACCAAACCCACTAAAGTACACTTCTATTTATAAGGTTCATGCTAGATCAATTCTATGCTCAGGCTCACTTCCTTTACAAGGTTTAGGTTCAGCTCACTACTTTCCCAAGGGTCACTTCCTGTTTCTCTCTCTCTGGCTCACTGCCGGTGGATAAGATCACCTTCTATCTCTTCCTTTTCTCACTGCACTGGAAAGGATCCACTAACAGTTTATAGACATGTAGGTATCTTAATTATCACTAATTAATGCATCCTTTGTTCTATGTAGATGCTCTATTGAAGTCTATCTTTCACCCGTAGATGAATATCACTTTGCACCGAAGGTATCAGGCAATCTTTCAGATTTCACGCAGGCCTGAATCACTGTCGTTCTTCAACCATACCTGGTACCCTTTTCTAAGCCGTTGCGCAAGTCTTGGCGCGCAAGTTAAAACTGGCGCACAAGTTCACCTCAACCACTTGCTCAACACTAGCTTCAGGAACTCCAAACTTGCACGACTCACACCCTTTTACACGCAAACCAATTTTGGTGGGCACCCACCAATGACCGTGCTTCTTCAAAACATGGCGTGAAAGTGCCACCAAACCACTTGCGCGTCACCCCCTTCTTCAACTCAAAACTTGGTCGACTCCCTTCCGTTCTCACCCAAACCGTTCTGGATGCGCAACAATCAACTGACGTGCAACTTATACTTGCGCGACCACACCACCACTTGCATGACCACCACACCTACACGACGAGAGCTCTAATTTTATCTTAGTGGTGAACTGACATATAATTAAGAGTGGTCGACCTCTATTTATACGAATTTGGACACCTTGCGCGATGGCGCGCAGGTCTCCCCTCAGAGCGCAAGTCTCGACAGGCAAGTTTCTGTCGTGCAGGTCACTTGGGCGACCAACCCTAAAACTTGGGCGCCCCTTTTCCCTTTTCCATATTTTGATGTTATGATCCTGAAAAAAATATGGTGCGCAAGTTTTCTCTCCTTCAAGAAAATGGTGCGCAAGCCCCTTTTCCAAAACCACTTTTCTCCATTTGTCGATTTTCAGGCCCAAAAATTTGGTAAACAATGGAAAAGCGCGCCACCTTGTATCTGCTCTTTTTGCAACGCCTCCAGATCATCCATTCCATTGTCGAAATTCTTGAATCAATTATGGATCGTTAAACACTTCCCTTTAACTCGACATTCCACCATGAAATCCCCTTTGTCAAAAAATTTGTATGTCATATTTTTCTTTGTCAACAACCACAACACAGATGTCCACTTTGTCAACAAACACAATCACCTCAAAAATACTTCAATGATACCTTGAGGGATTTTTTACCAATAATATATGATATATATATATATATAATCTTTTTTCTTTATTATTCTATATTTTTTTCATTTATAGCATACATGTATGGTTTCCATTATGGGTAAACGTGATAATTTCATTTGAGGAAGTGCGGATACCGCCCCCTCAAAGTGATATGACTCTTTCATACCATATGTGGGACATATAAAGGATGTGGATATTGAAATTATATATTATATTATACTAGAGGTATAGTATAACTATGTATCAATAATTTTTCTTACAATTAAAATGCAAAATAGAAATGAAAGGAGCGTTCATGCATTCGTACGGCTTACCGTCTCCATGAACGTTTCATTTCATTTTTTATCTCCAAATGTTATGTAATATTATAAATACATATATATACTGGATATATATGATATATATGATATATAAATCATGAATATTATTATGGAGATAATGGACTCTTGACCACATGGACAACTTGTAATTATAAGGTGTTCATTTTTTACTCAAGTGCCAAATATCAACAAAACGATCATTATTAACTTAAATGATTACATAATGTTTATAACATGGTAATAAGTGATATAAAAGGAATAATAAACTTGAAAAAGGGGTTTTAATGAAGTATAAATTAACTTATGTTTATTATTCAGGAAGAACAAGTAACCAACAAGTCATGTCAGACATGAGGTATGAGGTTTGTTATCTCAGTTTTAATTCCATGAGATTTCCATTGTTCGCCACTAATTTTTTGAATTTGGTGTATTTTTTACTGAAATTTGATACTTATTAACATGATTCTATTTATATTAATGTTATTATATGAATCATTCATTGTTTTTTAACTTTTGGTCATACGACTCGATTGATTAAAATGTGGTAAGGGATTTTCATGTCACTTTTTATTCCCATGAGAGTCATGATAAATTTTCCACTATTTCCTTTTGTGTGGTGGATGTACTTCCCATGATTGTATTATTTATGTAATATACTTGAATTTATGAGTATTTACATCTTCATTGAATTATTCTTCTTTCATGGGTTGAATGATTCTTAAGTTACCAAATCGGTAAGGAAACCTTTTAACACAATTTCCATTCCTTGGGTTAATTTCTGATTCTTAATTATGACATGATATGATTATGTGTTGAATCACTATTTATTTATTTATGTTGTAATTTCCACTTCCCCATGTGTGGATATTATTTTGATCCACACAATCTCTCTATTGATAAATTCTCAATCCATCTATATGAACATTATAAGAGTAATTTTAACTCAATTTCCATTTATTGAGTTAAACATCCAAGTCAATGGTTTTGTCTTTAAAAGAATATGTGTGAGTGTTCTATGATTAATTTACACTTAATAACCAATAATATTGAATGTATTTATCTTTGTGACACATTATTATGTAATGTATTTATCCTTAATCTAAGGATACAATTTTTATAAGGGTTTTTGTCTGAATTTACATTCCATTGAGACTTTATTGTTGTTATGCACCAATTCACTCTTATTTGGTGTATATACTGTGATTTGTCATATTATATCATGAATCAATTTATTCTCATGATATTATAAAGCTCTGATTCAATTTTATTCTTCAATTATTTGTATTCAAGAGTCACTAATTTTATTAAAATCTCTTTAACTAAAATATCGTTTCAAATGTTTTAATGATTTATTCTTCTAAATATTTCTCATTAATATCCATGTTTTAAAAAATGGTTTTAAGGATTTAATTATATGGATATTAATGGTTTAAAATTTAAATTACTTTAAAATCTTTAAAGTGGTATGGGACACTTTGATTCAAGAATCTCTTTATTAAATGTTTTAAATGGTTTTGAAAATGGTTTGATAAAGCATTGATTATGTCAATACCTTGAAATGATATATTATGAATGCAATGTGGAAATTTTATCTTACTTTATGATTGGCTTACATGTTCTGAATATTTAATGGATATTAGTCATTGATTACATATACGGGTGGTTCTGTGATAAACGTAGGGCGGGTGAGCCCGATATTACTCTCCAATGCATTGGGTAACACGACAGAGGTAAACATGATGTTTCTCCTAATAGATTTAGGGAATATACAGTGATGGGTATTCCAAGTGTAACTCCTTATATACTTGTGATAGATACAATGTATGTTTGATATGGATACCATAAGTTACCTTTACCATTTATGATTTATGATTCTTGTGTGATTCATAAATATTATGATTTCATGAATTATGTTATGATTGTAAATTATGGTTTCTATGATTTTCATTTATTAATAGGATAATGTTTTCTTTCCTTATTTTATAACTCTTACAGAGCTTTTTTTTCTCATCCCATGTTTTTGAAATGTTTTTCACGGGGTATAAGGAAGGGTATGACAAAGGAAGTATTCAATAAGTTTAATATCAAGATAATAACTCTTGTTTTATTTAAGGAGTTTTATTTTTGTGAAACATTGGATAAAATAGAAGTGTCTAATTTGTAATTTTTGAGATGTAATGTAAAAGTTATGGCCTAATTCTCTAAAACTCTAAACCCGAAAATATCCTCAATGTGAATTCATGACATAACTCAAGATTATGTAATGTTTAAGGTCGGGTCCTTATATTTGGTATTAGATGTCGGTTTAGATAACATTAGAAGTTAGGTCGATCATTAAGCATAAGTGACATTACCATAATGATTAGAATTTTAGAAAGAGTAATAGTTATTTTAGATAAAGTAAATGAGTTTAAGATAACATGAATAAGTATATCTTATTATTTACTATCCTCATAAGATATTATATGATGATTTTACTTATATACTCACACTGAACTTTTTGGTTTTAGTAAATGGCTGGATCTAGCAGGCACCAAAGTAATAGTGGATGTGAAGAAAACTGTAACGATTTTCTGAATGAGCAACAGAATGAAATGGGAGCTGCATTGAGAACTCTTACGGTTATTCTCAACCAAATATCTTGAGTCATGATTGACCACCTAAACCTTGGTGATTTTTACAAGTCATCACATATATGTGAAATTATTCCCTACAGAAGTTCAGGTAATAATCATAAAGGTAAGTATGTTCAAAAACCTATGTGTCAAGGATGTAGAAAGGAACACTTAAGAAAATTCTTCAAAGGGACGAGAAGATGATATATATGTGGGAATAAATTTCATAAAGCATTAAACTTCCACAGAAAAAGGAAGCATCTAGTTGACTCTAGGAAAGGAAAAGAAGTTCTTTCTGAGGGATCAATTGAATGTTTTAAATGTGATGTGCGTGGTCCTTATACAAACAGATGTCCTACGAAGATGTTTCGAGAATGATATCACTAGGATCATACAAATATATGTTTACTAACACCTAATTACATTTCAATTGAGGATGAAGAAACTGAAAATAACCAATGAACGGTATGGATTATTTCTTAACATATGTTTTGATATCATTGAATATTAGAATATAATTCATGATTTTGTTTGTAGGAAAGAAGTATTTCAGAATAAGTTGTAAAGAATGGTTAATGGATCATGAATAAATTTGAATGAGTTAGAAGTCAACATATAAGGGATTCAAGAGTTATGGTAGATTTTAGGATAGTGAAATTCTTAAAAGTATTAAGGATCTTTTGATGATTGGATTACATTAGAAGAGTTTTTTTAGTATGTGTAACCCTGAATATTGATATATTAATTTTTTTTTCAAGGAATAATTATCTGTTATTTTGTGGATGTAGTTATAAATAACAATTTAGGTTTATATGATCCTTGAATTTGAGTAAATTATAGGTTAATACATTTTGGGATTCACAATAAAGGTAATTACATAACCTTTGTGGTTAAAATATGGTATTGTTATTTTTGATGAATTTATCTCTCTTTGGGATTGTTATAAAATAATATAGTTTCTGAAAAAGGACAACACACAGACCGCCTGACATCCTATTACATTAGACAATGAAACACGAATCTAACCCACAACCAAAGTGCGATTGGGATTTATCACCTACCACTGGACTACGTGAAGTCCCTGGTCAGTATGGCTAATTATTTTTTGTTATATGATTTTATGAATCAATAATGAGTTGATTTTGGGTTATCTATGGAAATTATTAACCTATAATAGAGAATATGTGATTCTGTTAATTACATTTCAGTATGATTCTTTAAGAGAAGTCAATGTTTTTGGAGATAAATGTAATGATTTTTGTGGAAGACTATGAGATCAAATCTTTTTTGAAATTTTGGGTTTCAATCATAGTTTGGGTTACATTTAAGAATTTATAAACAATTGTTTATTGAATGGTCTCTATTGAACTTTGTGTATTGTTAGAAAAAATTTGGAGATTAAGAGTAATTTTTATTTTTTTAAAAGATTATCCTTTTTGGGGATTATCTGATCTTATACTAAACGTTTTGGTTTTGGATGATGTCTAATGATAGGCGAAATATATAGTTCATATTTTGTGGATTATGTGATACTGTAGAAGTTGATTCAAGCACTTTTAATATGACCAAGTCAGTTTTAATACTCATCATTTGTAGAAAAGATGGGTTTGTGGTAGAAATTTAGAAATGGATTAATGTCTACATGACAAGTAAGTATGTTTCCTTATGTTTTTTGTTAAGATCATAAATAAATTCCTCAACTTTATGAAAAGTAAATTAAAAAAAAAATTTGGTTCACGTTTCTTACAAGGGAATCAAAGACCGTTTAACCCATCACATGTTTGTGATTTCTTGGAGGTTAAGTTTCTTCTAATCATGTTTTCTATCACTCTCCATTAGAACATGATATTTATTTTCTCCTCCATATATATGTTTTCATGGAATCGTAGTTTCTATTTTCGTGGGTGACCTTATTTACTTCTATTTATTTCTTTTAAATTGATAGTTTTACTGACCCTTTTCCTATGTGGGACTTTTAATGAAGTTTCCAAGTCCAGTTTTAAAATTTCTAGGACACAATTCCCAAAAGGGGGAAGGATGTAACATCTCAGGTAAATAAAGAACCTGACATTTTTCATATTTATTAATATTTGTGAATTAAATATTAATTATACTTTAAAGGGGATGCTATGATTTGACGGGATACCCGATACGCAACATTTGTTTTCTTTGAAATCTTACGTTGCACAGAATGCTGAGTTATACTGAAAAATAATAAAATAATAATATTATTTTAAATGGTAGTTAATTCCTTTCCATTTTACTGAAGAAAATGAATTTAAATAACTAAAATATGATTATTCATGTTTGTTTAATGTTTTTACATTTATCCAATTAGTGTTAGAGGCTTAAAATATGAAAATAATTCGTTTTTAAGCACAAATACTCAAATATTCACTAAAAAGTCGATTTACCGCCTTCTGATGGTGAACCCTATTCAAATATAGTTTTTGTCACTTTTATACATTAAATTTGGACAAATAAAATTATTCTTTAGAATCGGGACACCACAATTTACTTTGTGTAATTTTTTTTGTATTTTTTGACTAAATTTGTTTTTTATTGAATAGTGAAAAAAATGTATTTTAATTCAAAACTATATTTTAATTAAACATATTTATATGTTTAACTTATCTTTTTAAATAGTTGAAAAATTTAATTAGATTATGTTTTTACTATTTAATCCATTTCTGGTCATTGGAAGAAATTTCACTTTGAAATTGGACATAAACAAATGTCAATCTTTTGATAGATATTGTTTCTTAAAAAACATGCTATTTGTTTTGACAACAGGAATTAATTTTAAATTAATTAATACAACTTCTATGTTTTGAATTTTTTAAAATAGTCATAATTTTTTAATTTGGAATATCAAATATTTCATAAGCTGATTTTTTTGTATTTTTCAAAAAAACGTCAATTTTTATGAATAGTGAAACCACTATGTAGTAGTTTAAAAACTGAATTTTTCATTTAAATGAAATTTTACTACTTATGTGAATTGAATTTAAAAAATCTAATATATATGGTTGTTATTATTAAGTAAAATGTGGTTCAATAAGATGAAATTAATTTTTTTGGTGGATAGTAACTTTTGACTTTTATTTACCGTGGTTAAAGGTAAACAAGGTAATTCAATGTAAAAAAGAATATTATAATAATACAAAATTAACTTAAAACTTGTCCTAACATTATTTCATAAGTCATGGCCATCAATGGAAATCCATGGGTCGATTTTGGGACCCCATGGAGCCACTTGAGAGTCAAAAATGACACTTCAGATTAATTAATTTAAAGTAAAGACCAAAATTACACAAACAAATATCTTTCAGTAAATTAATTTTTAAATGGGGTTATATAAGTTAAATTTTCAATTATAAATAATAATTGTAAATACAAAAATATTTCCTACATCATGGTATTTTTTATATAATTTTTAGGTATCAAATAAATAAAATTATTTATGACACAAAAATGATGTAGTATTGACCTCATTAATAAGTGATGTAAATAAATAGGATTAAAAATTTTAAAATAACATCCAAAACCTTTATAATTTTTATTTAATGAATTTATTTCAACCATGAGTCATCTTATATTCGACCATAATATGTTTTAGATCTTTATAAACAGAAAATCATTATGTAATAAATTAATATTTTTACACCTTCCTAAAGAACCCCTCCTCCCCCTTATAAAAAGACATCACTTATAACCCATTCCTCACACCTATAATACCCCTTGGAGCGTCCAAATCCTTCCCAAATAAGCTTTAAATATCCCTATATTCTTTCTATAATCCTTACCTTAGGAATAAGGCCATTTAAGAAGTCCTTTTGGTTCAAACCAAAGGGAGTTACCCGAATTAAAGGTAACAGTTTCTCTTAAATTCTTTTCCTTTATTTTACTTCTCTAACCACAAAAATCTATTTATTCCTTTTTTTATAACATAACCAGTATCCTCAATATACCAGTATGTTGTTATGATAATTATTCGAACTACACTTACACACACCTCCATTTAATGGGTAAAGAACGTACTGTTTCTGTGGACGACGAACTACTGCCTCACGAAATGATGATTGTTTAAATATCTCCTACCTCCTCTCATGGTGGCCACTATGATGAAAATATATTTATATATGATATATAAATATTATATGTATGGTTTCTTTATGATTCTATATTTTTTTCATTTATAGCATACCTTTATGGTTTCCATTATCGGTAAACACGATAATTTCATTTGAGGAAGTGCCGACTACCGCCCCCTCAAAGTGATATGAATATTTCATACCATATGTGAGACATATAAATTATGGAGTTATTAAAATTATATATTATATTATTCTTTAATTATAATATAACTATGTATCATTAATTTTTCAAAAAATTAAAATATGAAATAGAAATGAAAGTACCGTTCATGCGCACGTATGGCTTACCGTCTCCATGAATGGTGCATTTCATTTATTATCTCCAAATGTTATGTACTATTATAAATATATATATATACTGGATATATATGATATATATGATATCTAAATCATGAATATAATTCTGGAGATAATGGACTCTTGACCACATGGACATCTTGTAATAATAAGGTGCTCATTTTTTACTCAAGTACCAAATATAGACAAAATGATCATTTTTAACATAAATGATTACATAATGTTTATAACATGGTAATAAGTGATAAAAAAGGAATAATAAACTTTAAAAAGGGTTATTAATCTAGTATAAAATAACTTATGTTTATTATTCTAGTAGAACAAGGAACAAACAAGTCAAGTCGGACATGAGGTAAGGGGTTTCTTAACTAACTTTTAATTCCGTGAGATTTCCATTGTTCGCCACTAATTTATTGAATGTGGTATATTGTGTACTAACATTTGATATATATTATCATGATTCTATTTATATTCATGTTATTTATTTAATTATTTGTTGTTTATTAACTTTTTGTCATACAACTCGATTGATTACAAGGTGGTAAGGGATTTTCATCTCACTTTTTATTCTCGTGAGATTCATGCTATATTTTCCACCATTTCCTATTGTGTGGTGGATGTACTGCCCATGATTTTATTATTTATGTAATATACATTAATTCATTAGTATTTACATCTTCATTTAATTATCCTTCCTTCACGGGTTGTTTGTTTCGTATGTTACCAAATCGGTAATGGAACCTTTTAACCCAATTTCCATTCCTTGGGTTAATGTTATTATTCTTAATTATGTGATGCTATGATTATGTGTGGAATCAATATTTATTTATTTATGTTGTAATTTACAATTCAACTTGTGTGGATATACTTTTGATACACATAATCACTCCATTGATGAATTTTCAAGTCATCAATATGAACTTGATAAGAGTAATTTTAACTTAATTTCCATTCATTGAGTTAAACATTCAAGTCATTGGTTTTGTATTAAAAAGAATATGTGTGAATGTTTTCTGATCAATTTATGCTCAATAGTGAATCATATTGGGTGTATTTATATTTGTCACATATTATTATGTAATTGATTTATCATTAATCTAAGGATACAATTTTATAATGGATTTCCTCTAAATTTAAATTCCATTGAGACTTCATTGTTGTTATGCACCAATTCACTCCTACATGGTTCCTATAAGGTCATTTGGAATATTATATCACGAATCCCTTTATTCTCATGATATTATAATGTTCTGATTCAATTTTATTCCTCAATTATTTGTATTCAAGAGTCTCCCATTTTATTAAAAACTCTTTAACTAAAATATCATTTTAAATGTTGTAACAATTTATTCATCTAAATATTTCTTATTAATGTCCTTGTTTTAAAAAATGGTTTTAATGATTTAATTATATGGATATTAATGGTATAAAATGTTAATTCTTTTAAAATCTTCAAAGTGGTATGGGACACTTTGATTCAAATATCTCTTTATTAAATGTTTGAAATGGTTTTGAAAATGGTTTTATAATGCATTGATTATGTCAATACCTTGAAATGATATATTGTGATTGAAATGTGGAAATTTTATCTTCCGTTATGTTTTTTTACATGTTCTGAATATGTAATGTATATTGGGCATTGTTTACATATACGGGTGGTTTCGTGATAAACCTAGGGAGGTTGAGCCCGAGATAGTTCTCCAATGCATTGGGTAACATGACGGAGGTAAACGTTATGTTTATCCTATGAGATTTAGGGAATATACTATGATTGGTATTCCAAGTGTAAATCCCTACATATCAATGATAACTACAATGTAAGTTTAATATGGATGCCATAAGTTACCATTATGATTTATTATTTATGATTTCTCTGTGTTATTTATAAATCTTATGATTTCATGAGGTATTTTATTATTGAAAAGTATGGTTTCATTTATTTGTATTTATTAATGGGCCAATGTTTTCCTTCCATCATTTATAACTCTTACTGAGCTTTTTATGCTCATCCCATGTTTTTTAAATGTTTTTCAGAGGGTATAAGAAAGGGTAACAGAAATTAATTATTCAAGAAGATTTATATCGAGAAAAGAAATCTAGTTTTATGTAAGGAGTTTTATTTTTGTGAAACATTTGATAGAGTAAAAGTGTCTACTTTGTAATTTTTGAGATTTAATGTAAAATTTATGGCCTAATTATCTAAAACTCTATTCCTGAAAAGATCCACAATGTTAATTCTTGACTTAATTCAATATTATGTAATGTTTAAGGTTGGTTCCTTATATTATCAGGTTTAGAGGTATAGATAATTAGTTCATAACTCATAGATAAAAAATCCATAAATTAAAAAGTGGAAAATTTTCTTTAGCATCAATTTTTCCAGAATATAAATCTTTTAAAAATAAATCATGATTTTTTTTCATGGGAAATATATATGATTTTCAACATGAATTCTTCCATTAATTTACCCATTATTAAACCCTATTTTTTTAAATTTAGGATGAGCCCAAAAATCTCTACAGGGAATATAAAATAAGAGGCTTATTAGTTTAGTGAAAACATGAAAACCCATGACAAGCCATTTCTTTAAAACATACCTTTTTCCTAGAAAGGGAGTAATTTTCCCCAAAAATTCATTATCTTTTTTTTGAAATGATATTATTTCCATGAAAAACCATTAGAAAACATATAATATTCATATATGTAACGTACCTACCCAGGTACCATACAATAGCACCCCAAGACGATTGGCCACAAAAACTCAGGCATGTCTCCCTATATGAAAAAGGCTGCTGACTAGAAGCGATGGTCTAATATCGAGCATGGGGAGACTACACCCTCTTTATTGAAGAATCACAATAGCAAACAATAAATAAACAACAACCAAATGATATAACCAGTATCCAAAAGATTAGAATCCCATGATGAAAAAAATTCAATACAATATCAATACCAAAATAGTATATATGTCATGCCAATAACATATAAAATTTAAAATGAAAAAAATAAAGACACACTGACACTCCAAAGAGGGCCCTGAAACCATGTCTGCTTCAGTCATCCATGCTCCATCTTGACTCAGTAATCAAACACGAGACTGTTTCTCTTTTCCTATCCTGTAAACATGAGTCTATTCTGGTACTATTTAGGTATCTTGAGTAGCGTGTGAGTAAAAAGTAGTGGGAAACCACCACCAAGATCTAAATAATATCTAGTTAATAAAATTTTATGCATTTTTATGAGGAATAAAGTACAATGCATAAAGTAGAGAGTTAATACATTTAATTATTATTTAATTAACCTTTTAGACCATAGGTTCCCAAGGACACCTGAACCCTCAATACCTACTTCAGCATGTGCAAGTGTCAAATCCATATCCCAATACAATGTTTATCATTTATCATTTCATTTTAATTCATATCACGACCAATGGGAACCATTTTCCAATGCCAACTCAAGGGAATAGAAAATAATGTCTAACACTATCAGGGTATTTTGATCCTCTATCCCTGTACGACCCCTCAATATCACATCCGTATTTTGGGACTCAGTCCCTATACAACACTCACTATCTCATCTTTCTATTTGGAGCCTCAGTCCCTACCCCAATACATGCTATCTATTATGGGTATTTGGATCCTCAGTCTATATCCCAAACCTCAATATCACATGGGTACATTGATCCTCCCTCCGTGTCTCACACTTGTATTATTTATCAATCACAAATGTATCACACATATCACTCACACATATATCACACAAGTCTCATCAATCAAGGTTAATCAATATTAACCCTCACTTAACATTTCGCATAAAATAAAATACCATTTAAACAATCAAAAAAATCAATGTTCAATAATTTAATCTCAAGGAATAATTTGAACAATTCACCATTAAACTATTTATAAAAAATAAACCATATAAATCATTATCTGTTTAACTATAATACATACATACCATAATCCTCATTCTCAATTAATTCTTGAACACATTAATTAACCTATAACACAACCACAATTTCTCCTAATTTTCATAATCACAACATCCCATTAATTCACTCACAAATTAATGAGTCTAATTCCACCAATTGTATAATCACAAAAATTCCCATTAATTAATTCACCAATTTATTAATCCAATTCCACCAATTGAAAAATGAAAAAAAAAATCATTAATTAATCCACCAATTAATTAATCCAATCCAAAAAATTATTTATTTCCTATATCTCATCCAATTCATCATCAAATGGATGTCATCAATTCTATGAATCTAAAAATTAATTAATCAATTAATTTATTAAATTCAGGATTTAATTGTTAAACTTGAAAATTGAAATTACACAATACATATATAAAATATTAATTCAGGACTATGGGAATTGAATTTTGACCACCTACCTCAAAATTTATGACTTACACTCACTAGTAGAAATCTTCAATTGAATCAAGACAACCAAGATCATAACGAATAACGTGATCTATACATGAAACCTAGAAAAAATATCAAAGGAATCAAGATCCAATAAAACATGATCTATACCCATCAAAACTAGGGTAAAAAAATCCTTTAAAAGGATGATATAGATAGGTAGGAAACCATACCACATTATAATCACTTACCTAGAGAGGTGTAGATCTTCAATCCAGGCATCGATTTGACAATAATAGAGGTTTGAAGGCCTAAGAAGCCTTTTAGGACCCAAAAAAAATTAGAGAAACATATCAGGGATGAGTAGGGTCATATTAGGCTGAAGTCCATGGGGTTCTTTAATTTTGAAACAAGTTTCTGGATTAATAAAACCAACACACATGGTTTCTTGGGCAGGGTTTAACACCCCAAGATTTCATAGTATGTTATCTCATTAAAGTAATTCAATAGCTTGCGCTACAAGAAACACCGTGTTTAAGCACACCACAACTTACCAAGCTAGCTGTTCAAAAAGTGGTTATGAATAGTATTAAATATATTTTGAATCTTATATAATCAATAATTTTAACATCCATATTATGTGTTTTTTAGAAATAATATAAGAACAAATTCGTTTTTTTATGTAAAACAAGTATTAAAAAAAAGTAAATTTTACCGCCTTTTAATGGAGAACCCATTTTAAAACCAATATTTGACACTTTTATATATTAAATTTAATGAAATTAAATTATTCTTTAGAATCAGGACAAAAAAAGTAGTTTGGATAAATTTTTTGTACATTTCTAATAACTTTCATATTTTGATGAATAGTGAAAATAATATGTTTTAATTGAAGAATAATTTTTTAATCCAAATAATTTATAGTGATAAATTATGAATTTGAATAGTTTGTAAGTATAATTCGATTATATTTTTATCATTTTATAATATATAGGTCATTATAAGTAATTTGACATTTAAATTTGACATAAACACATGTCAATCTTTTGATAGTTTTTACTTTTTAATAAACCGCTTTAGGTTTTGATGATGGGAATTAATTTTAAATTAATAAATTAAACTTCGATGTTTTTAATTTGGTAAAATAGACTTAATTTTTTAATTTGTAATATCAAAAATAGCTTTGGGTGAATTTTAGGAATATTTATGAAAACATTCAATTTTTGATGAATAGTGAAAAACACTACGTTATTATTTAAAACAAAATTTTTATTTAAATAATTATTTATTTAATTTAATTTTTTTTAATTAAAAATAGATATATAACACCTATATAAGTTCAATGTAATTCATTGGACTCATTTTATATAAAATTAGATTTATTAAATTTTATTGAACTTTTTAACATCTTTTACTCACCACCTATGAGCATTTACAAATTTTCATAAAACATAATTTTACCACTTCTGTGAGTTGAATATAAAAAATATGAGAGACATGGTTAATATAAATAACTAAAATTTGATTCAATAAGACAAAAATAATTTTTGGTAAATATTAACTTTTGACTTTTATTTACCACGGTTAGAAGTAAATAGGGTAACTAATTATAAAAATGATATCATAATTACCCTAACACAGGTTTTAATTCTATTGGATAAGTATTAATTGACCTAAAAAATCCTTAGTAATCACATATGATCCTCTTTGGTCTACTTGGATTAGATTAAGACATTTATTATTATGTTATTTAAAGAAGAGTTAAAAGAGTGAAATTCATAGTTTAATAACTAAATATTTCTTAATACAGGGATACACACAATATAAATTCGACTATAAATATTAATTAGAAATATAAAAATATTTTATACATAATTATATTTTATTTATAATTTTTAGACATTAAATAATTTAATTTATTTTTGACACAATAATGATGCAGTAATTACCTTATTAATGAAATATTGAAATAATTGATATTATAATTAACCCAATAAATTTAAATTGAGACTAATTGTTAATTTCACTAATTTTCTAGGTTAATATGACATTTAGTGTTGGTTAAATAATTTTTATTTGAATTGATAATGTTTTTATGGCTTTCAAAAAAATAAAATACTAAATAGTGTCAAAATTGACATAATTGTGTTTTTGAAACAAATATTATATTATTAATTGATATAATATTCATAAAAATATGAGGTTCGTCTAAATGACTTAGATAAGGTTATATATATTAATAATGAACCACATGGTGTTCTCTTGTCTTGTTTTAATAAGCTTATTAACCATATAACATAAAAATACAAAGAGACATGGTAAATGTCAAACTATTTAACTAAGAGTGAAATAAAATAGATAAGATTAATATGATGTCCTAAACCTATCTAAAACCTATTTTTTGAGAGGTTTTAGACCCATAACCACCTTATAATTTAAATAATTCATTCTGGAGCCATTATAAATGGAAAATGTTTTTATGATAAAATAATATTTAAATCTTTTCCTAAAGTGAGCCTCACCTCTCTTATAAAAGGGAACTTCCCCTTCTTTTAATTTCACACATCAAAAGCCTTTTTTTGGGAAAAACCCTGCCCAAATATCCTCCCAGCTTTCCTCCCTTCATTATAGGGGCCTTCCTTGGGTCATAAATCCAACCTAAAGAGCCCTTTTGATCAAATCAAAAGGAAGAACCTGATGAAGGGGTAAATATTTCATCACCTCTTTCAAGTTCTTTTCTTCTTCCACTTCCTCTTTTTTTGTTGTTTCCATTATAAAATAATAAATCCATTATCTTCTATATAATATGATGTTATTATAAAAATTTAACAACCATATTCATTATTCTTTCGATCCTATAAATGATAAGGTCACCATATGTGCGTAAGTATAGATTACCGTCTCCACATCGTGATGTAGTTTGTTATTCAAACACTTCATTATTTGGATGGGTATAATAATGAGTATAAATGATTTAAATAATATATATAACATGTTAATGATTATTTATATATGATATACCATCTAATTACATACTATTGTTCCATCAATATAATAATATTTTCGCTCGTGTGTACGTACGGATTACCGTCTCCATGAATGCAATGAGATTTATTCCCCATCGTAATCATTCAAGAATATTTTTAATTTTATGATTAAAAATAATGTATATGAACATAATATCATTATGTATTTGAATCAAATACATCCTATCCATAACAAACATGTCTTATGTAACCAATCATATAAAGTAAAATGAATCAGTTAACACCCAAAACGATGATACTACTAAAATATTATTAACCAAGCAATTTTATAAGATCATATATGATATCATATTTATGTATATAGTTCTTTTATAATTTAATAACAATGTTGTAACTATTATATAGGAGGTTAAAAAAGAAACTACTATGGAAAAGTACAAGGTAAGGGTTAGTTTCAAAATCTCTTTGTTATCCGAGGTTGTTTTTACGTAAATATCAACTGCAACCTCTTTATCATCCACATCTGTGTTTTCTTAAAAAATTTAATTCAAAATATTTTTCCTATTTACTATACTATGAGTGAAATTAATTTATACCCTTATTTGACCATATATGTTTTGAAAGGAAGATTTCTGTCATTTTCTAAACAAGGTTCTTTATGACCTTTTCTACAAAATTATGGTCATAATGTCTTTTATTAACTTATACAGCAAGTGTGGCTATTTTCTTCCATTATGAAATTGTTGAAGCTTCCCATAAAATCTTATAAGAATATGTTCAAAATAAATGTTTTCTTTTATAATTATATAACTTTTAAATTATTTCAAAATAGAAAGAGTTATTTCTCTAAAAAAAGTTTTGATTTCATCTATGTCAACATCCTTTGATGGATTTTAAGCTTGTTTGAAGTTTATTTATTATGATACAAAACATACATATTGTATTGAAGGTTTTGTGATATTTTTGACTGTGGATGTATTATTTTTACACCATTCATTATTTATGGATAAAGTATTAACATTTCGTATGCTAGTTTTAAAACGAATGTTTATGTTATGTTTAATCCTTTTCATATGAGGAATGCATTGGACATAGTAAGTGGCAGGTGAGCCCACTATATCTCATAGATGCATCAGTAGGTCTCATGAGACAAACTAGTGTCTTGGAGTAAGTCCTTGAAAAAATCTTATTTGTAGTCTTTGAAAAAGGCCTTGACTATGTGGTTATGAAGTCTGGAATTATACATTCCATCATTATGAAAGTGGATATTGATATAGTTTGTGATTATTCAACTAGTAGAATATCCATTCGAATAATTAAATGGAATTATTAGATTTTATATTTTCCATATTATGCTGAATTTTAATTTTAAAAGGCTTTTTTATATTCTAATACATTTCCTTAAATGTTTGTTCTTATTTATGAAACTTTCCTCTATATTGTTATCCTTACTGAGCATCTGATCTCACCCCATTATATGTTTTATTTTTTAGAGGTTGTGAAGAAGTATTTTATGACTGACCTGCAGGGATATTATAAGGGATATTAATGTGGTTAATGGAGACAATGTTGTTGTTGTTTTTCATTTTATAATGTAATTTAATGTTCACGTATGTAATCTATTTCCAAGACTGCTAGACTGATCGGTCTTCCAGGAAATGATTTCCTTATATCATGCCAATTTTTTAAAATAATGCACCGACTCTGGGTAATTGGGGTAATGGCATAACTGTTGGTATCAGAGGATGTTTTGCAGTAACCTTGGAAATTAAATTTAGATAAAATCTGACTAGGAAACATTACCCTAAGATTGACTTTGATGATTAGTATAGAAGAACATCCAAAAATTTTGCTAATGAAGATATTATGTGGCTTTTACAAGCAATACATCCCGGTCGGGATACGACCTGGTAGAGGCAGCTCTGGTATAGATGTACCTAGGAGTGAAAACATCGTCAAGGAGTTTTGGGCTTGACCCAGGGTATCCTGGTACATGACAACAGGCCTTTATTCACTCTTTGTTATGACACTCCCAGAGAATAATCTTAGGATAATTCAAAATTTATTTAAAAAACCATTATGAAGGATACATGAGTAAATATTCCTGCAAAGAAACCATTTTTATGATTATGAGATGAGATGTGTGAAAATATTCAATTAATGTTGATAATTTTTCTAGTTTTTGGATTATACTGTATGATATGATCTAATCTAGTGTGTTTCATCATTTAGAAATGGCATCTAGTAGAAGGAATGAGAACTCTAGAAATATTCATGATCTAAAGGGTAAGAAGGTTCATATCTTTCATAGTTTTAAGGCATCATTTAGAAGGGAAATAGTCTCCCACATATTCTTATCATATAAAGAAATAGTATCATGGGTTAATAAGATAAGTTAAGAATTCTCTATGTACTATGGATTTGAAGGGAAACAAGAGAAGAAAAGTATAGTATAGAGAATGATGGATAAAGGGAAGAGGGGAAAGAATAATATTCCCAAATGTGATAACTGTGGAAAGAATCACCTTGGTAAATTCTTGAAGGGAATGAGAGTTTGTTATAAGTGTGGAGAAAAAGGACACTAAATATGTGATTTCATGAATAAAAAAAGTTTAAAATGTACAATGCTTTATTTTCAAGGAGTTGGGGCACTACGTGAAGCAATGTACAAAACATCATAGTATACCCCAAATGCTGTTGTTGGATAATAATCAAGTTATGATACTACCAAAGATTATGGAGAAGGATTAGATTTCTTATGTTGTTATTAAAGTATTGTGTCATTTTATTATTGTATTAATTATTTACATGTCATAATAATTATATAGTATAAAATGATTGTACTAAAGTACTATTTCATTAAGGACTTGAGATTGTGTGGAACCAAGAAAAGTGACTCCATTGTAGGTAAATTTTTTTTGGAAAATATATGGTTAAGAGAAAGATAAACCGTAAAATGGTTCTGATAATGAGTTAGTGATTTTGGAATAATATATTACTAATTTGGATAAATTATATTTGATATTCTTGACTACCAGGAAACTAATTAATGATTTGAAAATTCCATCATTGTTTTACTTTACAACATTTTTGGATTGAAGGAGTATATCCAGTATTCTATAAGGAATAAGGGAGAATGAATGTAATCAATAAGGTTTTATGGTAATTTAGGGTGTTATAGTGTTTTAAAAAGAATACATGATGAATGTATTCACATGTTATTACATGGAAAAAAGGATCTTCATTCTGTTTACCTTCCCTATAAATTTTGAATTGTGAGTTTGGACAAGAGTATTTAAGATAATTCTAATGGTTGGAATCAATTAAGTATGACATTGGATACTATTGTTAAAGTTAAATGATTTCTTAAGATTATTTTTGGAATGTTATAAAATAGACAACCCAGAGGTCAGGCGACAACTCGTCGCGTCTGGCAAGGGCGCGAGACTTGAACCCGCAACCGAAGGGTGACAAAGGTGCATCACCTACCACCGGCCTACGTGATGTCTTGGTTTGTGTAATGTAGTTATTTTAAATATTCTAAGAAATTAATTATAAATTCATTATTTTTTAACCCTATATGATTAGGATAAATAGAATATTTTTGAATTCTATTATCTTTTGGAGTGAAAGATGAGTTTGTGGTAGGAATTAGTTGAAGGATGAAACTCTACTTGTCAAGTATATTTTTTTCCTCTTATTCTATGAATAAATTAATTCGTAAATGTTAGGGAAGGGATATTAAAACCAAGAATGTGTTATCCTAATACCTTTTTTTTGTTGAACTAGTGACATTTTAAATCATCATAGATTGATGGCTTGGAGGTCCTCAATTTTACACTTTTTTGTGATTGATGACCTCAATCACTCCCTATAAATATTTACGTTTTCCTCCAATTATGTTTCTCTAATTTCCACCAATATTCACCTAATAGGTATCATAATATGGTGGTGAATTTTTCATTTCTCTTTCCCTCCTATAAAGACTTAATTTTATTAACCCAATTTCCGATGTGGGTTTTCCACAAAGATATTTTTCTATTTTTAACCATTTATTTTTGAAAATAAATTTCAAATTGCGAGGACCAAATTTATTAAAAAAGCTGAGAATGTAACACCACTAGATTTCATAGTACGTTATCTAATTAAAGTAATGCAACAGCTTGCGCTACACGCAACACTGAGTTCGAGGGCACCACAACTTACCAAACTAGCCGTTCGAAAAGTGGTTATGAATATTATTAACTGTTTTTTGAATCTTATATACTCTAAATTTTTTTAACTTCCATATTATCAGTTTTTTTGACATAATATAAGAACAAATTCATTTTTTCAGATAAAAGAAGTATTTTTCAAAAAAATGCAATTTTACCGTCTTTTAATGGAAAACCCTTTTTAAAACCAATATTTGAAACTTTTATATGTTAAATTTAATGAAATCAAATTCTTATTTAGAAGCAGGATGTAAAAAATTAGTTTGGATAAATTTTTGTTACTTTTCCGATAACATTCATATTTTGATGAATAGTGAAAATACTAATTTTTAATTGAAAACAACTTTTTAATAGAAATAATTAATAGTTATAAATTATGAATTTGAATGGTTTAAATGTATAATTAGATTATATTTTTATCATTTTGTACAATTTAGGTCATTATAAGTAATTTCACATTTAAATTTGACATAAAAACGTGTCAATCTTTTGATAGTTTTTATTTTTTAAAAACCCGCATTTTGGTTTTGAAAGGGGATTTAATTCTAAATTAATTAATGTAACATATATGTTTTGAATTTGGTAAAATGGACTTCATTTTTGAATTCAAAATATCAAAATTTTCTTCGGGTGAATTTTTGGTATTTTTCAAAAAATATTCAATTTTTTATGAATAGTGTAAAACACTACATTATTTTTTAAAACCAAATTTTTATTTAATTAATTAATTATTTTATTTAAATTTATTTTAAGTAAAAATAGATATATAATATCTATATAAGTTCAATGTAATTCAGTGGAGTCATTTTATAAAAATATTAGATGTATTAAATTTTATTGGACTTTTTAACCTCTTTTACCAACCTCCGAGGAGCATTTGCAAATTGAAAAAAAAAACATAATTTTACTGCTTTTGTGAGATAAATTTTTAAAATCTGAGAGACACGGTTAATATCAGTAAGAAAAATGTGGTTCAATAAGATGAAAATATTTTTTGATGAATAGTAACTTTTGACTTTTATTTATCATGGTTAAAAGTGAATATGGTAATTAGAGGTAAAAATGATATCATAATTACCCTAACACATGTTCGAATTCTTTTGGATATGTATAATTCGACCAAAAAATACCTTAGGAATAAAATTTGATCCTCTTTGGCCCACTTGTATTAGATTAGGGCATTTATTATTATTTTATTTAAAGAACAGTTAAAAGAGTTAAATTCAACGATTAATAACTAAACCATTTTTAATATAGGGTTACACACAATATAAATTCTACTATAAATAATCATTATAAATATAAAAATATTTTCAACATAATGGTGTTTTATTTATAAATTATAGACATTAAATAATTTAATTTATTTTTGACACAATGATGATGCAGTATTTACCTTATTAATGAAATATTAAAATAATTGATATTATAAATATCCAAATACATGTAAATGGTGACTTATGATGAATTCCACTAAATTTTTAGGTTAATATGACAAGGTTTGGTTGGTTAAATAAATTTTATTCAAAGTGATAAATTATTTATGGCTTTCAAAAAAATCAAATACAAAATAATGTCAAAATTTGCATAATTGAGTTTTTAAAACAAATATTATATTATTAATTGATATAATATGCATAAAAATATAAGGTTTTCCAAAAGGACTTAGATAAGGTTATATATATTAATAACGAACCACATGGGGTTCTTTTGGCTTGTTATAGTAGGTTTATTAACCATATAATATAAAAATACAAAGAGACATGGTAAATGTTAGACTATTTAACTAAGAGTTAAATCTAAAAGATAAGGTTAATAGGAAGACCTAAACCTGTATAAAACCTATTGATTGAGATTTTTTCAACCCATCCCCACCTTAGTCTATAAATAATTCATTTTGGAGTAATTATAAACCAAAAATGATTTTATTATAAAATTATATTTCAAGCTTTTCCTAAAGTGACACTCTCCTCTCTTATAAAAGGGAACTTACCCTTCTCTTAATTTCACACATCCAAAACATTTTGTTTCAGCCAAACCCTAGATAAATATCCTCCTAATATTACTACCTTCATCATAGAGTCCATACATTGGTCCTAAAGCCATCCTATGGATCCTTTTTGATCAAATCAAGGAAGAAACCGAAAAAAGGTAAATATTTCATCACCTCTTTCATGTTCTTTTCTTCTTCTACATCCTCTTTCTGTGTTGTTTCCATTATAAAATAATAAATCTTGTATCTTCTATGTACTATGATGTTATTATGAAAATGGTACAACCATATTCATTATTTTATCCATCCTATAAATGACAAAGTCATCATACATGCGTATGTGTGGATTACCGTCTCCAGGTTGTGGTGTAATTTGTTATTCAAACACTTCATTATTAGTATGTGTATAATATTTTGTATAAATGATATAAATAATAAATATAAAATGTTAATGATTCTTTATATATGATATAACATCCTATTAAATACTATTTCTCTATTAATATAATGACATTGTCGCTCGTGCGTACGTACAGATTACCATCTCCACAAACGTGATGTGATTCGTTATCCATGACAATCATTCAAGAATAATTTTCATTTTATGATTAAAAATTATGTTTATGAACATAATATAATTCTTTATATGAATCAAATACATCCTTTCCATAACAAACATGGCTTACATAACCAAGCATATAATGGAAAATGAATCAATTAACACCTGAAACGATGATATTAGTATAATATTATTAACAAAGAAATATTATAAGATCATATATGATATCATATTTATGTATATAGTTCTTGTATAATTTAATAAAAATGTTTTAACTATTATATAAGAGGTTAAAATACCATTGTCTAAGGAAAATTACAAGGTAGGGGTTAATTTCCCAATCTCTTTATTATCCGAGGTTGTTTTTATGTAAGTATCTACTAGGACCTATTTATCATCCACATCAGTGTTTTCTTAAAAATGTAATTCAAAATATTTTTACTATTTACTATAATATGAGTTAAAATAATTTATACCCTTATTTTACAATATATGTTTTTAAATTAGTCTTCCCATGTTTTTCCAAACAAGGTACTATATGACCTTTTCGACAAAATTAAGGTAAAATGACTTTTTTTAACTCATATGGCGGGTGTGATTATTTTTTCTGCCATTATAACTTCGTCGAAGTTTTCCATACAAGCTTATAAGAATATTAAAAAAATAATTTTTTTCATTTATTATTATATAACTTTTAAATTATTTCAAAATACAAAGAGATATTTCTCTAAAAAAAGTTTTGATTTCATCTAAGTAAACATCTATTGATGGATTTTAAGCTTGTTTGAAGTTTATTTATTATGATACAAAACTTCCATATTGTTTTGATGTTTTTGTGATATTTTTGACAGTGGATGTGTGATTTTTACACCATTCATGTTTTGTGGATAATGTATTGACATTTCATATGCTAGTTTGAATATGAATGTTTATGTTATGTTTAAACCTTTACATATGAGGAATGCGTCAGACTTAGTAAGTGAAGAGTGAAGGACGATATAGCTCCTCATTGCGTCGGTATGGATCCTGAGAAAAATTAGTGTCTTGGAATAATGCCTTGAAAAAATATTATTTGTAGTCTTGGAACAAGTCCTTGTCTATGTGGTTATGAAGTCTGTCATTACGCATTCTATCATTATGAAAGTGGCTATTGATATTGCATGTGATTATTCGACTAGTAGAATGTCTATGAGAATAAGTAAATTTCATTATTTGATTTTATATTTTCTATATTATGCTGATGTTTAAGTTTAAAAGGCTTCTTTTAGTTTAGTACACTTCCTTAAATGTTTATTCTTATTAATGAATGTTTCCGCTATATTATTATCCTTACTGAGAATCTGAGTTCACCACTTTCTATGTTTTATTTTTCCCAGGATTTGAAGAAGTATTTTATTACTGACCTGAAGAGATTTTCTAAGGGACATGAATGTGGTAAATGGAGAAAATGTTTTTTTTTTCTTCATTTTATAATGTAATGTAACGTTCATGTATGTAATCTATTTACAAGACTGCTAAACTGATCGGTCTTTCGGGACATGATTTTTTTATATCAAGCCAATGTATTAAAATAATGCACTGACTCTGGGTAACTATGTTTTGGGCATTACACAGGGGACCGTGGTTTGGAAAACAGTGCGCCTATTCTCAGGTGGTGGTGGTGGTGGGGGGGGGGGGGTTGAATAATCTTTTGAGGGATCATATTTTATCAAAATATGTTCCATCTGTGGACTCTATCTCTATCTGGGGTTTTATGGATTGCTAGGGTAGGGTGCATAGTGTGGGAAAACCATGCACCAACTATGAACTTCCCAAAACCTCTCTAAAAAAATTTCAGCGAAACACACCCAAGATAAAACCAAATAAATATACACACAAAAATAGGAAAAATATTACCAGAAAACTAGATAGAGACATCTCTAGAGATATGTTTGGATCATAAAATCTCCCCATCTTATAACAGCTCATCTACAATGTTTTATTTTTAAATTATTGAATAATATTTTCTAAAAATCAATGGATTACCTTTAAAATAGTTTTTTATATAGGTAATTTCAAAAGTGGTATAATATTTTAAAGCATAAGTAATTTTTATTATGTTTTCAAAAGGTATTTCAAAAAGTATTTTTATGCTATTGTGTTAGAAACATTTAACATAGTTATTTTCTGAGAAATATTTTCCTAAATGTAATTATAATGGATTTTAAACCCCTTACTAACAAATTAAATTTTCATCCCATATTTTAAATGTTTTCCATAGGAATCATAGAAACACGAACTTTGACTTTGATGCTATTAATTTTAATGTGAACAGAAGCGTAATAGGAAATTTATTTTTTTGTTCATGTCTGATAAATGTATGGTGTTTTATGGTCCTAAAAGTCCTAGAACAATAAAAGGTCCTTATTTGTATATAGCACCATGTATTTTTCATTTCTCATTTATAAAAAAATAAACAACATGTATTAAGCATCGAATTTGGAAGTGTGGATTCAGGACCTTATAATTGGTATAAGAGGAATGTTCTAGAAATATTTGTTGATTAGAAGCTCTCTTTAGTGGTAAACAAAATTTACACAATACAAGTTTGTTTAGATAGTTATGTCTCCTAATAAATTCATTAATTCTGAAGATGGTAATTCATAATTTTCTCAAGTCCAACAGAAAATTCCGAGGGAACAATTATTTTACAGGGGAAGAATATAACACCTCTAGTTTTAGATAAAAGAGTTATCAATTTTATTAGAATTTTTAATAATTCATTGTTAGTAAATATAATAAATCAAATTTAAAAATAAATATTATATTATTATAATTTATTAAATATTTTTGATTAATACTACTTTTCTAAACATGATATTTTTTTATTACAATTAAATATATATTAATACATGACATAATTAAAAACAATAAAAATATGTATTAACAAAATAAATTTTAAAATGATATTTAAACACAATATGTAATTTGAAATATAAATATTATAACATAAAATTTTATTTAATTAATAATATTTTAAAAATAAAATTTTACTTTTGAGGAGTATTAATTTAAATTTATGATAATTAAGAATTTATTTAGTTATAATTTTGTTTTTTGAATTAGGAAATACAATATTTAGTACATAATAATAAGAAATGATAAAAATTTGTATAGTAAAAATTTTACATTTTGGTTTAGAAAATTATTATTATTATTTTTAAGTAAGTATATATATATATATATTATAAATTTTATGAGTATTATTATTAAACATAATTGGAATTATAAAATATGTTTCATCATAATTGTTCATAAAATAATACATTATTTATCTAAAAATATTAAATATAAGAAAACAAAAGTGAATTTAATTTTATTTAAAGATTTCAATTAAATAAAGATAAAACGATTAAAAAAATATTGGAATCAGATAAGGGGGTATGGGTCCCGAATTCGATAGTTCGAGAAGAGGGAAATCGATGCCAAGGGTTCATAAGTTATCGTGAGAGCCTCAGGGATGAAGTCGAGAACCCAAGGCTTATTTGAATTTTAGATGATTATCAAGGTAAAATTGAGTGTGGACATCGGGATACAGTCTAGATCTACATATGAGTTCATGGGAGATGAGTTTGATTGTGGACTATGATTCAATGAAGGATCAACGCCTGTCATTGGAGGTCAAGTACAATTAGAATCAACTTTACGAAAAGTGTCTTCAGACGCATATTTATTGGTTTGAAAATAAAATCATTAACTTTCTCCTATAAAATGATTCTAAGATATTTGAGGTAGATATATTTTAACGGTTTGGGGTCTGAATCTTATCTGTTGGATTGATTTCTAAATATTTATTTTTTCTGGACCTTTTCTCCAATTTTTTCCCACTGTAGGATGTTTGAAATCCATATTCAATTTTTTGGATGGTTCATATTTTTTGATTTTTTTGTACTGATGTGGACCGAATCAATTATAAGCAAATCAAGATCATTAATCTGGATTTTAGAAGATATCCATAGGGGATTAATTAAAAATGTGAGACTAGTTTTGTATAGATTCATCATCATTCATGGTATTACCTAATCAACTCTATTTATTATCTTTTCATTTTGTATATAAAAAATATATATATTTTCGATCTGATTCTATGCTTGATTAGGAAGCCTATTATGTTCACCACACAATCAATGTTTAATTTCAATTTGGTTGTTTCTGCAATTCGATTCCTTCTTCATTGATGCATTAAATCCTGCCTCTCAATGCTATTTTCATCATTAATATATTTATTTTATTTCAACTTCAAATCAAAATGAGGTAGTCTTTTGTCTTGTTCTCAGAAGAAATAAATGTTTAAATAATTATATATATGATGTCCTAACATTAAACACATCTTAGACACGTTGATATAAATTATATTTATACTATGTTTAAAAGTGAATATAATCAGAATTTCTTGTCAATATATATCCATTCTAAAGTGAACCTTGATGTTTTTCACCCAAATACTTCATTTCAGTCTACGGTGGTTCAATCAGAGGCATGGTAAAATGTTTATTTTCAAAATATTTATTTATTTAAAATTTTATTTCTTGAATGGAATGATTATTTTCATATAATTATTTATTTGAAATTTGGTTGTCTATATTTTTATATTCACATTTTAATAATAAGGAACTATTTTAATATAAAATACGACTTTTAAGATGTTTTTTCTTGTAAGAGGATTTATATTTTATTGATTTTAAATTTTATTTAATTCAATATTTCTATTTATTCCTTTAATAGAGATTTATATTTTTATTCTATAAAGGATATAGTATTATTAATTTGTTCATAATTCCTCAAATTATCTTTATATTTATTTTAATGAAAAAAAATTATTTTTAGTATGGGGAAAATATTTTTTATTTAAATTTATAGAAAAAATTGTTTGTTATTTCAAAACCAAACTTGTATTTTTTTGTGTATTTATAAATTTTATCCGAAGGGAGTTTAAATTTTTTTCTAAATAATTTCTGTTTTGAAATTATTTGTAGGTTTATTATTTTTTTAATAATTATTCGTTATAATTAACATTATGAATTTTTACATAAAAAAAGTTATTATGTCATGATATCAATTTATGTTTATTATTTATAGTTTTAAATAATTAGAACAACCATATAATGTTTGGAAAGTATACAATTAGTCATGAATATAAATTTTTATATAAAAAATGGACATAATGTTAGTTAATTAAATGTCATGCATTATCTATTATTTATTATATAGGTGTATGTTTTATGAATAATACATTCTTTTATAGATAAGATTTTTAATAAACATTTTTGTTAGTGGAAAATATAGATGACTATAACTTATATCCGGAAAAGAAAAGTTCATGAGAAATTATATTATTTTAAATATAGAATACATGTTTTTGTGAATATATATATATATATGTATGTATTAATTTTTTTCATGTTTTTAAAGTAGAAACTCCAGTGGAAATTGTGTGTATATGTATATAAAGAGTTTAAATTTTTTTCATATAATCTAGCACGTGAACTTTCTAAATATGTCAGGGAATTGGAGAGTGAATCCAACCCTCAGAAAGTGTGTAAGCCCAAGATATCCTTCCATGTTTCAAGTTTCCAAAATGTTTTGTTTTTAAAATATTGCGTAATGTTTTTTAAAAATTACTTGATTATTTTAAAACAATTTTCGTACGTAAGTAATTTCAAAAGTGGTTAAGTATTTTAAAGCGTATGTAATTTCAATTAATTTTTCAAATGGTATTTAGAAAGTAATTTTTATGCTATTGTTTTGGAAACATTTCTCAATGTTATTTTGAAATAATGATTTTCCTAAAAGGCATTTAAACATATTTAAAACCCCATACAGGGAAATTAAATTCCAATCCCATATTATAATTTTTTTTCAAAGGTTTCATAGAATATCTATGTCATAATTTGATACTGTTGGAGTTCGCACCTATGGAAGCATAGTTGGAATTCATTTAGTTTTTGTCTTACTCGGATAAATGTAAGGTTTTGTCTAATAATTTAGAATCTAGACTGGTAAAAGGTGCTTATTTGTATATAGCACTATGTATTTTTTTTATCTTTTATAAATGAAAATACACAGTATGTTTTAAGCATCAAATCCAGAAGCAAGGATTTATGTCATTATAATAGGTATCATAAGAACTGTGTAGACAACTTTGGTGGTTAGACGTTGTCTTTTGTGGTGAACAAAACATAAGTAATTGATGTTTCCTTAGATAGTCAAGTCCTATTAGAAATTCATTAATTTTGAAGATAGAAATTTAAAATTTTCTGAACATAGAAGAAAAGATTGTGAGGGAACATTTATTTTAAGTGTGGGGGGAGAATGTAACACACCGTGTTTTAAATAAAAGGGTTATTTATTTTATTTTTAATTTATTAATCCAATGTTAGTAAATATAATAAATCAAATTTTTATATAAATATTAAATTATTAAAATTTATTAAATAAATTTTGATAAAATACTTCTTTTTTAAATGTGGTATTATATTATTATAATTAAATATATATAAATACATGACATAATATAAAATAATAAAAATATGGTTTAATAAAATCATAATTAAAATTATATTTAAACACCATATATAAATTGACATATAAATTTTATAAAATGAAATTTTATTGAATTAATAACATTTTAAAAAGATATTATTTTTGAGATGTACTAATTTCAATTTAAGGTAATTAAAACATTTATCTAGTTAATTTTTTTTGTGAATTAGGAAATAAAATATTTAGTATTTAATAATTATAAATGATAAAATCTTATATCGATAAAAATTTACATATTTGTTCTAAAATGTTTAATTATTATTTTCTAGGTAATATATATATATATATATTAAATTCTGTGATTATTATAATCAATCAAAATTTTAATTATAATATATATATATTATAAAAAAAAATTTATAAAAAAAACATTCTTTATCTAAAATGATTAAAAATAAGAATATAAAAGTGAATATAATTTTACTAAAAGATTTAAATTAAATAATGTTAAAACGATTAAAAAATAGAGAACCTGATAAGGGAGCATATTTCATGAATCCAACAGTTCGAGAAGAGGGAAATTGATCCCAAGGGTTCATGCGTTACTGTGAGAGCATCTCAAGATGAAGCTGAGTACCCAAGGCTTATTAGATTTATGGATTAATATCACCAGAAATTTGAGTGTGGACATTGGGATCTTGTTTGGATCTATAATTGGGTTCGAGGGAGACAATTTTGAGCATGGAACAAGGCTTCCATGAAGGATTAATGCCCGTTATTGGAAGTCATGTTCTGTTGGAATCAACTTGCTGGTGAGAGACTTCACATGTAGATCAGTAGGTTTCAAATTCAAATCATTAACTTCCTTGTGTTAAATGATTCCCAGATCTTTTTAGGTAGATATATTTTAATGATTTTGTGTCCTAATCTTATATATTAGATCGATTTCAAGATCTTCATTTAATTGAATGTCCTTTTATCCGATTTTTCTCCGTCATATGACATTTGAATTCATTTTCATTTTTTCTTATAGTTCATATTAGTGGATTATTTGTACCGATGGGGAATGAATCAAACACAAGAGAATTAAAATATTTAATCTAGATATTAAAACATATCCTTATCCCATTCATTAATGAATTTTGACTATTTTTGGTTCAGATTCATTATCATTCATGGTATTGTATAATCAACTTTGTTAATTATCGATTCATTTTGTCTAAAAAATATGAATGTATTTTCTATCTGATTATTTGCTTTCTCATCAAGCCTATTATGTCCACCACATAATTATTATTTAATTTTATTTTGTTTTTTTCTTTAATTGGATTCCTTGGTCATCGTTGTGTTGTATCCTACCAATCGCTGCTGTATTCAGTATTGATATCTTTCTTTTATTTTAAGTTTGGATGAAAATGAGAAACTCTTGTTTTCTCTTCACAAACACAACAAATGTTGAAATAATTTTATATATGCAATCAAAACATTAAACAAATCTTATAAAATAGCATATAAAATATATTTATACTATGTTCTAAAGTCTATATAAGTAGCCTTCCGACTCAATTTATATCCACTCTAAAGTAAAGCTTGATATTTTTCATGCGAGTACTATACTGTAGTCTACTATTCTTTGATTAGAGGTATGGGAAAATGTTTATTGCCAAAATATTTATTTATTTTTTAACTTTATTTCTCAAGGGGAATTATAATATTCATATATTTATTTATTTGAATTTTTTCCTTTATTTTTATGTTCATATTCTAATAGTAAGGGACTATTATTATTACAAATATGATTTTTAATATGTTTTTTCATGTAAGGGGATTTTTATTATTTTGAATTAAAATTTTTTCCAAGTCAATATTTTTATTTATTCCCATTTTCTAGATTTAGATTTTTTTTCTATAAGTATATACCACTATTCATTTATTTATTATTTTTCAAATTATCTAACAATTTATTTTTATAACATACATGCTTTTCAGTAAGGAAAAGATATTTTATTTTGATATTTATACAAAAAAAAATTTATTTGTTATTTAAGAACCAAACATTCATTTGGTTGTGTACTTCCAAACATTTATCATAAGAGAGTTAAAATTTTAATCTAAATAATTTACGTTTGAAATTTATATATAGGTTTAATATTTTTGAATAATGATACGATATAAGTAACATTATGAATTTTTACTCCAAAAAAGTTATTAAGTCATGATATAATTTTTTTCATATTTTTACAAAATTAGAACTACTATGTCATGTTTTAATTTCACAAAATAAACCATTAATGCCATTTTTAAAATAATAAATTTTTATTATCTATGTTTATGACATGTCATGCATGCACTAGTATTTATTATATATATATATATATATATTTTATGAATAAAACATTATTTTGTAGAAATATTCTTTATAGAACGTTTTCATTAAGGGAAAATACATAAAACCCGTAGTCATATCATGCAAAGAAAAATTAATGTGAGATTTGATTATTTCAAATACAGAAGATATTTTTTGTGAAAGTACACACACACACACACAGATACACACAGATATATATATATAAATGTAAATGTAATATTTTTTTCAAGTTTTTAAAGTTGAAACTCTAGTGAAAAATGAATATATATGTATAAATCAAGATTAAAATGTTTTCATAAAAGCCATAACTTGAATGTTGTAAATATAGTAGGAAAGTGGGGAGTGTATCCATCTCTCAGTAAGTGGGTAGACCCAAGATAACATTGAATGTTTCAAGTAAAAATAATTATTATTTTAATAATATTTTGTAATGTTTCTTAAAAATCACGAGATTATATTTAAAATTAATTTTTTAAGTAATTAATTTCAAAAGTGGTATATAATTTTAAATCTCATGTGATTTCAATTATGTTTTCAAAAGTTATTTTTTAAAGTATTTCTATGCTATTATTTTGGAAATATTTCTCAAAATTATTTTCAAAGAAAGATTTTCCTAAATGGAATTTAAAGAAATTAAAATCCCCTTAATGGGAAATTAAATGCTCATCCCATATTTTAAATGCTTTTCTCAAGAATCATAGAATCTGTAAGTCAGACATTGGTGCTATTGGAGTTATCATACGCGGAAGCATAATAGGAATTTGTTTTGTTTTTATTCCACTATGATACATGTGAGGTGTTCTATAATTCTCCAAAACCTATACCAGTTAAAGGCCCTCATTTTTATATATCTCTATGTATTTTTTAGTTATCCTTAAAAAAATACATATCATGTTTTAAGCATCTAATCCAAAAGTGTGGATTTCGGGTGTTATAGACACTGTCAAAACTGAGGTGTTATCACTTACCTTAACTATACTACCTATATGTTATATATAAAAACGGTTAAACTCATTCTCATTATTCATGTTTTACATTAGAAACCCATTTATTCACATCAGGAAACATTTTACCACATTAAATTCAATTTCAGGAACCATTTCGAATTAAATTAGACAATAAAGGAAAAGTATTTCAATTTCAAAAACATACCCAAACCCATTTTTCCATGCATGACTAATAATTATGCATCCAATAATAATTCCTAAGTGACTAGAGTGATTCATGAAAACTCAAATATCATGACATATTTGACTATAAGTTAGATTATAGAAAATCCTAAAAATAATAATCATATCAAGAAAAAACTGCACCACTTAAAGAAAAAATAACATTCAACTACAAGAAAAATCACCAATAACAACAATCCCTTCCAGGGTACTTGGGTTATACCCTCTAACATGGGTTAACTAATCCAATTCACAAGCTCTCAAACAAGTACCAAATCATCCCATTATTCTATATACCATTCCAAAATAGTGAGACAAAATGGAAATAAATGAAAACTCTTTTGATACCACTTTGTAAGCCCCTAACCTAGGTTCCACAAACTGGTGCCCCGATCCGGTCAATAAAATGACCTCTGATACACCACCCTTTATGCAAGAGGCGTGTTACTAGTAGTGAGGGCCTCATATAGATCATGGTGATACTATAACCTCTTTATCAAAGAAGAATAAAAAAATAAAATGAATAAACAACAACCCAATTTTATAACTAATAACCAGTCAATCGGTATAACATGTTGTCCAAAATAAAATGAAATATCCAAAAAAATATATATCAAATTTTTCATGCCAATTATGTTCGAAATATAAAAAAACCAAAATAAAGACAAATTGAGACTACTAAGAAGGCCCTGAATCCATGTCTAGTTCCCTCATCAATGCTCTATCCTGACTCATCCACCTAACACATGACTTTTTTCCCCTTATTCTATATCGCAAACATGATGTTTATTCAAGTACCGATCAGGATTCCCATGTAGGGTGTGAGTGAAACTCGGTAGGACACCACCTATACATTCTATAACAATATAAAATCAATTAAAGTGAATGGTATAATATAAATAATGGAGTACAATTAATAATGTAAACAGTTATCACACTTCATTTTTCATTAATTAACCACAAAAACCTTTAGGCCCCTGAGGACACCTAAACCCTCAATACATGCTTCGACTCATGAAAAAGTTTGAACCATATCACAAGAAAAAGGTTATCATTTATCATTTCATTTAAATTCATACAAAATCTAATTGGAAACATATTCTTTTGTAAACTCATGTGTATAGAATGATATTTTTATTACCCTGGGGGTATTTGGAGTATCTATCGCTATAACACACATCAATATCGCATAGGTATTTAGAGAATTAGTTCTTTTCAAACAGTCACCATATAATATTGGTATTTGAATCCTCAGTCTATTTCCCAAATATATTCTCTCATATGGGTATTTGGAGCCTCATTACCTATTTAAAACCTCAATATCAGGTGGTTTTCTTCAATCCTCAATCCAAGTCCAAAACTCATATTATCAATCAATCACACATGTATCAAACATATCACATAAATGAAGGTTAATTAAGATTAACCATCATTTCACATTTTATTTCAATTATTATATCATTTAAACTATCAAAGAGATAATGGTTCAATAATATAATATCAAAGAATGGTATGGAAAATTCATCATCGTACAAACAATTGACCATATAAATCATTAACCCTATATGGTTAATTCAAAAAACCCCTAATCCCTATTCTCAATTATTTCATGAAAAAAATTAATTAATCAATAACATATCCCTAATTTATTATCCATTTCAAAATCCAAAAATCCCATTAATTAATTCATTAACTAGTTATTCCAATCCCTTTAATTTCATAATCATTACATTTTTTTAATTAATTCAAAAATTAAATAATCCATTTCCATCAATTTTATAATCATGGAAATTTCCATTATTTAATCCCCAAATTAATAAATCCTATAAAACCAATTATAAAAGTCTTGAATCTATCCCAATTAATCTTCCCATGGAAATTACATTAAATAAATTACATAATTCGATAAATTAATCAATCAATTTATTTATTTAATTCGAGAATCAATTTTCAAACGTTATAATTGAAATTATAAAATAAACACATGCAATAGGAATTCAAGATATAGTAATTGAAATTATACCCCATACCTCAAAACTGACAATATACGATTGCCAATGAAAATCCTCAATTGAGCCAAGATATCCAAGATCACAACAATGAATGATATCTAGATCTGAAACCTATATCTAAGATCAAACAAATAAATATCCAATGAAACTAGATCTATATCCATAACAACTAGAGGAAATAATCTCTTAAATGGATGAGATAAAGATGAGAGAGAGGGGAAACCATAAAAGATGATAATATCTTATCGGGATAGTTGGACATCTACAATCTGAGATTAAATTCAACAATAATGGGGGTTGAAAGTCATTAGAATTCTTTTGAGAGGCTCAAAAATGATAGAAATCATTTTGGGTAGAGATAGGTTTACTAAGGGAGAATTATTGGGGGTTTCTGAATTTTAAAACAAATTATTAGTTTATTTTAAACAAAATGCATGGTTTCTAGGGCAAGGTGCATGGTTTTCCAAATCATATACCAATTTAGGGGGGGTGCATGATTACTATTAAGAGAGAACATGGTTTGAAAAACCATGAGCCAGCCATGAAATTTCCCTTTGTATTGGGTTTCATGGTTTGATGGGTAGGTCATATATTTTGGAAAAACAATGTTCTAATCGCGCACTACCCAAAACTCCTTAGAAAACATCCAATTTTCACCTAAACACACCCATGATAAAACCCAATCAAAATATAACACAAACTAAGAAAAAGGGTGTATGAAAAATTTCTTGAGATATCTCTAGAAAACGGACTGGATATTATAATAATTTTTATTTGTGATATCATTTTCTAGAACTAATATAGATCACTTAGAAATTATAATATCCATACAACCAACTTCTAATATAATTCTCTAGAAATCATAATAATTACTTGTTGATTTGGAGTGCTATATAGGCACTCCCTTATGCTATTCTATAACTATCTCACCTATGAGCTATAATGGGGATCAACCCTTTATAATCAATCTACAATGACCAGACCATGGATAAAAAAATTTATGACTTAACATTTTCTTCATAAAACATTTGAAAAAATCATATAAATTTGTATTCAAATCACATTCAGATATCAAAATGCATGTTTCTTTTAAAATCCCATTCTCAATACCAAAATACCATTTTATAAAAAAGTCCAATTTTAAAAACAAACAATACCCAAAATAGGGGAAGGAATTTCTTTAAAGAAAACATAAAATATTTTAAAGGAATCCCAGCTTTAAATAATGGTTATGGTAGTGGGAAATGTCATTGTCCGCGTTTACATAAATTAGTAAATTCCTATATTTTTATTTTTAAAGAAGGTCAAAAATTCTATAAAAATATTATTCTTTCCAAAAACATTGAATTAAAGAGATAAGTTTCCATTATAAAACTATCATTTCCATTGGAAAATTATATTAAAAAATGTACATGTAATAAAAAGGAGAGTTTTAGGTTAAACATTAAAATATAATTATATTATGAAAATTTCCTTTTAACATTGGAAATTTTAGAATCATAACCCCCTCAGAAGAATTAAATTTAATAAAACTATAAATTCTATTTTAATATAGAAATTCATGATATAACATGTCAAAGGGGACGTATCTACATGTCAAAAAATAATATTTGAGCAAACATAAAAATATGTCTAAATGAAAGGAAATTTAATTAGAGTCCCTTACCTTGATCCCAAATTATCAATCATGTATTTATCATACTAAATAATAATAATAATTTAATTCATTTTGAGAATGTTTTCAACATTTAATATTCACTTGATTTCACTGATTACCATTTTATGCAAAATTACATGGTTAATTATGTTTACTTGTGAAGTTTTTATGGAATTTGAATTATATGTTGGAAATGAATTTGGTCAGTTAAATATGATATAATAGTTAATTATTAAAACATATAATAAATAATTTTTGTAAAATAGTTTTAATTTTTATACATCAAATATACTTTTAAAATGAATCATTAATGTTTTTTATGAAAAAAACTACTATGTTACTATTAGGTATACGATAGGTTGAATGTAAGCATGAACAACGTTCCATTTTTCAATGATCATTTGGAAAGAAGGTAAGAAATGTTTTAACATTATTAAAGGGGAATATTATCACAAATAATTAATTTTTTTAATTAAATATTCATACATATAACATATATGTGTTGAGGTAATGAAATAATAATCACATCGCTTTTTGGAGGTCGTAGTCCACATGTACGTATGAAAGATGATATCATTTTTAGGGTAAAAATAAAATGATATATTATATTTTAATAATGATCAATATGTCATTAATAACATTATTATTTCATATATATGACATATATTAATTAAAATGAGCATTATAACCTTCCATGTTATGCATTATAGAAAAATAAATCACAACAATTTTCCAGCAAATACACCATCGTACAGAAGAGTGAGGTTATTGTATCCCACGTATAGTGGAATGTGAGAAGGAATATTTGATACAATTAATACATATTTATTAAAATTTTAAAAATATTATATATATAATTTAAATCTATAATTATAACAAGATGTTTGATTAGATAGTGGAAATGAAAGACATCATCTCATGAGGCGGTAGTCCTCCTCAAACACAAATTTCAGTTTCATATCCTACTTGATAAAAGAGGAAATGGATTTATGTTATGAGATTAACATAATAACGAATCATTATATTGGAGATAATGGTGTCATTATATAATTAAAATTGAATAGTATTTTAATGTCTTGGAAGAAGAAATAAAATAATAATGCTTGGTTATGCATGATACCAATTATTTGGGAAACCTCCTTACGTAAACACTAAAATCCTTTGTATGATGGTTTTATGGTCAATAAAAGGGATATATATCATGGAAAAATAATTAAGGAATATATTTAATTCTGTCATGGCTAATAATAAGGGATTTTAGGATGTAAATAATAGCGGAGTGTGAGTGGCCTTTTTATAAATTATGTGAGTGGCACACTTATAATTTTTTAAAAGAAAGTTTTTTACCAAGATTTTTTAGACGAAAAAATGATCCAAAATGAAATATTATAGATAAATATACATGATAAAGTGTAAATATTTCCATACAATATATTTTTTAAAAGTTTTTTTTGTAATTTTGACTATATAATTTTTGTTTATCTTCCCCCTTTGATTAGTCCATTTTTACCTTAACCACATGCTACTTAATTTTTAATGTTTTCACTATTCATCATGGTAAAAAATTATGTTGACCTTATTAAATGATAAAAATTATTCTTATTCAAAATATGGAATCCCTTTTCCCTAATCAATTTCATATAATTGGTAATTTTTTTATTTAAGACAATTCTTAAAGACATAACAAAAAAAGTTTTTTAAGATGATTATTTTTAGAGTCAAAGATGATTTAATAGTAACTCTATGAATAATAATAATCATTGTACGAATAAAAATTAATATTTATTACCATATAATCTATTTATTTTATTTAAATTATTTATCATTTTGTATTATCTTATTTAATTTTATAGTAATAACATTATTCACTTTAATACAATTTTTTAAAAAACTAGGTTTTGAAAAACCAAACATATACTAAAATCCAATTAAATGTTCTTTAAAAAGTAATTAAGTATATTAAATATAACTGAATAATACTTATGTTAAATTAAATAATATAAAAGCAAAATGAGTCTTTTAAATTTTATAATTTTTTGAAAATAAATAAATTATTTACAAAAAATGGTAATTTTTACTATTCATTTAACAATAAAATTTTTCCAAAAAATCCATAAATTTTACCATAAGTTAATTTCAATATGATTATTTTATAAATAAAAATGAATATTTTAAATTAAAATTCTAAAAGTTAAAAATTAATTTTCTAAATATAAACCATATAAAAAAAGAGTTTAGTTAAAACTATTTACTATTGATGTTAAAATTTCTTATAATTTCTATAATGAATTTAACTATATTAATGAACATGATAGTGATTTATTTTATCATTAACTGGATTGTTACATACATCCCATATTTTTAAAATTGTGTCATTTTAGTTTTATTATATTATTAAAAAACATGGGATATCCTTCTCTCAATGAATTTTCAGATTCCCATGGTACCTCTTCAACCATATGGTTTTTAAATAAACCATTAACCTAGTAAATGCCTTTATTCTTAAAAAAAATACTCTATATGGTCAACAATTAAAATATGATTTTCATCATTGGAAAATTTCTATTCCAATCAAACTAATTTCAACCTCAAAACATTAGATATGAACATGGGGTCATAGTCTGATTTAATAGAGAGATGCACTCCATGTGACCTGAATACCTCCTTTAGATACAGTCGTGGAAGATGATATAAATTCATAATATGAAGAATGTGAAGCATATTTGTAGATTTATTTTATTTTCTAATAATAACTAAAATTACATTGTTACCTTGAGAATTATTTGGTAATCCCACCATGAAATCAATGGATATTATTTCCCATTTCCACTCTCACACTAGTAAAAGATGAATTATTCCCTTCATTAATTGTAATTATTCTTTATTCTTCTAACAATTCAAAAATTTCGTGTTACTTTCAGTAATATCTATTTGTTCCATCCAACCTGTAAAAGTTCTAAAGGTCTGTATACATCTTTATACTACTATAATGAATTGAAAATGGAGAACTATGAACTACACTCATCAACTATTTCTTCAAATGGGAATCAAAAGTCACACACAATGTTTTTCCTAATAGAAAAACACCATATTCAACAATATTAAAATTTAGGAACATACCCTTCTTAAGGGATTATAACTTTTCCTGCAAATCCTGGTTTTCCTTATGGGATTTTATAATTCATTTGAAAAAAGTTGGCTACATTAAAACCTAAAACAAAATAGAGGATGTCCCTATATCCACAACGTCAATTCCAAAATTCATCTAAACGTCAACCAAAGGTTCATGTCCTAAATATTACATGGTTAATGGAAGATTATTTTTCCAACTCTAATCGTCATACACTTTTTTTTCTTATCCAGGATGGTAATGAATGAAGAAATCACAGACCTTGATCATCAAATCCATCTTTATAGTCTAATGTTCATTTAATTTGAGTGAATATATACTAATTTTTTTTTATTAGTATAAAATTCATACTTTAGTTCATAAAAATGATTCCTTGAGTTTTTTAATGAAAAAATAACAGTTATTTCTAGATCATATATAAGGTAATTTTACTAATGAGGTTTTAAATGCGATAAAGTATAAGAAATTAGCTTCTCATGTAGAATTAGGACACAATGATGCCCTTTATATGAAGTATCACAATAGATAATGAACACACCATTCCTAGAAGAAAATAATAAAATTGGATCATTCCCCAATATTAATTTTAATTCTTGAAAAGATTTACCAAATTCTATTTTGTAGACTAATTGAACTAGTTTTTGAGTTAACTTGGTTATTAGGATCGAAAAATCATAATTTTTTTTAAAAAAAATCTAAGAGTAACCCACTAATAAAATAAAAATAAAAATCTCTGTTATCTATGTGGGTATTGTCCATTCATCAACAAATTTTATTTGGAAGGGCCAACATTTAGGCCCTCTTTAGAAATAATTTTTCCAAGGAAGGAATGTTTTTTAACAAAATTAATACCTAGTAAATTTCCAATATAGTTTATATTATTCTAATGTTTAAAAAAAATACAAGTGTATCTTTCTTGTTCCTATTGAATTTTAGAATATAAAAAAATGTGATCCATAATAAAAAAAAACATAACCAATAAATCATGGAAATATATATTCATGAGATCCATAAATATAAAAAGTTTGTTAGACAACCCAATGCGAACAACTATTAACTAAAAATGACCTTGTCTATTCTGAAATTTTTTCTTTGTAATATCATCATTCTTCACCTCACACTGATGGAACCTAGAACTTATATCGACCTTTGAAAAATATAGATCTCCCTATAGATGATAAAACAAATCCTCAATACAAGGAAAATGATACTTGTTCATAAAATTGATTTTATTCAGGGATCTATATTTAATATAATATCCTATTGAACCATCATTATTTTTAATAAATAAGAAAATATGACCCCATAGTGAAGTACTATGTCAAATGAATCATTTATCAATAAACTCAAGAAAATTAATTTCCAATTATAAAAGTTCTACATGATCCATTTTATAAGGGGGTTTTGAAACAAGATGAGAATCAAGAACTAAACCAAAAGAAAACTCAACCTCCTGATGAAGAATAAAACTAGGAAAATCATCATAAAATACACATATTTTTTAATTCACTATTGGAACATCACAAATGAGAAAAATTTATTTCATTTCGATAGTTTGTGCTTGATAATATTCCTTTCCATCCTTTATAAATTTCTATGATTCTTCATATCCAATGGAATCAATGAATAAAACGTTCAAGGATCTGAAATTTCTATTATAATGATTAATTTAAAGACAATCAATGACCAAAATAATATCAAACTCTACTATGGGTAGTTTAACAAGATTTATAGGAATTCCAATCACACTACTATTAATAGGTTCATTCATATAAAACATGATTTCTATAAAAAATCCACCAAAAGTATTTACTAAAAGTTCTATCTTATTTTGATGAGGTTATATTCCAAATTTACATGTAAATTTATCATAAACGATGGAATAGGAAAATTGAGAGTCAAAAAATTCATTGGAAAAGTTTGTATACAAAAGAGACATACCAGACACCACATCATTTGATTTCGTGAAATTAACCATAGTAGTAGAAAAATGTTTTCCCACACCATTTTTATTTTAATTATGATGAGTTACATATTGAGTTACTAATCTTGGGAATATAATAATATAATGACCCAAATTATTTCATCTAAAACATCTCAAATTTGGTTTGATATTATTTACCATATTCTTGGAATCTTCAATATTGTTTTCCTTAAAATCATGGGCCATATGACCATACTTTCTATATCGTTAACACTTTCCTTGTTTCATGTCGATTCTATATGGTTATTTTAACCATACCTACCACAAGATTGTTAGTTCATTTTCTTACCTCCATATTTATTTGATGTATGTTACCCCATCACCTTCCACCCCGACCTCTACTTACCTTCATTATCACATGGAACATAAGTGTTAGAAAACAGCGTATCAACTACATTATTATGATGAATAATTTTCTCATATATTTTAAATATACATGTGGCCAAATATCATTGTAGACTTTGTTATAATTCTGAGTGAAATATATTAATTTTATTATCAATTTCTAAATCAAAATCCTGAACATACCTAGATAGAACTGTAAAAGTGGCTTCATACATGTCTACATAATAATCAGCTATTTGACACAATTATATGAATTCTTTTTCCATCCAGAGTCGAACAACCCTTAGGAAATATTTCTCAAAGAAAATATCCTTAATTTTTTTTCATTTTTTTGAATCTATATCATCTTTATCTATGGTATTCTTAACCAAATTACACCATCAATCATATTCACCAACAAAATGATAAATAAAAAGAGTTACCTTTTTATGTTACAAACATCCCATGACTCGAAATATATTATTCAGAGAATTGATCCTTCCTTCAGCTTCCACCGGGTTAGATGTTCCCTTGAATGATCATTAAGTGATCTATTATAGATATGTTCCTTCATGCTAGAATATATTCCTCTCTAGTATGGATAACACTACCATTTATAGACAATGTCAACTAATAAATCACAAAAACAATATCTTCTTTCCAAATTCAATACATTTTAGCTTGATAATTTGTAAGGATATTTTCCTCTAAAAGACATCATACTACCACTACATATTTCTTATACATAAAAACATTATAGAAATACATAGTTTAATTGAATCAACAACCTTGTCTTTAAAATTATTTATCATTTCGTCTTAAAAACAATGTAAATTATTTTAATGGAATTCTATTTACATTATCCTAACATATAAATTTATCAAAACCATCCTATGATATCATCTATAAGGACCCAAATTTAAATATTACATAATATTGTGTTTTAATTTATGAATTAATTCTCTTACATTTGAGGATTTTTTTTCTAGTTTATAACATAAGATAATTGGTTCATAACCGATATATAAAAAAACCATAAATTAAAATCTGGAATATTTTGATTAGTACTTAGTTTTCTCATAATATAAAACATTTAAAACAAAGTTAAATTTTAATTTAGATTAAATTTATTTCCTTCTTTACTTTATGAATTCTTAAACCTTGTTAAAATGATAATAAAAACATGGTATGAGCACAAAAATATTACTAAAAGATATAAAAGTTTATGTTTCTTAGTCTGATGAAAAATCAGAAAACACATGAAAAACACTTTATTATAGACAATCTGATTTTCCATAAAGGGAATAATTTTTTCCTTAAAAAAGTATTATCTTTTATTTTTCAAATAAGAAATTTTCCAGGAAAGATCATCAAAAAACATAGAAATTTCATATAGGTGCCTTGGGATATCATATCATAGAAAAATTAAATAACCCTTAAAAACAATTAAAAATTTGAATAAATATATGGACAACTTCAAATATAAATTTCTAAAGAACATAATCATCACCCAATGCATTGGAGTGCAATCTTGGATGACCCATTTTATAGGATATAATAGGCCCATTCTGTTCTATCTAGGAGAACCCATCACTTAAGCTATAATGGGATCACTTGTGATCTATAATGGGGATCAACCCTTCAGAAATATTTTCCAAGGACCATATCTTGAATAAAAAAATTTACACTTTCACTTTTTAATCCTAAAATATTTGAAAAAATATTTTAAAGTCGCATTGAAATTTCTTTTGAATATCAACATATTTGTTTGTTTTAAAACCCCATTTTAAATACCAAAATACAATTTTATTTTAGAAAAACATTTTCAATATCATAATACATAAAAAAGGGATGGGTTATTTTTATTTAAATAAAACATGAATATATTTAAATGAATCGAAGATTTAAATAATTATTATGGTGGCTGGAAAATTTATTGTCACCGTATACGTTAAAATAGAACATTCCTTTTGTTGTTTGAAAAGAAAGTAAAAAAGAATATTTTTTGTCCAAAATCATGGAAATAAAGATATAAATTTCCTTTATAAACCATTAATTTATATAATAATATTATTTTAAAAACACGAACATGAAAAAAAGTGATAGATAAGTAGAAAGCATTTAATGATAATTTTTTCAAGAAAAGTCACTTATCACTTTAGAAATATTTGAATCATAATTCCCATGAAAGATTAACATTATAAAAAACCATAAATATGGAGAGAATAATGAAATTAATTTAATAACATTCAATTTTTTATGTGTATACACTTCATAAAATAATATAGGTGTATAAAATCAAAATATGCCTCAACAAAAGGAAATTGAGATAAAGTTTGTTACATTGATTCCAACTTGTCACATGCGTATTTATCTTGCTAAATTTTAAACACATGTTAATTTATTACTTTATTTATAACCTTCATAAAGTTAATATTCATTTTATTTCACTTATAACCATTCAATAAACAATTACACAATTTATTAATTTTTCTTTGGATGTTTTGGTTGTATTCGTCTTGTTCGTTAAAAATGACTTTGGTTTGTTGATAAAGGTATATGATGTAATTATTTAAGCATATAAAGAAAAATAATCTTGAAATAATTATCATTTTTAAATATCATTTATTCTATTAAAACCAATCATGAATGTTTTTTATAAAAAATGATCTACACTATAATCATTCTGATGATAAGTTGTTCATACACATGAGCAACATTTCTATTTTACACTAATCATTATATAAAAAAGTTAAGTAAGATTTTACCTTTTATGAATTATAATAATATCCTAAATACCAAATTATTTAATTAAATATACTTATATAAGTCTTCCATGTGTTTTGGTGATGAATAAAGAATCACATCGCTTCGTGGAGGTGGTAGTCCCTACACCTGGATGGACGATGTTATCATTTTACAGTGTTAGAAGGAAAATAATATATTATCATTTTATTAAGATACATATTTTGATAATATAATATATATTTTATTTATATAAAACATATTAATTAAATTTACCGTTAATATATTATATGAAAAGAGTTATTGAAAAAAGTAGTCACTTTTCTTCGTGAGGTGATAATACACCGTACAAGTGAGAGACATTATTGTATCCCCCCAATAATGGAAATTAGGAAGGTATATGTTGTATAATAACTAATTAATTATAAATATGTTCAAAATATCATATATATACTTAAAATACATCTTTACAGTAACCTATTAGATGAATTTATGGAAAACTAATTACATTAGATCATGAGGTGACTGTCTGTTATATACACGAATATTGATTTCAAATCACATTTTATGGAAGAGGAGATAGATTTAGGTAATTAAATTTAAATAATAACATATTTTTATGTGGGGTATACCTTTTTAATTATATAATAATAATTTAGTAATATTTGAATCAGGTTAAATAAGAAATAAAACAAACACGATCGATTAAGCACGATACCTCTTCTTCGGGAAACCTCCTTAGGTAAGAACCAAAAGACATGATAAGATGGATTTATGATGCTAAAATGCCTATTTTTTATGTTTATGCAATTGAGAAAGATATTATTGTAGGAATTCGCTGATATAAATTGATATGAAGGTGTGGATAATATATGATAGATGGTGTCCTCTTATTAGTGAGGCGAGTGGCATAATCATAATTTTTAAAAAGAAAAAGTTATACCCAAGTTATCACATGATTGAAGGATAAGAAATAGACTATTATAGAGACATATAATTTATAAGGTCTAAATATTTCCATCCAATATATTATAGACATTTTTTAGGTCATTTTAACACATATAGTTTTTGTTTAATCCCTCAATAAATTAGTTTTTTACCGTGAGCGCATTAATAAATATTTAATGTTTTCAAAATTTATTATGGTGAAAAATTATGTTGAACATATTAGATAATTAAAGTTTTTCTGATTCAAAATATTGAATCAATATTTAAAAATTTAATTCACATAAGTGGATAATTTTAATTTAAAAAACTTGTAGACGTGATAAAAATGTCATTTTTCAAGAAGTATATTTTTGAGAAAAAAAGGATTATATATTAACACTATGAATAATAATAATCATTGTATGAATACCGATTAATATTAAATATTATAAACTCTATAAATTTAATTTATACAAATATTCATTTTTTATCATCTTAATAAATTAAAATGGAGTAACATTATGCACCTTAATTAAGTTTTCAGAAAAATAGTTTTTTTAACCCAAGACAAACTTACAATAAAATATAATAAAAATTCAACTCAAAAGTAATTATAATGATTAAATATAAATAATTAATAATTATTTAATGTAAAATAATATTTAAAACATAATGGTACTTTTAAAATACATAATTTATAGAAATGAAAAAACATTTTTATAAAAATCGGTATTTTTTCATAATCACTGAAAAATCAATATTTTCTAAAAAAATAAAAAAAATCCAATACTTTTATAAAATTAAAATTATGATTTCAAAATAGAAATTAATTATTTAAAATTAATATTTTATAATTTATAAATTTATATTTAATGTAATAACCTCATAAGTAAATTGCTTAGTTAAAACAAGTTCATTTTTATGAAAAAATACCTTAATATTTTTATAAAGTATATGACTATAGAATTAAACATGATTGTAATATATTATATCATTACATGGACCTTTAATAACTGTGATACAAAAGGTCTTATAAATCACATCTATAAAAAATCACTACTTTCAATTGTTTGTCCCAAAAACTCTATGGATGCTATATGATAAGCCTCTATAGAATTATTTATGATGAAAAAAATATAAATATCTATAAAATTAATTATAATGATGATAATTTAGACCCATTAATTACACCTTAAAAACATCTAAAATTAATTTAATACATTTTAAACTCATCCCTATCCTCCCTAAATACATAAATAATTATTCTCACAAACCAATAGTTAATACTCTCTTTCTCAATATACCAATTCCCAAAATGGGTATCTAACTCTCTATAAAAGTTACATGATCTCTATTGTAGTTAGGTAAAATAAACCTTCACTAATTACAATACAAATAGTATCATATAACATATATCCTATCTATACCATGAATTAAATTTTATGGTTTTATATTTTAAAATAATATATACCACGAGAATTTATTATTCCCCTGAACTTTATAACACTTCAAACATTCCCCCAATAATCTTTCTCGATCTTGGAATTTATTAGTTAATTATTGATTTGTGAAGCTTTTTTAATTGAAGTTTTATCCCTTATTCTACATTAAATTTAATAAATGGTTTAGAATAATCAACATCTAACAATATAGTTTCAAGGTATGAAATGATGTTAGTCAGACCTCTCTCTACCAGTGGCACTCCATATCATCCAGTGCCACTGTATAATTTTTTCCACATCCAAAAACACATCCTCTAAAAATATTATGTGTTCTACCTCCTTGAATTTTACTAAAAGGAGGCCCTTGAATTCATAAAATATCACCTTTTGACCTTTAATTACAAAACCTATCAAATATGGTATACGAGGATTCCCATTATTCTACAACTAAAAAAGTATTATAGGTAACTGATATTGAAGAATCCTCTAAAAAATTTATGATTCTTCAACAAAAATAACACTATATAATGGTCAATGTTAATATGGGATTATTAACTATATATAAAACATAAAATTAAAACATTGTCTAATAAACGTAAAAGAATTATATACGGTGGAGAGTTACTCACAAATAATAATCATGACTGATTTGAAAGTCATAACATCATCTTTGCAAATATTAAATATCTATTAGGGTGAACATAAACATAGTTCAGATACTATAATATCTCCAATTTCATAAATTCATTCTCTTATACAAAATGATTTGTTAATCTACATAATTAATTTACATCATCGTTAAATAAATCACTAATTTATGAGAACATACTTTATAGAAAATCTCTATTTTTAGAGTTTACTAAAATATCTTATCTCTCAAAAACTCATTAAAAAATATTCTAGGAGAATACGATATTATATTAATTAATTATGTGGTGAATTTACACATTAATAAAACCCATAATGAATGAAAATTACCTCGCCCGGTTTATCTATAATTGGATTCACATATATTATTTACTATTTATAGGGATTTATAATTGATACATGAAATTGAATTTTGTTAAATATCACTAATGAGACACACCAATCAGAAGATGCATATATTTTACATTTATTTCATAATTTAAAAGTTACACTGCATAATAAATAACACTAGTGAGCCTATAGATTTCATGTTTTTAGAGATTAGATATATAATCAACTTATTTTATAACTATTCTTCAATATCTTTAACAAATGTTTTCACACAAGATACTGTTATAGACATAACATTTGTGACACTCTTCATTATAACATAGGGAAAATAGGTAAGAAAGGATAGACTGAGACACCCAGTAAAGGGTGAACATTAGAGATATTTATCAATGGTCATATGTGAGAATAAGATCAACTCATGGGTTTTAGAACATAATTATGGTATATGAACATTATATAATGCAATAATACCCAATAAAACTGGGGTCACAAATCATGAATCATGATGATTAGATTTGGAAAAAACATGTGACATAATTCATAGGAGAGTGGAAACATGAGTTAATATTGCTGAGTTGTGAGGTATTCTCATAATAAGATGTATAACATTAGAATGTGTCAAAAAATATGAGCATATAAATCATAACATATATCATATTTAACCACCAAGATATTTACATCATATTAGAATAGTCTAACTACCTGCACATAACCTAATCTACTTTGGTTAACTAGCTAAACTACACCAAACCAAGATTTTTATATATAGATATTAAATATTCTTAAATGAAAATTCATTACATTAGATATAAAAATGCTGATGATTTCAAAGATACCATTACTTTTGAAACATGGACACATAAATCGTGTATCCATATGTGAGTTACATCATCTCCCACTATGTTCTTATTTATCACCATTTTGATAGGTATCATATATAATAACATTAATTATAACATGGGGAAAGGAAACATAATAATGGGTGATCTCAGATTCTCAATAAGGATAATCTTAGGAGATATCAATATATAATGAGCATAAGGATAAGAACATTAGAATAACATTTGAAAACCACACCCTAGTATCATAGATCATAAAATTGAGTAATTGAAAAAATCATAGTACTACATAAGATACAAATCATAATGGAATAAAAGAACACGAATGATGGCAACATAACATTGGAATAAGACCTTGATTTGTGGTACACAAATAAGAATATGAAATCATTTAATTAGTAATTCAAGGATTATTTCCAATAAAATCATAGTGTAATAGGTTCACTCCCTAAACCATTTTAGTAGTCAAGGCTAGCTCTCAAGACTATTCCTATGGACTAGTTTCACTCAAAAAACCATTGTAGTAGTCATGGTTCACTCCCACAGTAATCATATCATAAATAGTCCCTAATAGAATTGGTTTTACTCCCCATTACAGTCTTATTATATCATGTGATATAAATCATCACCCAATGCATTTGAGGGATATATAGGTCCCACCATACATGTTCTACAAGACCATTAAACATTGTTCATATCAAAACCCACGAATTGATATGGGTTTTATAAAACATTCAACATATCATAACCGATGAAAATAAATGGGTTTTATAAACATTTATTCATCACGTAAGCTATTTTAATGAAACAAGTTTCATAATTCTTTAATCTTGTTTTAAAACTTTTAAAATGTAGTGGGTTTCATAATCATTTCATCAAAGTATATCGCATGGAAGAGAAATAGGTTTTATAAAAATATTACAATCTTTGAAATACACCATTCAGAGGAAGAAAAATAATGGTATCCTCTGGTCATATCCCTAGTAAATAATAATTAAAGTCAAATGGTGTCATCTTATATGGGAAATTATTTTGAATGATCACTTCAAACATTTCTTGAGTAAAATATCATTTCCACTTTTAATTTTTTTTAAACTAAAATCATTTTAAAAATACTTTTATTTACGACAACATTGGAATCATATTCAATAAGATCTTAAAATTATTTAAAACATTTCTTGATGAAAATATACTTTCATATATGAAAAATAAATATAAAATCACAAAAAAAATTCTATATCCTTTTCTTTTCAAAGAAACATGGATACTTATTTAAGAACATTTAAAAAACAATTTAAAACATTTGTTCAGGAAAATATTCTTTCCACTTTGAAAAACAATTTTTAAAACACACATCATATTTAAAATAATTTTCATGGAAAATAACCTTTGAAACTTATAATGGAATCTTTAAAACAGTGAGTGGTCATGAAAAAGGTGAATTATATTTATGCTATACTAGTTAAAAATGGATTCCTTTCATATTTTTGGTAGAAAAAAAATATACCATGATTTTGAAAAAGACATGGTGATTGCTTTGAAAGAAATAAAATTTAATCATGGGTTGAAATGAAATTTATAAATCCTTGGTATAATTATAAAACATTTTTAATAACATAGATGTTAATGGAAAAAAGTGCTTTTTTGATCGAAGAGAGAAATAAGTATGTTTTTTCGAGAAAAAAAATATTTTGGTCTCTTTAATACGTAAGGAGAAGAAGATGAAAAGAAAACATTTATCCTCCAGAAATGACCATAGGATAATAAAATAGATGACTTTTTTAGTGACATATCGTTATAGCTCATCATTGGTATACTAATCATAAACAATCTTGGTAAACGATGAGATGGTGACATTAAACCCATACCACATCGGTATCTTTGAAATATAATCCCCGTAAAAGAAAAAAATTAATTGAAACATAGTTTATCATGATAATAGAAGAATTTAGGATACTAAATTTCAAAATCTCGGTATATACACATCATAAAATAATATATGTGCATAACATAACATATGTCCCAAAGAAAAAAAACTTAGACAATAATACCTTACCTCATTGGTAACTTCGAACCATAAAACCTATAAAAGAAATATACTCCAATGGATATAAAAATAAAAATAATTTTCAGGATAATAATATAAATATACATTGATGGTTATAAAATACCCCACATAAACATGTAGTGAATATATCACGTGTCTCACATAAAATAAAAATGAGACAAAAATACCTTGCCTTTAGTATCAACATCCTTTGTACACATTGAAAAATCCAATATAATAAATATATGTTTAATGTTAATCTATTAAAAAAATACCTTTTTAAAAAATACCATATATTCTTTACTTATGAATTTTTATAACACAATTATTAATAATTCAATGTTAAAGTCTTATTTCTAGGAATAAAGTCTTTTTTTTCTTGTCTGTTTTGATTTATTATTATTATTTTCCTATTACTTTGATAATTTTTTCAGAATATATATAATTTTAACCATGATATAAATATCATATATATTCAGTATATATATTTATATTGTCCCATAAAATTTTGATATTGAAAATTAAATACACGGTTCAAGGTTACAGTAGGTCGTAGGTTCACATGAACGTTGTTTACATTTTCTCAAAAGATTGAATTAAATAAAGGTAAAAAATATATTACCATTAAAAATTTTAATTTCATATATATAACATATTTTCATTTAAACCATACATATTAATTTTAATGAAAATAATGAATGAATCACATCACTTCATGAGGAGGTTGTCTGTCGTACTCACAAGCAACATTATCTTATTCATGTGGAATATAATGTAAGAAAGTATTTGTGATATAATAATTATATAAGTATAATAATATCATAAATATCATATATTAACATTTAATCCAATATTATATCTAGTGGTGTGAGGAGGTGATGTAGTAACGAATAACATTAGTTTGTTAATAACATCATTTTTTATATAATAAGTTTATATTAAGTTAAATAAAATGGCATGAATTAGATTAATATATATATATATAATTGAACTAATTTTTCTTTTATATCCACATTAAAATAATTTTGAGGATTTTAAATTCATTAAAATAAATGAAAATTCTTAAAAAATATGAGTATTTTTTCTCTATTCATTGAAAAAATTATCATTTTATTAAATTATTAAAAATTCATGGAAATAAAAAATTGAAATATATATTTAAAAACATATTTTATTTTTCAAATATTATTTTGAAAAGTATAGTAATTTTATTTTAAGTTTTGTTCACAAAATGCGACAATTATATTTTGAAAACATTGTTTTTTGTATAAAATTCGATTCATTTTTATTTTAAGCTCATAAAACATATAAAATGTATTTTAAACATTTTATTGATTATATAACATAAAAAATTTATTAAAATTAATCAAAAAATAGTTATTTTTTAATTAATTCAAGTAAAAAACATTTGTGTGCATAAAAATAATTTTTTTAGAAAAATATATCATTTATTTTCAAGCAGTTTTTATTTTCATTTATAACTAACTGGACACCAATGAGTTCATTTGGAATAATTTGTAAAATTTATATTTTCAAAATTTGTTCAATCATATTCATACCCACCATTCAAATACCTAGTCGATAACTATCATGTTAAATAATAATATTTTAACAGTATGTAACATTTCATTTAAACATGGTGTTATGTGTGCAAAATCAAAAGATAATGTTGTTTGTAAGGGAAGATAAACTTATTTTTGTGTGCAACACAAAATATTTAAAAGATAAAATTCATTGTATTTTTCCATAAAATCTTAGTTTGTTACATACTCCCTTGAGTATAGTAGACTTGGGCTAACTACTTATGCACTATTACATTTTGGACTTTTGTTAACCACCCACATTCCATGATATAAACAAGGGATTTAAAACATTACCAAATTTATTTGGGGTATATATCACACCAAACCATAAAATAATTGTAAACCATACAAATTTCAAACCTATAAACATAAAAACATTAACAATTCCAATATAATATTTTTATCTTGTGAAAAATAAATATATTTCAGGATGATTTCCCTAAAACATGGTAATATGGATTCTGTAACATCCCAAGTAATGATAGAATAAGTATTTTTTATATTTATAAATATTTATAAACTAGATAGTAATTTTTAAAAAATTTGTACTATTTTTAAAGTATTTTTTGATACAGAACATTGAGTTTTCTCAAAATCTTGCATTTCACACAAGACTGAGTTATACTGATCAATAATATACTATTAAATTTTAATTTAATATAAAACTTTTTCGCCTATTTAATGGTTGAATTACTTTAGAACTAATTTTTTAAACTTCTATAAAATATATAAAATAAAATAAACTTCATTTTTTCAAATTATTGTATCAAAATTCACTTTTGGTGAGTTTTTTATGAGAAGTTTCATTTATGATTAATAGTGAAAATCATTTAATTTTAATTGAAAACTACTTTATATTTATATTTATATTTATATTGTTAAATGGTATTTTTAATTGGCCCAAAAGTGTAATTAGATCAATTATATATCTTTTAAACCAATTTAAGTTATTGTATTCAATTTCAAATTGAAATTGGATAGAAATAAATTTTAATATTTTGAACATTTTTACTCTAAAAACCCATTTTTTCGTCCCATATATGGAATTAATATTTAATTAATTTTCTTGGATTCTATGATTGGAATTTAGGAAATTAAATAAATATTTGGAATCAACATAATTTATAATTTCTAAAAAGTTAAATATAGTTTTTGAAAAAATGATTGGGGAAAATAATTAAAATTAGATACATAAATTAAGGTAAATATGTTTATACATAGTAGCTAAACATTAATCATAAGAAGTGAAATGACCTAGAGACTTTTCAAAAAGACATTTTATGGAAATATTTCAACCATATACTCCATTTTGGTGAAAATTTATCATTATTGGAGAAAAATGATATGACATCCTGAACCTGGATTCCACTTAGTGGTGCCCTAAGCCTAGTTGTTCACATAGCCTCAAGAACATCTCTCCAAGCACCAGAGGCTGCCGACTACAAGTGAGGGATTATGGTGTGTCATTGGGGATACTAATATCTCATCAACATAATGTATCACATCAGATAAATTAGATAACATGAAAATAAAATAAGTATTATAGAATTAATAGATGGTACAACAGAGGAAGACTAGAATAAAAAATAACTGAAGAACTGATAATCATAAAAAAAACTTATGATGATATGTCATGTATCTAATTGGTTATAAAACTAGGATATAAATTATAATGAATTATATTCTATATAAAATTAGAAAAAATAAACAAAAAATATCCATTATCCTAATCCCTATCTCGGTCATCACATACCAAGTACTATCATAATGAAGGAAAGCAATCGTGTATCTGAATCGATATACTTCCCTATGTTGAAACATATATACATGTAATTTTCCTTGGTGACAATGGATTCCTAGATTAGTGGTGAGATAAATCTTAGTATCCCACCACCAATGGTGTCTATAACATCCATTCTAGGTAATATAAAATGAAATGTTGTGTAGGAATGCATATATAAAATTAAATTTGTACTGTAATTTAAATACCCATGTACCTTCTTCACCCATAGCTGGTGTCTGAACATGTAATAATATTATTATTTAATTATGTTCCAATTTATAATATGTCACATGAGGTATTACCAACATGACCTCATAAAAAGTTTATAATAATAATAATGGACCCAATATATAGCAAGGAATCCATGATAATAATAATAATTAAGAGGTTCTAAGGTAATATTTGAGGAAACCTTGGACTTAAGGGTTGATCCAAATCAGGTAATAAACTATAGAAATTATATATGGGGTAAGAGTATAATCCAAGGGGAATTTCCTAAGGCATTTTCATAATAATGATTCTAACCGAATCCTAGGATTCGTCCAAGGTAAAATGGGATAAGAAATGACTATGAACAAGGGTCTATATAATGCCCCTCATGTCCATAGATGTGACACTAAATACAAGGAGTGTATCTATAGAATAAAAATAATAATGTAGGAGTGATCTTACAATGTCATACCAATCATCCATTTATAGATGGGGACTTGTTTCCTAGACAGCTCTCACCCTTAGTAACTGACATCCTTGAATCAGAATGGGATCTATGATTTCTCAAGGAATTTCCTGGGGAATCAAAAATCTAAATGGAGTTTGAACACTTAATAATGTCAATGTCTATATAAAATAGACACCTTTTATTTAATTCAATAAATTAATTAGTCAATGTAATTGACATTCCACTTATTAATCCAACTAGTTCAAGCCATACATTCCATTAGTGTTACAAGGATAAGGAACATTATACCATTAACTGATTTATATAATATTTAACAAATACATTTGGTTCACCCCTATAACATCCAATATAACACGAAAGGTGTCCTATAAACATGGAATTGAGTTCTTTAATTACATTTAATTAGGACAAGTCATTTATATAATATAGTTTACAATTACATTTTTTTATTGATTTATAAAGTTGAGGCACTTACCTTAGTAGGTCAAGTGGTAAAAATATATGTCATAATCATTTAAAATTCATTGAATTAATTAAAGACCTACCTTTATCAAGGTCATGTCAAGGAATACTAGAATGGTGGTGCAGATTGGATAAAGAGGACACTAAAAGAATAAACAAGAAAAACACCATACCTGGGTTAGTTAGTATAGAGGTCATAACCTCTAATGATGGATAAAATATTCAATAAGTGTCTTAGAGCACTGTTCTAATGAATAAATAATAAAACTTGGACAAAACATGAAGCACCTAATGTAATCGTCACACACACAAGAAAATTTATAAAATGAAGAATCTTGAGGGATGAGTTACATGACTCTTACCTTGCACTCATATGACTATCCTTTTCAAGTATCTACCTCTTGTTTAGACTACATTGGAAGAGATCTAAAGAATGAAAAAAACCTTAAAATAGGTTATATGATCCTGCATCTAAATAGAATTATTGATGGAAACAATAATAATCAAATACTAAAAAATAATTAAGATCTTATCAATGTGGGTCTAATGAGATGAACAATGATCCGATTAGACTATAGATGGATGATCGGGATCAAATTCTTGTTCAAACATGAATAGGGATCCGAAATGGGTGATAAAAAAGTCTCATATTCTAGATATAAATAATAAGGTAAGAGGAATAAATTTATTAATTCATCAAGAAAATTTTCTTAAATTCACAAAAAATAAGCATCATTTTGGTTTCCTACAATGTTGGAAAAACCATGCACCGACCATGATACATCTACTACCAGGAGGAAAAATTCACATGACTAGGACACACAGTTAGAGAAATTGTGTACCAACCATGAAAAAAACCTTTCCAATAATGTCTATAGTTTTTTCATGGTTTTATGCCAGTTGATGCATGGATAGGGAAAACTTTATGCCCTATTTCCAACACCAGAATGTTAGGAGAGATCGTGCAGCCTACCCCACAAGGTGTATGCTAACCATGTAGCCAACCTGTTTCTACAAAAAATCTATGTTTCGGGCCCTGAACATGCCCAAGACACCCTCGAGACACCTGTTAACTCATTAAGAAACATTATTAGGTCCAAAATAAGAAATTAAACAAAAACTAAAAGGATCCAGACTTGATTAAAAAATAGGGTTCCTATAGTCTTCCCACTATAAAGGATCTCATCCTTGAGTACACATTCCAAGGGAAACGAATCACTATATGAGAACACCTCTAGCCATGGGGAACGTACATTGGCCTCCTGCTCCTATGAATCATCCTATACATTGATATATTTCCATAACACTTGTACTAAAGGGACATACCAGCCTCAGAGAGCCTTATTGGTTTGGTCAACAATACATATAGTTTACTACTCAAATGAAGCATCGAAATATAGCCCAACTTCCTCAAGATAAAATGTATGTGATGGGTCAACATGATTATGATTAAGCTGTGAAACATGGAATACTTAGTTCCTAGAATTGTACCTTTGATGTAGTAAAAACGTATAGGCTACTGGTAAAACTCTCTCTAAGATCACTAACATCCTTATATAATGATGCAACAAATTCCATTGCCTCTATATATATCTATTACAATACCTATGTGATACCTATAAAAAACACGATCCTAAACCACGAACTCCAGAGGTAATAGATGAAGATTTCCATAGAATTTCTATCTATATTGAGTCGTAGATATACACTTCCTTATCAACTGAACCCACTCAAAGTCTCCTATAAAATACAAAGACCTGGTAGTGTTTCCTCTCCCACCATTATCCAGCACTATGGTGTAAGAAAGGGCCTACCATACAAGGCTTAAAAAGGATCCATATGAATCTTTCTCTATAATATATTATTATATGCAAACTCAACGAGATTGATATGATTCTCTCAAGAATCACTAAAATCAAGGGATCATGCTCAGATCATATCTTCAAAATATGTATTGTTGGTTCTGAAAATCCATTGGTCTAAGATTGAAAGGATGTGCTCAGAAGAACCTATGTACCCATAACTCTCTACCACCCCATCTAGAACTGTGATATGAAACTAGAACCCCAATATGAAACAATAGTTTGTGGGACCCCATATATTTAGATAATATCACGAACATAAAATTTTCCCAAATCATCAATTGAAAAAATATTTTAGATTGAAAGGAAGTGGGATAATTTTTTCAGTCGGTCAATGACTACCCATACAACATTTCTACCCCTCGGTAACATCAGTAATCAAAATAAAATGTCCATACAAACATATTAACATTTAAATTCCATGATTCGAAGTGACTATAATAATCTTTTAGGTCACTCGTGCTCTTCCATCATCTACTGATAGTTTGAACACCAAGTAACAAAGGCTTCTACTTGACATTTCATCCAAGGACACCAATACTAGAGTCACATATCTTAATACGTCTTTGAGTTTCATGGATGAACTACCCAATGTGAATCACAACATTACCACATCAATTCATCTCACATATCAGTTGGATCCCAGACACATCCTTGTATATGTAGAATATCATATTTGTCAATAGAAAAATTCAATGTAGTTCATCTCTTGAAATACTCTCACGGAGAACCTGGAATTAAGTATATGAAAACTACATGCTCTTCACCTTATCATGGAGAGAAGATTTAAATGTCCATGATAATAGATAAGACCACTTTTTAATACCCTGACACTTTGGATTCTACTCAGAAAATAGGGTCATCTCTTTCTATTCATCCCAGGATTCCCGTATAGATTGTGCCTAAGTTTTCTAAGTTATCCCATCTGCAACCACTTTACTCTTTCCAATTGTATAAAAAATCTAAAAATAAAATGAATTAAGATATTTGAACCTTCATCACTCATTGAAATTCAAGTTAAACTATGTAAAGATATATTTGAGGCACTTTTGGTCTGTATACCCCAAAAATCACAAACCCATCAGATAGTTTCTCCAGAAATGTAAGGCATGGACAACTACTACTAGATCTAGGTTTCACGTTAGGTATTTCTCACATGAGGCATTAATTGCTAAATTCTATATGCGAAAAATATTTCTTCATGTATCAAAATTTCTCCTAATATGATGCCTGATACATCAAAGAAAACTGTATAACCTATTATAGGCTCTATAAAAATCAGAATAAGTGCCGAGAGAAGCCTCCATTTTAACTTTTGAAACGTTCTATTGCATTCTAATGACCATAAGAACTTAACATCCTTCTTTGTAAGACCAGTAGGAGGTGAAAAAAGGCATGATAATTCATATATAAAAATCTCGTTATATCAATATATCCCCAATAAACTCTATATATGAAACACTTTCTTGGGATTACTCTAGGAAACCACAACACTCAACTTCTATGGGTTAATAGATAATCTTAATATTGAAATAATATGACCCAATAAGTGAATTGTTTTTATCCAAAAGTGGACCTTATCAAGATTTTCATAATGATAATTCTCTCCCTGTGTATTCATAATGATCTCAAGGTGCTTATCATGATATCTACGAGTTTGAGAATACAACATGATTTCACCCACAATGATTATGAGAAAAGTATCTATACAGGGGTGGAACAACCAACTCCTTAGAGGCATTAAAATGGTATATGAATTCATTATACTGAATGAAATAATGAAATATTCATACAAAATATACCTACTATGGAATGATGTATGATGTATGTATGATGGCCTGAATCTCACGTGATGATAGCCTGACCTTAGGTCGATCATAGAAAACACCCTATCTCTTTGGATACCGCCAATAAGATCTTCTATTTGAGGTAGTGGAAACCAATTCATTACTATAAAATGGTTCAAACATCTACAATATGTGCATATATGACAGTTCCCATCCTCCTTAGAAAAAATCATGAACGAACTCCAAGACCATGATGCTCTGGTCTGGATCTACTATCTTAGACATCCATCTCACACTTGTGTTGATAAATTCTACCCTCTGGTGATGTAAGATGTATCCTACCATGATATAAGTCTACAAAGTCATGATACATAACCAACAAAATCATCCAATAAATGTCATCAAAGCCAAAAATCTATAGTATAATGAGGTATCACAAGAAAGTTTAACTTCATACCTCAAGGGGGAATCCCCATATTGTCATATTCCATCTGACTGTACTTCCAATGGTTTATCCAGAATCATTACACAACTCTGACAAAATATTTCTATCATGGTACATTCCATGATAGATGAATATATAATGGATTATGAAGGACCCATATCGAATAAGGTAGATACTTTAGTGGATGCTACTAGAATAGTACTTCATACTATAGACAATCCGACAATCTGATCCTTTGGTATTGGATGTAATTCATGCACCTTTCTGGATCCATTACCCTATGCTACAGTTGGAATACCCTGATCATGACTTCTCTACTAGAGAAGTTGAAAATTTAAAGTCTAGCTATTGTAGTTAGGACTTCATCCTCTAACAGTTTTTTTCTAAGGTGAGTCCAAATCCCCTTCTGAAAAGGAATAAAATAACCTTATCCTAAATGTGGAGTTGGTGTGGAACCTCTTCCACTTGAATATAATAGAGAGGTAATACTGAATCTCTAAAGGGTCCCCATAAAACCGCAACACTGATACTCTAGAAGAACTATATTACACTAAGTCTTCAGATTCCCCTACCTTCCATACAAATGGGACAATATAGAGCTAATATTACATGTACTATGTCTTCCAATACCCTGATGTGAATCCTTGAGGGATCACTTTCTAATATCGGAGGAACTACTAGACTATATTGGCACTGATCTTCTATGCCCGATGATGTCTCATCCAATTAGGTTGCACTCAAGGATAAGAGCTTGATTGATGATATCAGAAAATTTAGGTAGGAGAAATACATTCACTTGAGTACAGATGTCATATTGGATCCCATCCTCAAATCATATAGCACACAAAATATCGTCACTGGAAAGAAGAAGTGAAAATCAACATAACTCTGTCAAACATGATGAGTACTCCTTGACTAACATAATACCCTTTTCTAGATGACCGACCTACCTGACTCAATTATTTATCAGTGTCTAAGGAATGATTTGATAATATAAGCTATTTGGAAATCAACCCATACCATTCCATGATGACCACCAGCATCAATAACTACATCCTACCATTTCTTTGCCAAATAATACAGAATGTGAGTAGCAAGATTGAAACCATTCTCTAAATGTGTCTTCTGTTTCTCAAAAGATAGAAATAGTGAATTCCAACTAATAATCAGTAGCCCATGGACCATCCTCTCCCGAGAAGGTAGGACGCTGCTACTGCTGGAACTCACATGTGAAATCAACCATCATAGGTGAAGGTCATGGAGCACATTTCATAGATAATATTTTATGTAGGAAACCATCATAAAGCTGGGAATCAGTTCTCCAATATGGTTTAGAAGGTTATGCCTCAACTGGGACTCATAATGGTATGATTGGTGGCTCAGGGCCCACCACATCTTGAGCTAGTTTTCGCCACAATCCTATTGTATATCAGAAGTATTTCATGGTGGAATTAGTCTACAAATGAATAACACATGCATCAGAACAATATTTTATAATATAGATATAAATATGAGAAGATGACCATAAGGAAAGGGGTCACTAACCATGGTATACTACCCCAACAACCAACTTAGAAGTCCAGGTATTGGTAAGTGAACAAGATTAGACTACAGGGGTTCCATTATATGAATGGTCAATAATACCTTTCCTCTTTATTTAATGGAATCTGCTTCATTTTATTTAAAAAATTTTACATTTTTTTTACATTTTCTAAATTTTAGATATCAAAGTTAGTTTAAAATGGATCTCCATTCTCAGTGAATCAGCGTCCATACACCGTATCACTAAAATCAACACCCATTTAATTTCAATTCACCCATTCTACATTCAATATTAGAATGTAATGAGGTATATAAAATATATTAACATGGTAAACTACTCATTCCAACCCATGACGGCCCATACACCACATGAAATGAAACATGGATGAACTCAATCACTACCTAAGAGTAGCATAAGAATAACATGTAAACATGGATCACTAAACAATCACATGCAATAAAGGAAAATTGACACAAGGAATGCACCTATATGGAATGGAAATATAAATGAAATGTTAAATATAGGTGTCGATGATGATGTATGTAACAATGCTCTATTCCCTCATATGATCGGGATTAGGGTGAAAAAATGTTTTCAATCAAAATAACAAAAATAACCACAAAAAAAGTGTGTCACCTAATAGTGAAAGGATGTCCACAGTAATATGAAATATAAGAACAATAATCATATTCATGAAACCATACATTTATCTCGAACATGGGTTATGTATGCCCAAGAACATTTTAAAACCATGTTCCAAAGCATTCCAAAAATTCATTATATTGTCTCAAAATAGTAAATAAATAAATTAAACTTATGATACCAATTTGTTACGTAATGAACCATGATTCTACTCAGAGTTACGCTAGGCCCGGTTGATCACATGACCTATTCCACATCTCCCCAAACACTAGAGGCTGTCAACTAACAACGAGAGCCAATGGTGTGTTTTTTGGGAGACTATACCCTCATTAACATAGTAAAAAACATTAGATAAATCATATAATGGGTAAATTTTGGAATAAATGGAAGATAAATAGATGTTACATTAGAACCAGACTAGATGAATAAATAACTGGACAATTAATAATCATACAAAAACTGATGATGATATTTCATGTATTTAATAAGCTGGTAAACATGGATACAAAGAACTTTGAAATACATTCTATAAATATATAGAAAAAAGAAAAAAAAACTATCTAGAATACTGATCATTGTCCTGGTCATCTGCTACCAATCTCCAGCCCAATACAAAAAATAAATCAAGGGTATGACGCAATACACTTCCATTTGTCAACACCTACATACATGTAATCTTCTTGGGTGCCAATGGAGGCCTGAATAGTGTGTGTGATAAATCATAGTAGGCCACCATAAACATAATCTATAACATCCAACCCTTGTAATAAAAACCTAAGTAGTGTGTTGGCATGCATATATAAAGTTAAATTAGTATAGTAATGTAAATACCCAAGTATCTACTTCAGTATTAGATATGTATAAACATGTAACCACTTCATTAATTAATTATGTTCTAGTTTATAATAATTCATTTGTGGTATTAAAAATATTGATATCCTAACATGTTTACAATGATAAGGTATGTAATATATAAAAATGAATCCATGATGATAATAATAATGGAGAGGTTACATAGTTATAACCAAGGAAGCATTGACCACAACGGTCATGCCAACTCAGGTAATAATTAATATCCTATCAATAAGGATTAGGATTGTAATCCAAGGGGAATTGCCTAAGGAATTTCTAGAATAATTATTCTAGCCAAGTCTAAGGATTCATCCAAGGTAAAATGGGATAAGCAATGACTAGGTCCAAGGTTTCTTCCAAGGAACCAAAATTCTGAGGACATCAGATTGGATCTAAGAATATTTTCCAAAGAATTCTATTATAGCAATGAATGACAGATCCTATGGTGTCATACCAAGTATCCAATGAAAGATAAGGATTGGTTCCCTGGTGGGTCTCATCCTTGGAAACTTACGTCCTTGAATTGGAATATCGTCCACAAGTGATGAAGTCATTCCTTAGGAATCCAAAATCAAACTTGATTATAACGACTCCTATAAAAATTTCAAGGTCCATATATAATAGGAACATTTAATTTAATAAACATAATTAATTAATATATAAAATAGAAAACATTCTTACTAACCCATTTGGTTCAATCTAAAACTTGTATTAGTGTTGAAAATGGACATGAAACCATTCATTAATTTATATAAGTTATATACAACTATTTTGGTTTACTCCACTACCTTTCATTATATGTGAAAAGGGGTGATAAAAATGTGCAACCGAGTTATTCAGTTACATTTAATTAGGCCAAGTCATGTATATAATATACTTGATAATTCCATTTAAGATTGATTTAGAATGTTTAAGAACTTACCCTAGTAGGTCCATTGAAAAGCATACAAATTATAACAATTTACAATTAAATAATTCATTTAATCATTTAACTTTATTAAGATTAAGTCAAGGCATGCCTGAATAGTGAAAAAATAGGATAAAAAAGATATTGAAAGAATAAAAATGGAAAACACCCAACTTGGGGGGGTCAAAATTGAGTTAATAACGACAAAAAATGGATAAAATATGTAAAATGTGTCTTAAAAACTATTATAATGACAAAAAACAATGCACGTGATTTAAATAGGAAGCACCCAATGAAATTGGTACGCACACAGAACAATTTATAAAATAATGAATCTTGAGGGATGAGTTATAAAATGAATACATCACACTCATATGACTCTTCACATCTAATATCAGTCTCTAGTTTGGCTTGGATTGGAAGATATCTAAAAAATATACCAATTTCATGAAAATAGGGAATATGAGCCTGAATGTAAATAGCATCATCGATGGAGTGATGAAAGATGAATGACTAAAAATAAATTACTATCTTACCAGCATAAATCTAACGATATGAATGATACTTCGATCAGAATCTAAAAAATGACCGAGTTCAATTACTATCTTAGGCTTGAAGAGGGTTCCAAAATGGGAGAAGAAGATGCCTCATCCACTCGAAATACCGAATAAGAGAAGATGAGAATGGTTATTTAGTAATTAAGAATTTTTTCATAAAAAAAACAAAATATAGGCATTTCATGGCTTAGCTGCATGATTGGAAAAATCGTACAACAAAAATGTACCATATGTTGTAAGTAGGGGTATTTCGCACAGTTAGGCATCACAGTTAGAGAAACCGTGCACCAACTGTGAAAAACACCTCTACAACAATTTCTGCATTTTTGTATGGCTGTGTGGCCCCTGACTTATGGTTAGAAAAATAAATTAACCCTATTTTACAAAAATATTTATAACTTCATGGTTATTAGAGACCATGTGGCCTTCCCTCCATTATTTCTACTAACCACTTGACCATCCTATTTCTCCCAAAAGTTGTGTTTTGGGTTCTGAATGAGCCCAAGACAACCCCAAGATACCCCGGAAATCATTAGGCCTACAATTTGGTAAAAAGAATATAAAATTGAAAAAAATTAAAAGGATTTACACCCTTTTAAAAGATTGGGTTCTTACAAATGATTTAATGGAAACCTCCTAGTAGCGTTTACCTTATTATATTTACATGAATGCCACTCCCCTCTTCTATAAAAAAACTCACCCCCATCAATTCTTCACACCACTAAAGCCCTTCAGATAATCCAAAACCTATGAAAATAATCTCCCAACATACCTAGTATATCCAAAGAGGTATTACTTTTTGAATTAATCCAACCGAGGAATCTATTTGGTGAAAACAAAAAGAGTTACCTAAAAAGAGGTAACATTATACAACGTTTATTTCTATTTTATATCATTCCTTAAATTATTATAATTCTATAAAACCATAATAACATAAGTATCATAAATATATTATGTTTTTTTATTTTATGTGTATGAGATACACCTTATACACTTCCATCAAGTGTGATATGAATTCATCATTCCTGTGTATGAAGGACTACTGCCTCAGGAACCGATGTCACTCATTCATCTATTACCACCTATCATTGTTGAGAATAATGATGGAGATACTATTTTTATATGATATATATTTTATTAATGTTTTATTTATATAATTTAATTGTAATATAACACATACCTTCATGATTTCAATTTTTTGGGAATATGATAACATCATTTGTGGATGTGTGGACTACGACACCCCAAAGTGATTTGATAAGTTAACCCTTTACATAGAATGTGTTAAGGATGGTTTGAATAAACTTATGTGAATTTTTTTTTCTATATATAATATTATTGACCTAAATACTATTTTACAAAGGAAAAATATCATTTTATTTATTAACTTTTCACACACTGGAAAAGTAATAACGTCATTCGTGAATGTGAGGACTATCGCCTCCTCGAACCTTTGTGATTATTTTTACATATAAATAATTATATATATATTTATATGTTATTAAATTATATGGTATTTATACTAAAATTATAATTTTGGAATGATAAATTTTACATACCTTATTTCCATAATGATTATTGAAAATGAGAATGTTACTCAGTCATACGTACGACCTACCATCTCTATGATTGTAACGTTGGTTCATTTTTCATAACCATATTTTATGTGTGGTTTTAAATGTATAATTTTTGTATAATATTATTATTTTTTCATGATTATTATGTTGGATATGTTTTTAAATAAGGACCCCTTTGACCAAATCTTCCCTACTAATGTTTTTTTGACTCATAAACCTAATATGGTCAAAACAACCAATAAAAACTTAATTGTTTAATAATTTGTTTAAAAAATTGTAATAGGTAATATAAAATTAATTAATTAATTTAAAAAGGTTCCAAATAAATTTAATAATTATTATAAATTTTTTTATTTAGGAATATAAAGACACAAATGACATGTCATACACAAGGTACGAGACTTTGTCTTAATTTCATTTCATTAGAGAATATCTTGATGTTATGTACCTTTATTCTTTTATAAAGTGTATATACATCCCCTTTCACAAGTTATATCATGAAATTTCTCTATTATCATGATATTTAATTTATTTAATGTTATTATTTGATGATTTTTATGATTCAAATATTTCAAAGTGGTATGTGATACTTACATTTAAAGATTTATTTTTAAATGTATTGAAATATAATTTAAAAATATTTTCCTCAATGTCAATATTCCTGATATTATGTCAAATTTTTATTAATATAAAATCATCATTAAATAACTTTTTATATTTTTAATTTTATTTAAAAAAATTCAAAAAGAAATCTTTTTATGTGTTTTATATGGAACATTTTTACAAATGAAAAAATAAATGTTCTATTATTAACTTACAAGATGACAATTGAATTTTCAATTTCATTGAAATTATATTATTTGGATTATTTTTCAATATTTCATGTTTCCTTACATGAAAAACTATTTATCATTATTTTAAGTTGGAATTGGAAATGAATTTTGAAATAAAAGGTGTATTTTGTGTCAAAAATGGGCTAGTAAATGAAAATGGGTTTTTAATATATGAAATTGATTATATACGAGTTTAAAATAATTTTTCAAATCATTAAATGTTTTCTTTCATGTTTTGTTTTGTGGACATCATAAATGATGGGGTCACCAAAATAGCATCGGGTGATCCCGTTATATCTTAAATGATGGGTGCACCCAGATAGCACTCCAATCCATTCAGTAGAGATTATAAACTATAAATAATAAAATTGGAAGTATTATATATGGTTATTATAGTCTTTAAGGATTTTAATTGCTACATGTTATTATATCTCAAGGTATGAACATGAATTTTATATTCCTTTTAATTGGTTTTAATGGAAATAATTTTTTTAAAAGGTAAAATAAATGATATTTTTTAAAAGAATGATATTTTCTGTTTTTAGTAAGATATTGTGTTTTTAATAAAGTGTTTTTCATGAGTTTTAATGTTTAAAATTGGACCAATGGTTTCCTTCTTTTTTATATTGCTTATTGAGATTTGTATCATCATCCCATATTTTTAAATTTTTGTTATAGGATTTAAGGATGAGTAATGAATTGGAAGAGGACAAGTTGAAAGCTATGAAGAGTTTTCATAAAATATATCAAGAATCATTTTAAATATTTTATATTTTTGTAAAAATATATACTTATTTAATGTATCAAATTTTTATTTTATTTTTTTATTATGTATGATATATGGCCAAATTCTATAAAACTATAAACATGAAAAGATCTCTAATGTGGAGGATTGTGATTTCTTGAATAAAAATAAATATTATGTAATGTTTAATGAAATGTTATTATTTTTTCTATCAGTGGTCTGTTGAGATAACTTTAGGTCATAGGTTAATATTGATAACATTACATTGAAATATTTTTCCTTATGACCCATTTAAAATGTTATAGAATTCAAATATTACCATGTTTCTTTGTCTAAACTATGTTTGTTAGAATTGGTTTCCACAAAGGTAATAGGGAAGATGTATTGGAAAGGAACTAAGAGGAGGATATCTATTCAAACTACCATCCCAAGATGGTTAGCTTCGGAACAAAATAATTTGCTTCTATGATGGATTAGATAACTCAATCGATAAATGGTTATGGTATCCATGCTTGAGAGGAACCCAATAATCCCTAGAGGATCATGTATTTGGCAGAGAATTTCATGAGGCAACGTCCCCTATCATTATGTGGATATTCTAACCTAGGGGTAACAAAATTATGGACCAATTATTCAGAAAAGATATTTTACGTAATTGGATGTTTAGAATATCAAATGGTAACATTTTCTGTTTATCATGTTGAAGGTGAAACTGATTGATGGTAGTCTTTCATTAAGAATAATTGATAGAAAGATGATCTTGATTCCAAGGGATGTGAAACATTTAATTATATTTTCCTTTATTAATATTCACGCAAAGTTTTTAGACTCCATATGGAAACACAATTACTATAATTGAGAAAAATGATAATGATTGTACAATTGTTTATGAATTAATATTCTCAAGATTGTCCAGGTATGTGTAGGGTTTTTTTCAAGAAACTGACAAAAAATAATATGTTTCTCATCGGATTGAAACCAATTCTATCAATATATTTTTCCATATGCAAATTTCATAACTATGATAATGTTTTTAATTTTTACAAAATTGTAGACATGGAGTCTTAAAAGTTTTATTTTCCTCATGATAATTAAATTAAGAAGTAGTCTCGATGAAAAGTGATGGGGAAACATGCACCAAAAAAATATATAGGTATGAAAATGAAGTTCCAAACTCAGGGAAAGTGTTGAAAAAAGATCCATAGAGAGTGTATTATGAATACATGAAAGTATTACCCATGAGGAAAGTTTTGACACATTACTTGTGAATGCAAGGAAATGAATCCTGATGAATCAAATGATATGATAAATTATAGCCATTAAATGGTAAGATGTTTTATCTATAATGAGATGGTTCATTATGATAATATGTTTCCAAATATAGTTTCACATGATGGATATCCTCTTTATCAAAAACATAAAGGGTTTTCAAGGTCATTATATACAACTACACCAGATTTTGGTCCTTCAAAATGAAGTGGTGATAGGTATGTTTCTTGAGTATTCAAATTATGACAATAACCTTTTTTACTCTTGATCTTCATATTATTTTATTTCGGATACATTTTATTGTTAATTTTTAATATCACATAATAAAAGTAATATATAAATTTTTGTGAAAACTAAGAGTGGATGTTTTAATTTATCCTGGATTTATAGAAATTGTACTAGTGTTGTTAGTGGGACAATATTTCTAGAAAATATTGTTGAACTAGCCAATGTAGTGTTTGATATAATTCTTGGTATATATTGTCTTTTACATTATCATTCTAAGATACATTATAGTTCTATGAAAGATGTGTTCAATGATTTCATGTCTTTGACAATGTACCAAGAAGCTGAGAAATTTATTAGAGATAACAATGAATGTAACCTAGCTCATATTGTTGAAAATAAAGAAACTATTCAAATTATTGACGTGATGGTTTTAAATGAATACATGGAAATATTTGGTTTGAATTATTTTCCTATTGTTGTTCCTAATAAATAGACTAGGTTTTCTATTGACTTAGTGCCTAATGATAATCCTATTTATAAAACTCCATATCGAATGTACCAAGTGGAAATTTTAGAATTGAAAATATAGTTGCATGAGCTGTTAGATTAAGGATTCTTTCGACCCATCCCTGCACCATGGGATACTACTATACTTTTTTTTAATATGGATCAATGAGATGTTTCGTTGATTATAGGGACTAGAATCACATCACTATTAATAACAAGTATCATTTTCCACATGTTAATGATTTATTTGATTAGCTCTAGGGAGTAATTTTTTTTCCAAATGTTGACTTAAGGTTAGTGTACTATCTGTTGAATGTGAGAAAAGTTGACATTCCAAAGACTGCATATAGAACTAGATATGGCCACTATGAATTTTTAGTTTTTTCAATTTAGGTAATCTAATTCACCTACTCCATTTATGGATTTTATGAATTGAACTTTTTATGAGATCGTGGATATGTTTGTGGTTGTGTCTATTTATAACATTTTGGTATATTTTAAAATTAAATAAGAACACGAATGGAATCCATGTGTTTTTTTGAAAACCATAAAATAAAAGAAACTATATGGGAAATTTAGAAAGAGTGAATTTTAGATGTAAGAAATTTCATTCATTCGTCACATTGTTTCTAAAGATAGAATATGTATTGATCCTACTAAAATTAAAGTTATTGAAGAATGGAAAAACCAATCAAATTCACAAACACTCATAGTTTTTTTTGGGTTTTAGCTCACTATCGGTGTTTTTTAAATAATTTTCTTGTTTTTCTTTCCCAATAACTATGTTTACTCAAAAGGTATTTATGTTCATCTGGAAAAATGAATGCGATGATTGTTTTTAGAAACAGAAAACATGTTGGTGAATTATCTAGTTTTTTTTCCTTCATACCTGAAATGGTTAATTTATCAAATGTAGTTATGATTCATTGAAAATACTTAGTTTTGTCCTAATAAAGAATTATTCGATAATTTATCATTCTTCACATGAGTTGAAACCTTATGAGTTAAATTACTCTACACATGATTTGGAGTTATCTACTGTTGTTTTTGATTTAAAAATTTTGAGGAATCATTTTTATAGAGTAAAGTGTGAAATATATAATTATCAAAAAAAATTAAGATTATATTAACTTAGAAATAATTAGACATCAGACAAATAATTTAGATGGAACTAATCAAGGTTTTTTATTTACAGATTCATTATAATAATAGAAAATTAGAAAAGGTGCTTGATACATTGAGTTAGAAAAATAATTCTATGTTAACCATGTTATTTTTGGAACATGAACATTTTGTTAATGATTTAATTATGTTTTTCCTAGAAGCAGGCGATACTGAAATATCATCTATTTTGTTTTAGGTTTCATTATAGTCAACTTTGATAGATTTGATTTAGAGAACTTAGAGGGTGGATTAATCATTATAAGAAAAGGTGGAATACCTTAATAATTGTATGTTTTGTAATGTTAATATGGGTGAATAAGGTGTTTTATGATTTGAAAAAATGTTATGTGCACCTTGTGATTTAGAATTGAGGAAGGAGTGGTTGAATTAATCTCATAGTTCTCCATTTCTACTCATCAGGGCAGCAAAAATATATACAGACACCTTTTGGAGTATTACTAGTGACATGGAATGAAAAGATACATCTCTATCTTTACTATGAATGTTTTGACTTGTTATCAAATGAAATAAGAACTAAAGTTTCTGAAGGGGATGCTTTGAAGTATTCTAGTGTCGAAGAGGAAATGAGAGAATATATTAATGGATTTCATGGTAGGGTTTACAAATAATTTTCATGGTAATAATGAAAATATATTTTTAATTGATATATTTACTAAATATACACATTTTATTCATATTTGAGATATGATGTATTTAGTGTAAATTTATAGACTATATTCACAAGATATTACCAGGTTATATAGAGTGCGTCTATCTATTGTATCAGATCGTGATCCCAGGTTCACATACAATTTTTGGAAAGGATTTCAGAAGTTGTTGGGTACTAAATTAACTTTCAAAACAATATTTCCTCCTAAATCAGTTGTATAGTCTGAGTGGATTATTCAGGCCTTGTAAGATATGTTTTTTATCATTCTAAATGGAATACCAGGGATGTTGGGATAAAAATATTTTATTGGTTGAGTTTTCTTGTAACAAAGTTTTTCATTCCAGTATAAATATGGAACCATTTGAGGAATTATAAGGAAATATGTGTTGGTCACTAGCATTTTGGGTTGATGTAAATGAAAGGAAATTGATGGCAGTAAAGTTGGTAGAGAAAATGACAAGGTTAGTTTAGTTGATTCAGTTCCACATGAGGAAAACTTAGAACATGAAGGAAATTTATGCGGATAACTAGAGTAAATATCTTTATTTTGAGGTAGGTGTTCATGTCTTTCTTAAATTTCCTCCATGAAAAAATGTGTTGCCTTTTGGAAATAAGGGGATGTTGAGTCCATGGTTTATTGGACTGTATAAAATCATTGAGAAAGTTGCATAAGTTTAATACCAATTGGATTTTCCTCAGACTTTATCCTAGGTTGAAAACATATTTCATGTTTCAATTTTAAGGAATTATGTATTAGACACATTTCATGTTTTAATCCCTTAAGTAGTTAAAATATAAGAGAAACATTCTTATGAGGAAGAACCAGTAAAGGCTCTTGACTGTTGAGAGAAATTGTTGATGAGTAATGTGATTCAACAAGTTTTTTATGGAAAAACCATATGGAAGAAGAGGAAAATGGTAATATGAAAATTCTATGAGGGAATATTATCCAAAATTAGTTAACAAGTGAAGAAAAATTTAAGGATGCAATTTCCAAATGGGGGAAGGATGTAACATCCAAAACAATGATAGAATAAGTATTTTTCAAATTTACAAATATTTGTGAACTAGATAGGGATTTTTAATTAAAATATATTCCATGTTAAAGAGATTATATGATACAAAATAATGCGCTTCCTAAATTCTTTCATTTCATGTAACATTGAGTTATACTGATCAATAATACATTATTATTATTATTTTTTAATATGTCCCTTTTTCCACATTTTAATAGAAGAATTATATTAAAAATTATTTTTTACACTTTTAAAATTTGATATGAATATGTAACTTCATTTCATGAAGTGGAATATAAAAATTTAATTTGGGATATTTTTTGGTATTTTTATGATAAGTTTCATTTTTTGATATATAATGAAAAACATTTAATTTTAAATAACAACTACTTTTTATTCTAATATTTTTATAGATAAATAATTTTTTAAAATAGTTTTAATGTAAAATTTTATAAATTTTATATAATTTAATCCAATTTAGGTCATTTTAGTCAATTTTATATTGAAATTTTATTTAAAATATTTCAAACTTTTTAACTTGTTTACTTTAAAAACTTGTTGTTTCATCCGATCTCTAGGATTAATTATAAATTAATTTCTACCACTTATGTGATTATAATATTGAAAATTTTATTCCTAACTTTGAATGAGAATAATTTATAATTTTTAACAAGGTCAAAATTTTTTTTACCAAAATATTAGTGAAAACAATTTAAATTAATTACAACAATTTAGGGGAAAATGTGTTTACTTAGTGGTTAAACATTAATATTAAGTAACAAAATGACCTCTAAACTTCTCCAAAATCCACTTAATATCCTTATTTATACTATATCCTCAATTTTATTGACAATTTATCAGTATTTGTCTTAAATGGTGTAAGGGATACCTCCTAATAGTGTTTATCTTTTTATATTTACAAAAACATCACTCCCACTCCATTATAATGAAAAACTGACCCCTTCAATTATTCACATATTTAAATCCAGTTGTATCATCTAAAAAAATACAAAATAATCTCCAAACAACTCTCAACTAATCTTAGAGGCCTCACTTTTGGAAGAAACCAATCCAATGAATCTCTTTGGAGTAAACCAAAAGGATTTACCCAAAAAAGAGGTAACGTTGTTCAATATGCATTTCAATTTTATTTATTTATCCAGCCACTAAACTATTATTACTAAATTATTATATAATAACATATGTATAAAAAATATACTTATATTTTTTTATTTTATGGTTACAACCTACACCTTCACACACCTCTAAGAAATGTGACACATAATCATCGTTCATGTGTACGACAGACTACTTCCTCGAAAACTGATGTCATTCGTTCTTCCATTAAAACATATGATGGCTGGGAAATGTTATGGAAATAGTATTTTAATATAATATAAATTATATTTATATTTTATTCATAATTCTTTAGTTTTTATATAACGCATACATTCAAGCTTTTTTTTATGGGAATACGATAACATCGTTTGTGGACGTGTGGACAACCGCCTCTTAAAAGCGATGTGATACGCTCACCCTTTGAATGGAATGTATTAATGATGATTTTAATAAAAAAATTGATTTAAATGAAATATGTTTGATATTAGTTACATAATTTCCTTTATGTTAATATAATATATTATTTTCTTTATTACCTTTTCACAGATTAAAAAGTGATAAAGTCGTTCGTGGTTGTGTGGACTATCGTGTCCTCAAAGTGATGTGATTCCTCTTAATTTGAAAAAATTATATATATAAGTATATATGATTAAATAATATTTTATTTATTATGTAATTATAATTATGGAAATAAAATTTTACTTATCTTCTTTTGATAATGATATTTGAAAAATGGGAACGTTACACATGCATTTGTATGACAAACCGTCTCCATAATTGTTACATTAGTTAATTTTTTAAAAATTTATTTTATGATTGGTTTTAAAAGTATAATTAATGTATAAATATGATAATTATTTCATTAATATTATTCTATAGGTGTTATGAATAATAATTCCTTTAACCATATTTGACGTACCAATGTTGTTTGGACACATGAACTGAATATGGTCAAAACACCCGATGTAAACTTATTTGTTTAAGTAGTTATTTACTAAATTTTAATAAGTCAAATAAAAGAAATTATAAACATTAAAATGATATGAATTAATTAAATAATTAAAAAAATTTATTATTCATGATGATAAAGACACTCATGATAATTCTAACTCAACGAAATGGGATTTGTATCAATATCCTTTAGTTGAGGCATATCTTGATATTATTCAGAATTGTTATTTTATAAGGTGTATATAAAACCCATTTGACATGTTATATCATGAATTTTATCTATTAGCATTATATTTAATGTCTTTTTAAATTTAATTCTTCAATGATTTTTAAGATTCAAATATTTCTAAGTGGTATGGTATAATTTGATTTAAAAATATCTTTTTGAATGTTTTAAGATTAAATTTTAAATTTTTTTCATTGATTTAAATATTCTTGATCTTATTTAATATGATTATTTATAAAAAATTATTATAAAGGAAATTTTACTCCTATATTTATTTTCATTAATTTTGTTTCAAAACAGAATCATGTTACATGTTTTATAGTGAACATTTTGACAAATGAAAATAATTAATGTTCTATTATTAACATACACAAAGACAACGAATTTTCCACCACCATGGACATTATTTTATTTTTGGATTCCTTCTCAAGATTTATTGTCTCTGTAAATGAAAAACCTTATTATCATTTTGGGTATTTTGGAATTGGATTTGGGGTTTCAAAGAAAAAGTGTATTTCTAATTAAAAATTTGATTTTGAAAGAAAAATTTATTTTTAATATCAGAAAGTGATTTTTTAACAGTTTAAATTTGTTTTTCAAATGATGAAACCGTTTATTTAATCAAATGGTTCTTAGAAATTATAAATTATGGTTATGACAAAATAGTATTGGGTGAGCCCTGTTGACCCCGGAAAACACATTCCTAAAATCTTCCAAATGCTTCCATACACGAACCCAGATCGTAGTCCATTTCGCAAGCTTCGATTTGGTAGGTCGCAGGGCCTGAATGGAGCTACAGATTAGGAGTTATGGACATTTGAATTTGGGCTGGAAATCTGGTTCGCAAAGCCCATTTGCGAAGCCCCCTCCGTGATCACGGAGCGCCGCCGCGAAGTAATGAGGCGAGAGGCTCCGTGAACCCATCTGACGTTTGCGACATGCCTCGAAGACCCGCAGCGAAGCAAAGGAGGCGGTGACGCTCCGCGAACGCCCTGACGTTCGCGAGCCCGCCGCGAAGCACAGGAGGCGGGATGCTCCGCAAACGAATTTGACGTTCGCGATCCCGCCGCGAAGCAAAGGAGGCGGGATGGCTCCACGAAGTGGTTTGACGTTCGCGATGCGCCGCGAAGATCCGCCGCAGAGCAAGCTCCGTCTTCGCGTCGTGTGAGCTCTGCTTCGCGGCTCCCCTGCCTATAAATACCAAGATCACCCCCCCTTCTCAGCACGGACGGCCACGACCACTTCGCCCCAAGGGCGGCCGAGCGGAGCTCTGCATTGCGGCTCCGCGAGGCCATGCTCCGCGAGAAGCTTCCTTCGCGTTACTTCTCCACGAGCTGAGGCTCCGTGAGTCCATGCTCCGTGATCCCATGCTCCACGATGCTGCTCCGCGAGACCATACTCCATGAGTCCATGCTCCGCGAGCCAATGCTCCGCGATGCTTCTCCGTGAGACCAAGCTCTGCGAGACCCCTTTGCTCCGCGAGACCCCTTTTCTCCACGAGAGACCATTGCTCCGCGAGGCCATGCTCCACGAAGCTACTTCGCGAAGACCCATCCTTTTCGTGGATCCTACCTTCGTGGCAACCGGTCCATACCACGGGGGCTGCCCCCCCGCACCCCCGCTCAAGCTCACTGTCGGGCCGGTCCCTTTGCTACCATCAAAAACCCCCATGAAAAATGGAAACTCGCACTGCGAACTTTTCAGGACGGGACGTTGGCATTTTCCATTTCCCCCTTATGCGCACCCAAATTCATCCTATGGAATTCGATGATTTGAGACATTCCTCCACACACCATGAAACACCTTGAGTTGATGTATTCCTCTTGGTTCATTTCCTATGTCGTGAGTTGAGGTTCTCATCATCAATTCCCTGAGTACCAGGAGTTGAACCATTCCTCAGGAAACTCTTCCAAAACCCATCACTTGGTCCCTATGCCAGGTTGAACCACAAAGGGCTGCCCTTGCGTAATACCCAACACCAACCATTTCTAGGCACCTTCTGCCTAACAGTCTTATCTATATGACTTTAAACTGTAGTACTCCCTATCTTCCTAACATAGGATGCCTCTTTCTCCAAACAAGTGATGCCTCATGCTCCAAGCATGAGATGCCAATAGTCTTATCTGCATGACTATAAACTGTATTACTCCCTATGTTCCAAACATAGGATGCAACTTGCTCTAAACAAGAGATTCCTTATGCTCCAAGCATGAGATGCCAATAGTCCTGTCTACATGAATTTAAACTGTAGTACTCCCTATGTTCCAAACATAGGATGCCTCTTACCCTATACGAGAGATGCATTATGCTCCAAGCATGAGATGCCAACAGTCCTATCTATATGACTTTAAACTGTATTACTCCTTATCTAAAAAATGATAGGATGCCTCTTTCCCTATACGAGAGATGCCTTGTGCTCCAAGCATAAGATGCCAATAGTCCTATCTACATGACTATAAACTGTAGTACTCCCTATGTTCCAAACATAGGATGCCTCTTGCCCTATATGAGAGATGACTTATGCTCCAAGCATGACAATCCAACAGTTCTATCTATATTACTTTAAACTGTAGTAATCCCTATCTATCAAATGATAGGATGCCTCTTTCTTCAAACAAGATATGCCTTATGCTCCTAGCATGAGATGCCAATAGTCCTATCTATATGACTTTAAACTGTAGTACTCCCTATCTAAAAAATGATAGGATGCCCCTTTCTCCAAGCAAGATATGCCTTATGCTCCTAGCATGAGATGCCAACTGTCCTACCTACATGACTCTAAACTGTAGTATTCTCCCTATGTTCCAAACATTGGATGCCTCTTGCTCTAAACAAGATATGCCTTATGCTACAAGCATAAGACGCCTAATGCCATGATTACAGTGGCATAATTCCAACACCCCTTGGAGTTATCCCACTTGTGCACTGGCACATAGGTATAGAATCATAATCCTCAACCCACCAGTGAGTCGGGATGCCCTCATGGCCAGACATGAGGGAGACATTACGGGAAGCTCCTTGCATAATCCCCATTCACCAGTGCCGCTCCATAGCGGCAACCGGGAAACATCTTTGTGTAAGCCCCATTCACCATTTTCGCTCCACAGCGGCACCTGGGCAGCTTCCTAGCGTAAACCCCATTCACCATTGCCGCTCCTTAGCAGCACTGTGCAGCATCCTTGCGTAATCCCCATTCACTATTGCCGCTCCTTAGCGGCACCCGGGCAACTTCCTTGCGTAAGCCCCATTCACTAGTGCCGCTCCATAGCGGCACCAGAGAAGCTTCCTTGCTTAAGCCCCATTCACTAGTGCCACTCCATAGCGGAACCCGGGAAGCTTCCTAGAGTAAGCCCCATTCACCGTTGCCGCTCCTTAGCGGCACTCGGGCAGCTTCCTTGCGTAATCCCCATTCACCATTGCCGCTCCATAGCGGCACCCGGGCAGCTTCCTTGTGTAAGCCCCATTAACCATTGCCGCTCCATAGCAGCACCCGGGCAGCTTCCTAGCATAAGCCCCATTCACCATTGCCGCTCCATAGTGGCATCTGGGCAGCTTCCTTGCATAAGCCCCATTCACCATTGTCGCTCCATAGCAGCACCCAGTCAGTATATTTTCATAAGCCCCATTCACCATTGCTGCTCCATTACGGCATCCAGGCAGCATCTTTGTGTTAGCCCCATTCACCATTGCCGCTCCATAGCGGCACCTGGGAAGCTTCCTTGCGTAATCCCCATTCACTATTGCCGCTCCATAGCAGCACACGGGCAGCTTCCTTGCCTATTCCCCATTCACCATTTCCACTCCATAGCGGCACCCAGGCAGCTTCCTTGCATAATCCCCATCCACTATTGTCACTCCTTTTCAGCGGTAAGCCGTTGACATCCCTATGCAGTGGTAAGACGTTGAGAACCCTATGCAGCGGTAAGCCGTTGACATCCTTATCAAGCGGTAAGACATTGTGATCCTATCCAGCGGTAAGCCGTTGCGACCCCATCTAGTGGTAAGCCGTTATGACCCATTCTAGCGGTAAGCTGTTGAAACCCCCAATCGGGGGTAAGCCTTCATCATGAGAACTACGCGGACTATGATTCCCTGCCACGAGGATACGTAGGAAGCCTCTTCAAGGCTCAAGCCTGAAACTATCATAATCTTTTTCCTCGGGACTCCATCCTGGAGTAAGACCCAGCACCATGGGCCTCCTAACGCGTAAGTCCCTCTTCGCTTCTCACGGACGCACCCTTCGCGACGTGATCGTCAGGTCCTTGCTGCCTTTGGTTTCTCACACCGAGCATGACTCACGTGGGCTTAGAGTAATCATCGGCCATGGAAATGCCTTCATCCAGCACGATGTTAAACTGTATTCCCTTGTCTCGCATGACATTAAACTGCACACCCATTTAATCTACAAAGACTTTGATCCATGTCAAGCCATGGTATGTAGGTAGCCTCCCCGAGGTTCAAGCCCATCTCTCATTGGGACAAGGTCCATCTTCACGTCAGTTCGCTGACTACTTCCATCATTTTAACTACGAGGTCTTTGATCCATGTCATGGCATTGTACGTAGGAAGCCTCCCTGAGGTTCAAGCCCACCCATAATTTATTCATGTCGAGTTCATCCTCGTCCAGTATGATGTTAAACTGCATTCCAGTCCGATGGCAAGATGTTGTGACCAACCCGAACTACGAGGACTTTGATCCAAGTCAAGGCATGGTACGTAGGAAGCCTCACGAGGGTCAAGCCCATCTCCCATCATACCTAGGTCCCTTCTTCACGTCGGTTCGCAGACACCCACCAAAAGTGGACCCCCGGGTTCACCTTCACGTCTGTTCACTAAAGAAACCCCTTTGAACTATGAAGACTTTGATCCATGTCAAGGCATGGTACGTAAGAAGCCTCCCTGAGGATCAAGCCCACCACCCATCGGACCAAGGTCCACCTGCACGTCGGTTCGCCGATGAAGCCCCATTTGAACTACGAGGTCTTGGATCCATGTCAAGGCATGGTATGTAGGAAGCCTCCCAGAGGTTCAAGACCACCACCTGTTGGTCACTCCAACCTTATTCACGTCAGGTCACCAGCACCTGGGAAACCTAGTGTGTAAGCCCCGCACCATCTGGACCAAGTTCCTCACTCACATCGGCTCACCGAAACACCATTATGAACTACATGGTCTTTGATCCATGTCAAGGCATGGTACGTAGGAAGTCTCCATAAGGTTCAAGCCCATCACCCGGTCGTTCGGACCTCCATCACGTCGGTTCACTAACAAAACCCATCGGACCAAGGTCCACTTTCACGTCGGTTCGCTGACGATGCCCATCGGACCAAAGTCCACCTTCACGTCGGTTCGCTGACGATGCCCGTCGGACCAAGGTCCGCCTTCACGTCGGTTCGCTGACGCATCGAACCAAGGTCCACCTTTGTGTTGGTTCGCTGACGACATCCATAGGGCCAAGGTCCACCTTCACGTCGGTTCACCGGCACCATCCCGAACTATACGGACTTTGATTCCCTTCCACTGAGATATTTAGGAAGCCTCATCAAGGCTCAAGCCCAACTTTACTGTCGCCCCTGTGATGGTCCCATTTCATTCCCCCTCCACTTCATTCATCCATCCATCACCCATCCTTATTCTCACCCAGGCTGCCACATCCCGGTGGGATTATGTCGGCCACCTCCTCGCTACTCCTAGCGGCGCATGGGCCGCTTTCCACGTGTAAGCCATATCATATCTCTGGGTTGTTGTCCTCTGTGTACACCCTGATTCATCACCCTTTCGAACTACGTGGGTTTTGATCCCTGTCCTCTACACAGGGAACATAGGAAACCTCCAAGAGGTTCAATCCCAACCAATGGTAACCATGGTGTCCCCCATCCGGGGGCGCACTTCCCCTGATCCGCCCTCAATGGTGTTCAGATCATCCATTACGGTGTGACATCTCCCCTCTAGGGAGTGCACCACCTCGGATCCGTCCTCATTTGGCGTTCTGATCCTTCCATCTTCTAGGTGTTCTCCCTTGGGGATATACCAACCTGATCCGTCTCTATTAGACATTCTGATCACCCTCATACCATCTCTGTAAGATTTTAAACTCACGAGCTAGCTCATGATAAACATGATATGCCTGAGGAAAACCTCAGATGACACGCCTTTGGCGTAACCGTCTCTGCAAGACGTTAAACTCGCGGCATTCCCCGTTATAAACATGGGAAGATGAGGAAAACCTCAGATGGAATATGATTCCCCACATCCGATGTGGGATTCCTCGGGTTCTGCACCCTTGAAATGCCCTCTTATGAGGAAGAATACAGGTTCCCCTATTTCCACGCACTCAAAGATTCCCCGACATGCCTGATGTTGCCATCTACTCTGACCGAAGGTCACTACCATGTCAAGACTCTATGGAAAGTCTTGACAGAAGTAGTGTAATTAACCAGCGTCCATGGAGATATGGCAACGGGAATGAGATTCACGAACAACGTCTTAAATCTATGAGGGAGACCCGGACTAGGTGACGAGTTCCGAGGAGGAATCCCCGGAAGGAAGAACTGACATCCCATCATCCCATTTTGATCAAGGAGCAGACGTACCTGAACAAGGAATTAATTCCGCCCACCTTTGGAAATCAGGAATGCGGGGCAACAGCTGCGCATCCTCACAGACGGATGTGTGCGCCCCGGTGAAAGCGTCAGAAACAGAAATGGTGAACCCGACGTGAATCTCTTATCCTTCAATAGTGAGTAGAACAAATGTGTCGGGAAAATTGAGGCATCATCCATGTGAATCCCCTCTCCATTATATGTGAGAGGATGAGTAACATTCGGTGTTTTAAGAATACGGTCCATCGGCTCCTCGCTGACTCCACCACCTCAAGAGGCCGTGCAGGTGGCACCGCCACCCAACTCCATCGGCTCCTCGCCGACTCCGCCCACTCAAGAAGCCGCACAGGTGGCTCTGCCACCCATATCCATCAGCTCCTCGCCGAATCCACCGCCTCAAGAGGCCACGTAGGTGGCTCCGCCACCCATCTCCATCGGCTCCTCGCGGACACCGCCGCCTCAAGAGGCCGCGCAGGTGGCTTCGCCACCCATCTCCATCAGCTCCTTGCCGACTCCACCGCCTCAAGAGGCCGCGCAGGTGGCTCCACCACCCAACTCCATCGGCTCCTCGCCGACTCCGCCGCCTCAAGTGATCGTGCAGGTGGAATCCGCCACCCATCTCCATCGGATCCTCCCCGACTCCGTCGCCTCAAGAGGCCGCGCAGGTGGCTCTGCCACCCATATCCATCGGCTCCTCACCGACTCCGGCGCCTCAAGAGGACGCGCAGGTGGATCCACCACCCACCTCCATCGGCTCCTCGCCGACTCTGCCGCCTCAAGAGGTCGCGCAGGTGGCATCCGCCACCCGACGCCATCGGCTCCTCACCGACTCCGCCGCCTCAAGAGGTTGCGCAGGTGGATCCACCACCCATCTCTATTGGCTCCTCGCCGACTCCGCCGCCTCAAGAGGCCATGCAGTTGGCTCCACCACCCAACTCCATCGGCTCCTCACCGACTCCGCCGCCTCAAGAGTGCGCACAGGTGGCATCCGCCACCTGACTCCATCGGCTCTTCACCGACTCCGCCGCCTCAAGAGGCCGCGTAGGTGGCATCCGCCACCCGACTCCATCGGCTCCTCACCGACTCCGCCGCCTCAAGAGGCCGCGCAGGTGGCTCCGCCACCCATCTCCATCAGCTCCTCGCCGACTCCGCTGCCTCAAGAGGCCGCGCAGGTGGCTCCGCCACCCATCTCAATCGGCTCCTCGCCGACTCTGCCACCTCATGAGACCGCACAGGTGGTTCCCCCACCCAACTCCATCAGCTCCTCGCCGACTCCGCCACCTCAAGTGGTCGTGCAGGTGGCATCCGCCACACGACTCCATTGGCTCCTTGCCGACTCCGCCGCCTCAAGAGGCCGCGCAGGTGGCTCCACCACTCATCTCCATCGTCTCCTCGCCGACTCCACCACCTCAAGAGGCCGCGCAGGTGGCTCCTCCACCCAACTCCATCGACTCCTCGCCGACTCCTCCGCCTCAAGAGGCCACGCAGGTGGCATTCTCCACCCGACTTGATCGGCTCCTCGTGGACTCCACTGCCTCAAGAGGTCCCGCAAGTGGCATCCACCACCCGACTTCATCGGCTCCTCGCCAAATCCGCCGCCTCAAGAGGCCGCGCAGGTGGCTCCGCCACCCATCTTCATCATCTCCTCGCCGACTCCGCCGCCTCAAGAGGCCGCACAGGTGGCTCCGCCACCCTTCTCCATTAGCTCCTCACCGATTCCTCCACCTCAAGAGGCCGCACAGGTGGCAGCCACCACCCGTCTCTATCGGCTCCTCGCTGACTTCGCCGCCTCAAGAGGCCGCATAGGGGAAATCCTTCCCCAAATCTATCGGCGCTTTGTCAACCCTACAGCATTTTCACTATCAACTAAGTAGGTGCTCCTCATATCGCCACCATTCGGCATGAAGGCTTCCATGCCTTCCGGGCTCTGTCGCCCCGTCGTACCGACTTCTAGGCTTCCAATCCTTCCGGGCTCCGTCGCCCCTTCGTACTGACATCTTGGCTTCCACGCCTTCCGGGCTTCATCACCCCATCATACCGATTTTGAGGCTTCTATGCCTTCTGAGCTCATTCTCCCCATCGTAAAGACGTTCCTGGATTCTTCGCCCCTCCAGATCAAGGTAATGTAGTCATCCGTACTACTCTTGTGACACTCTGTGTCATCCCAACCACCACGTTGCATCAACCACAGATGTCCTCCCTGTGGCCATGAAACCATCTCGTGGAAGGATCATCATGATCAGGGGATTTTAGGGAATTCCAATCATATAGACCCCCCCCCCTCATCCCAAACCACAATGGGGTAGAGATGACCATTACTCTACCGACATAATTTGTGTGGTTTAATGTCCTAGTTGCATGACGTTAATCTATGTAACAACCATGTCCTAGTTTCATGACATTAAACTGCATAACATTCTTAGTCATGCACGACATTAAACTACATCATCATCCTGCATGACGTTAAACTATTCATCTTCGTCCTTCATGACGTTAAACTGATCATTATTGTTCTGCACAACATTAAACTGCATCATCATCCTGCATGACGTTAAACTGTTCACCTTTGTCTGTCATGACGTTAAACTGATCATTATAATCCTACACAAAATTAAACCGCATCATCGTCCTGCATGACGTTAAACTATTCATCTTCATCTGTCATGACGTAAAACTGCTCATTATCATCCTACACGACATTAAATTGCATTCGTCCTGCATGACATTAAACTGCATCATCGTCCTGCATGACGTTAAACTGTTCATCTTCATCTGTCATGATGTTAAACAGATCATTATCATCCTGCATGACATTAAACTGCACAATCAACCTGCATCACGTAAAACTGTTCATCTTCGTCCGTCATGATGTTAAACTGATCATTATCATCCTGCATGATATTAAACTGCAAAATTGTCCTGCATGATGTAAAACTATTCATCTTCATCCGTTATGACGTTAAACTAATCATTATCATCCTACATGACATTAAACTACACAATCGTCCTGAATGACGTAAAACTGTTCATCTTCGTCAGTCATGACGTTAAACTACACATTATCGTCCAACAAGACTTTAAACTGCACCTTGGTCCCGCATGACCTTAAACTGTATGGTCCCGCATGACCTTAAACTGTATGGTCCTACACGACCTTAAACTGTACGGTGTCTCATGACCCTAAACTGCACATTAGGGTCCTGCACGACCTTAAACTGCATCTTTGTCCTGCAAGATGATAAAATGAAAAATGGTCCGAGCTCTATGACCTTAAACTATGATATCCGCTCTTCCTTACTGCAAGACGTTAAACTGCAAGCCAGTAAGACCTTCCTGACTGAGGCTCAGCCTCAGGCCCGTTGGCCTCCTCGGGCGTCCGGCCCCCGTCCTTACCACAAGACGTTAAACTGCAAGCAGGTCTGGCCTCCCTGACCAATGTGCAGCCTCGGGCCCCTTGGCCTTCATCGACTCAGACACTCTTATGGGATTGTACAGTGTGGTGTGGGATTATATCCTCATTCACGTCGGGTTACCCGCCATACCATACATATACCCAGTTGAGAGACATCCCACGTCCTCACCGCATGACGTTAAACTGCATGGCCTTCAAGAACTACGTATTTCTTGATTCCCATCCTAATGGGATACGTAGGAACGCCTGATAATTTCGTCCATTGGCCCATCCCAAAAGCCAAAATCTCCCCCTTGGGTCAAGACATATGCCAGGGTGCACACTTTTGCCCCAACTCACATCGAGCAAGCCTCAACCATGCTGCACGTCCCCCTGGAGATGTTCACCTCTTTCGTGGATGGATACTGCTATGCTTCACCCACTCCTTGACTGGGATTCCATCATTTTTTTCACACCTGGAGGGACCCCCAAGAACGGCCTAGATACTACACCCAAGGGCTCTCCTACCGATACGGGCCAACGCCCCCGAGGGTTTCCAAGCAACAAGCTAATACAAGTCCCGCGTTGCGAATTTTGTCAACGGTCGACGCTCATTTGTTGCTCCCATATCAGGTCACCGTAGGAATGCTGTGTTTCGAACATGGTCAACAGTGTCCTGGATCCTCGGGTCCACCCTGAGATGGCCCAAACATTGAGTGCAGTAACTCATTCTACCCCATCCTGAAGCGACAAACTTCCCTCCGGGTGGTGCCAGCGGTCGGGCCCATGGCCCCGATTCTCTTACCTGGAGTGTATTGTGTGGTGAAGTATTATTTCCACATTCACGTTAGGTTATTTTCCATTCCGTACACATCCCCGGACGAGATACAGTTATCTCTTTCCTCGTCCTTGCTGCAAGACATTAAACTGCAAGTTAGTCAGGCCGTCCTGACCGAGGCCCAGCCTCATGCCTCCCTCACCGAGGCCTAACCTTAGGCCCCTTGGAATTTTTAGGCCCTAGCCCAAGCTCTTACCTGGAGTGTATGGTGTGGTGAAGGATTATGTCCACATTCACGTCAGTTTGTTCAGTGTACCATACACATCCTCTGTCCAGGGAATCCTATTCCCCGACCCTCGTCTTCACTGCAAGACGTTAAAATGCGTGCTTGTCAGGCCTTCCTGATCGAGGCCCAGCCTCCGGCCCCTTGGCATTGTTGGGCCCCCGGGCCCAGGTTCTTTCCCACAATATTGTTCATTGTGGTGCGGGATTACATCCCCATTCATTTCAGGATACTCGCCGCATCGTACACATCCTCGTTATGGTATCCTACCCCCTTGGTATATTCTAGAACAAAGTGTGGCTTGATTCCCATCCTTATGGGATACGTAGGACCACCCGAATGACTAAGCTTCGGGTCCAGCACCATCTCTCGGGAATCTTCATCCCACCTTGGCCCCTCGGTCTACCCTTCCTCCATGAGAGGATTATATGGTGTGGTGTGGGATTATGTCCTCATTCACGTCGGTCTTGTAATGACCATGCCATGTACCTCTCCTTCCTGAGCTGTTTCGTTGACCCTTTTTGGCGGTTCACCAATGTGCCTAAGGGCACTCTGGTTTATTACATGGAATAAAGGACTCGGTAGGACATGTTTCCATCCGCTTTTCAGGCTTTGTGTGTCCCTTCTCTAGGGCTTCCATTACCTTTCACACCCGGAGGGACCCCCAATAACGGCCTGGATACAATGCCCAAGGGCTCTCCTACCGATACGGGACAACGCCCCCGAGGGTTTTGGACAACAAATCGATAATATCCCGCATTGCGAATATGGCCAGAGGTCGATGCATGTTTGTTGTTCCCACTTCAGGCTAATGCGATATGGAGACTATTTTTTCCTCCATGGTCAACAATTATCCTCCATCACCACGCCAACCCCCATTAAGCCCAATGTGTTGGCTATACGATTCACACCCTTCATCACTTCATCATGTCTAAGTAGAGTCTCAGAACTCTTAGTAATATTCCTCCGTACACGTCCGCGTGATTGGGGAACAAGCCATGTCAAAGGTGTTTTTCGGGGCTCTCTACCCACTCCCATTTGATGGACGCCCCATGTACAGCGATAAGGATCCCCCCTTGTTTCCCACACCGAGTTTAACTCACGTGGTCTTAGGGATCGGGTTGACATCTACATTTACTCGGGAAGTTTTCACCATTAATGGTCCAAGCTCTAAGACCATAAACTAAGATCCATCTAGAACTACGTTCACCTTGATTCCCATCCTAATGGGATACGTAGGACCGCCTAGAAGTCTTGCCTTCGGGTCTAGCACATTTAGGGAGCTAGTCTCCCCCCCTTCTTTTCACCTCTTATCTCTATATAGGCCCCTCGGCCTGAGGTATTCCTCTCTCGGGACTGTGTACGGTGTGATGAGGGATCATGTCCCCATCTACGTAGGTTATGTCGCACGACACCATACACATTCCCCTCCTAGAATCACCTCTGCTACGTCTGCGCTGCATGACATTAAAATGCATGCTTTGTCCTATCACATGACCCTAAACTGTGACATTATCATCCTGGCCGCACGACGAAAAATGGCACTGCATTGTGATGACCTCGTTGTAGAGGACATCACTTTGGGTATTGGTCACGTTCCATGCCATTTGTCAACGCATATCACAGCTTGATTCTTGTGGTGACACCACGCCCTACTACCCTAGGCATGTCGCTTCACAAAAAAACCACTCACCTTAAAGGACAAACAAGATTTTTCAAATTCCGCTTCTTTTAGTGCAAGGGACACGCCCGCACTCCCCTTTTTCCCTGGCACTGGTACCTTACCGTGACACCTTTCAGAACTACGTATGGCTTGATTCTCATCCTCATGAGATACGTAGGGGCGCCCAGGAACTTCCCCGCAGGCCCAGCCTAACCTTCGTGTTCGGTCCCTTGACTCGAGCATTTCCCCAGAGAATACATGGTAAGTCGGTATTAGGTCCTCATTCACATCGGGTTTTGTAAACGCCTTTCCATGTGTCCCATGCCCCCTTACCCATTCATGGTCTGAGTTCTAAGACTATAAACTAAGACTCTTTCAAGAACTACGTGAGGCTTGATTCTCATCCTTATGAGATACGTAGGAGCGCCCGAGCACTTCCCCATGGGCCCATCCTAATGTTCGCTTTCAGTCCCTTGACCTAAAACCTCTCCCAAGGGGGTCGTGCGGTGTGACATGGGATTACGTCCTCATTCACATCAGGTTGGTCACCACACCGTACACACCCCCTATTCCCATTCACGCCAGGTGTTTGAGTTACTCCATCGTGTGCCTCATATGTTTCCTCCCATCCATGGTCCGAATTCTACAACCCTAAACTAAGATCTCCCTATTGAAAAGGACTCTTCTCCCTCTATCTAATACGTCTCGTTTTCATATTCAGATGTGTTTTGACAAAGAGCCCGAAATGTGGAATTTTCATGGGGACATTCCCCTCGTCCCATGACCAAGCTTCGTGAGCTCGCTATTTGGATCATCATCCCCTTCCACATCCAAAAGGACCCTCATATGACATGGATACTAGGATTAAGGGCTCTCCATGGATGCTGGACCTAAGGGCCCTCCAATCATTTCAAGCCAACATCCCTAAGGATCTTTGACAAAATTTGTGACATGGTGTCGTGTTTCAAACATGGTCAATGGTCAACCCTCATTTTTTTGTCCTCATTCTAGGATAACGCGATATGGACGCTATGTTTCCGCCACGGTAAATAGTTATCCTCTATCGTCATGCCGCCATCATTGTGATCGAAATCTCGAGCGTCATGATTCACACACTTCCACTTCCTCATGTTCAAGTGGAATTCCAACATATTCGGCTCTATCTCTTCGCACATCAAAGTGCGCCACATGGGTGTGTTAGTATCATGGGGCCGTTATTCACCAAGAGTCTCTCCACCCTAACCTGCCCTTTTCTGTTTTGGGAAAGTCCCACCTCTACTTGTTTCCCACACCAAGAATGACTCATGCGGGCTTAGTAGTTTTGGCAGGATGTGTACCAACATGGCCATGCTTCTCATCGTCTTGTATGACGTTAAACTACACTTCCAGAACTACGTATGGCTTGATTCCCATCCTCATGGGATACGTAGAGACACCCTGGTATTTTTCCTAGGGTCCAGCCCATAGAAATTATTAATCCATCCTTCCCCTTTCCGCCCCCCTGGTCGGACCCCTCGCTAGAGAGGCCCTGTCCCAAAGAAGTAAGGATCCATGACCAAACCGACGCGCCCATCTGGCGTACTCCCACCATGGTGGTGTAACTAACTATGTGTCAGATTCTGTTCGGACAAACCATCACTCCATATTCCACGCTTTTCATGCCCATTATTCAGACCCTTGTCCCCTTTCATGTCTGAAGGGACCCCCTAACAGCCTGGTCTCACGCCGCATCGGCTCACCTACCATCCTGGGCCAATGTCCCGGAAGACTGGTCATGTTTGGAAGGACCCCCTAACAGTATGGATGCTCGACCTAGGGTCCACCTACTGTCATGGGCCAACGTCCCGAAGGATTGATCGACAAAATTTTTGACATGGTCCCATTTTTCAAACATGGTCAATGGTCGACCCTCATTTGTTGTCCCCATTTCAGGCTAATGCAATAAGGATACCTTTTCTCCGCCACGGTTAACGGTTGTCCTTTGTTGTCACTCTGTATCCATACTGTTCCGGATTTTTGGTATCGTGATTCACACCTCCAACTTACCGCTATTTGGATTGATTCTAACGCCCCTGGCATTACCCCGCTCGTGCACTAGAGCAGGGTGGGAAAAGTAGGTCGGCTATTCAGAGAGCCATGCTCTCCAGCTGTGACCCCTCTCCCTCTTAGGATTCCCCCAAATTGTGATTGATGTCCCATGTCGATCCCCTCACACCTTCTGTTGTTTTACACTCTCGTACATGAGCTCCTATTATCTCTTGTTTCCCGCATTGAGCATGGCTCAAGAAGGATTAGAGATTTAGTTGATTGTCTCCTCAATACGATCGAGATACAATGGACCCCAATGAACGTGTTTTCCACAGTCTTTTCCTCAGAACGCGGTCTGCCTCGCCCTCCTCATCCTCGTTGGACCCCATTCATAGGGGTGACATTTGTTGACCCCGGAAAACGTGTTCCCAAAATTTTCCAAATGCTTCCATACACGAACCCAGATCGTAGCCCATTTTTCAAGCTTCGATTTGGTAGTTCGTAGGGCCCGAACTGAGCTACGGATTAGGAGTTATGGACATTTGAAGTTGGGTTGGAAATCTGGTTCACGAAGCCCATTCGCAAAGCCCCCTCCGTGATCATAGAGCGCCGCCGTGAAGTAATGAGGCGAGAGGCTTCGGAAACCCATCTAACATTCGCGACGCGCCACAAAGACCCACAGTGAAGTAGAGGAGGCAGTGACGCTCCGCGAACGCCCTAACGTTCGCGAGCCTGCCGCGAAGCACAGGAGGTGGGATGCTCCGTGAACGAATTAGACGTTTGTGAACCCGCCGCGAAGCAAAGGAGGCGGGATGGCTCCGCGAAGTGATCTGATGTTCGCGATGTGCCACGAAGATCCGCCGCAGAGCAAGCTCCGTCTTCACGTCGCGTGAGCTCTGCTTCATGGTGCCCTTGCCTATAAATACCCAGCTCACCCCCCTTCTCATCCCGGACAGCCACTGCCACTTCGCCCCTAGGGCGGCCGAGCGGAGCTCCACATTGCGGCTCCGTGAGGCCATGCTCCGCGAGTAGCTTCCTTTGTGTTGCTGCTCCGCAAGACGAGGCTCTATGAGTCCATGCTCCGTGAGCCCATGCTCCGCGATGCTACTCCGCAAGACCATACTCCGTGATTCCGTGCTCCACGAGCCAATGCTCCACGATGCTGCTCCGCGAGACCAAGCATCGCGAGACCCCTTTACTCCACAAGACCCCTTTGCTCCGCGAGAGACCATTGCTCCGCGAGGCCATGCTCTGCGAAGCTACTTCGCGAAGACCCATCCTTTGCAAGGATCCTACCTTCGCGCCCACCGGTCCATACCGCGGGGGATGCGCCCCCGCACCCCCACTCGAGCTCACTGCCGGGTTGCGGTCCCGACCCTCCGGGATGATCCCTTCGCAATCGTCACAGACCCCCATGAAAAATCGAAAGTCGCACCGTGAACTTTTCAGGACAGGACGTTGGGATTTTCCATTACTCCCTTATGCGCACCCACCTTCAACCTATGGAATGCCATGATTTGAGACATTCCCCCACACACCATTAAACACCTTGAGTTGACGTATTCCTCTTGGTTCGCTTCCTATGTCGTGATTTGTGGTTCTCATCATCAATTTCCCGAGTACCATGAGTTGAACCATTCCTCAAGAAACACTTCCAAACCCCATCACATGGTCCCTATGCCAGGTTGAACCACAAAGGGCCGCCCTTGCGTAATACCCAACACCAACCATTTCTAGGCACCTTCTGCCTAACAGTCCTATCTATATGACTTTATACTGTAGTACGCCCTATGTTACTAACATAGGATGCCTCTTTCTCCAAACAAGAGATGCGTCATGCTACAAGCATGAGATGCCAATAGTCCTATCTACATGACTATAAATTGTAGTACTCCCTATGTTCCAAACATAGGATGCCTCTTGCTCTAAACAAGAGATGCCTTATGATCCAAGCATGAGATGCCAATAGTCCTGTCTACATGACTTTAAACTGTATTACTCCCTATGTTCCATACATAGGATTCCTCTTTCCCTATACGAGAGATGCCTTATGCTCCAAGCATGATATGCCAACAGTCCTATCTATATGTCTTTAAACTGTAGTACTCCCCATCTAAAAAATGAAAGGATGCATATTTCCCTATAGGAGAGATGCCTTGTGCTCCAAGCATAAGATGCCAATAGTCCTTTCTACATGACTATAAATGTAGTACTCCCTATGTTCCAAACATAGGATACCTCTTGCCCTATACGAGAGATGCATTATGCTCCAAGCATGAGATGCCAACAGTCCTATCTATATGACTTTAAACTATAGTACTCCCTATCTAACAAATGATAGGATGCCACTTTCTCCAAAAAAGAGATGCCTTATGCTCCTATCATGAGATGCCAATAGTCCTATCTATATGACTTTAAACTGTAGTACTTCCTATCTAAAAAATTATGGGATGCCCCTTGCTCCAAGAAAGAGAAGCCTTATGCTCTTAGCATGAGATGCCAACAGTCCTACCTACATGACTCTAAACTATAGTATTCTCCCTATGTTCCAAACATAGGATGCCTCTTTCTCTAAAAAAGTGATGCTTTATGCTACAAGCATAAGATGCCTAATGCCATGATTACAGTGGCATAATTCCAACAACCCTTGGTGTTATCCCACTTGTGAACTAGATCATAGGTCTAGAATCATAAACCTCAACCCACCAGGGAGTCGGGATTCCCTCATGGCCAAACATGAGGGAGACATTACGGGCAACTCCTTCCATAAGCCCCATTCACCAGTGCCGCTCCATAGCGGCACCCGAACAACATCTTTGCATAAGCCCCATTCACCATTGCCGCTCCACAGCGACACTCGGGCAGCTTCCTAGCGTTAGCCCCATTCACTATTGCCGCTTCTTAGCGGCACTCGGGCAGCATCCTTGCATAATCCCCATTCACCATTGCCACTCCTTAGCAGCACCCGGGCAGCTTCCTTGCGTAAGCCCCATTCACCAGTGCCGCTCCATAGCATCACCCGGGCAGTTTCCTTGCTTAAGCCCCATTCACCAGTGCCGCTCCATAGCGGCACCCGTGCAGCTTCCTAGCGTATGCCCCATTTACCATTGCCGCTCCTTAGCAGCACACAGGCAGCATCCTTGCGTAAGCCCCATTCACCATTGCCGCTCCATAGGGGCACCCAGGTAGCTTTCTAGCGTAAACCCCATTAACCATTTACGCTCCATAGCGGCACCCGGGAAGCTTCCTAGCATAAGCCCCATTTACCATTGCCGCTCCATAGCGGCATCCGGGCGGCTTCCTTCTATAAGCCCCATTCACCATTGCCGCTCCATAGCGGCACCCAGGCAGCATCTTTGCGTAAGCCCCATTCACCATTGCCGCTCCATTACTGCATCCAGGTGACATCTTTGCGTAACCCCCATTCACCATTTCCACTCCATAGCGGCACCCGGGCAGCTTCCTTGTGTAATCCCCATTCACTATTGCCCTTCCATAGCGGCACACGGGCAGCTTCCTTGCCTATGCCCCATTCACCATTGCCACTCCATAGCGGCACCCGGGCACCATCCTTGCATAAGCCCCATCCACTATTGTCACTCATTTTCAGCGGTAAGCCATTGACATCCCTATGCAGCAGTAAGCCGTTGACAACCCTATGCAGCGGAAATCCGTTGACATCCTTATCCAGTGGTAAGATGTTGTGATCCTATCCAGCTGAAAGCTGTTGCAACCCCATGCAGCGGCAAGCCATTGACATCCTCATCCAGCGGTAAGCCGTTGTGACCCCATTCAGCGGTAATCCATTATGACCCATTCTAGGGGTAAGCTGTTGAATCCCCCAATCGGCGGTAAGCCTTCATCAGGAGAACTACACGGACTTTGATTCCCTGCCACATGGATACGTAGGAAGCCTCTTCAAGGCTCAAGCCCGAAACTATCGTCATCCATTTCCTCGGGCCTCCATCTTGGAGTAAGTCCCAGCACCATGGGCCGCCTAACGTGTAAGCCCCTCTTCGCTTCTCACGGATGCACCCTTCGTGACGTGATCGTCAGGTCCTTGCTGCCTCTTGTTTATCACACCGAGCATGACTCACGTGGGCTTAGAGTAAGCATCAGCCATGGAAATTCCTCCGTCCAGCATGATGTTAAACTATATGCCCTTGTACTGCATGACATTAAACAGCACACCCATTTGAACTACGAAGACTTTGATCCATGTCAAGGCATGGTACGTAGGAAGCCTCTCCGAGGTTCAAGCCCATCTCTCATTGGACCAAGGTCCACCTTCACATCGGTTCACTGATGACTTCCATCATTTGAACTACGAGGTCTTTGATCCATGTCATGGCACGGTACGTAGGAAGCCTCCCTGAGGTTCAAGCACACCCATCATTTATTCACGTCGAGTTCATCCTCGTCCAGTATGACGTTAAACTGCATTCCAGTTCGACGGCAAGCCGTTGTGACCAACCCGAACTACGAGGACTTTGATCCATGTTATGGCATGGTACGTGGGAAGCCTCACGAGTTTCAGGCCCATCTCTCATCAGACCAAGGTCCATTCTTCACGTCGTTTTGCCGACACCCACCACAAGTAGACCCCCGAGTTCACCTTCACATCGTTTTGCCGACGAAACCCCTTTGAACTACGAAGACATTGATCCATGTCAAGGCATGGTACGTAGGAAGCCTCCCTGAGGTTCAAGCCCACCACCCATCGGACCAAGGTCCAACTCCATGTCGGTTCGCCGACGAAGCCCCTTGGAACTACAAGGTCTTTGATCCATGTCAAGGCATGGTATGTAGGAAGCCTCCCAGAGGTTCAATCCCACCACATGTTCGTCACTCCGGCCTTCTTCACGTCAGGTCACCAGCACCGGGGAAACCTACTGGGTAAGCCCCGCAGTATCCGGACCAAGGTCCTCGCTCGCGTCGGCTCGCCGACACACCATTATGAACTACGTGGTCTTTGATCCATGTCAATGCATGGTACGTAGGAAGCCTCCATAAGGTTCAAGCCCATCACCCGGTCGTTCCGACCTCCTTCACGTCGGTTCGCTGACAAAACCCATCGGAACAAGGTCCACCTTCACATCGGTTCGCTGACGATGCCCATCAGACCAAGGTCCACCTTCACGTCGGTTCGCTGACGATTCCCATCGGACCAAGGTCCGCCTTCACGTCGGTTCGCTGACGCATCGGACCAAGGTCCACCTTTACATTGGTTCGCTGATGACATCCATCGGGCCAAGGTACACCTTCACATCGGTTCACCGACACCATCCCAAACTACGCGGACTTTGATTCCCTGCCACAGGGATACGTAGGAAGCCTCTTCAAGGCTCAAGCCCAACTTCACTATCGCCCCTGCGATGGTCCCATTTCATTCCCCCTCCACTTCATTCATCCATCCATCACCTATCCTGATTCTCAACCGGGCCTCCACATCCCGGTGGGATCATGCAATCCACCTCCTCACTGCTCCTAGCGGCGCATGGGCTTCTTTCCACGTGTAAGCCCCATCATATCTCCGGGTCGTTGTCCTCTGTGTACTCCCCGATTCATCACCCTTTCGAACTACGTGGGTTTTGATCCCTGTCTTCTACACAGGGTACGAAGGAAACCTCCAAGAGGTTCAATCCCAATCAATGGTAATCCATGGTGTCCCCCATCCAGGGGTTCACTTCCCCTGATCCACCCTCAGTGGTGTTCAGATCAGCCATTACGGTGTGACATCTCCCCTCTAGGGAGTGCACCACCTCAGATCCGTCCTCATTTGGCATTCTGATCCATCCATATTCCAGGTGTTCTCCCTTTGGGATATACCAACCTGATCCCTCTCTATGGGATGTTCTGATCACCCTCATATGATCTCCGTAAGACGTTAAACTCATGGGATACGTCATGATAAACATGAGATGCCTGAGGAAATCCTCGGATGACACGCCTTTGGCGTAACCGTCTCTGCAAGACATTAAACTCGTGGAATTCCCTGTGATAAACATGGTAAGTTGAGGAAAACCTCAGATGGCATATGATTCCCCGCATCCGATGTGGGATGCCTCGGGTTCTGCACCCTTGAGATGCCCTCTTATGAGAAAGAATACAAGTTCCCCTATGTCGACGCACTCAGAGATGCCCCGACATGCATGATGTTTTTGTCTACTCTGACCTAAGGTCGCTACCATGTCAAGACCCTATGGAATGTCTTGACGGAAGTAGTATAATTTACCGGCGTCCATGAAAATATGGCACCGTGAATGAGATTCACGAACAATGTCTTAAATCTATGAGGGAGACCCGGACTAGGTGACGAGTTCCGAGGAGGAATCCACGGAAGGAAGAACCGACATCCTATCATCCCATTTAAATCAAGGAGTAGACGTACCTGAACAAGGAACGAATGCCACCGGCCTTTGGAAAGTGGGAATGAGGGGCAACAACTGTGCGTCCTCACAGACGGATGCGCGCACCCCTGTGAAAGCATCGGAAACAAGCCCATTATAGCATAAAATGATGGGTGCACCTAGATAGAGATCTAATGCATTGATTAATGACTATATTCAATGGAGAATTATATAGGAATTTGTTTTTATGTTAATTTTAATCTATAAGGGTTCTTTAAGGGTTAAATGTGATGATATCTCAAGGTAGCTACATGAATTTCCATTTCTTTTAAATGAGTTTTCATGTTATTAATTTGTTAAAAAAATCTAAAATAAATGGTATGTATTTTTCACAGAATGATATTTAATTTTTGGGGTAATTTTTTTTTTCAAGAATGTGATGTTCATGAATTTTAATGTTTATCAATGGAATAAGGATTTCCTTCCTTTTATATCACTTACTATGGTTTTTATCCCCATCTCACATTTTTAAATGTTTTTCACAGGATTTAAGAACAAGTAATGGATTATAAGAGATTATGCTTAAAGTTGTGAAGAGTTTTCATAAATGAGATCATGATTTATTTTAAATGTTTTATATTATAAAAAAAGATACTAATTGGAAGTTTACGCATTTAATTTTATGGTTTTATTATGTATGAGTTATGGCCAATTTCTCCAAAACTTGAAACTTGAAATGATCCTCAATGGTAAAGAAGGTAATTTCTTTAGAAAAACAAAATATTATATATTTTTTAAGGCTGAGTCCTTTTACATATAAAGAATGAAAAGAAATCAAATAATTTTAGAATGTCCCAAGTGAATAAAAATAAATAGGAATATATATTGAAAAAGTTGAGAAAAACATATATGATTATTTAAAATTAAATTATGAAATAATAAGAAATACTCATTAAATTATTGATAACTATTATTTCAAAACAATATAATTTATAAAACCAAGGTGATAAGAATTACATTAGAAAAAACCTGAAAAAATGTAGTGTAATATTCATAAATAAAACTGAATTTTATTATGGGAATATAAGACAATGTGAAAACATTTTAAAAAATTATTCCCCTGACACTTGTAATGAATGTAAATGTTAATATAAAATGATCCATGCAGAAATTTTTTAAATGACATCATTTACATTATAATGTATGAAAACTAAAGTTTGATAGAAAAAACCATGGGAAATCATATAATTATATATAAATACTTTGATAACTGAAAATATATTATATAAACATTAATGAGGAATATTCCTGGCTGAAATGATGTGATAAGGTCAACACCGTTCATAGAAAGACTTTTAGTTGAGTTCTGAACCAAATGGAGGTGTAATGGTAATAAGACATGTAAAAATAGATATAAAAAGATGTAAATGAAAATATATTGGTATTTAGGGTTAAATGACATAAAATTTTCAACAATTTAAATTTACTGATAAATAATTTTGATAACAAAGTGAGAATGGAAAGAAACCCCTATAACTTTGATAACTTTTGAAAGAAAATACCATTAAAATGAGAACATTGGATGTATTTTTAAATTAATAAAATTTCATGAAATGTATTATAAAAAACTTATATGAGTAGTTTATACACAAAAAAGAAGCAAAATAGTGTTTAATTTTAATCATATCTCAATGGAATAAAATAGAGATGAGAAAAGCCATGTTATGTCATATTTTATAGGGAAACACCACTCAAAAAGGGGATTATATGAAAAAACTAAAAACCATAAAAACATAATAGTATTTAAAATATAATAAAAAATTTTATAATATAACTATATAATTAGAATTAAGGTCATCAAAATCATTATAATTTAATGATATATAATTGATTTAAAAAACCCTTACATCATATTCAGATCTATAAACTTGTATATAATATGGATTTTTAAAAATATTTTTAAAAAAATTATTTATGTGTATTAAATTTTATATTATTTTTTAATATTAATTTATTACATAGTTATTATTTATTTTTAGTATATATTGATAATCTATTATTAGTTGTTTCAACTATTACTTTTCTGTTTAATTATAATGATCTTAATAAACATTCCCAATCATAAGTTCATAAACTCTATAAAATTCATGGAACTTGAATATTGATTCTATATTTAGTAATGGAGAACTAGGTTCTTTTAAGGGGGTTAGTAAGGTTCTCCAATCTGAAATCCATAACGCCCTTGTTTTTTTCATTTCTATCAAACATATGGTGGTACATTAACTATATTTTAAATCAAAATGTCACAATTCTAGAAACAAAAATAAAACATTATTTACATTTTAATTTAAAAGCATGTGTGTTTTTAGGTTTCCATAATCATCCATGATAAGTATTTATCACGTTGTCTAAATTGGTGGTTAAACCTATCCAGAAATGAACATGCTATAATTAATGGATGAGTATGATTATAATGTTATTGCATTGTAATATCATTATTATAGATGTAAAATTCTATTTTTCACATTTTTATAATGTGATAAATAAAAATTGGGAAGATATATAAGAATAATATATATTAAAATGAATGATATAACATCGTTACTTATAAAGAAGAAATCAAATATTCACTTTGAAGCCTCCATGGACTTGAAGGAATCCGGGAATTATAAAGGGGATTTAAGCTAAAAAATAAGGGATGGTATTATTAAGGAGATAAGTTGGACAAGTATTTAAGTGAAACTCAAATTAAATGTGTGGGATAAATTTACTAGAGTAGTTGTTTTATAGGTTATCATTAGTGACATTCTCACAAATACACATTCCTTAACGAAAAGGGAAAGCGACTTCTCATAGAAACTGAATCTAATTATAAAAAAAATTAAAATAAGATAAATAGAGGTTAATAATTCTAACATAAATTCATTTAGATATAATTTTTTTGATATCATAAAAAAATTTCAACTTAATTTAACCACTTTTCCTCATTTTACTTTTAGTGCGGTAACTCAAATTTTATCTCAATAACATAATTTTATGGAAAAGTGACATTTATTAAATTTCCTGATTTAGAAATTATGATTCCAATTATCATATCCATTTTATTATAATTTATTTTAAAAAATTATTAAAATTAATTTTAATATAAGATTCAGGATGCTTAATAATCAATTTTTTTTAAATAAATGGTATTTTTAAGCATAATATAAATATATTTTTAGTTATTTCCTTTTAAAAATTGTTTATTGAATATTGATTTATAATTATTTTATATATTATTAATAAATTCAGTAAAATCATTTTTTAGTTATTAATTTAATTTATTAACATAAAATATATTACACACGTGAAGGAAATTTCTATAAAAATTATGTATCTTCTATATTAAATTATTTTTTTTATTTTTAACAAATTAATAATTATTCTAGGAAGGTTAAAATATAAATTACATTAAATTTATATTTCCAAATAAGATAAATATAAATTTTAAATAAAAAATTCTATTATTTAATAAAATAATGTTTTAAAAATAAATCATATTTCATTGGCCATGAAACATTTCTATATATCAATAATTTTAAACCTGTAATAAGTTTATAGAAATTACACCCTATGAATACATATTTTTTTATAAATTTAATTTAAATGGTATATTCGCCCATTACATCCTAAAAATTCATTCCATTTTAACTTCATAAAGAAGACATATCATTCATATAGTTTTCATTTGAATTTTAAAATATTAATTCTCCTTTTAGGATGTTCTTTCTCATTATAAGTTTATTTTGATGGACCGTTATTCTCATGGTTGAAGATGATCTATGTGGGTTTCTCTTTCTAATGATATGGTTATTTAATATTTATTGTCACATTTTTAATGTATATAGTATTAAGATATGTAATAATCCTTAGAATGTAATATTCTATGGTATTAAATACTTGGTATCATGTACATTTATTATAATGTTTGATTATGAGTGAATAATTTGTTCTTAATTAAAAAATATATTTTTCATGATTTGTTTTTATATTAGTTTAATTATTTTTTAAACATATCAATGAATGATAGAAATAAAGTGTACAGAAATAAAATGTGTCCTAAAACCTCAAGTGTTATATTTTACCCTTCTTTAAAGAATTTCACTATCAAAATTTTCTTACTCAGTAAAAAAATGATAGTTGTAGTTTTATCATAGTTTGTACTTGTGATATGATTTCTAATAAGAAATCTACCTCTATATCTTAGTTAACACTAAAAAAATCTTCTTTTCCCAAAAAAATCATACATTTAGATTTCCCATTTTTATAGTATTTTGTTCCAAATATGTCTCCATAGTTGGTCATAAGAAATATGAGTTTCTATTGATATACCATTCATAACTTCATTCTCATGATCTCATTTACATAAAATAGAAAAACAGAAAAGGTTATACACAATCCTAATAATATCTAATAAGGTCCAATTAATCCATTGTATTAATAGAAGCTATAAATCTTAAGATGTATTATCCTATAAAATATTCATTTCAACCTAATACATGATTGATTCATCTTTAAGATCCTAACTTTTTTTGGATTTGATTCGGATGATATTTTACGTACTCTTTTTTCTCTATTAGAGTGATTTTTGTTTATTTTAAGAGTTGTGGTGTGTTTGGTTGGAAAATTTTGAAAAATATAAGAAAAGGGGGATGCGGATGATTGGTGCATAGTTAAATAAAACCATGAACCCAATCCCATAAAACCATGAAACCATGGATAGTGGGGGTTCATAGATATCAAACATGGTTTTTCAAACCACGTTCTCGAAAGAAAAAACTCTTCACCTAAAAAAATAACAGGTGCATGGTTCGGGAAAACCGTTCACCCCCTGCCTAGGAAACCATGCACGATAATTTTAATTGCCTGAAAATTTGTTCTCATGTCACCCGAAACCTCTATCCTACACGCATTCAACCCAAACATGGTCGAACTCTTATTTTGAATATTTTAGGGCTTTTTGGAGGTATTCTAAGGTATCTAATATAGTTTCCTCATGATTCTAATCCTAGATTGAATATCCACACGCCTCAGGATATGTGGATCCTTTCCCATTACATTATCTCTTATCTCTCATCCTTCACTCATTTTTTTCATGGAAGTTACCTTCTTTTATTCTTAATCTAGATATAGATTCGGTGAATCTAGATCTAGGAATATAGATCTAGAACTAGATCAGAGAGATCTTGAGTTTTATTAATCGTTATTTAGGTTATAGATCAGGAACTTATTCTACCTCGTTGTGTTGCTCAATTTCGAGGATTTCTATTGGGAGATCATTTACCAATAAATCTATGTAGGTGGTCTAATTTCTATATCCAAATTTCTATATTTTGATTATGTATATACAAGATGTATCATTCTTAGAGTGTTTTAGGAATTGAAATCATTAATTGAATTGAATAATGTGGTAAATTAATTAATTGAGATATTTGTGGCATAGTGAGATTTAAGGATTTTAGAATGAGATAATTAATTAGAGAATTAATTATAATATTTCTTGATTTTTGGATTTTATAATTAATCGTGGGAATCAACTATGAGGGAATTAATATGTTTGAATTAATAAATTAAATATGAAATAAGGACAATTAACTAGTTAATTTATTATCAATATATTGATTGTAAAATTGGATATAATTAATTGTTGTGTTAATTATCAATTTTTTGAATTTTAAATTGGGAATAATTAATTAGTTAATTAATTATTGGATGTTGAGGTTGTAAAATGATTAATTTATTATTGAATTGATTAGTATAAATTGATGTTGTTAATTACTTGTTGAATTAATTAACGGACATGGATTAATTAAATTAAAAATTATTCTGTTGAATTAATGGTGGTTATATGTGATACAATTACTAGATTTGTTTAACCACGGTTGTTAAATGGGTTATTAGACATGATGATCTAAGCCTAGTAAATTATGATATAAATGTATGGTTGATTAATGGGGTGTTAGACATGACGATCTACGTAAGTGGTATACATGAATTGTTTTGAAATGTGGTTCTAGACATGATTATCTATTTCAATGACGTATCTATCTACATAGTCGATAAATGGGGTGTATGACCTGATTCTCTACACCAATTTATATGCGCATGATTGAGAATTTGGGTATTATACACGATGATCTTCACTATTGTTATAAGCGCATTATTGAGAATTGGGTGCTAGATATGATATTATATTCCCATGATGTATATGCATGATTAAGAATTTGAGTTCTAGACATGATGTTGTTTGTCCATGGTGAATATATAGTATTGATTAGTGGGGTGGTAGACATGGAATTCTATACCCAAAAATAGCATTAGACTATGCTTCCATGTGGCCGTAGAAATTTAAGTGAAATGAAATGGATAATGAAATCCCTTTGTTTAAGTGAATTATTGGTTTTATATATAACATCATTTAGACCCGGTGTATGCCAGAGCAGGTATTGGGGAATGTGGGTCCTCTGGAATCTGGTGCTCTATGTGTTTTAATAAATATTAATTGATAATGAGATAATTGTTTAATTATATATTGTATTTATTTATTTATATAATGACACAAGCTTATTATTGACTTAATATTTTTAAACCCCATTTTTGGTGGCATACTAAGTGGTACTCACACCCTATTCGGGATAACTGGTCGGTACCCGAATAGATTTCATGGATCCAGGAGAGGTTAAGGGAAAGTAACCTGTGTTAGATTTCTGATTTGGGAATGGAGCTTGGATGTGGGAACCATACATTGTTCATGACCTATTTGGGAGTCTTCGATGTCTTTATTTTATGTTTTCATTTTAGAAAGTTGACTCATACATAGCATGGAATGTTTTTGGTTTCATTTAGATATAGTATTTCCGGCACCGATTATCCTAAAATATTGGTACTGTTTCAAGTTTTATATGCTTTCATTATTGTTTTTTATTTCCTATGGTGTTTTATTGTAATGTTTTTCACCTTCTCCTTGGATTGAGAATGTGGTGTAATGTTACATGGCCTAAAGTGACATCCCCAACATGGCAAGGCTGGAAATAAATGTTTAAGGGCTTCAATTAAAATTGGGTGAAGATTCTCCCTTTGAAAATAAAAATTAAAACCACAAACTTCATAACCAATAAACATCTACATGATACATGAGAACTACTAAATGAAACTCAAACAGTTCATTTTTATGGAAACCACTAAATAAACCATATACCATTGTGGAAGACTAAAATATCATATTATATATAGGAAGACTATAAAAATGAAAGACTCCAATGAAAAATCCATGCTCCCAAAATGCTCTATGATCCAACACAGAAATAGCCCAAATTTTAACAAGTAATGCTAAATATTTGAGATATTTTACCTTTTACCAAGTCTCAAAAAACAACATATGAAAAAGCACTGAAGTACCAAAGAGGGGGTGAGTACTAAAACTCATTAGGATTTCTAAAAATTATTTCCCTAATTATGTCACTAGTATAGAACAAGTTATCACATTTATATAAATAAATTTATATTTTTTTTCTAAAATAGTTTATATCAAAATATAAACAATTTATAATTAACAATTTTCTCAATATAACTACAATGTCTATGGAAATAAACCAAAAAATGTTTTAAAACAATATCAAAAGTTCTATTTAGGCATAACCCATTCCGTTCCACACAACCAAACATTAACCCATGTTTGTAACATGGATGTACCTATACTCATGAGTGGTGAGTCATTATTTCACTATGCCATCACTTAGTGGACCATTTTTATTGGGTTTCATTAGACCCATATCTGTCTCAACCTTTTGATGGGGGTACTTTACTCCTTTATCCATCATAATGGATATAATCACATGCCAAAAAACCATTCCAAACCCTTGCCAATCTCAAGTGTTTTTAAAACCATTTCAATAAAAATACATTTATTGAAAACAATTTTTTCATGAAACAAAACTAATGAAACATTTTAAAATAAATATTTTAAAATCAAGTTATCGAATACACCTTGCAACGAAAACAACCAATTTCCCAATTTTCTAGACCATCACTCAAGAGGGGTTTCAACAAGAAATTCCTATTAATTTGAAAAAAATACAAGAAAATCAACAAATTTGAAATCAAGCCTTCAGGTTCTAAATCTAGGATTCATGAATGAATCCACCTACCATGATAATTTAGAGAAAACAAAAAATGACATGAAAAACACCAATGAAATAGAGAAAAATCTCCATGAAACTGCCTCATATCTCTTCCCATATCATAATAAAATATAAATATAATCTTATTTGGAATAAAATAATATATATCTAACCACAATAAACGTATATCTATGAAACGAAGATATATAGATAAGTAGATATAATAAATCCCATTAAGAACAACCAAGAAAGAACATATACCGTGAGGATCCAGCTTCAAATCACCAAAAGAAGCCTCCATATTTCCTCCAAATAGATAGGGAGAGGTTCTCTAACCTTTGATAAGGAAAAATCCCAATTTATGGCAATATTGAGGGAAAATAAGGCATTAAAACACAAATCCATCCTAGATCCATTTTTTATTATAAGTCCTTTTAACAACACAAGGTATAGCCATGTGGTTAGGAAAACCGTGAGCTAATCATGCATTAGCCACTACCAAAATGACAAAACTCACATGGTTAAAAAGCGGTTCACCAATCATGAAAAGTCCCACAATCTTAGGTAGCATGGTTTCTCTTAGGATTTTCCATAGTTTGGGAATATCGTGCACCTCTCATGAACCTTCCCTTTTTCCTCTATCTCATTGGGCACAATTTTCTATAGGGGTTTTTTGGGTTTTCTTATAACGTGAACCAACTACGCACTTATATAAAAGGCCCAAAATCACTCCAAAATTTCTCTAAAATATCCCAAAATTCACCAATTTACATTACATTCAAAAAATTGATAAATATAGCTCTAACTACTTGAAATATATTTCTCTAAATTTTCCCCACCATTGGTATTTATGTCCATGGAATGTAAAATACCTACATATTGCTGAAAGAGTTAAGGAAATTGATCTATCATTTGTTTCTCCCATTACCAATTCTCTTCCTATATTTGATCTTGTTTCAAGAAACCCATTCTAGACTGATTATTTTTACACACAAATCTTTCTCTTGGTGATCCAAAATCTAAACCTGAATATGTATCAACAAAATATCTAGATCTAGTTCAACATGATCCCATCGAATCACATAAACATGATTAGACTGATACTTTTTCAAATAAGATACATGAAACAGATTATCCATTTCAATGAACCGTGGTGTATATACAAAGAAATATGCCTCCTCATAAATCTGTTCAAGAATCTCAAAAGGGCCTATATATCAAGGATACAAAATTACCTGCTTCTAAAAAATGATGTACAATCCATAGAGAGATCCTCACAAACAAACGATCACTCACCATGAATGAAAATGACCATCAACGATTAACCAAATAAATTTATGATGAATTGGATTCATCTCCATTTGTTTCCTAATTAACTGAATCTTATACATTATTTGATGGACAAGGCTCAACCCAACCAGGGAAGTATTACCAATTTCCACCCAACAAAGTGAGAAATAAAAAGGGCTCCCTTACACTTTTTCAAATAGATCCATTTTTTTCATGTCCTAATAACTTATTTTAGAATATTACTTTACTAATGGTAAATGATATTACATGAGCCACCAAAATCCATTATAGAATCCCAAAATAAGTCCTTCACTATATTAGTTTCATGAATAGGGATGAAATGAGATGACTTTTTAAGCCAATCCAATAACACGAATATGAAATTGGGTTTACAAACCATTCTTAATGGAACTATTAAAAAATCCATAGCTATCTGATCCTACTTCCAAAGAGGAATAGGTAAAGGCTACAATAGACCTGCTGGCCATTGATTCTATGTCTTGAGATGCCAAAGATTTAAGTATCTCAAAACAAACTCAACCACCTTATTCTTCATGTTGACCCACCCAAACTATGCTTCCAATTCCTTATAGAAATTTTTAATTTTAGGATGAAAATCCTATACTGAATGATGATAAGCATAGATAATTTTCTACTAACAAGCCATTTTATGAGAATCTGATTTCTAAAAAAACAAAACTCTCATCCAACATCCATCCCTCAATAGTCTTCTCACCATTATGTTTTGACCTCATTACCACACATTCTGCATCATATATCATGTTTCATTAACCATGATAAAAAAATAAGGAACCAAGGAAGCCAGAATGAAAACATCAATATCACCTAGGTATTCACATTTGAAGTTCATGTCAACAATCACTAATATCAACTTCAATTGATATGTAGCCACTTTTTTCAACTGAGTATAATACATTCTACATAATGCATATATTATTGAATTTCTTTTACCTGGTGTATCCATAATGTCATAGTCAAACCTTTGTAGATATTAAATATATATTATTTGTCTCTATTTTAAATCCCTTTGTGGGAAAATATTCTTTATTCTATTATAATCTATGAACATAATAAATTTCTCACCAAAGAGATAGTGATGTCATATTTTCAAATCACGATCTATGACAGCTAACTCTATTCATGTGGTGGGTAGTTCCTCTCATTCACTAATAAATTCTTTGATCCATAAGAAACAACATGACCTCCTTGCATAAGAACACATCCCAACCTTGATCCCAAAACGACACAATTCACCATATACCCTTGTTCTAATTCCATAAAAATAATGACTGGTGTTGATGTAAAGTAAAAATAATGTTCTTCTGTAAGGCCCCAGGATTTAACATTAATTAATCTTGAGATAGTAAATAATTTTACTTTAATTTAAAATGAGGATCTTTTTAGGTTTGTAGTTTTAAAGAATTATGCCATTATTAATACATATAATCCCATAATAATATAATTGGATAATATCAAAATAAAATTCATTTTTTCCAAAAAATGCAACCCTTTTAAAAATAAATCATGATTTATTTTCTTGATAAAAATATTCTAAAATTCATCCATTCTCTTACCCATCATAATACCATGTAAAAAGTCTTCAATAACATGGTATGAGATTAAAAATCTTAGTAAGGGATATACAATAAGAAAAGAAAAAATTAGTCCATGAATACAAAAAAAACTCGATGAAATCCTGCGTTTCACTCATAAAACATAAGATCTTTAACATACCTCATGAAATCATAAGATCATAGAAATCTGAAATCATAAAGGTAACTTGTGGCATTCTTAACAAACATAAAGTTCATCTTTTATAACTACATAGGGAGTAACATTCATGGTAACATTTAGAATACACACCACACTATATTCCCTAAATCTCTTAAGAGAATCATTAAAATTTACCTCCATCATGTTACCCAATTCATTAGAGAGATATCACATGCCCACCCTCCCTATGTTTATCACGGAACCACCTGTATACATAAGTAATGCCCAAGAACCATAACATCATCAAAAAACATGAACAAGCATATTGAGAAAATAACATTTCCACATTGCAATCACAAGACATATTTTTCATAATGTGGATATAATAAATGCATTATCGAAACCATTTTCAATACAAACATAACAAAAAAATAAATATGGTATTTAATTTTCTTTTTAAAAACATTACAGCTTGTTGTAGAAGCCAAATATCAAATAATTCTTGTAGTGGTGGAAAGGTCATTGTCACATAGTACATTAAAAAATCATTTTTTTCATTTCTTAAAAAAAAATAATAAAATATTACATTTCAATAATTTTAAATGAAATTAAAATTAAGAGGGGTTGATTATACATTGTATAAAATAATGTCGTATATAAATTAAAATATTCCCCAATGAAAGGAGATTGAGACGAATTCCCTTAATTTGAGTCTGAATTGTCTCGTTTGTTCTTTAATATCACAAATAAAAAACATAGGTTAAATTATAATTTATTTATAATAATTTTAATATTTATTATTCATCTAATATAACTTATTACCATGTTATATAAATTATTTAATTATTTGAGTTCATATTAGATGTTTTTTCAATGTTCGAAACATGAGTTAAAAATGAACTTGTTTGGATATAAATTATCCATGTTGTAATAAGTCCATAATATACAGAATTATATTCAAGATTTAAATATCATATATATCCATTATATATGTTATTATAATAGTCTATAATATTTAGAGATATAAAATAAAATTCACCATTCATGGTGATGGTAGGTCGTACGTACGCTTGAATGCTAGTTTCATTTCTTAGTCATATTAAAGGAATAAAAAATAATGATACATAGGTATATTATAATAATATTATAATATATATTTTTTAGTTTTTAAATAATTTCATTAACGCTATCCTTTATACATTCCATGTATGGCATGAACGAGTCATATCACTTTGATGGGAAATAGTCCAAACTTTCTCAAATGAAATTATCGTATTTACACATTATGGAATGCATAAAGGTATGTTGTAAATAAAAATTAAAGAATAATTTAGAAAATATAAATCTAATATATATCATATATAAATATATTTCAATCAAAACGGCCACCATGACTGGTGATAAGAGAAAATTAAACAGTCATTGTTTTGTGAGGCAGTAGTTCGTCGTACATAGAAACAATATGTTCTATATCTATTAGATAGTGGTGTGTGTAAGTGTAGGTTGAACCCTTATCATTACAACATCGTAGCATATTTAGGATATTGTTGTTTTTATAAAATAATATAATAAAGAGATGTTATGGGGTTGGAGAAAGATAATAAATAAAGGGGCTTGAGGGAAGACATTACCTCTAAATCAGGTAACTCTTTTTGAATTGAGCCAAAAGGCTTTATTGAATTGTATTATTCCCAAGGTAGGATTTTAAGAGGAATTTAGGGATTTTGGGAGATTATTAGAACAAAAGTTGGATGATCCATGTGGCCTGAGAGGTGTGAGTAAGTGGTTAGAGGTGGTGGCCTTTTATAAGAGGGAGGAGGGGCACTTTTGGAAAGACTTAACATAATATTTTATTATAATTTGATTTCAGAATTATGATAGTTCCCAAGTGATATATTTAGATTATAAGATACGTATGAGTCCAAATACTCTCAATAAATATGTTTTCTGAAATTTTAAGTTAGAAACATAACCTTTTCTTTTAGATTTAACCATTAGTAAAAAACATTAGCTCTTACCATGTATTTTTGTAATTTCATAATATAGGGTTAATATAGTTAGAATAAAATTCTAAGAGAAAAAAAAGAGGATCATTACTGAAATTTTATACATTATAAATGTTATTTTTTTGAATCTTTGATTTTTAGAACTATTATATAATTTAATAAAATAATATTTTCTTTAAAAACTCATTAATTTCTATTTTGACACTATTTAGTAATTGATATTTTTTAAAATAATTACTACTTGATTCCTTCAAACTAAAAAGTTAAAATCATACCTAACATGAAAATCTTATGCCAAAAATTATTTTATGTCATAAAAATGTTTAAATTACGTTTAATTTAATATTTATAATATCATTTATTTGAATATTTCATTAGTAAGGTAATCACTGCATCTCCATTTTGTTATAAATAAATTTATTTATTTAATGTCTAAAAATTATAAATAAAATAACATGATATAGGAAATACATTTATTTTTATAATTAATATTTATATTCATTGATATTAGTTATAGAACCTTTTATTATAATTATTTTAGTAAAATGATACGTGTGCATGTTATATTTTTCTTTACTCTAAATTAATTTTTATAACATGTCATTATCACACAAAATTGACTCCATGGGGTCCTAAAAGAAATCCAAGGGTTCCCAGGGTTGGTCAAGTCTAATTAAATAGTATTAGGACATGTGTTATGGTTGTTTTAAATAATTATAATATTATTTTTTAACCTTATTTACCTGATTTTCAATTTAACCTAGGAAAATAAAAATAATTACAAAAGTTACTATTCATAATGTGAAAAAGTAAAAGAAACTAATTTAAACAATTTGGATATTTTTATTACAATATGGAATCAATTTTTTCAAAATTCAAAAAACTGAAATTTTACTAAATAATTTAAAATTAATTCCAGTTTTCAATACCAGAAAAAAGGTTTTTAAGAAGTAAAAATATCAAAAGATTTACTTGTTTTTATGACCAATTTAAATGTGATATTACTTATAATGACCAAAATTAGATTAAAAGATAAAAAATTAATAAAATTACACAGTAAAACCAATTAAAAGGACAATTAACTATATAAATAAATTATATGAAATTGTAGTTTTGAATTAAAATCTAGTATTTTTCAACTATTCATTAAAAATGAATTTTATCAGAAAAATACCAAAATTCAACCAAAGTTAATTTTTATTTACAAATTCTAAATAAGATGTTTATTGTTTGAAATATAAAATATAAAAGTGAAAAAAAACATGATTTAAATAGGGTTCACCATCAAAAGGCAGTAAAACATTATGTTTTTTGAAAAATAAATATTATATCCGAAAAAAATGACTTGTTCTTATATCATATATAGAAAACATATTAGAAGAATATTAAATATTATATTTAATATATAAAATATATTTTTCATTAAATAAATATCTATAAAGAGTGATATGATTTTATATACACAATTAGTCTCTTTTAAATAAGTTTTCATAAAAACATATCCGATATATTCAATTGATTTTCATTTCCATTTATAATAAATTTCGTTACAAAAATAACCACTGTTTAAACATGTGTAAACCATATTTTCATAATTCAGTTGATACTATTCATTTGTGCCATTCCAATGGCTAGGTTAAAAATGTAACATTTAAAAAATATTATTTAGTTTCTCATTTAAGCTCGATGTAGCATATCTTGTATGCTATTGACCATAAAGTTTCTTTCTTAAAACTCGGGATGTTACATCTTGAAAATAATTAGGGTATTCCTCATCCCATTAGAGTAGTACATTTTTCTATGTCTAATATTTCATATATTAAGCCAATGGTGAAAAATCATGCCCAAAGAATCGATAATAAATATCCAATCCAAGAAAACTATGTATCTTAAAGATATTTTTCAGTGGTTTCAAAGAGATCAAAACCTCTATCATTTATAGATCCATATAAACACCTCTTTAAGAAATTAAATGGCCTCAAAATGTACCTATTGTATCCAAAAATCACTCATTGATAATTTGGAATACAGACAATGATCCCTCAATATTCCCAACACTATCACCAAGTGTTTCCCATACTGGACCCTTATCCTTGAATACACCAATATTCCATGCACCAGCACCCCCAGGAAAGAATCTAGATATCACTAAAATGTCCAATTGTTCAATTTTATTAAGTATTTTCGTTCATTATTAAGACTGAAAGGCATTACCACATATTCATAATGGATATTTCTTTCTTTTTGAAAGGTGTATTTTGAATATCCTCCTTCTGAACCCATAATTAGTGATATCATTATTGCAAGTCAATCTTAGAGAACCAGTGAGCTCCTCATAATTGATCAAACAGATCATCAATGAATTGTACTGGATACTGATTCATTATCGTGACTTGGTTATTCTTAAAATAATCCACACACAACCTTAGTGTACCATCCACTTTTTTTACAAATAAAAGTGGTGATGCCCTAGGAGATGTTCTAGGATGAATGAGCACTTTACTTTCTTGATCAACTAATTGAACATTCAAACCATTTAATTCTATTGGTTCCATTCACTAAGAAGTTAAATAAGAATGTTCCTTGGATGAAGATCAATCAAAAACTCCAATTCTATCATCGATGGAAACCCTGAGAAATTTTCAAAAAAAATTTATGGAAACTAATCCACCACTATTAGAAATCTGTTCTTCTTGATCTAATTTCTCAATCCAAAATATATCACTACCAAATGGTATAATATCGTTCCAATTGCTGGTTCCAATAATCCTATCACACCCGCCTTTATTTTCGGGTCTCCTCAAAATAGAGGCATGACCCCATCTTCAGTTGTAAAATTAAAATTTCTGGTCTAATAGTCGATGTGAATCCTGAACATTTTCAACCAATCCATACCTAAGTTTATATCAAAGGAAGCCATCCCAAGCACAACGAAGTCCCATTTCAGCTCAGCTCTATCAACTGTTATAGAGCATGATCTACACTAAATTCTTGATTTTTTCTTTTACAAAGAGGAGTTTAATGTTTTATCACATAAGGTATTATCTCAAATTTTAAACTTGTCAATCAACATCATGAGAAAAAATAAACAAATGGCATACACCTGTATCAAATAATACATGCATAAGGGTAGAACTCAAAATAATCGCATATTGCACTGTATATGATCTAAGCTGATCATCTAGAATAACATTCTTAGCTTTATATAATTGCTTCATCGCATCACATTTCTCATTGTTTCCCTATTGATACTGCATTATCATAGGATTCATGGTATTCTTAGAATCACTATGGATAGCTATGCTCTTCTGATGATAGGTATTCTATTACCCTCTCTCAATTAAAGTATACAACATCTGTGACACCTAAGAATTATCCTGATCATCAGAACTCGAAGCACTATGACAATATCACTAATGATTCCCCATCTAATTAAAGTTGTGGAATTATATATATGGTTCCATAAACTATCATTTTATATGGTCTAGAAAACCAAATTAGAAATATCTCACTGTACTCTTGGGTCTTTGAGGAAGGTTAACTTATCCAGTCATCGGATTTTGATTCATACTGCCACTTTGGAAATAGGTGTCCCTTTTTCTCTTTCTACTAGCATAAGATTTACCACAATTTACAATAGGTATCATTATACTTTACCCTCTCATTTCTCATTAGATGTCCCTTTCACCTAAAATCACACAATTGACTATCTCTGTATAATCCATAATATAGAGCATAGAAATATTCAAGTGAATCTTCTACCTCATCCTCAATTCAAATATGCATGGCTTCAAGGAAGCACTTACAACAACCTAAGGTGAAAAGCACACCAAATTCATGAATTTAGGAAACATATTCCATGAAAAGAACATATTCATGCTTCAATATGAATAATTAAGTTTCTATTTGTATTTTGAATGTATGAGGATATAATTTTATTGTTAAAAAATTCCTTCAAACACTCCCATGAAATTCCATGGTCTGATTTAGCCTAAACCACTAAATCCCACCACTGGCCAAAAATTCATCTAGAATGTATGTTTTCGGATTGACTTTCAACTCTATTAGTTTTCCAATGAAATCAAAGATATGATCCATCCTATTCAGTCAAACCTTCGGCTTCATGGCCTTAAACTCACACCAAAACAGTACTAGAAAAATAGGTATTTACGACGGGTCATTTGCGACGGAATCCCGTCGCAAATGGCCTTTTGCGATGGGGGCCCGTTGCAAATCGCCCGTTGCGGAAAACGCCGTCGCAAAAACAATTATTTACGACGGTCCCGTTGCTAAATATATTATTTGAGACGGGGATCCTTCCCGTCACAAATATTACTCCGTATATTTGTAAAAACTTTTAAAATAGTAATTGCGACGGGGCCCGTCGCAACAGGTATTTGCGACGGGCCCGTCGCAAATAGTTCTTGCGATGGGGCCCATCGCAATTACTATTTAAAAAAAAATTAAAACTATTATTAAATTATTTTAATGAATATAATAATAAAACTATTTGCGACCGGCATAGTATCCCGTCGCAAATACAATAAAAAAAATAAATTTTTAATAAATTATTTTAATTAATATATTAATAATCCAATTATAATTCAAAAATAAAAAATAATAAAATATTAATAAATGATTTTAATTAATATAATAATCGAATTATAATTCACAAATAAAAATAATAAATTATTAATAAATTATTTTAATTAATATAATGATAATAGAATTATAATTCAAAAATAAAAAATAATAGAATATTAATAAATTATTTAATTAATATAATAATATTAGAATTAGAATTCATATATAATAAAATATTAATAACTTATTTTAATTAATATAAAAATAATAGAATTATTTTACATTCAAATATTAAAATAATTCAAATATTACAAAAAAATATAATTAAAATATAATATTATAAAATTTTAATATATATATATAATTTAATATTATGAAATATAAATAATATTATTATTCATATTAATATTTTTATTTCAAAATATAATATTATTAATATTTTATAATGAGACAGAAACTACGAATAGAAAAAAATTCATATTTTGATTTAACAAACTTTATAACAAAAAAGCAAACTCTAATCTAAAGGAGGGGGGAGGGGGGGATCTGCAGATGCTGGTGGAGGAAACTCCATCCCTAAAGCATGAGTGAGTCGGCGCATGTACTCCATCTGCTCCTGGTGCTGCTGCTGCCACCGACTCATCTGCTCCTCGTACAGCTGCTGTTGGCGTCCACACTCCTCCTCACGCTGTTGCTGCTGCTGACGCATCTGCTCCTGCTCCTGTCGGAGACTCTCTATCAGTGCAGTCTGAGATCACAACTGTTCCTCATACTGTGTAGCAGAATAAGATGCATGAGCTCCTCTCGAGCTAGATGCCGACATCGCAACACTGCCATAATAATCTCCGGGAGTCAGTCGAGAGCTAATACCAACTACCTGGCCCTTCTCAAAGGCATACTGGGTGGCCTGCATTCATGCCGCCTCATCAAACTGATGGCCAGTGGTCTGATCTGATGACTCGGCCTGACTCTCAGGCAGGGTCTGTGACGCTGCGGCCTCATATGACTCCTGTAGTTGCAATTTAAAATTAAAATTGTGAATATATTATATACAGTTAATTTTTAAACTTGAAAACAAATAATACTGACCACGATGTGATGCTGACAATCACCTCTGAGCTCCCCAGTAGCAGGATCACTATACATCCTCTGATATACATCGTACTCCGTAATATCGGGGTGCTCGACAGCCTATAAGAATAAAAAATAAACTGTTAATATTTATAGTTATATAAAATATTTATAAATAATGTACGTAGCAGATGCTGTCTATGAGTACTGAAAGAATGACTCCCAGCTCGATGAGTCACCTCCTGTCTCCCACGATTCTGCCTCCCCACCGATGATCTCCTCTGAAAGGCACCACTCTACCAGTGCACACATAATCCATCCCATACATGGGATGAAATGTACTCTGGTCGGTGTGCTCTACATGACTCGTTAAAATCTGACAGTCCTGCTTTCTTCGTGGCAGATTTTCTTAAATTTTCCAAAAACTGACGAAAGAGATCACGCATGGCCACCTCCCATGCCTTGTGGATGGCGTCATGCATGGTATACTCTATTGGATACCATAAACCCTACAAATAAATCAAAATATCAAGTTAGAAATGAAATAATTTTCAAAATAAAAATTATTTATTTACGTACGTACCAACCAATGGCCGAACATGGCCTGCTGCACATCAATGGGAATCTGCTCCCATGTGGTCCACGGCTGAGAGAAATAGTTGCACAAAATAGCGCTGCCCTGTCCGACTGCTATATGCGGAAAACTGTAAAAATAATAAACATTTATTATGTGAATAGATTAATGAAATCTTAGTCAAATCCACAGATTATCACACAGGTTATCACACCTCCGTGTGCGTGGATCAAACCCAAGACGTGGACGTCGCTCGGGGACGGGGTCAGGAATCATCAATCGTGCAAGACCGCGCCCCCTCCGCGTACTCCCTAGAGCGCCTACAGGCTGAGGGTCATCTGCCAGTAACTCATCCGCATCGAAAGTCAGGTCAACATCTGCCAACTCACGAAATGTGTCCTCATCCATCTGAAACAGAAAATGTTAATGTTGTTAGCAAATAATTGATAATTACATTTATATATAAATATATATATATTATGATTGTATATAACTACCATGGAATTCTATCAGTGTTCATCTTCATCATCATCTTCATATATGTCAATGTCATATTCATATTCCTCCTCAACATCATCGATATCCATTCGAGTTCTAGTTGCTTCATCTCTTACCATTTCAAATTCATATGTGACATCATTAACATCATCTTCATCACCAAATATTAAATGTGGGGTGTCGTCATCGATACTCATGTGTCTTTGTAAAAAAGATTGATTTTGATGACTCTCTTGAAAAACTTAAATTCTTTGCACATCAGTGAAAGCACATTCACTTTGACTAAACTAATTGTCTCGAATTTTGATTTTTATTACACTCCACCAATCGGTCAAGTCTCTTGATGTAGTACAGTACTTTGCATAATAAACTTGATGTGCCTATTGAGCCAATAAGAAGGGTTCATTTACTGCGAGAACACTTTTACATTTAATATCGATGATTCCATGAGTCGGATGAACATGCACGCCTCTCTCTGTATCCAACCACCGACATTTGAACATGGTTATGTAATGTTTTCCAAGATAACAAAGTTCAATGATTTCATCAAGTATGACATAAAAGTCAACTTCATTTTCTCGATGATGAGATCCTCTCAAGCTAACTCCACTGTTCATTGTTTTTTTCGATTCCCCATATGCATGTGTGTGAAATCGAAATCCATTCACCATATATGCATTATAAGTTTTAACAAGTTTGGAAGGTGGGTTACTCAATATACACAGCCGTTTGCCAATTTTATCAGCATGTCGAGACACCTGAAAATTTGTGAAATAATTATAAATATAGTAAACTATAAATTGAATGAGTTGTTATAAGATAAAGAATTTATGTTACCAGTTTTTGAAACCACTGAGAGAAATTTTTCAGTCGGCGTTCTTCGAGAGCAGCTGCTGTAATTTGTGAAATTTGTTTCTTGATATGATTATCATACAACCTATAAAAACAAAAGTTATTTACTGTAACATAAATGATAGAATAAGTGATATAAACACTTACAGTACAACTGATGTCATCTCTTCACAGTTGAGCAGAACATACGTATGAGTTCTGTGATGTTCATCATCCGAAAGCCAGCGTTCATAAACTCCACCTAAACCAAGCTCTGGCTGGTTGAAAACAGATAATTGATTGTCGATTTCATCAATATTCCTCTCGTTCCATCCCATTCGGTTGTGTTTTGAAGGATACTCAGATTCAAAATAATGGGAGTAGAAAAAAGATATTTCCTCTTGCAAATAAGCTTCTGCAATAGATCCTTCAACAGATGCTTTTTTACGTAGTTTTCTTTTCAATTTTTGCATGCATCATTCAAATGGGTACATCCATCGAAACTGTACTGGACCTCCACATTTGGATTCATATGGAAAATGTAACATCAAATGTTCCATTGAGTTGAAGAAAGACGGGAAAAATATTTTTTCCAGTTTACATATAATTACAACAACATCTTCTTCAAGTTTTCAAAGAGAATCATAATCTACTGTAGCCGCAAAAATTTCCCGAAAAAAATGAGACATGTCTGTTATGGAATCCCAAATCACATAATTCAACAGACCTCTTAATCCAATGGTTAGAAGTCTTTCCATTATAACATGACAATCATGAATTTTTAATCCAGTAATATGACCATTCTTTACACATCTACCCAAATTGGAAGCACAACCATTTGGAAGTCTCAAATCTACAATCCACTAACAAAATAATAAACGGTTTTCTTTAGACAGTGTATAAGCTGCTTTTGGTTTTAGTAACCTTTCTGTTATGACATTCTCAAACAGTTCCAGTTCTGGACGCCTACAAATTTGGGCAAGATCTAAACATGCATTTACATTGTCTTTTCTCTTTCCTGGCATATCCAAAACTGTATGAAACAAATTATCAAAACAGTTCTTCTCAATATGCATGACATCTAACATGTGTCGGACCAACAAATTAGACCAATATAGAAAATCCCAAAACATGCTACGTTTAATCCAATTGTGTTCTTTCCCAAAACCAGAATTTTTCTGTTGGTTTATTGTGGGACTAAAATTGATGGGAGGTAATGAAAATACAACTGATTTTAACTCCGAACCTGATAGCATTTTTGGAGTTCCATCCCTTTCAACTGTTCCTTTTCTGAAATGAGATCTATTTCTACAAAAAGGATGATCAGCTAGAAGAAATCTGTGATGACAGTCAAAATAACAAGGTTTCCTTCCATGAATGAGAATAAATGCTTTGTTCTCTCCCATACAGTAAGGACATGATTTCTGACCATGTTTACTCCATCCAAATAACATCCCATAACCCGGGAAGTCACTAATTGTCCACATCAATGCTGCTCTTAGTATGAAATTTTTTTTTGTTGCAACATCATACGTACTGACACCAATACTACACAATAAACTTAATTCATCAATCAATGGTTTCAAATAAATATCAATATTTTTCATCGGATGTCCTGGAATTAGTAAAGTCAAAAAGATATATGGCTCCTCCATCAACATCCATGGAGGTAAATTGTACGGAGTTAAAAAAATAGGCCAACATGAATATTGACTACTATAAGATCCGAACAGACAAAAACCATCAGTGGAAAGGCCCAGTCGAACATTTATAGCTTCTAAAGCAAAGGATGGATGCACTCTATCAAAATGTTTCCATGAATCACTATCAGCTGGATGATTCAAGATTTTATCAGTTGAAATATTCTCTTTATGCCATGAAATCATTGTCGTTGTATTCTTAGACATGAATAAACGCTGATGTCTGGATGTAAGCGGAAAATATCTCAACTGTTTTACAGGAATCAAACCAGACATCCCATGTTGTCCTTCTTTATATCTCAGTTTCCCACATGTGGGCCATCTATCCAATGAATCATTTTCCCCAGAATATAAAATGCATTCATTTGAACATGCATGAATCTTCTGACAAGTAAGTCCCAAATTTTGAACCAGCCTCTTACTCTCATAATAATTTGCAGGCAAAACATTTCCTTCGGGTAACAGTGTTTTAACAAAGAAAATATCTGGTCAAAACAGGTGTTTGACATTCCATTATCTAATTTGATAGCCATAAATTTTTCAACTTCTTCTAATTTGCTCATCTTGCAGCGAGGATATAATGCATCCTCAACAGACCTCAACAAATCATAAAATTCATACGGTGCCAACTCAGGATTTGAAGCAATATCAGGTGGAGTTTCTGTATGTTGAACAGATGAACCTGCAACATCATGTACTAAATCTTGAAACCGAGATGGATCAGGAATCAAGTTGGTATCACCTGCTCTGGAACTGCATTCACCGTGTTGATACCAAAAAACACAATCTGGTTGAAAACCAAAACGCAAGAGATGCCCCCCCACTTTGTCAAACGTGTCAAACGTTCTCAATGCACATTTTCTACATGGTCATTTTATTTTTCCTTCTGAAACAAATTCTGGATTTGATGCCGCATATGATAAAAAAGTCTCCAAACCCTCTACATATACTGGATTTTAACCAGAACCGTTTGGATTTATACGTTGATTTATCCATATGCGGTCACCTAATAATGAGTGTTGACGACCTCGTTGTTCCATATTTTTCTATAAAATATAAAAGCATTACTGGTTTTGAATAATTTGTTAGAAAAAACACTCAAGCAAGGATAATTATAGAGTTTACATCATACACGACTGACACAAAATTTTTATTGAGATAGACCTAAAAATGACCCTTTAAGAAATGAACATGTTGAGAATAAAGCAAAACCTGTTACAAATATTGAAAATTTTAATATTATATAAATTTTTTATTATTTTCATAGTACTAATATTATTTTTTCATAAATATTAATTATATAATAATAACATTATTACATTATTAGTATATTTTATTATTAATATTAAAATAATATAATTTTCTATATTATATACAATTCTCCTTTCATCTGTGTGTTTAACATTCTGTCTCCACATGTAATATTTGCATTCACTCTCACCTCTCCATTATTGAGTAGGTTGATAATTTTGAAAAAGAAGGAAAATATTACATGTGGAGACAGAAAACACACAGATGAAAGGAGAATTGTATATAATACAGAAAATTATATTATTTTAATATTAATAATAAAATATAATAATAATGTAATAATGTTATTATTCCTAATTATTGGTAATTATCCCTAATTATTGGTAATTATTCCTAATTATTGGTAATTATTCCTAATTATTGGTAATTATTCCTAATTATAGATAATTATTTCTAACTAATGGTAATTATTGGTAATTAATGTTAATTATTCCTAATTATTGGTAATTATTGGTAATTATTCCTAATTACTGGTAATTATTCATATAATTACCAATAATTAGGAATAATTACCAATAATTAGGAATACTAACATTATTAGTATAATTTATTATTAATATTAAAATAATATAATTTTCTATATTATATACAATTCTCCTTTCATCTGTGTGTTTTCTGTCTCCACATACAAATATTACATGTAGAGACAGAAAACACACAGATGAAAGGAGAATTGTATATAATATAAAAAATTATATTATTTTAATATTAATAATAAAATATACTAATAATGTAATAATGTTATTATTCCTAATTATTGGTAATTATTTATTATTATTGGTAATTCTTACTAATTATTGATAATTATTACTAATTATTGGTAATCATTACGAATCATTACTAATTATTGGCAATTATTCCTAATTATTGGTAATTATTCCTAATTATTGGTAATTATTCCTAATTATTGGTAATTATTCCTAATAATTGGTAATTATTGGAAATTATTGGTAATTATTGGTAATTATTGGTAATTATTGGTAAGTATTGGTAATTATTGGTAATTATTGGTAATTATTGGTAATTATTATTAATTATTGGTAATTATTACTAATTATTGGTAATTATTACTAATTATTGGTAATTCTTAATAATTATTGGTAATTATTACTAATTATTGGTAATTATTACTAATTATTGGTAATTATTACTAATTATTACTAATTATTACTAATTATTGGTAATTATTACTAATTATTACTAATTATTGGTAATTATTATTAATTATTACTAATAATTGGTAATTATTATTAATTATTACTAATTAGTGGTAATTTTTGGTAATTATTACTAATTATTACCAATTATTATTAATTATTGGTATTATTGGTAATTATTGGTAATTATTACTAATTATGGATAATTATCGGTAATTATTACTAATTATGGATAATTATTGATAATTATTTCTAACTATTAGTAATTATTGTAATTATTGGTAATTATTAGTAATTATTGATAATTATTACTAATTATTGGTAATTATAACTAATTATTGGTAATTATTACTAATTATTGGTAATTATTACTAATTATTTCTAATTATTACTAATTATTGGTAATTTTTACTAATTATTACGAATTATTGGTAATTATTATTAATTATTACTAATTATTGGTAATTATTATTAATTATTACTAATTAGTGGTAATTATTGGTAATTATTACTAATTATTACCAATTATTACTAATTATTCGTAATTATTGGTAATTATTTGTAATTATTACTAATTATGGATAATTATCGGTAATTATTACTAATTATGGATAATTATTGGTAATTATTTCTAACTAATTGTAATTATTGGTAATGATTTCTAATTATTACTAATTATTGGTAATTATTACTAATTATTGGTAATTATTACCAATTATTACTAATTATTGGTAATTATTACTAATTATGGATAATTATTGGTAATTAGTAAATTATGACTAATTATTCGTAATTATCAGTAATTATTAATACTTATGGATAATTATTGGTAATTAGTAAATTATTACAAATTATTGGTAATTCTTGGTAATTATTGGTAATTATTACTAATTATGGATAATTATTGGTAATTATTACTAATTATGGATAATTATTGGTAATTATTACTAATTATAGATAATTATTTGTAATTATTACTAATTATTGGTAATTATTACTAATTATTGCCAATTATTGGTAATTATTATTAATTATTACTAATTATTGGTAATTATTGGTAATTATTACTAATTATTCCTAATTATTGGTAATTATTACTAATTATTACTATTTAGTACTAAATATTGGTAATTATTGGTAATTATTACTAATTATTGGTAATTATTACTAATTATTGCAAATTATTAGTAATTATTACTAATTATTGTTAATTATTAGTAATTATTACTAATTATTACTAATTATTGGTAATTATTGGAAATTATTACTAATTATTGGAAATTATTACTAATTATTGGTAATTATTACGAATTATTAGTAATTATTACTAATTATTGGTAATTATTGGTAATTATTACTAATTATTGGTAATTATCGGTAATTATTACTAATTATTGGTAATTATTGGTAATTATTACTAATTATTCCTATGTACCATTAACTATGAACAATGAATAATAATAATTTAAATTTATTAAGAAACAAAACAATGTAAACATAATTAAATTACAACTAATTAAGAATAATTGAAACTAACAAAAAATTTAAAATAAATATTAAAATAAAATGAACATAAATACCTTTAAAATTGATCTGAGGTTGATCTCTGATCGTTGTTGAAAACTTCAATATCAACTCCGGAAAAAAAAAATTAAACTTAAGAAACGCTGAACTCTAAAAATAGAGTTTTGAGAGAAGGAGAAGATCGAGTTTGAGAATGAATGAAAAAAACAGATGGGGGGGGGTATTTATAGGTTAGATCATTTGCGACGGGTCTATTTGCGACGGGATACCCGTCGCAAATACCTTAGCCCTCATTTATTACGGTCAACGGTTAAATAGTTATTTGCGACGGGACCCGTCGCAAATAATGACCTGCCGACATACTATTTGCGACAGGGGGTATATTCCCGTCGCAAATAGCTTTTACCGCCGCCGGTTATTTGCGAGGGGCGGTAACCACCAGTCGCAACTAACTTTCCCGTGATTTGGCGCGCAAAGCGCGCCAGTCTTTTTGTGACGGGGAAAGCTAACCCGTCGCAAATAACTACTTATTTGCGACCGGCAAATTCCCCCATCGCAAATAAGTTTCTAACGGGACTATTTGCTACAGGATTTATCCCCATCGCAAATAACCCATCGCAAATACCCATTTTTTCCGTAGTGAAAGATTGATGGATTCTGCTTCTTGAGTTGGATGGAATGACGCACTTGCTTTGGATCATCCCTCAAACTCCTACTATCTATATCTTGAAAATCATGGACTATACTCCGATCTAGATGTTGGTTCACCGATGGCCCTAATGTTACCACATTCTCAGTACCTTCCTCCGGTTGGTTTCTAGGATGCTTACTGGGCTCCATTTTCTATACACACACCAAACTACATATGACTCACTCTATTTAAATTGAAAGCTTATCATTTAAAATTATTTTCATCACGCAATCAAAACTGTTCTTTCCAAAATCATCATTTACCACATTCAATCATTTTTTAAAAAACAAAAATTCTTTTAAAAATCAAAACATTTTCAAAATACTACAACCATACTATTTCTCAAAATATTTCATTTGAAAACAATTGCAACATTTTACAAAAATCGATACATTTCATCAAATCATTACTCAAAAATGAGTTATGCAGTCCTAGTGGGAAGTCATTTCTCTAATGCATTCCATGCTCATCTCAGTGGCTAAACCAAGGAAAATGAGATTACAAATCCTATGTTTGTTTTCAAAACTATTCTGTACCCAACTCATTGAAAACATGAAGTTATACATAAAAAGTATAGCTATGTATTTTTGTGCTCTACATCTCAAGTCCCAATAATCCTACTCCTTTCTAGGATCTCAAGTCAAGAAATATACCAAAATGAATTCTAATCCAAAAATAAAAACCAATACCAAAGACCACTTGTTCCAATAAAATGAAAGGACCAAGATTATACCACTTGTTAAGTCCCACCCCTTCTCATTATCTTGATAGGTTGTTGGAATGTCACTTAGCCTTAAGTGATGTCCCCAAGGTTCCCTAGTATGGAAATAAATGTTGAAGGGAATAAAATACAATTGGGGGAGGATTTTCCATTTTAAAATTGAACAAAGAACCAAAATATTCATTAACAATAAACCTATACAAAATGTATGATAACAATGAAAGGGAACTCAAAAATTTCATTTAAATCAAAACCACTACAAAAACCCAGTAGACAGTGGAAGAAAACAATATCAAAGTACAAAACAAAAGAATATTAAACCCAAATACTCCAAAAAAACTCCATGATCCAAGCATGCTTCATTTTCCTACTCCAAAATAGGACAAGTATCATGATGTACTGCTAATGATATGTGATATTTTACCTTTCCCAATGTCTTTATAAACAACATTTGCAAAAGCACCAAAGTGGAAAAGATGGGGTAAGTAATAAAAATAAGTTTGTTCTCTACAAATGGATTTCATAATCACACCAATAGGATAGAAAATGTTATTACATTAATATCAAAAATTTACACAAACATATTTTAAAAATATTTTGTATCAAAATATAAATGATTTCCAATAAATAGCTTCCTCAAGTTAACCACAATTTCCAAGGAAAGAATCCAAACAATGTTCTAAAACCATATCAGATGTTCTCTTTTGAAAAAATCAATTCAGTTCCACAAAACCACGCATTCAACCTTGTATGAAACCTAGAACTCCATATAATCATGAGTGGTGAGTCATCCTTTTACTAATCCATCACTTAGTGAACCACTTTGACGGGGGCACTTCACATAGATATCTGCCCCAACCTCTTGATGAGGGTACTTCACAACCTTATCCATCCCAATTCATATGGACCCATTCCAAATAACCATGCCAAAACCAAGTGTGTCTAACCCAATTTCAATAGAGAAATCTTTTATTAAAAACCAATTTTGTTCCATGCAACAAAACCCACCAGACATTTTAAAAGCATTATTTTAAAATGAAATTACTGAATACACTTTCCAACAAATAAAACCAATTTCTAAATTTCCCAAACCATTACCCAAGAGTTATTTCAAAAATAAATTCATATCAATTTCACAACCAATTTCATGAAAAAAAATCATTTTGAAATCAAGAATTAAAATTAAAAATAGATGAGTCGAGAGTGAAACCACCTACCTTGGGAAATTGGAAAAAATGATAAACGTCATGAAAAATGCCAACAAAATTGTGTTAAATCTACATGAATCCACATTATATATCTTCCCATAAAATAAAACAAGAAAAATGTAATCATATTTATCATAAAATATCTTATATATAACCACAATGGATGTTGATCTAAGAAACTGAGAGGGAAAGAAATGTAGATCTAAAAAAACCCATCAAGAACAACCATTAACAAACGCTTACTATAAGGATTCGACATTAAATCAATATGATAATCCTCTAGTTACATCCATATTTGTGGGGAGATCTTATACATCCTTTGAGAGGGAGAATTCCTATGTTATAAATGTTTTGGTAAAAAAAGTCATTAAAACATAAGGCTGACCTAGATACATTTTTTACGATATTGTTTTTTAACCGCACATGGTTTAGTCGCAGGTTTATAAAAATTGTGTTCCAACCATGAAGCAACCATTGCCTCAACGATTAACCTCACATGGTTTCCTCACACGGTTAAGAAACTTTGCACTAACCATTCCAAATCAAACTGTTTGAGGTAGCATGGTTTCTACAAGGCTTTCCACAGTTAAAGAAAACCATACACTACCTATGCACTTACCCTTATGTCCATGTCTCATTGTTCATGATTTCAAGTAGGTATTTTTAGGGTTTTCCAAAACATTTAATCAACCATGAGCCTGTATAAAATCCCCAAAACAGCCCATAATTTCCCTAAACACTCCCAAACATCACCTATATACTTTACATACTTAAAAGGCTTAATGAAATCGCTACTTACTTAAATTCAGGGTGTTATACTTACTCTAATAAATGTGGGTATAGTCTCATAATTATTGAATTATCTAAACCTCAATTCTATTCATAATCCTGTAGTTTATGGGGAGGCACGCTTGACATCATGTGACTGGATGGATCGGGGCCTTCGTATGTGTCACCAATGCCAGGATGTTACAAAGTTGTATTAGAGGTGTTTTATTTTCTTCTTATTTTGTATTACTATTTGGGAAAGGTAGAAATGAGACTTAGAACAGTTATACCTTGGCAATGAGATCGTTCATGGAAGGTTTACAACCATGTATGAGGGAAAACCCAAGTTCCCAATGTCAGATTATTATTATTACAGTTTTTTGTGATAGTTGAATGTTATTTCACATTGGGCGACACACTTATTGTGTTATGTGATTATTTTTTCTGATATTTGTCAAGAATTCTCTTAGTGTAAAAAATGGCTCGACAGTTGAGTATTCATGAATAATTCTAGGCACTGAGGAGTGTTTTTGGTATACAACATTCTTGGAACGCATGGGAAAACAGGTTATGCGTAAGTTATTGAACTTGAATAGTTTTTCATTGCTTTTGAAATTGAATTGAAAATGGAGAATAATGTGAAATTAAGAATATTACATTGATGAAAAAATTGAATAAATAGAACATTTTTACCATTTTTAACCAAGATATATGTGTATTATGGTTAAGGCTAGTGAAAGAGCCTCAGTTTTGACCACATGGAAATATTTTGGAAAAAAATAGGTTGTGCCTTATTATGGTCCCCTCAAACATAAATGTGTTAAATTTGTGAGGGTTTTCCTAAGGTGTATGTTTTTCATTGTAGAAAAATTCCTCCATGAAGATTATTTTTGAGAGGAAAAGAAAAGGTTATGGGTGGAGATGCTCCACCGGTATTAGAACATGAATAACTGATAGTTCCAGACAAGAAAAAAAGGGGAGATGTTCTGAGAGATCATATCTTGTTTCATGAAATTCATGGAAAGAGACCCATGGAGGGTCATGAAGAGAAAATTAGATCTAACAATGAATATTTTTTTTCAACACCCTCTGAATATTACTACATAAGTTGGACCTGAGGGTGGTGAATTTAGGGTTGATTCGACCGATATGATACTTGAATATTTAGAGACTCCTGCTCAGAAGAGGGTCAGGTTGGATGATACAATTCTACAAGGTTCAGTGAAACACTGGTGGGATGTTTAGGCATGGACAAGACAAACTAATGGTATGCTATGGAAGGACCTTTTGGATAAGTTCTGGGAGAAATTTTATCCAAATATGCTGAGGAAGGATAGTGCAGTTGAGTTCATGAGATTGACTCAGGGGAGAATGTCTGTAATAGACTATGCTAAAAACATTGTAGATTTGAAACTCCTTTCTCCAGCACTAGAAGAAGATGATGCTACATTATAAAAATTATTTCACTATGGAATTATGTGTGAAAATAAGTCTCATGTGAACATATTCGGGATGAATATGTTTTTATAAGTGGTGAATTAGGCTCTTATCTCATAGGGAAACCTAAAAGAGGCTTCCATTGGTAGATAAGTGTTTTATTCAAGATGATATATAGGTATATATTTTTAGAGTAGGAAGTGTCATTATAATAACATTAGCTAGAATAGTGGGAATTAGAGTGGCCATTTTAGGGGGGTTAGTTACTCAGGATCTTACTAGAGTTCTTTTAAACTAGTGTGGTTGGCTAGGACAATTTTGTTAACATTTTCCCTGACCACCAGTGGAGTTCCAAGACTATGTCATGATGAGACTTCTGTAGAGGTTCTTCAAGAATCTGATATAGAAAGTTACTAATGGAGGATCTAGATTGAAATAGGGTGAAGGATGGGGATCTTCTGCCCTATATCCATTGGGCATGTCGATCTCTACTGGATGAGGTGTCCGAGGAAGTGAATGTCATGCTTTGGAGATGATCACCCAAATAAGCAGAGTAGTGAAACTCAGAGATTTAGAAGGAATCACAATGAACCAGTGTAGGAAAATTACATGCATTGAAACCTAAAATTTTGGATAGTTAGGCTAGGACATAAATAGTTATATTTACTATTCTTATAGATTCTAATTTAGACATTTCCTTATTTGATACTAGTTCATCTCATCCCTTTATATCTACAAAACCTGTTAGTGGTTTAATCATGATAGAGAAGTCTGTGAGCGGGGTAATGACTATAGACACATCATTGAGAGTATGATCTATAGATATTTGTATGTTCATGTGTCGTTCTCATGAAGTCAGTCAATATCTCTTTCTATGGGATCTATATGTCCTTGACATATTAGGCTTAAAACTAATTATGGGTATGGACTAGCTAGTTGTATATTGAGTACACATAGATTATTACCATCAAAGAGTGACTTTTAAATCTCTTATGGATAACCACTATATTCACCATGGAGAGTGGGATATCCAAGATGTAAATGTAGATCCAATTACCCAGTATATAGGAGAGCTCATAGCTGAGGGTGATAGTTTCTTGTCAGATGATGGTGGTGTAATGTAAGATGTATTTCCACTAGTGGTAAAATAGTTTCTGGATTTTTTTCTAGAATTTATCTCTAGGATCCCAGTTGAGCGAGCTGTGGAATTAACTATTGATCTCATACCAAGGGATAAGAGAGTATCTCTTCCACCTTATTGAATATCATCAAATCAGATTCAAGAAATTAAGACTCAGCTAGAATAAAAAGAGAATAATAGTTTTATTCAACTGAGAACGGAACCTTGGGGATCACCTATTTTTTTAAAAAGAAGATTGAGGGGGATTTTGTGCTTTTGTTTTGTTTAATACAAGATAAACAAGATGAATTTAAATAATAGGTATCCTCTTACATATATCAGAAACCTAGTTTACTAGTTGAGAGGATCTTGTGTGTTCTTGAAGATCAATTTGAGATTGAGGTATCATCAGTTTAGAGTTCATACTTCTAATATATCATGTATTACTTTCATGAGTAGGTATGGACTATATGAGTTTTTCATAATTCCATTTGGGTAGAAGAACACACAAAAATTATTATAGCCTTGATGAAAGTAATCTTCCATATTTAGCTAAATGAGTTTGCGGTGGGGTTCACAAAGTATGTCTTTGTGAACTCCCAGACTCATGATGAATTGACCAACATCCCTACATCATACAGATTATATAAAGAGGGCATCGACTCTAATATAAGATATCTGAAAATCATTTTTGTATTAACCATGTTGGGAACATAATCTTAGATTTAATTGTGTCAGTGGACCCAGAGAATGTTTATGGAATGATTTCTTTGGAGAATGACAGTAAAATTTTCAATATCCATATATTTATATGGTTATCTGGATATTACCAGAGGTTTATCCAAGAAATTTACTATTTGGAAGTACCATTTTCATCCTTGAACTGTAATGGGGTAATGTTGGAATGGTTAGAAGCTTGGGATAATTCCTTTAAAGAGTTAACGATGTGTTTTACTTTTGATCTAATCTTGATCCTACCTAAGCCAGGTGAGGAGTACACAATGTATTGTGATGCTTTTGGGTTCAAAATCGAGGGATTAAAGATGCAAGGAGATTGAGTCATGGGGTATGGGTCTCGATATCTAAGGCCACATGAATGGAACTAACCTATGAATGTCCTCGAGTTAGCAGAATAGGTTTATTATCTAAAGTGTTGGAGACAATATCTATTGGGTGAGAAGTTTACGATGCCTGTAGATCACAAGAGCATAAATTATATCTACTCACAATGATATTTGAATATTAAGAGGTATAGATTGGATGATTATATGTAGTCATTTTATTTTGATATAACATATACCCCTATGAAGGGAAACATTGTGGCTAATTCCTCAAGTGAGAAAACTCAGAATTAAATGGTTGAGGAGTCTAGTTCTATGTTGAATATGATGGAATTACTAGCTTAGATGCTTGTAGTGGTTCAAGATATTTAAGAGAAGATGAATCTGGTATCTGTTTTAGTTGATTCTACACTTTTTATATTGATTCATGAAGGGATGTATGCAGATACAGAGTGTTTGAACTTAATGAAAAACTATGAAGGTGGAGAGTCACCTTCCGATTAGATCAAAGATGAGGATGAGATTATGTACGTCAAGAATCAGGTTATTGTGCCCCTGATCATGTGAGGGGAGATGATGTGGTAATTTCATGCCTTGAAGTGTGTGATATATCTTCGTGTTACCAAAATGTACTCATACCTAAAATGATAATTTTTTATCCATGCAAAAAATAGAGATTGCAGGGTTCATGAGATGATGCATCACCTTCCAGTAGGTGACAACAGAGGATCAACGAACTAGAGGTTTTCTACTACCATTATCCATTTTGGAATGAATGTGAGATGAAATGATAAGGTACTTGGGGAGTTTCTTCTAAATACATGATGGAATAATGATTCCATTTGGGTTTTTGGGGATTGATTACCAAATTTAACTCATTTCTTACCTATGTGGGTGAATTTCTCTATAGAGTAGTTGGGAGCTTTGTATGTTAAAGTTATAGTCTACATGGGGATCCATATACTATTCTTTCATATCATTTCTCAAGTTTCACTTCACTCTTTTGGAAATTATTACATAAGGCACTCAGTACACAAGTAATATTGAATAATACTTTTCACCAACAAATAGATGGGAAGTAGGAGTGCAGTATATAGTTGCTTGAGGATATGTTACAGGCACACGTACTTGACTTTGGTGGGTCTTAGGAGGGGAAATTTTAATTAGTGGATTTTTCCTATAACAATAGTTATCAGGAAATGATAAAGACGTCACCATATGAGGCTCTTTATGATTGGACATGATGATCCCCATTATGTTGGATAGAGGTAGGTGAGTCAGACTTATTGGGGCTAAATCTCATGCAGGAGACATCAGAGTAGATTAAAGTAATTTGAAAACATAAGTAAATATCTATGAGTATAAATAATTTGTACATTGATAGATTTTGGTGACCCCGAGACATTACCAAGGGTGATTGTGTATTCCATCGAGTGCCTCCTAGATCGAGTAATTACTTGTTTCAAAGGTAGGTCAAATTGGTGCCCAGGTTTGTTGGGCCTTTTGAGTTTGTGGATAGAATCGGGATGGTGGCATACCAATTGTGCCTCCCACAAAAATATGGAGAAATGCCTGATGTTTTCCATGTATCACAACATTGGAGGTATCACCCTGACCCTTATCATGTGATCAATGTGGATGTGGTAGATCTTTAGATATATGTGTCCTTTGAGGAGAATATGATGCATGTATTGGATCATATATATAATTAATTGTAGGTAAATACCATGTCAATAGTCCACATATTGTGGAAACATGTGTGTGTGAAAGAGGAAATGTGGAAAGGGTAAGAAGATATGTGGGCTCAGTGGCCCATTCTTTTTTGATCAGAATCTTAGAGATGGTTGTGAGAGAATCTCATGGATGAACCATTATAAGGTAGGGAGATTGTAAGATCCCAACCTTTTCTAGCATTAAATTATTTTAGATTTCAGGAATAGTTTTGTCTTTATTTGAGTACTTTTTTTGGGTTTTGACTTGGACTATATTTGGCTGGAAAATTATGAAAAATGAATTTAAAATGGGTTTCTTGTGGTTGGAATACAGTTTGAGAAATCTGTGTGCCCTATCCCAGGATACTATCCGACCCCAGATAGTGGGGGTTTACATGGATGGCACATGTTTTGTCAAACTATGTTCCCCAAAAAGATAAACCATGAACCCCAAAATTAAAAGGCACATGATTGGTGCTCGATTATGGAAAACAATGTGACTCTACCTAGAAAACCTTTCACATTAATTTTAGTGGCCCAAAATTAAGATTTAAATTAAGCCAATCCCCCGAAACATCCCCCATTCAACCCAAAATTATATAAACTCGGTTATTATGATTTTATAGCTTTTTGGAGGGATTTTAAGTCTATTCGACCACTTTTATTCTCAATTTGAAGCCTGTATCTAATATTTTCACCCATCCTGGTATGTGGATCCTATAACATTGCTTTCCCATTCATATTCTATCATGCTCTTATACTTTTAATGAGATGTTACCTTTTATTTTTCTATATATATAACTAGATTTTTTGAATCTTGATCTAGGACTATAGATCTATATTTAGATTAGATAGATCTTATGTTTTGTTAATCTTGATATTGGTTATAGATCTGGAACACATTTTACATCATTGTGCTACTCAATTTTGAGGATTTCCATTTGATAATCAATCATCAACAAATAATGGTCAGTGGAATAATATCCAAATCCCATAGTCTTGATTTTGATTATTTATATCAATGTTTTTGTATTTCTAGTGTTTTTTAGAAATTGAAATACATAATTGAATTATTCAATTTGGTAAATTAATTAATTGAGATATTTGTGAAATTGATAGATTTAGGGATTATTGGATGATAAGATTAATTGGAGAATTAATTATGAGATTATGAATTTTTTTTGATAATTAATTAAGGGAATTAATTATGAGGCAATTGTGATGGTTGAATTATGAATTTAAATGTGGAGTAATTATAATTAATTAGTGAATAAATTATCATTGCATTTATTGGGAAATTGAAGATAATTTATTGTTTAGATAATGATCAAATTAGTTATTTGTAAATGGAATATAATTAATTAGTTAATTAATTATTGTGTGTTGAGGTTGTGAAATGATTATTTTATTGTTTAATTGATTAATAAAAATTGATGTTGTTAATTAATTTTCGAATAAATTTACAATATTGGATTAATTAATTTATTAATTAATTAATGGAATTAGTGGTGTGTAGTTATGATAAGATGATTAATGTTGTTTAATCATGGTTGGTAAATGGGGTATTAGACATGACAATATAATCCAATTAAAAAATGATATAGTTGTATGGTTGATAAATGGGGAGTTAGAAATTATGATCTATGCTAGTGATATACATGCATAGTTGTGAAATGGGTTGCTAGACATGAAGATATACACAAATGATAGATCTACCTATAAGAATGAAAAATGGGGTGTTAGACATGATGATCTACATCAATGTTATATGCACATGATTGAGAATTGGGGTGTTTGACATGATGATCTACAACAATGTTATATGCCCATGATGGAGAATTGGGGTGCTAGACATGATGTTATACTTCCATGATGTATAATAATGATCGTGAATTGGGGTGCTAGTAATGAAGTTCTATTCACTTGTTAAATATGTATTATGGATAAATAGGGTGCTAGACATGGAATTCTATACCCAAAAAATTGACATTGGACTATGGTTCCATGTGGTCATAATAAAGAATGTGTAATAAAATGGCTAATGAAAGCCCATTTGTTTATGTTAATGGATATCAAAATACCATTTTAAACCTAGAACAAACTAATTTTCATTGAAGATAGATTAGTAAATAGTCTATAGTTTTTTTCAAGTTTCACACTATATTGAGAATCCCACTCCTCATTATTCTTTGGATTTCCATGTCATAGATTCTATACTAAAATATTTTTATCAGTAAAATTGAATTTCTTAAGGGATTATCTAAAAACTATATTGGAACACAATATAACACATGTTAACTTTGGTTTCATCCCACAAATCATATTCAAGATGGAATCATTTAAAATACTCTTTATAGAACATTCTTACCATCATTGATGTAGATCACAAATTCTGATCATGATTGTACTACATTGAAAAACTGATCACATTTCTAAACAACATAGAGTATTTAAAATCCTTTATGTATTCAAACACTTCTAATACAACTAAATCTTAGTTTATTACCAATATATATATTTATTGTTTTGAATATTTATTCTGCTTTATATTAAATTATAACCTCAAGAACTCATTTGTAGAAAATATTACCTCGAAATTATAAAATTCATTAGAAAAATAGAGTATTTTCTATAATTTGAATCCACTGAATCACTATTATATTCTTTCACACTCATGATGATCCTTGAAGGTATGATTCTTATTTTTCATTTCTTTATTCTCAAACTTTTTCAGCACACTTGTTCTTTATAATCTATTCATCATTGTAATCTGCCTTTTATCTTATTCATTGAACCCCATTAGGTTCTAAAACATAAACACGTGATTGAAAACACCGCCATTATTCTTCATTGAGAGATACACCTCTCCCAACTACTCACATAAGTTCTTATTCTTCTATAGGACTACATGTATTCTCATCACCCTCACTTTAACTCACCCAATGTAAAAACACATACTCAACACAATTTATTTTTGTTTATATTCTCAATGCATCATACACATGTCTATTTTTATTTTCGTGTAGTATTATAAAAATATCATATATAGAAAAATGTTTAAGTAAATATAAACTAAATGAATCATTTTCCTCTTCCCAAGATGATATATAATTTATTTTTAATGGATACACATGGTAGTATCCATAATCATTTTATTTAAATTTATATCTCAATAGGTAATATAAAATTCGTATTTATTCATTATTATTATTTTAATGTCATTTCTAAATATATCTCTTAAATTATATATCAATATCAAATTACTCATATTTACAAATTACTTCATAAATATCTATACCAAATCCTGCTTCAACAATTGTACCAAAGTATACGACACATAAACACAATTATGTTGTGGATATCTCTCTTGTATTGTAATAACTTCCCTAAAACTAGTATGACATCCATCTTGGACTGGTATAATTCAACTATAATTTTATCTCACATAGTTTCATTCTTATCATTTTAATTTTTTTGATTGTTCATGATGATTTTAAAATTATATATCCGTACAAGAATCTTATAAAATTGAAATAATCTTTATTATCATACATTGGGAATCTATAATTTCATTTTATATTATTTAAAAAATATCTATTAATAGAAATTCACATGAAACAATGAAATTAATATATATAATTGTAAAATTTTATATGATAGATTTAAAAAATTCATTCTAGGAATATTAGTAAAATTTAATCAGAAGAATTGAGAAAGGAGTGAGTGGATCTAAATAAATTACATATGTGTGGGTCTAGAAAAGTAATATGGGACTGACTAAAGCTTATGTGGTTCCCCTAAAACCATAAAAACTGTATGATTCATATTATTTTAAGTTTCTATGATCATAAGAATTTCATATAAAGATTCTTAAAGAAACAAAAAATAATTTAGAGTCTTATGAAATGGTTACAAAGGTATACAGTTTTGTATAGTTCATATGCCCAGACAAAGTCTTATGCTTTTAAATAAATATCATATTCTGAAGCCTTGAATTGTATTACAGAACTACTATGACATTGGGATTTTCCATTTTTCATCTTTAGATCATGAAACTAAAATTTATTCACATATGCCCAAAATTACTCCCAATCATAAAGAGACATATCAAATCACTTCAACATTTATCAACACATCATCCAAGAGTATTATTCATTGATTTTAGCATGAAACCTTCCTTATAATCGTTTCATGATTTCCCCATATTCAAGATCAAATTTTACATCAATTTAACATGGTAATTGATTTTTAGATATATCTTTTTCAAGATATCCAAAATTATATTTAGTAGAAAATCGGACCAAAATTTTCTCTTCATCATGTAGACTTTTTTAGAAATGGCTTCTGTAACATCATTAATATTCCATAAAATTTATCACTAGTTCAATGAACCATAACATGTTATACGGATATCACTAATTATCCAACCCCTTTCAGTTTGATGTACAATATAAATTAACTACATCATTGGATGTTTGATGAAAACCAATTAATTATTGAATTTCACAAATTGAATTTCATCTATTCATACTTCCAAATGGAAATTCAAACTTCCAATATTTTTTTCAATTATAAATTTTATTCCAAATTCAATGTATTTTTATACCAATAATTAAAAATAAATTAAATGGTGGGAAGTTATTATCCCCCTTAATCATATAAAAAGCTTATGTGAGGCTTTTCTCATTTCCAACAAACTCTTGTAATTTTACCAAACTCTTATTCTCCCCATTTTATTCCCTATTTTCAATGTTATTCATTAATTAAATGTGAGAAGTATTATGCCACATAATCTATGTAATTCTGAATCAAATAACCAACACTAGTTTTACATGGGATATTATTATGTAGAAAATCGGAGTGATAAATATAGGAAACAATAATATTTGTCAAGTAACTTCATAAACCTTCACTTCAATTGAAGACACACATTAATACATTTTATGTTCAAGAATATTTTTGTTACCCCTTTATGTAAGAAAATGAATCCCCCTTGATAAAAATATTGAATCATAAATTTATATAGTGATGAGAGAGTGAAGATCATACTTTATCCTTAAATATTCATAGGTCTATGGATATATTAAGATTCAGTAGAAAGGGTAATAATCTAGAATCTTATACTTATTTTAATAACATTTCCTTAAGGTGAGATGAAAAAAATTCACAACAGTTATTTATAATCATTCATAATACCTATTTTATAATGATACTAATTATGTGATAAATACTAATCAAGATATTCCTTGATAGAAGATCTGTAATAGGTCATGTGTATAGAAGGGTTTGAGTTTTCTTTTGAAATATATGTTTTCCTTTACATGATAGGTCAATTTAAGAATTAAGATTTGGAACGATACTTTGAATTTTTTTAGACCCCTTTAAGGTGTGTTATTATATGGAATTGATGTTATAAGTTGTCTGAAATAAGTGAGAAGCATAAAAATAAGATATGGTCTAATGTATGCTGTTTTAGCACAATCAACTAGTTGTTACAGAGCCACCAGCTTGCTAGTATAAGTGGAAGTTTCCATGTTTTCTTACATAACTCATCTCCTGACCAGTGGTCTAGGAGTGGCTAGCCAACGAGATATAAAATATGTAGTGTAGGGTAGTGACTAGATGGTGGGACATAAGATAGCCTGTGGAGACTGGTGGCTAGCCAGTAGCCTCCTTGTATACACTTTTATTATGGGAAACCCTATTATTTTATCAGTGGATACACCCTTAATACTGTCAAACTAGTTATTTATCCTTCCCATTTCTTAAGGATGTTATCAAATTGGTTTCTTACTGTTTTATAAAACTTGGTGTACTCCTTTAATTAAAGCCCATTTATCTTTCTTTCTAAAGCATTAGTGAGCAATAGGTATGGATATGACTCCATTACTGTCACCCCACTTTCATATTTTTTTAATAAGTGATTTTAGTGATTATTCAACTAGAGAATGGAGGAATAATTATATAATAATATATTTTTCAAGAAACATAATTATGGGATGTAGCGAGACCACACCTTTATGCCATTTCACAAATATTTTAGGGTGTTAGGCCATTGTGTGATGTTTTCAATGGTTTTATGTTGAATTAATTTTCCTTACATAAGATCTTGGTTCAGGTTTGTAGGGCTTTGGACCTGGTTAGTGTTAGAAGCTTAGCATGGGCCTTTGGAAGAGTGTTGGTCCAGATTTAGGTGTGGAGGGAGTAACTTGTGTAAAAATTTATATATTTTAACACAACATAATTTATAACTTATTAAAAAATGGACACATAATACAATTATATTAGATTGTGAGTCTTACTGTCTTTGGGAAATTTGGATCATTATAACATACCAATATTTTAAGGAAGTTCTTTTCTAAATTTAATTCAAATTATATGATAGCTTATTTTACACAAAACACATAGATTATATTTTATTATACATGAAACCTATTTTTTCTTTCATTACACATATCATAGAGTTTCTTTGATAACTTGTGTTACACATAAGATCGTGTATTACAGGACAACAATATACCATTAATATTATTATGATAGTTTTCACATATAAGTTGTAATAGTGAGAATGAATGAGATAAAATAAATTATGAAAATATATCTTTCACACTATTATAAAACTAATTCATTGTTTACTAATTAATTATAAATGAAAATAATGACCAATTGGGATTAAAGGTGGGTTTTTATGAAAAACTAATTTAATGACCAGAAAAAAAATTATCTTTATAAATTAAATTAATCACTATTACTATGAGATATTGTAACACCCTGAACCCAGAAGCCTTGAGATGGTGCTTCATTTTAATAAATTGGAATGATTATAAGGAATCATGTCCCAAAGGACCGATCCGTTTAGTTTCCCTGGAAGTACTAGATACATACATAAGTTTCACATTAAATTATAAAATTAAAAACAACAACAACATTGTTTCCATTTGTCACATTCATATCCCTTAAACTATCCATGTAGGTCAGTCATAATATACTTTTTTTCATCCTAGGAAAAATAAAACATAGAAATGGGTGAGCACAGATGCTCAGTAAGGATAACAATATAGCAGAAACCTTTATAAATAATCATGAACATTTAAGGCAATGTATAAGACTAAAACAAAAGCCTTTTAAAAATAAACATCATCCTAATATGGAAAATATAAATCAAATAATTCCATTTACGTATTCACATTGATATTATACAAGTCGAATAATCACATGTAGTATCAATAACCAATTTCATAATGATGGAATGCATAATGCCAAAATTTATAACCACATAGTCATGGACTTGTTCCAAGACTACAAATATGATTTTTTAAAGGCCATGTGCCAAGACAATAGTTTGTATCATGAGACACGCCGACGCACTGAGGATCTATAGCGGGCTCCACCCATCACTTACTAAGTCCAATGCATTCCTCATATGAAGAGGTTTAAAAAAAACATAAACATTCGTATTAAAACTAGCATACGAAATGTCAATACATTATCCATAAACCATAAATGGTATAATAATAACACATCCACACTCAAAAATATCATAAAACCAACAATAAAATATGGAATATTTGAATAAGAAATCAACCTTGATCAAGAATTAAATCCCATAAATGATTTTGACATAGTTGAAAATGATCAGTAAAAATATTTGGGAGAAATATCTCTTTTTCATGAAATCATTTAAAAGTCGCATAATTTATAAAGGATTTATTTTAAAAGATAGTTTTGAATAAAAGTGTCCCATACCACATTGAAAATTTTAAAAGGAGTTTTGATTTTTAACCATTCATGTCCATATAAATAAATCCTTAAAACCATTTTGAAAACATGGCCATTTATGAGAAAGGTTTAGAAGAATAAATATTTAAAACATTTAAAATGATGCCTTAGTAAAAGAGTCCCTTAAAAATAATACCTTTGAAAACTATTTTATAAAACATGGATATGGATAATAAATATGTCTCAGTAGATAATTACATAAAAGACCTCGTATAATAAATAGATTCTAAAGTTTACCATTACCTTGTACTTTTCCTTAGTTGAGGGTACGTTAACCTCCAGCATAATAGTTAAATTATTGTTATTAAATTATTCAATAATAGTATGTAATTGGATGGTATATCATATATACAGAATCATTAAAATGTTATTTTTATTATTTACATCATGTATACTCATTATTATACCCATCCAAATAATGATGTTTTTGAATAACAAACTACACCATGACGTGGAGACGATAAACTGTACGCACGCACATAAGGTGACTTTGTCATTTATAGGATGGATGGAATAAATAATATGGTTTTACCACATTTATAATAACAACATAGTATGTATAAGGTATTGGATTTATTATTTTGGTATGGAAACAACAAAGAAAGAGGAGGTGGAAGAAGAAAAGAACTTGAAAGAGGGTGGTGAAATTATTACCCCATCTTCTGCTGTTTCCTTTTCAGTTGAACAAAATGGCTCTTTGGTTGAATTTTTGATACAATTAAGGAATATTGGTAGATTTGAGGGATGTTTTTAAGATATTTGGGCAGGGTTTGGTAAAAAAATGGCTTTGGAGGTGTGATTTTGAGAGAAGAGGAAGTGACATTTTATTAGAGGGGAGAGGGTCACTTTTTGAAAAGCTTGAAATATTATTTTATATTAAAATAATTTTCGGTTTATAATGGCTCAAAAAGTATTTATTTTAAGTATAAAGTGGGTATGGGTAGAAATATTCTAAACCAATAGGTTTTAGACAAGTTTATGTCACCATATTAACCCTATATTTTAGATTTAACAGTTAGTTAAATAGTTTAACTTTTTACCATGTCGTCATGTATTATTATAATAAATGCTAAATAAACATACTATAGAAATCCAAGATAACCCCAAGTGGTTAATTAGTGATATATATAACATTATCTAAGTCTTTTGGCCTAACAATAGATTTTTAGGAATATTATATCAATTAATATTATACTATATGTTTTAAAAACCCATTTATGTCAATTTTGGAACTATTTGGTTTTTGGTTTTTAGTGAAAGTGAAAAAAACTTTATTACTTTAAAAAAATACATTAAATCAATAAAAACATGTCATATTAACCTAGCAAATTCGTAGATGACATCAAAACTTTTAAATTATATTTATTTTAATATTTACAATATCATTTGTTATATTCTTTTATTAATAAAGAAAATACTACATCATTATTTAGTCATAAATAAGTATATTTATTTTATGATGAAAAATTATAAATAAAATTTCATCATGTAGGAACTATTTTTATCTTTCTAATGAATATTTATAGTCGAAAATATAACTTATATAACCCCATTTGAAAATTGTTTTACTAAAAGATATATGTTTTTTTCGTTTTTGTCTTTATTTTAAATTAATTAATATAAAGTGTCATTATCACTCCCATGTGGCTCCATTGGGTCCCCAAATCGACCCAAGGATTCCCATTGTTGGAAATGTATTAGCCAATAGGAATAGGACACATGTTATGTTAAGTTTATAATATTATAATATTATTTTTTTACCATCATTTACCAGATTTACACTTTAACCATGGTAAATAAAATTTTTACCGAAATAATTATTAATAATGTATAAAAATAAAAGCTACCTATTTACACAATTTGGACCTCCTGATTCGAAATATGGAATCCATTTTTTCAAATTCAAAACATAAAAGTGTTAGAAATTAATTTTAATTTAATTCCCATTGTCAAAACAAAAAGAGTGTTTTTAAGAAATAATTACTATCAATAGATTGACACTAGTTTATGTCCAGTTTAAATGTAAAATTAAATACAATGATATAAATTATATTAAATGAGAAAAATATAATCGAATGGTACTATAAAACTACTCAAATGTATAATTTAACACTATAAATTATTTTTATTAAAAATTTTGTTTTTAATTAAAATTTGGGTTTTTCACTATTCATAAAAAATTGACAGTTTTCAGAAAAGTACAAAAAATTCACACTAAGATAATTTTGATATTATGAATCCAAAAATGAAGTCCATTTTGAAAAATAAAATTTATAAAATTTCAAAAAGTGGGTATTACTATTTATAATGGCATGTTTGATTGGTCGTGGTGTGTTAAAACTCCATATTGCGTACAACACAAGGTACTTCATTATTCAAAGGGAAAGGTATCGTGGAAGATTGGGGTGTTACATTCTCCCCGCCTTCAAATAATTTCGTCCTCAAAATTTCTGGAATTGTAATTCATAAAAATATTTGGGTGGTTCTTCATCATAAGTTCCTCAGGTCCCACATTGGATCTTCCATTTTATGGTTTATCCAAAGAACTTTTACCAGATGAGTTGTCCGGTTTCTCAGCACGTGTTCTCTGGTATCAAGAATTTTGGCAGGATCTTCACAATAAGACAAATCAGGTTCTAGTTTAATTTCCTCATAGGTGAGTACATGCGTTCGGTCAGACATGTATTTTCTCAACAATGATACATGGAACACATCATGAACTTTGTAGAGACTTGGAGGCATTTCCAAATGGTAATCTACAACTCCAATTCGTTCTAGAATTTCGAATGGTCCGATGTAACTGGGACTCAATTTACCCTTCCAAACGAAATGTATAACACCCTTCCTTGGAGATACCTTTAAGAAAACATGGCCTCTAATTTGAAATTCCAAATCCTTCATTCAGTTATCAGCATATCTCTTTCGCCTACTTTGGGATGATTTGTTGTGGGTTTGGATAAGCTTCACTTTTTTCATTGTTTCCTCAACAAGTTCGGGGCCTATGAGTTTTCTTTCACCAACATCATCCCAACAAGTTGGTGTGTGACATCTCCTAGCATATAACGCTTCATATGGTGCTATATAAATACTTGAATTGAAGTTGTTGTTTTAGGAAAATCCTACAAGAGGTAAATATTGACCCCACCTACTTTGAAAGTCAAGGGATCAAGATCTCAACATGTCTTTAAATGTTTGAATAGTCTTTTCTGATTGTCCATCGGTTTGAGGGTGGTTGGTAGTGCTCAAATGAAGTTCAGTATCCAATGCCTTCTGAAGACATTTCCATAATCTTGAGAGGTTAAATAGGGATCATGATCAGGAACAATCTATAGGGGTACACTATGGAGTCTTAAAAATTCATTAATATATAGTATTTTCAGATGTTGAAGTGGTAAATATTCTCTTATATAATGAAAATGTGCTGTCGTGATAAGATGATCAGCAACGATCCATATTGAATCATATCTTCTAGGAGTCTTTGGTAGCCCCCTGACAAAGTCCATCATAATATTATCCCATTTCTGCTCAGGTATGTGATGTAGTTTCCTGACTTCTCCAAGATTTTTCGTTCCATCATTCACTTGTTGACAAACCATACATCTTTACACAATATCAGCAATCTCCCACTTCATGTTTCCCTCCAAAAATGTTCCTTCAAATCCCTATACATCTCGGTGCTCCTAGGTTGTATAGAGAAATTGGAGCTATGAGCATCATCAAATAATTCCATTTTTAGATCTTGTATGTTAGGAATACAATGTCTCTTCCCAAATTTCAAAATTACATATTCATTTATAAAGTCACTCCATCTCTCATCATTCACAGCTTTAATCTTCATTTGAAACTCCTCATCATCAGTATGATGACTCTTTATCCATTCTAGTAAAGATGGTTTGGCAACCATTTGAAATAGTATTGATGTTTCGCCTTCCATGGTTATTATCATGTCCATATTCACTAGATCCATGAATATAGGATCCATTCCAACTCTCATCCTATATCAAACTCAATGATTATTTCAACTCAAAGCATCTTTCACCTTATTTTCCATCCCCGGGTGGTAGTGTGTAGTGAAATTATATCCTTGGTTTGTTCAATCAATCGTCTTTGCCTCATATTGAGTTCTTTCTGTGAGAACATATACTTCAAACTCTTGTAATCATTATAAATCTAACATTTTCACCATAGATATAGTGTCTCCATATTTTTAGAGAAAATATTACAGCCTCTAACATAAGATCATGAGTAGGATAGTTTTGCTCATTAATTTTTAGTTATCATGATGCATAGGAAATAACTCTATCATTCTGTATAAGGACACAACCAAGTCCTTTCTTTGAAGTGTCACTATAAATAACATCGTTCCCTGATGGTAGAGTCTAGATAGGAGCAATTACTAATCTTCTATAAAATTCTTCAAAACATTCTTCACACTCTTTTGTCCAAACAAATTTATCCCCTTTATGTGTGAGCTTGGTTAATGGGTTGGCCAACCGGGAAAAATTATGGATGAAATGTCTATAATAACCTACTAAACCAATAAAACTGTGTACCTTAGTTATACTCATCAGTGTTGGCCATTCTTGGATTTCCTTAGTCTCTATAGGATCAAAAAAGATTCCATCCTTAGAGATAATTTGGCCATGAAAAAAAATCTCTTGAATCCAGAATTCACACTTGCTAAACATCCCATATAATTCATTTCTTCCTAGGGTTTTCAGAAAAGTGCACAAGTGATTTTCAAGATCTTCATAGCTTTTTGAATAATCCAAGATATCATCAACAAATGCCACTACATGTCATCAAGATATTCCTTGAAACCTTATTCATTAGATCTATGAAGAAATATGGTGCATTAGTCAATCCAAAAGTCAATACTGTAAACTTTTAATTCCCATACCTGGTTCAGAATGTGGTTTTCAGAAATTTTTCCTTCTTCACACACAACTGATGATGACCAAATTGAAGGTCAATCATGGAAAACTATTGAGCTCCATGATGTTTGTTGAATAAATCATCAATGAGTGGTAGGGGATACTTGTTCATTATGGTTATATCATTGATCTCCCTTTAGTCAATTCACAACCTCATAGATCCATCTTTCTTCTTAATGAAAAGGATAGGGGATCCCCATGGTGAAACACTAGGGTGAATAAATCCCTTGTTACTAAATTCTTCTAGTTGTTTCTTTAGTTCCACAAATTCCACAGTGGCCATTCTATAAAGGGTTTACAATATGGTCCTTGAACCAGGAATTAAATCAATAGAAAACTTAGTTTCTCGTTCTGGAGGATGTCCAGGTAAATCCTATGGAAACACATCAACATAATCTTGCACAATAGGTACATCTTCTATTTGAACTTTATTTTCCTCACCTATAGTTTTTTCATTCTATTCCTCCCAAATAATTGAATTCAGTAGAGCTACTGGGGGTGGATCTAGAAAAGAATTAGGTGGTGATGTTTCTGCTCTAAAAATAAGGTACTCTTTATCATCTTCAAAAATTGTAACCCCCTTCTTCTTACAATAAATTTTTGCTTCATGGTCTGAAATCCAATCCATTCCGAGGATAATATCAAATTCAGTCATGGGTATGATGATGATATCAGTAGATAAAGAACATTAATATCCCTTAATGGGAAATGATTCACAAAACTTTTTTGTGATGATATTTCCTTTATGATTTTTTAATAATAACTCCCTTGTTAAGTCAAATTGAACATATCTAATTTTTATAGGAAACCGGGAAGATATGAAACAATGAGATGATCCAGAATCAAATAAAGCATTGGATAAACTTAAGGAAACCATTAAATTACCTACCAACATGCCTTTCGGTGCTTCAACCTCAGCAGTAGTGATCGTGTAATCTTGTCCTTGCTCCCTTGGTCTTTTTTGAGGTAAGTTTCATTGGTGCATAGGACATTCATTTGCATAATTCATGTTTTCTCTACAATTGTATCATTCAACATTGACAGAAACGTTCTTCCCATTGCCATCACAAGCTTAGTGGCCTTTTCACCACACATGTAGTAGTCTCCCATTCCCTTCATATAATTACAGGTGTGTTTCTTCCCAAATTTACCTAAGGATGGATATACAACTTTTCCCTTATTCCCCTTATTTCCATTTCGAGAGTGTTCAACAAATAATTTTTTCTCTTACTTTTCATTAAAGTCGTAAGACTTAGTGAATTTATTTTCTGTCTTGATAGCACATGCGATAATATCTTTGTACGATGAGAAGGATTGTGTGACTAATTCTCGACAAAGAAATGGTTTAAACCCATTAATGAATAGATCAAACTTACTACATGGGTTATGTATATAATATGATGCATACCATTGTAACCTTGTAATGTTAGCCTCATACTTTGTGACATTCTCATCATCCTTTTTCCTCAGACTCAGAAATTTTCTTTCTATTTCTGCTCAATGGTCACGAGGACAGTTTTTTTCTAAGAAAATATATTTAAACTCCCTCCATTTTAGGTTTGATACTTTTTCATCTTCCTTTGTGTTTTGGATTAATTAAAACCATTGATTTGCATCTCTTGTGAGGCGATAAACTGCCACGAAATTTTTTTCCCTTTTGTTACTCCCCAAAGAATGAAATATTTTCTCTAAGGAATTTATCCATTGCTCATCTACTAAGGGATTTTTACTCCCATTTAATGTTTGTGGTTGTTTCCTCATGACAGTCTAACATTGATCTTCCGCATTGTGGATCACGGTGCTCTATACAGGTAAGGTTATTATTCATAACATGAGTGTGTTATCCCAGTATGGTAATAAGCTGATCGACACCAATTGTATCACTAGGTCAACTATAATTATCTTGAGTTGGAGGGAAATACCTACATGGATTCTGTGCATTGATACAGTTTCCATTCCTTCCACTAGGTTCCATTTCTAAATAATGGCATAAATTAGATTAGTTTATGAATCGAAACAGATAATTCAAAACTTGTAAAACACTTAACAGACATTGAACAGTTTATGGATATAATCCATATTCATAAAAAAATTGTTTTTTAAGGAGGTATATACTCATAAATCCTTCATAAAGGGTTTTAAAGAAAATGACAAATTTCCAAAGCATATCCCCCGGGAGTGTCATAACCAAGAGTGCAGTAAGGCCTGTTGTCATGTACTAGGATACCTCAAGTCAAGTCCAAAACTCCTTGTTAGAGTTTTAACTTCTAGGTACATCAGTACCAGAGCTTCCTCTACCTTCTCGTATCCATACAAGGATGTATTTCTTGGAAAATACAAAAAAAATCTCTACATTTCCAAAACTCTAGGAATTTATTCTTTACTAATCCTTGATGACTATCTTAAGGTAATGTGATCCAATCAGTTCTTATCAAAATCTTGCTTCCAATGATTGTACTAAGCCTTATCTGATTCCAACTATAACACCCCGACCCAGTTACCCATAGTTGCTTCATTATTACATAACACATTGGTATGATTACAAGGAATCATGTCCCGAAGAACCGATCAATTTAGTAGCCTTAGAAATACTAGATACATACATAAGTTTTACATTATATTATAAAATGAAAAAAAACAACATTGTTTCCATTGAACACATTTAAGGAAATGTATAAGACTAAAACAAAAGCCTTTTAAACTTAATCTTCATCATAATATAGAAAAGATAAATCAAATAATTCCATTTACTTATTCACATGGATATTATACTAGTCGAATAATCACGTGTAGTATCAATAGGAAATTTTATAATGATGGAATGTATAATGCGAGACTTCATAACCACATTGTCAAGGCCTTGTGCCAAGACTAAAAATATGATTTTGTCCAGGCCTTTTGCCAAGAGACTAGTTTGTCTCATGAAATCTACCAACGCCCCAAGGAGCTATAGAGGGCTCTACCCGTCACTTACTAAGTCGAATGCAATCCTCATATGAAAAGGTTTAAATATAACATAAACATTCGTATTAAAACTAGCATACAAAATGTCAATAATTTATACATAAACCATGAATTATATTAAAATAACACATCCAGAGTCAAACATATCACAAAACCTTCATTACAATATGTAATATTTGTATTATAAGTCAACCTTGGTCAAGAATAATATCTAGTAAAGGATGTTGATAGATTTGAAAATGATTAGTAAATATCTTTGAGAGAAATATCCCATATTCATTATATCATTTAAAAGTAACAAAATTTATAAAGGAAGACATTCAAAATATAGTTTTTAATCAAAGCGTCTCATACCACTTTGAAACATTTTAAATTAATTATTATTTAAAAACATTCATGTCTATATAAATAAATCCTTAGAAACATTTTAAAAACATGGACATTAATGAGAAAGGTTTGGAAGAGAAAATCTTTAAAACATTAAAAATGATGTTTTAGTAAAAGAGTCCCTTAAAAAGAATACCTTTGAAAACTCTTTTATGAAACAAGGACACAGATAATAAATATGTCTCAGTAGATACTTACAAAAAAATAATCCTAGATAATAATGATATTGTGAAATTAACCCTTACCTTGTACTTTTCCTTGGATGAGGGTACGTCAACCTCCTGTATAATAGATAAATAATAATTATTAAATTATTCAAAAATTGTAATTAATTGGATGGTATATCATATATACAGAATCATTAACATTTTATATTTATTATTTACATCAGTTATACTCATTATTATACCCATCCAAATAATAAAGTGTTTGAATAACAAATTACGCCATAATGTGGACATGGTAAGCCGTACGTACACATGTATGTCGACTTTTTCATTTATAGGATTGATAGAATAATGAATATGGTTGTAAAAGTTTTATAATAACATCACAGTATGTAGAAGGTACTAGATTTATTATTTTGGTACATAAACAACAAAGAAAGAGAAGGTGGAATAAGAAAAGAACTTGGAAGAGGGTGGAGAAATTATTACCCCTCCTTCGGATGTTTCCCTTTGAGTTGATCAAAAGAGATACTAAGGTTGGCTTTCTGATTACAGTAAGGCCTCTAGGTTGAATTGAGGTAAGTTGGGAAGATATTTGGTCAGGGTTTCGCGGATCCAAATTTCTTATGTGGTGTGATTTTGAGAGAGGGGGAAGTACCCTTTTATAAGTGGGGAGAGGATCACTTTACGAAAATCCTGCAATATTATTATATATTAAAATAATTTTCGGTTTATAATGGCTCCAAATGGATTTATTTCATGGATAAGGTAGGGATGGGTTAATATATTCTCATCCAATAGATTTTATATAAGTTTAGTTCACCATATTATCCTTATCTTTTAGATTTAACACTTATTTAAATAGTTTATTTTTTACCATGTCTTCTTGTATTATTAAAATAAATGGTTAATAATAATACTATAAAAATCAAAGAGAACCCCAAGTGGTTCATTATTGATATATATAACATTATCTAAGTCCTTTGGCTGAACCTTATATTTTTAAGAATATAATATCACTTAATATTGTAGTATTTGTTTTAAAAACTCATTTATTTAAATTTTGACACTATTTGGTATTTGATTTTTTGTGAATGTCAAAAAAACGTTATTACATTGAAGAAAATACATTAAATCAATCCTAAAATGTCATATTTACCTTTAAAATTCGTGGATGGCATCAAAACATTTAAATTATATTTATTTTAATATTTAAAATATCATTTAATTGATTCTTTTATTAATAAGGAAAATACAGTATCATTATTGTGTCATAAATAAATTTATTTATTTTTTCTCTTAAAATTATAAATAAAATATTAAAATGTAGGAAATAATTTTATATTTCTAGTGAATATTTATAGTTGAAAATATAAGTAATATTACCCTATAAAAAATTGTTTAACTAAAAGATATATGTTTTTGTCATTTTTGTCTTTACATTAAATTCACTACCAGAAAACTGGGCAAGGGAAGCACCACCCATTTATCAGCGCTAACGAAAAAGCACTGATAAAGGGGCCCCTTTGTCAGCACTTTTTTTAGTAGCGCTGATAAAGGGGGGGGGGCCTTTATCAGCGCCTTTTTTAAAAGAGCTGATAAAGGATTCGACTTCAAAAAAAATTAATTAAAAATAATATATTAATATATAATTATATCAATATTGTTATATTGATGTAAATATAATTTATAATTTTTAAATATATTTTAAATAAATATAAATATACATTTACACTTATTATACTTAATATATAAGATATTTAGTGAAAATGGCTTATAAAAAAATTTGAAAAATATTTTTAATTAATCATTTGCTAATTATTATGGGGTAATAGTCATTGAATAAAAATTTGAAGAATAAAAAAATTAAAAATTTTAAAAAAAGATCCAAAATATGTTGAAAACGCAACTCAAACTTCAAACGGCCATAACTTTGGATATGGGTCTCCGTTTGAGCTCTACCACATATCAAATCAAGGCCTGTGATGAGCTCTACGTTATTGTGACTAAGGAGAGCCCCAGTTAAGCGTTTTTCAAGGCCAAAAGAGGCCCAGAAAGCCTCCAAAACTGAGTTTTTTATCAGTGTACCCCAATTTTTTAACATTTTGTGGATTTTCAGCATCGTTTAAGGGAGTATTATTGGCTTTTTTTGGTGAGGACTGAATTTATTTCAGGGTATCACATTCATATTGATATTATGTGATTAAAATTTTATTGTTTTTTATAATGCACTACTATTTATAATCAAATATATAACTATATTTACATATTTTTTATATATTTACGCCTAAAAATTAATTTTTTTAAATAAATAATTAAATATATTTACATATAAAATATATTAGCTTTATCTAAATAATAACTAATATCCATTTTATTTAAAATACCAATTTATGAATACTTATATAACTATATATTAATATAACTATATATATATGTTAATTTAACTATATATATCTATATATATTAATATAACTATATATATCTATATATATTAATATAACTATATATATATATATATTAATATAACAATAAATATATAAATTAATATAACTATATATATATTAATATAAATATATATTACTATACGAATAAATATAACTAAATATATATATATATATATAAATAAATAGATATATCATAAATAAGAGAACAAATCAATATAGGGGGATGACAAAGTCTTTAGGTGCGCAGGGGCAGGTCTCGAGATCAAATCTTGGTGGAGGCAGTGGCGCGTGCGCAAGGCTGATTTAGAGGGGTTAGCGCTGATAAAGGGTTTAGGCGGTGCGTCCGGGCGCTGAAGGGTGTGGGGAAAGCGCTGATAAATGGGGGATCAAGCGCTGTAAAAAGCCCCCCTCCTAAGATTGGTAGTATTTTTTTTTAATTTTTTTTATTTTTTTATTTTTATCAGTGCTAAAAAAGTGCTGATAAAAGGGGTCTTTATCAGTGATTTTTGGAGCGCTCATAAAGGGGACCCCCCCCCCCCCCCCCTTTATCATTGCCGGCATTAATAGCTCTTTTTCTAGCGTTATTAATGGCCATTTTTAGCGCTGATAAAATCCATACTTGTAGTAGTGATTAATTAATATAAAGTGTCATTAATACTCTCAAATGGCTTCATGGGGTCCCTAAAATGATCCAAGGATTCCATTGGTCGGACATGTATCAGAAAATAGAAATAATAAAAATGGTAAGGTAATTTACTATTATTATAATATTATTTTTTACCCTTATTTAGCTTATTTACCCTTTAACCATGGTAAATAAAATATTTACCGAAGTAATTATTCATAATTCCTAAAAGTAAAAGCTATCTATTTACACAATTTGGATTTCTTTATTACAAATATGGAATCTATATTTCCAAATTCAAAATACAAAAGTGGAAGAAATTAATTTTCAATTAATTCCCATTATCAAAACAAAAAGGTTGTTTTTAAGAAATAATAACTATCAAAAGATTGACACTTGTTTATGTCCAGTTTAAATATAAAATTACATAAAATGACCTAAATTATATTAAATGATAAAAACATAATCTAACGATACTTTAAAACCACTCAAATGTATAATTTAGCACTATAAATTATTTAAATTAATAAAATTGATTTTAATTAAAATTTAGTATTTTTTCACTATTCATCAAAAAATTGAATGCTTTTTGAAAAGTATCAAAAATTCACCCTAAGATAATTTTGATATTCCAAATCAAAAAATGAAGTCCATTTTGAAAATTAATATTTATAAAATTTCAAAAAGTGGGATTACTATTTATAACTGCTAGTTTGATTTGTCGTGGTGTGTTAAAACTCCAAGTCGCGGACAACGCAAGCTACTGCATTATCAAAAGAGAAACGTACTGTGGAAACTTGGGGTATTAGATATATGAATTAAAATTATATGTTGCATATTACATAAAATGTTTCAAAATGAATGAAATAGGTTTTATAGGGTGAATATGGGAATACAGCTGATTTTAAGTATAAAAAGTTGTTTACTTTAAAAAGTAGATTTTATAGCCTTTTAATGGAGAAAATATTTGAAATATAATTTTTCGTGAATTTATTTATTTATTTATTTTAAAAAACAAACTTATATTTTTGAAATATATGTATCAAAATTTTAATTGGGGAAATTTTTTATATTTTTGAGGAACATACATATTTTGATGAAAAGTGAAAGACACTGAATTTTAATTGACAATTTCTTTTTCATGTTAATAATTTAGAAAGTTAAATTACATTGAAATTTTTTAAAGAATAATTATATAAATTTTATATAATTTAAACGAAATTAATAAATTTTAATAAATATCACATTGAAAGTATACGACACATAAACACAATTATGGTGTGCATCTCTCTCTTGTATTGTAATAACTTCCCTAAAACTAGTATAACATCCATCTTGGATTGGTACAATTCAACTATAATTTTATCTCACATAGTTTCATTCTTATTATTTTAATTTTTTTTATTGTTCATGATGATTTTAAAATTATAGATCAGTACAATAATCTTATAAGATTGAAATAATCTTTATTATCATACATTAGGAATCTATATTTTCATTCTATATTATTTCAAAAATATCTATTAATAGAAATTCACATGCAACAATGAAATTAATAGATATAATTGTAAAATTTTATATGATAATTTAAAAAATTCATTCATGCAATCTTAGTAAAATATAATTTTTAGCATTGAGAAAGGCGTGCATGGATCTAAATAAATTACATATGCATGGGTCTATAAAAGTAATATGGGACTGACTAAAGTCATATGTGGTTCCTCTGAAACCATAAAAACTGTATGATTCATATTATTTGAATTTTGTATGATCATAATAATTTCATATAAACATTCTTAAGGGAAAAAAATAATTTAGAGTCTTATGAAATGGTTACAAAGGTATACAGTTTAGTAGAAGTCATATTCCCAGACAAAGTCTTATGCTTTTAAATAAATATCATATTTTGAAGCCTTGAAATGTATTACAGAACTACTATGACTTTGGGATTTTTCATTTTTCATATTTAGATCAAGAAACTAAAATTTATTCACATATGCCCAAAATTACTCCCAATCATAAAGAGACATATCAAATCACTTCAACATTTATCAACACTTCATCCAAGAGTATTATTAATTGATTTTAGCACAAACCCTTCCTTCTAATATTTATATGATTTTCCCATATTCAAGATCAAATTTTACTTCAATTTAACATGTCAATTAATTTTTAGTTATATCTTTTTCAAGATATCCAAAATTATATTTAGTAGAAAATCAGACCAAAATTTTCTCTTCATCATGTAGACTTTTTTCGAAAATGCTTCCGTAACATCATTAATATTCCAAAAACAATTTCACTAGTTCAAAGAACCATAACATGTTATATGGATATCACTAATTATTCAACACCTATTAATTTCATGTACAATATAAATTAACTGCATCATTTCATGTTTGATGGAAACTAATTAATTATTCTATTTCACAAATTGAATTTCATTTATTCATACTTCCAAATGGAAATAAAAACTTCCAATATTTTTTTCAACTATAAATTGTATTCCAAATTCAATATATTTTTATACCATTAATTAAAAATAAATTAAATAGTGGGAATTTATTATCCCCCTTAATCATATAAAAGAACTTATGTTAGGGTTTTCTCATTTCCAACAAACTCTTGTAATTTTACCAAACTCTTCTTCTCCCCATTTTATTCTCTATTTTCAGTTTTATTCATTAATTAAATGTGATAAGTATTATGTCACATAATCTATGTAATTATGCATCAAATAACCAACACTAGTTTTACATGGGATATTATTATATAGAAAATGTGAGTGATAAATATAGGCAACAACAATATTTGTCAAGTAACTTCGTAAACCTTCACTTCACTTGAAGACACACATTAATACATTTTATGTTCAAGAATATTTTTGTTACCCCTTTATGTTAGAAAATGAATCCCCCTTGATTGAATCATAAATTTATATAGTTATGAGAGAGTGAAGATCATACTCTATCCTTCAATATTCATAGGGCTATGGATATATTAAGATTCAATAGAAAGGGTAATAATCTAGAATCTTCTACTTATTTTAATAACACTTCCTTATGGGGCGATGAAAAAAATTCACAACAGTTATTTATAATCATTCATAATACCCATTAGATAATGATAATAATTAGGTGATAAATACTAATCAAGATATTCCTTGATTGAAGATCTGTAATAGCTCATGTGTAGAGAGGGGTTTGAGCTTTCTAGGGAAATTTATGTTTTCATTCACATGATAGGTAATTTTAAGAATTATGATTTGGAAGGACACTTTGAATTTTTTACACCCCTTTATGGTGTGTTTTTAAATGGAATTGATGATAAAAGGTGACTGAAAGAAGTGAGAAGCATCAAAATAAGATATGGTCTAATGTATGTTGTTTCAGCACTATCAGCTAGCTGGTACAGAGCCACCAGCTTGCTAGTAGAAGTGGAAGTTTCCATGTTTTCTTACATAGCTCATCTCCTGAATAGTGGTCTAGGAGTGGCTAGACAACGAGATATAAAATATGTAGTGGAGGGTAGTGACTAGATGGTGGGTCATTAGATAGCTAGTGGAGGCTGGTAGTTAGCCATTATCCTCCTTTTATACACTTTTATTTTGGGAAACCCTATTATTTTATCAGTGGATACACCCTTAAAACCCTCAAACTAGTTATTCATCCATCCCATTTCTTATGGATGTTATCAAAGTGGGTTCTTCCTCTTTTATACAACTTGGTGTATTCCTTTAATTGAAGCCCATATCTCTTTCTATCTGAAGCATTGGTGAGATATAGGTAAGGATATAACTCCATTACTCTCACCCCACTTTCATATTTTTTTTGTAATAAGGTATTTCAGTTATAATTCAACTAGAGAACGGTGGAATAATTCTATAATAATATATATTTCAAGAAACATAATTATGGGATGTTTTGAGACCACACCTTCATGCCATTTCACAACATTTTGAGGGTGTTAGGCCATTGTGTGATGTTTTCAATGGTTTCATGTTGAATTAAATTTCCTTACATAAGATCTTGGTTCCGGTTGGTAGGGCTTTGGACCTGGTTAGTGTTAGAAGCTTAGAATGGACCTTTGGAAGAGGGTTGGTCCGGATTTAGGTTTGTAGGGAATAACTTGTGTATAAATTTCTATATTTTAACACAACATAATTTATAACATATTAAAAAATGTACACATAATACAATTATATTATATTATGAGTCCTAGAGTCTTTGGGAAATTATGATCATTATAACATACCAATATTTTAAGGAAGTTCATTTCTAAATTTAATTCAAATTATCTGATAGCTTATGTTACAAAAAACACATATATTATATTTTATTATACAAGACACCAATCTTTTCTTTCGTTACACGTATCATAGAGTTTCTTTGATAACTTGTGATACACAAAAGCTCGTGTATTACAGGACAACAATATACCATTAATATTATTATGATAGTCTTCACCTATAAGTTGTAATAGTGAGAATAAATGAGATTAACTAAATTATGAAAATATATATTGAACACTATTATAAAACTAATACATTGTTTGCCAATTAATTATAAATGAAAATAATGACCAATTGTAAATAATGGTGGGTTTTAAGGAAAAACTAATTTAATGACCAAAAAAAATTAATCTTTATAAATTAAATTAATCACTATTAATATGAGATATTGTAACACCCTGAACCCAGAAGCCTTGAGATGGTGACTTATTTTAATACATTTGAATGATTATAAGGAATCATGTACCAAAGGACCGATCAGTTTAGTTTCCCTGGAAGTACTAGATACATACATAAGTTTTACATTACATTATAAAATGAAAAACCACAACAACATTGTTTCCATTTATCACATTCATATCCCTTATACTATCCATGCTGGTCAGTCAGAAAATACTTGTTTTCATCCTTGGAAAAATAAAACATAGAAATGGGTGAGCACAGATTCTCAGTAAGGATAACAATATAGCAGAAACCTTCATAAATAATCATGAACATTTAAGGCAATGTACAAGACTAAAACAAAATCCTTTTAAAAATAAAATTTATCATAATATGGCCAAGATAAATCAAATAATTCCATTTACGCATTCACATTGATATTATAAAAGTCGAATAATCACATGTAGTATCAATAACCAATTTCATAATGATGGAATGCATAATGCCAGAATTTATAACCACATAGTCATGGCCTTGTTCCAAGACTACAAATAAGATTTTTTCAAGGCCATGTGCCAAGACAATAGTTTGTATCATGAGACACACCGATGCACTGAGGAGCTATAGCGGGCTCCACCCATCACTTACTAAGTCTAATGCATTCCTCATATGAAAAGGTATAATCATAACATAAACATTCGTATTAAAACTAGCATATGAGATGTCAATACATTATCCATAAACCATAAATGGTATAATAATAACACACCCACACTCAAAATTATCACAAAACCATCAATAAAATATGGAATATTTGAATAATAAATCATCCTGGATCAAGAATAAAATCCCATAAAGGATGTTGACATTGTTGAAAATGATCTGTAAAAATATTTGAGATAAATATCTCTTTTTCATGAAATCATTTAAAAGTCACATAATTTATAAAGGATGTCTTTTAAAATATAGTTTTGAATCAAAGTGTCCCATACAACTTTGAAAATTTTAAAAGGAGTTTGTATTTTAAACCATTCATGTCCATATAAATAAATCCTTAAAACCTTTTTGAAAACATGGACATTTATGAGAAAGGTTTAGATGAATAAATATTTAAAACATTTAAAATGATGTTTTAGTAAAAGATTTCCTTAAAAATAATCAATTTGAGATATATTTTATAAAACATGGATTTGGATAATAAACATGTCTTAGTAGATAATTACGTGAAAAACCTCAAATAATAAAGAGATTGTGAAATTAACCCTTACCTTGTACTTTTCCTTGGTTGAGGGTACGTTAACCTCCAGTATAATAGTTAAATCATTGTTATTAAATTATTCAAGAATCGTATGTAATTGGATGGTATATCATATATAAAGAATCATTAAAATGTTATATATATTATTTACATCAGGTATACTCATTATTATACCCATCCAAATAATGATGTTTTTGAATAACAAACTACACCGCCACCTGGAGACGATAACCAGTACGCACGCACATATGGTGACTTTGTCATTTATAGGATTGATGGAATAAAGAATATGGTTTTACCCCATTTATAATAACAACATAGTATGTAGAAGGTAATGTATTTATTATTTTGTTATGGAAACAACAAATAAAGAGGAGGTGGAAGAAGAAAAGAACTTGAAAGGGGGTGGTGAAATTATTACCCCTTCTTCTTGTGTTTCCTTTTGAGTTGAACAAAATGGATCTTTGGTTGGTTTTCTGATCCAATTAAGGCATATATGTTGATGTGAGGGATGTTTGGAAGATATTTGGGTAGGGTTTGGTCAAAAAAAGGCTTTGCAGGTGTGATTTTGAGAGAAGGGGAAGTTCTATTTTATAAGAGGGGAGAGGGTCACTTTTGGAAAATCTTGCAATATTATTTTATATTAAAATAATTTTCGGTTTCTAATAGCTCAAAAAGTATTTATTTTAAGTATAAAGTGGGTATGGGTCGAAATATTCTAAACAAATAGGTTTTAGACAAGTTTATGTTACCATATTAACCTTATATTTTAGATTTAACTGTTAGTTAAATAGTTTAACTTTTACCATGTCTTCTAGTATTATTATAATAAATTCTTAATAAACTTACTGTAAAAATCCAATATAACCCAAAGTGGTTAATTATATATATATATATATATATATATAACATTATCTAAGTCCTTTGGACTAAAATTATATATATGAATATTATATCAATTAATATTATAGTATATGTTTTAAAAACCCATTCATGTCAATTTTGACACTATTTGGTATTTGGTTTTAGTAAAAGTCAAAAAAAGTTTATTACTTTTTAAAAAATACATTAAATCAATAAAAACATGTCATATTCAGCCTGAAAATTTGTGTCTGACATCAAAACGTTTAAATTATATTTATTTTAATATTTACAATATCATTTATTATATTCTTTTATTAATAAGTAAAATACTACATCATTATTTTTCCATAAATAAATATATTTATTATATGTTGAAAAATTATAAATAAAACTTCATCATTTAGGAACTATTTTTATCTTTCTAATGAATATTTATAGTCGAATAGATAAATTATATATCCCCATGTAAATATTGTTTTACAAAAAGATATATGTTTTTGTCTTTTTTGTCTTTACTTTAAATTAATTAATATGAAGTGTCATTATCACTCCCATGTGGCTCCATGGGGTCCCCAAATAGAGCCAAGGATTCCCATGGTCGGATATGTATCAACCAATATGAATAGGATACATGTTATGGTAATTTAATATTATTATAATATTATGTTTGACCCTCATTTACCGGATTTACACTTTAACCATGATAAATAAAATATTTACCGAAGAAATTATTCCTAATGTATAAAAATAAAAGTTACCTATTTACACAATTTGGACCACCTGATCCCAAATATTTAATCCATTTTTTCAAATTCAATACATATAAGTTGCAAAAATTAATTTTAATTTAATTCCCATTGTCAAAACAAAAAACGTGTTTTTAAGAAATAATAACTATCAATAGATTGACACTAGTTTATGTCCAGTTTAAATGTAAAATAAAATAAAATGATATAAATTATAATAAATGAAAAAAATATAATCAAATGGTACTATAAGACCACTCAAATGTATAATTTAACACTATAAATTATTTTTACTGAAAGAGTTGTTTTTAATTAAAATTTGTTTTTTCACTATTCATCAAAAATTGAAAGTTTTCAAAAAAGTACGAAAAATTCACCCAAAGATAATTTTGATATTATGATTCCAAAAATGAAGCCCATTTTGAAAAATAAAATTTATAAAATTTCAAAATGTGGGTACTACTATTTATAATCGCTAGTTTGATTGGTCTTTGTGTGTTAAAACTCCATATTGCGTACAACGCAAGCTACTGCATTATTCAAAGGGAAACATACTATGGAAGATTGGGGTGTCACATTATCCCCTCGTTCAAATAATTTCATCCTCGAAATTTCTAGAATTTTACTTCATAAAAAGATTTAGGTGGTTATTCATCATATGTTCCTCACGTTCCCACATTGCCTCTTCCATTTTATGGTTTCTCTAAAGAACTATTACCATAAAAGTTGTCCGGTTTCTCAGAACATGTTCTCTGGTATCAAGAATTTTGATAGGCTCTTCACAATAAGATAAATCAGGTTCCAGTTCAATTTCCTCATATGTGAGTACATTCTTTCTGTAACACCCTGAGATTTTATGAAAAATATTCTTTTAATTTCATTAATGTCTTGTGTTGTATGCTACACCAAGATTACCTTGCACTATACGCAACACCGTATTAGCTTGCAGTATACGCAACACTATTCTTGGATTGTGTTACACACAATTTTGATAATAGTTATTCTACGCAACATTGAGTATATATATATATTCAATGTATAAATGAAATATGGTTGGATTCTGTTATACGAAACAACAAAGGATTCTTGCACAACACGCAACCCTGACTTTGCTTTCATTACACGCAATCACGACCTTCCACGATAGCGTGTGTTGTACGCAATACTGGGTTTTACTAAACAATGATATATTATTATAATATTATTATGAACTAGCCGTTATGAATAGTATTAACTAAATTTTTAGTTTTATAACATTATTATTCATCTTACACATTTTCTATAACATGGTATAAGAACAAAATAAAATTTTCAGGTAAAATAAGTATTTTTAAAAAAATGAAGTTTTGCCACCTTTTGATGGCGCACCCACTTTAAATCTAGTTTTTCACATGTTTATAAGTTCAATTTAACAAAATAAAATTCTTCTTTGGAATCAAGAAATAAAAATTTACTTTGGATAAATTTTTCATATTATTCTGGTAACCTTCATATTTTGATGAATAGTAAAAACATGCTATATTTTAATTAAAAACAACTTTTTTCATTGCAATAATTTATATGGTTAAATTATAATATTGAATTGTTTTAAATTATAAATAGAATATTTTTTTACCATTTAATATAATGTATGTCATTAGCATTCATTTTACATTAAAATCGTAGGTTAAATCAATTCAATCTTTTGTAATGTTTTAAAGAAAACCCCGTTTTCTTTCGACAACAGGATTAATTTTAATTTAATTTCTACAACATTTGTATATTGAATTTGGAAGAAATGGATTCCATATTTGGAATCAGTGGGTCCAAATTATGTTAATAAGCTACTTTTTATTTCTGGGAATTATGAATAGTAACTACGGTAAATTTTATTTACCGTAGTTAAAGGTAAATCGGGTAATTAAGGGTAAATATAATATTATAAAATTACCCTAACACATGATAAAATTCTATTGCATGGCTAAAAGTAGACCCATATAACCTAAGGGTCTGATTAGATTCATTTTATGAGCTTTTGACCATGAAAATAATTTAATTATTATTAAAACCAAAGAAAGTGACAACATGTCACTCTCTTAAATCTTATAAGTATAATAATTTTAATTTAGTGACAAACATCATAAAACTTCGAACATGAATAGTCTCCAGAAATATAATAAAATTATCTACATCATGATAATTTATTTATAATTTTTAGAGATTAAATAATTGTCATTAATGGTGATACATTAATGATACAGAAATTATTTATTAAGTGAAAAAATAAGTAATATAGTTTTTATTGAAATAATAATACCCATTAAAAGGCCCAAAACCTGACCAAAACTTATTGGTAGTGTATATATACACCTTAATCATCCAATGACCTAATATATAACCGTTTGGAGCCTTATAAAAGTGATTAGGACACTTATATTATTTTATTTTAAATGATGTTAAAGTTTTCACCTTCATAATTTAATAAATATAACAATTTAAATATTGTGATTTTAAGATGATAAATTCGAGTAAAAGTATTATTGTGAAATTTACTAGAGTTATATTAATCATAGGATTTTATTTTTAATTTTTATGCAATAAATAAGTATATTAAATAATTATACAAAAATGTTGTAGTAATTATTTTATTAAGAGATAAGCCAAATAAATGGTTTTAAGAATAATAAAATAAATATTATATGAACTATTTAATGTGATACACTAATTATATAGATACATATGACCTTATATAAATCTATTAAAGCTTTTATTTCGGACATATCTTCTGTATATATTTTATTTAAATTCAAATAAAAGAATAGTGTCAAAATTGACACTATTGTTATTTTATAAAAATAACATATTATAAAATTGTTTAAAAATCAAAAAAATACTCAAAAATTATAAATTTAAATTTATATGGTCTATAATGTTATAAAGTAACCAATTATGGAAAATTCACAACAAATAAGTAATTATTTGTTATAATTTAAAATTTAGAATTTTATTACCACAAATAAACTAAAATAGATTAAATAAGGTTAAATCAAACTGATAAGGTTTAAAATAAGATCCAAACAAGTATAAATTTGATTTTTTGATGATATTACAACCCTATATCATCTAATATTCGATTATGAGTCATTTTTTTGAGGATTGTAAGTGGGGTTAGATTTATTATAAAATAATATTTTTAAGAATTCCAAAGGTGCCCCTCTCCTCCCTTATAAAAGGACACCTCCTCCCTCTCTTCCTCACACCACATTGAGCCTTCAAGATCGGCCAAAACCTGGCCAATTCTCTTCTCCACTTCCCTAGAAACATCCTAGAGGTCCTGATATTCTTCAAAGATCAATTTTAGTTCCCTAAGAGGAGGTCTCAAAAGGCGCTTCAAAGAAGACGTAATGTTCGTTACCGATTCTTTCAACTTTATTTCTTCTTCCATTTCTTCTTCATAGGTTGTTTGATTATGAAGTAATAACATCAGTATCACTAATATACTTATATGTTATTATATGTATTAAGAAACTCTATTTCACCATCTATCCATCCTAAGGAAAATGAAATCACCGCGCGTGTGTACGTACGGAATACCGTCTCCACGCTGTGGTGTAATCTATTTTCCACCACCACCTTACTTGGATGGGTATAAGGGTGAAAGTAATGAATATATATGATTATTGTAAAGTGATAATGATTCTGTAATATTATACATACACTTTAATACAATTCCACGATCTTGGGAATGATATCATCGCTCGTGCGTACGTACGGACTACCGTCTCCACGACGCGATGAGATTCACTCTCCATGTTAACCATTCATGAATGATTATAAAGTATATATAATGAATAATAATGAAATATATGGCATAATGAAGCTACTGGATTTATGTATACATATATATATATATATATATATATATTTCATCTACTTAATTCCATTCAATAAGGAAACGAAAACAGCGTTCATGCGTACGTACGGACTACCGTCTCCATGAACGGTGTATTTCATTCCTTTTATCGACCTATAATATATATGTATATGATGAATATATATTATATATAAATCATGTTTTACATTATGAAATTACGTAAATCAGGATATAAGTAATAATATCAACAACGACAAGTCGAAACACATACAATAAATGAAATGATTTTACCCAAAACGCTACTTTAACATGGAATTTACAAAATAACGGGTAATATAAAGTCATATGTGAAACATATATGATATAATAACAATTAATATGATTATTTAATAAGTCAATGACATTATTTTAATCATTATACAGGAGGTTCGGATCCATACGAAGCATATCGGACCAAAGGTAAGGGATAATTTTGCAAATCTCATTTTTATCCGAGATTGCTTATTCGTAACTATTTAATGGGGTTATTTATATCATCCATGTACATGTTTTATAAAAGTGTTTTCATGTATGTTTAAAGTCCTTTTTAACCATTTTTGACTTTTACTACATGGTATGTAAGGAATCTTTCTTTTTTTTACGTTACGAGGTACTTTTTTGAATTTTCCGACAAAAGTACGAGGAGAATGCTATTTTTAACTTATACGGCGTGAATGGATTCTTACGGTTTCATAATGCCTAATTTTCATGAAGCTTAATCTACCTGATTTTATGAATATTTTCAACAAAATACTTTTATTTTAAACTTTCAAGGAATTTCTTGAAAATATAATGATTTTGATGAAGAAAGGATATTTTCCTCAAGAATTCATTTCAAATGTTTTATCAAAACCATTTTCCATCTAAGATGAAATTATTTGATATGTGTATGTTTCAAGTTTAATGTCTCTATGATTTACATGGTTCACTTTTCTTATGATGAAATTTCCATTTGTTTTATATGGATTATGAAATGATGGGATGATGTTTATGAAACCCATTTTATTCTTTGGGTTATGATGAATGTTTTAAGTTTATTTTGTGGCACAAGTAAGAATGATTTCGTTATGAGATGGGTGGGACCTATATCTCCCTCCTATTCATTGGGTAAATATTTTATATCTCATGAGATAGACATGGTTAGAACGGTAAGTTAATCCGGTTTAGTGTTACAGGACTGAAACGAGGAGTGAACTCGATTCAGAATGGGACTTTGTCTACTAAGATGGTCTTGGCAGCAATGCCTTGGCTACTATGGAAATCATTACATGTGCTTAATGGTTTCCACAATTACATGTTTTATTCCCATGCTATTTTACCATTCTTAATGTTTTTTATGATCTATGCTTTACGTACTTCCATGTTTTATGTAATTTCTCAAGCTTTTGATGTTTAAACATTATGTTCATGTTTTTAAGTTCAAATGTATATGGTATGTTTTATTTTATCCATTCTTACCCTTACTGAGCATTTGAGGTCACCCTTTTTATGTTTTCTTTTCCCCAGGATATAAAGAAAGGTTTTAGGTAAGAAAAATAGGGGAAGATCTTTATGGGAGATATTGAAGATCTTTCACCATGATTAGAAGATTACGTTCCATGTTTCCAAAGACACTAAACTATTACAGTCCTTGTGTGTCTGTTTTTGTTATGTATTAACTATTCCGCTAAATTAATGTAATGTCCATGTACGTCAAGCTTCAGGTCTCTACAGTTGGTATCAGATGAAAGGTTTAGTCAACCTTTTGAAACTAGGATGCGAAAATGTTAGTGAGATCCCTAGAGATATTTCTATAGTATGTCTAGGGATGTCCCTAAGGATAAGTATTCGTATAGGATATAGTCCTAGAACTACGGTAACGATCATAGAATTTAACCTAAGATGTTAGATATTAAGGGTACTCCTCCTTTATTATGTTGTTTTCCCTAGAATGTTATTTTCCTCTCACACTATTCTTTTTGGGTTTTAGAAAATGGCCGGAAACAGGAAGATTCATGATAATGGAGGATATGATGGACAATAGAATGATATTCTTCATAAGCAACCAAATGAAAGGGGATTTGGAAGTCCAAACATCGTTATTATGCCTAATCAGAAATCTCATAATATGATCAATAATCTCAACTTTGGTAAGTTTCCCGACTCAGATAATTAGAGAAAGATGGAGTTTCATGATGATCATAGAGGAAAGAAAGTTCAATTTTCCTCATGTAAATCATGTGGGAAGAGGCATCAGGGAGATTGTTTCAAAAGAACTAGAAGATGCTTTAGGTGTGGAAAAGAAGGACACAAAGCCAGTAAGTGCAAAGGAAAAGGTTCAGTTAACACCATGGACAAGGATAATGGTATTTCTACGACATCAAAAATGATTAGATGTTTTAAATGTGGAATGTATGGGAATTATGCAAACCAATGCCCTCAGGGAAAATCTAATGAAGAGAATCGGCATGGTCATATGGGTAGTATTTATGTAGATGATGATGAAGAGACTACAAATGAAATATGAGATGAAATAAACGATGAAGCTCAGCTAGTGGTTTAAGAAGTTAGTGGAACGATTGTATGTTTATAAAGAATAATGTATGGTACTATGGAATAAAGAATCATCTAAGGATTGTTACACTATTGTTTTTCCTAAAGTATATGAAAGTATGTGTTGAATGGTACCAGTAATCATGGAAGGTTATTCATATATTTTTCGAAAGTAGATGATATGCGCATAATTAAGGGATAAGAAGATAATGAGATGTTTGATTGTATTCATGAGCTCATGACTGATATAAGGACTAAGTGATATTATGGTTCGATTATATAGATTTTTTTGTTTGGGATTTTGGTATGTGGAAAGAGTTAACTTTTGACAGCATTCATGTTTTCACTAAGGTTCAATGGGTATTCATTCTTCAAGAGAATATATGATTAAGGTATTCACATGTTTGTAATTTGACCAATAAGATATATCTTATGATATATTGGGGATAAATGATGGCATTCACATGATTGTTATGTGATATTTCAAGTAATCATTTTCTTTATACTATGAGGTTGGACTGAAGTATTTTAGATAAGCCTAAAGATTAGAATGGATTATGTTATACATAAGTTAGTATTGTTTAAGGATAGAACTTTTTTTTGATATTATTGATGGGATGTTATAGTAATGTAGTTTTAGAAAAAGGAAAACCTGCAGGACGGGCGACAGCCCATCGTGTCAGACAAGGCTGTGGGAATCCAACCCACAACCGAAGTGCGACTGGCCTTTATTGCCTACCACTGGCCTATAGGAAGTCCTTGGTTAGTAGAAACTAGTTTTATTTTATTAAGCGGTATGATATATGAAGTATAAGTTCATTTTTGGAACCATATACGATTAATCTAACCATATGATGGACTTATAACTTTTGAAAAACTTTTGTTTGAAACATATTGAATGACCCATCATTCTATCACATGATCTGTTAACACGTCACGAATAAAAAATTCTACTTCATTTTATTTAAGGGATGAAGTGGAAATTGTTGAATTCACGAACAACAGTGAAATTGTACCAAAATCATGTAAGTATTTTCTTTAATTCATTAACTTTAGGGAAATGATCTTGAAAACAAAAAATGTTGTCCTAGTGACCTTATATCTGATGAATCAGATGGTACCTTAAATCATCACAAATTTATGGCTTTGTGATTTTTGGCTTTTTCATAGCCATGTTCTCTACCACACTCCATCAGAACTTGATGGTTAGATTTTTCTTCCATATCCATATTTTCACCTATGTTATCTTACGTGGAAACCCTGTGATGAGTTAATTTGGGTAACCATTACATTTCATACTTTAGTTTTTAAATCCATGTTTTGGTATTCCTTTTTACGATGTGGGTTTCTATTAAACAAACTTTCGAGTAGAAAACAATTTATAACCCCGATAAATTTCGAGGGAGAAATTAATTTTAAGGGGGGTAGAATGTAACCCCCCGATATTTTATGAAAAATATTCTTTTAATTTCATTAATGTATTGTGTTTTATGCTACACCAAGATTAGCTTGCGCTATACGCAACACCGTATTAGCTTGCAGTATACGCAACACTATTCTTGGATCGTGTTACACACAATTTTGATAATAGTTATTCTACGAAACATTGAGTATATATATATATATTCAATGTATAAATGAAATATGGTTGGATTCTATTATACGAAACAACGAAGGATTCTTGCACAACACGCAACCCTGACTTGGCTTGCATTACACGCAATTGCGACCTTCCTTGATAGCGTGTGTTGTACGTAATACCGGGTTTTACTAAACAACGATATATTATTATAATATTATTATGAACTAGCCGTTATGAATAGTATTAACTAAATTTTGAATTTTATAACATTATTATTCATCTTACACATTTTCTAGAACATGGTATAAGAACAAAATAAATTTTTCAGGTAAAATAATTATTTTTCAAAAAATGAAGTTTTGCCGCCTTTTGATGGCGCACCCACATTAAATCTAGTTTTTTACATGTTTATAAGTTAAATTTGAAAAAATAAAATTCTTCTTTGGAATCAGGAAATACAAATTAACTTTGGATAAATTTTTCATATTATTCTGGTAACTTTCATATTTTGATGAATAGTAAAAACACGCTATATTTTAATTAAAAACAACTTTTTTCATCGCAATAATTTATATGGTTAAATTATAATATTGAATGGTTTTAAAGTATAAATAGAATATATTTTTACCATTTAATATAATGTACGTCATTATCATTGATTTTACATTAAAATTGTAGGTTAAATCAATTCAATCTTTTGCAATGTTTTAAAGAAAAACCCGTTTTCTTTCGACAACGGGATTAATTTTAATTTAATTTATGAAACTTTTGTATATTAAATTTGGAAAAAATGGATTCCATATTTGGAATAATTGGGTCCAAATTATGTTAATAAGCTACTTTTTGTTTTTGGAAATTATGAATAGTAACTACGGTAAATTTTATTTACCATAGTTAAAGGTAAATCGGGTAATTAAGGGTAAATATAATATTATAAAATTACCCTAACACATTCTAAAATTCAATTGGATGGATAAAAGTAGACCCATATAACCTAAGGGTCGGATTAGATTCATTTTATGGACTTTTGACCATGAAAATAATTTAATTATTATTAAAACCAAAGAAAGTGACAACATGTCACTCTCTTAAATCTTATAAGTATAATAATTTTAATTTAGTGATAATCATCATAAAACATCGAAAATGAATAGTCTCCATAAAGCTAATAAAATTATATACATCATGATAATTTATTTGGAATTTTTAGTGATTAAATAATTGTCATTAATGGTGATACATTAATGATACAGAAATTATTTATTAAGTGAAAAATAAGTAATATAGTTTTTATTGAAATACTAATACCCATTAAAAGGCCCAAAAACCTGACCAAAACTTATTGGTAGTGTATATATACACCTTAATCATCCAATGACCTAATATATAACCTTTTGGAGCCTTGTAAAAGTGATTATGACACTTATATTCTTTTATTTTAAATGATGCCAAAGTTGTCACCTTCATAATTTAATAAATATAACAATTTAAATATTGTGATTTTATGATGATAAATTCGATTAAAAGTATTATTGTGAAAGTTACTAGAGTTATATTCATCATATGATTTTATTTTTAATTTTTATGAAACAAATAAGTATATTAAATAATTATACAAAAATGTTCTAGTAATTATTTTATTAAGAGATAATCCAAATAAATGGTTTTAAAAATATTAAAATAAATATTATATGAACTATTTAATGTGATAAACTAATTTTATAGATACATATGACCTTTTATGAATCTATTAAAGCTTTTAGTTCGAATATATCTACTTGTATATAGTTTATTTGAATTCAAATAAATGAATAGTGTCAAAATTGACACTATTGTTATTTTATAAAAATATCATATTATAAAATTGTTTAAAAATCACAAAAATATTTAAAAATTATAAATTTAAATTTATATGGCCTATAATGTTATAAAGTAACCAATTATGGAAAATTCACATCAAATAAGTAATTATTTGTTATAATTTAAAATTTAGAATTTTATTACCACAAATAAACTTAAATAGATTAAATAAGGTTAAATGAAAATGATAAGGTTTAAAATAAGATCCAAACATGTCTAAATTTGATTTTTTGATGATATTACAACCCTATATCATCTAATATTTGAATATTATTCATTGTTTTAGATTTTTATGTGGGGTTAGATTTATTATAAAATAATATTTTTAAGAATTACAAAGGTGCCCCTCTCCTCCTTTATAAAAGGACACCTCCTCCCTCTCTTCCTCACACCACTTTTAGCCTTCATTCTCGGCCAAAACCTTCCCAATTCTCTTCTCCACTTCCCTAGAAACATCCTAGAGGTCCTGGTATTCTTCAAAGACCAATTTTAGGGCCATAAGAGGAGATCTCAAAAGGTGTTTCAAAGAAGAGGTAATGTTCGTTACCGATTCTTTCAACTTTATTTCTTCTTCAATTTATTCTTCTTAGGTTGTTTAATTATGAAGTAATGACATCAGTATCACTCATATACTGATATGTAATTATATGTATTAAACAACCCTATTTCACCATCTATCCATCCTACTTAAAATGAAATCACCACGCGTGCGTACGTACGGAATACCGTCTCCACGCCGTGGTGTAATCTATTTTCCACCACCACCTTACATGGATGGGTATAAGGGTGAATTTAATGAATATATATGATTATTGTAAAGTTATAATGATTATTTAATATTATACATACACTTTAATACAATTCCACGATCATGGGAATGATATCATCACTTGTGCGTACGTACGGACTACCGTCTCCACGACGCGATGAAATTCACTCTCCATGTTAACCATTCATGAATGATTATAAAACATATATAATGAATAATAATGAAATATATGACATAATTAAGCTACTGTATTTAGGTGTATATATATATATATTTCATCTACTTAATTCCATTCAATAAGGAAACGAAAACAGCGTTCATGCGTACGTACGGACTACCATCTCCATGAACGGTGTATTTAATTCCTTTTATCGTCCTATAATATATATGTATATGATGAATATATATTATATATAAATCATATTTTACATTCTGTAATTATGTAAATTAGGATATAGGTAATAATATCAACAATGACAAGTCGAAACACATACGATAAATGAAATGATTTTACCCAAAACGCTACTTTAACATGGAATTTACAAAAGAACGAGTAATATAAAGTCATAAGTGAAACATATATGATATCAGAACAATGAATATGATTATTTAATAAGTCAATAAAATTATTTAAATCATTATACAGGAGGTTAGGATCCATACGAAGCATATCGGACCTAAGGTAAGGGATAATTTTGCAAATCTCATTTTTATCCGAGATTTCTTATTCGTATGTATTTACTGGGGTTATTTATATCATCCATGTCCATGTTTTATAAAAGTGTTTTCATGTATGTTTAAATTCCTTTTTACCCATTTTTTACTTTTACTACATGGTATGTAAGGAATATTTCTTTTGTTTACGTTATGAGGTACTTTTTTGACTTTTCTGACAAAAGTACGAGGAGAATGCTATTTTTAACTTATACGGCGTGAATGGATTTTTACGGTTTCATAACGCCTCATTTTCATGAAGCTTACTCTACATGATTTTATGACTATTTTCAACAAAATACTTTTATTTTAAAAGTTCATGGCATTTTTTGAAAATAAAATGATTTTGACGAAGAAAGGATATTTTCTTGAAGAATTCATTTCAAATGTTTTATCAAAACCATTTTCCATCTAAGATGACATTATTTGATATGTGTATGTTTCAAGTTTAATGTCTATATGATTTACATGGTTCAATTTTCTTATGATGAAATGTCCATTTGTTTTATATGGATTATGAAATGATGGGATGATGTTTATGAAACCCATTTTATTCTTTGGGTTATGATGAATGTTTTATGTTTATTTTGTGCCACAAGTAAGAATGATTTCATTATGATATGGGTGGGACCTATATCTCCCTCCAATGCATTGGGTAAAGATTTTATATCTCATGAGATAGACATGGCTGGAACGGTAAGTTAATCCAGTTCAGTGTTACAGGACTGAAACGAGGAGTGAACTCGATTCAGAATGGGACTTTGTCCACTAAGATGGTCTTGGCAGCAATGCCTTGGCTACTATGGAAAAAATTACATGTGCTTAATGGTTTCCACAATTAAATGTTTTATTCCCATGCTATTTTATCATTCATAATGTTTTTTATGATCTATTCCTTACGTACTTCCATGTTTTATGTCATTTCTCAAGATTTTGATGTTTAAACATTATGTTCATGTTTTTAAGTTCAAATGTATATGGTATGTTTTATTTTATCCAGGCTTACCCTTACTGAGCATTTGAGCTCACCCTTTTTATGTTTTCTTTTCGCCACGATATAAAGAATGTTTTTAGGTAAGAAAAAAAGGGGAAGATCTTTATGGGAGATGTTGAAGATCTTTCACCATGATTAGAAGATTGCGCTCCAAGTTCCCAAAGACACTAAACTATTACAGTCCTTGTGTGTCTGTTTTCGTTATGTATTAAGTATTCCACTAAAGTAATGTAATGTATATGTACGTCAATCTTCTGGTCTCTACACGTTCGGTCAGACATGTATTTTCTCAAGAATGATATGTGGAACACATCACGAACTTTGGAGAGAGTTGGAGGCATTGCTAAACGATAATCTACAACTCTAGTTCGTTCTAGAATTTTGAATGGTCCGATGTAACTGGGACTCAATTTACCCTTCCTACTGAAATTTATAACACCATTCTATGGTGATACCTTCAAGAAAACATGTCCTCTTACTTGAAATTCCAAATCCTTCCTTCAGTTATAAGGATAACTCTTTTTCCTACTTTGGGATGCTTTGTTGTGGGTTTAGATAAGATTCACTTTTCCCAAATTTTCCTCAACATGTTCTAGGACTAAGAGGTTTCTTTCACCAACATCCTCCCAACAAGTTGGTGTGTGACATCTCCTGCCATATACCGCTTCATATGGTGCTATCTGAATACTTGAATTGAAGCTATTGTTTTAAGAAAATTCTACCAGAGGTAAATATTGACCCCACATACCTTGAAAGTCAAGGGATCAAGATCTCAACATGTCTTCAATGGTTTGAATAGTCTATTATGATTGTCCATCGGGTTGAGGGTGGTAGGTAGTGCTCAAATGATGTTCAGTATCCAAGGCCTTCTGAAGACTTTTCTATAATCTTGATGTAAAATAGGGATCACGATCAGGAAAAATCGATAAGCGTACACCATGGAGTTTTAAAAATTCATTAATATATAGTATTTATAGATGTTGAAGTGCTAAATCTTCTCTTATAGAATGAAAATGTGATTTCATGGTAAGACGATCAACAATGATCCATATTGCATCATTCCTTCTAGGAGACTTGGTAGCCCCCTGACAGAGTCCATCGTAATATTATTCCATTTCTGCTCAGGTATGGAAAGTGGTTTCCTGACTCCTCCACGCTATTTCCTTCCAGATTTCACTTTTTGACAAACCATACATCTTTACACAAAATCAGCAATATCCCTCTTCATGTTTTCCCACAAAAAATGTTCCTTCAAATACCTATACATCTCGGTGCTCCTAGGTTGTATAGAGAAATTGGAGCTATGATCATCATTCCATAATTCCATTTTTAGATCTTATATGTTAGGAATACAATGTCTCTTCCCAAATTTCAAAATTACATATTCATATATAATGTCACTCAATATCCCTTCATTCACAGATTTATTCTTTTTTTGAAACTCCTCATCCTCAGTATGATAACTCTTTATCCTTTCTAGTAATGATGGTTTGGAAACCATTTGAAATAGTATTGATGTTTCACCTTCCATGGTTATTATCATGTCCATATTTACTAGATCCATGAATATAGGATCCCTTTCAACTCTCATCCTATTTAAAACTCCATGATTCTTTCTACTCAAAGCATCTTTCACCTTATTTTCCTTCCCCGGGTGGTAGTGTGTAGTGAAATTATAACCTTGGGCTGTTCAATATATCCTATTTTCCTCATGTTGAGTTCTTTCTGTGAGAAAATATACTTCGAACTCTTGTTATCATTATAAATCTAACATTTTCACCATAGAGATAGTGACTCCATATTTTTAGATAAAATATTACAACCGCTAACTCAAGATCATGAGTAGGATAGTTTTTCTAATTAATTTTTAGTTGTCGTGATGCATAGGAAATAACTCTATCATTATATATAAGGACACAAAAAAGTCCTTTCATTGAATCGTCACTATAAATAGCATTTCTCCCTGATGGTAGATTCTAGATATGAGCAATGACTAATCTTCTATACAATTCTTCAGAACATTCTTCACACTCTTTTTTCGAAACAGATTTAACCCCTTTACGTGTGAGCTTGGTTAGTGGGTTGCCCAACTGGGAAATATTCTAGACGAAATGTCTATAATAACCTACTAAAACAATAAAACTTCATACCTTAGTTATAATCATCGGTGCTGGCCATTCTTGGATTTCCTTGGTCTTTGAAGGATAAAAAAAGATTCCATCCTTAAAGATAATTTGGCCATGAAAAGAAATCTCTTGAAGCCAACATTCAAACTTTCTAAACTTCCCATATAATTCATTTCTTCTGAGGGTTTTCAGAAAAGTGCGCAAGATATTTTCATGATCTTCATATTTTTTTGAGTTAGCCAAGATATCATCAACAAATACCACTACAAAGTCATCAAGATATTCCTTGAAACTTTATTCATTATATCTATGAAGAAAGATGGTGTATTAGTCAATCCAAAAGTCATTTTTTATAAACATGTAATTCCTGTACCTGGTTCAGAATGTGGTTTTCAGAATGTCTTCCTTCTTCACACACAACTGACGACATTCAAATTGAAGGTCAATATTGGAAAACTATTGAGCTCCATGATGTTGGTCGAATAAATCATCAATGTGAGGTAGGGGATATTTGTTATTTATGGTTATAGCATTGAAATCCCTTCAGTCATTGCACAACCTCATAAATCCATCTTTCTTCTTAACAAAAAGGATAGGTTCTCCCCATGGTGAAACACTGGGGTGAATAAATCCATTGTTACTCAATTCTTCCAGTAGTTTCTTTAGTTTCACGAATTCCACAGTGGCCATTCTGTAAGGGGTGTTCAATATGGTCCTTGAACCAGGAATTAAAGCAATAGAGAACTCAATTTATCATTCTGGAGGATGTGCAGGTAAATCCTATAGAAACACATCAACATAATCTTGTACAATAGGTGCGTCCTCTATTTGAACATTATTTTCCTCACCCATAGTTATTTCATTATATACCTCCCAAATAATTGAATTTAGTAGAGCTTCTGGGGGTGGATCTAGAAAAGAATTAGGTGGTGACGTTTCTGATCAAAAAATAAGGTACTCCTTATCATCATCGAAAATTGTAACCCCCTTCTTGTTATAATAAATTTTTGCATCATGGACTTAAATCCAATCCATTCTGAGGAATATATCAAATTAAATCATGGGTATGATGATGATATCAGTAGATAAGGAACATTTATATCACTTAATGGGAAATAATTCAGAAAACATTGTTGCGATGATACTTCCCTTATGAGTTTTGAATAATAACTATCTTGTTAAGTCAAATTGAAAATCTCTAATTTTCATAGAAAAATGGGAAGATATGAAACCATGCGATGATATAGAATCAAATAAAGCATTGACTAAACTTGAGGGAACCATTAAATTACCTACCACCACGTCTTTCGGTGTATCAACCTCAGAAGTAGTGATCGCGTAATCTTGTCATTGATTCCTTGGTATTTTTTTAGGTAAGTTTCCTTGGCGCATATGATATTCATTTTCATAATTCTTGTTTTCTCTATAATTGTAGCATTCAACATTGATAGAAATGTTCTTCCCCTTTCCATCAAGAGCTTGGTGGCATTTTCACCACACTTGTAGCAGTCTCCCATTCCCTTCATACAAGTACAGGTGTGTTTCTTCCCACATTTACCTAAGGATGGATATACAACTTTTCCCTTATTCCCATTATTTCCATTTCTAGAGTGTTCAACAAATCTCTTTTTCTTTATTTGCTTTAAAGTCATAAGGCTTAGTGAATTCCTTTTCTATCTTGATAGCACATGCAACAATATCTTTGTATGATGAGAAGGATTGTGTGACTAATGCTCGATGTAGAAATGGTTTAAACCCATCAATGAATCCATCAATATTACTACATGTGTTAAGTATATAATCTCATTCATACCTTGGTAACCATGTAATGTTAGCCTCATAATTTGTGACATTCTCATCCTCCTTTTGCCTCAGACTCAGAAATTGTCTTTCCATATCCGCTCGATGGTCACGAGGAATGTTTTTTTCTAAGAAAATATATTTAAACTCCCTCCATTCCTTGTTTGATACTTCTTCATATTCCTTTGTGTTTTGGATTAATTACCACCATTGATTTGCATCTCCTGTGAGGCGATAAACTACCATGACAAAGTTTCCCTTTTGTTACTCCCCAAAGCATGAAATATTTTCCCAAAGGAATTTATCCATTACTCATCGACTAAAGGATTTTTACTCCCATTTAATGTTTGTGATTGTTTCATCATGAAGCATTATAACATTGATCTTCCATATTGTGGATCATGGTGCTCCATACAGGTGAGGTTTTTATTCATAACATGAGTGAGTTATCCCAGTATGGTAATAAGATGATCGACACTAGTTGCATCACTAGGTCCACTGTAATTATCTTGAGTCGGAGGGCAATCCGTACATGGATTCTGTGCATTGATACAGTTTCCATTCCTTCCACTAGGCGCCATTTCTAAATAATGGCATATAGTAGATTAGCTTAGGAATCACAACACATAATTCTAAACTTGTAAAAAACTTAACATGTATTGAACAGTTTATGGACATAATCCATATTCATAAAAAATTGTTTTTTAAGGAGGTATATACTCATAAATCCTTCCTAATGGATTTTAAAGAAAATGTGAATTTTCTTCAGAATATCCCTCGGGAGTGTCGTAACTAAGAGTTCAGTAAGGACTATTATCGTGTACCATGATACCTTGAGTCAAGTCCAAAACACCTTGTTGGAGTTTTAACTTCTAGGTACATCAGTTCCAGAGCTTCCTCTACCTACTCGTATCCATACAAGGATGTATTTCTCGGAAAATACCAAAAAATATCTACATTACCAAAATTCTAGGAAGATCTTATTTACTAATCCTTGAAGTCCATCTTAAGGTAATGTGCTCTAATCCGTGTTTATCTAAATCTTTCTTCCAAGGATTGTACTAAACTTTCTCTGATTCCAACAGTAACACCCAGACCCCAGTTTCTTAGAGTCGCTTCATTATTACAGAACACATTGACTTGATTACAAGGAATCAAGTCCCGAAGAACTGATCAATTTAGTAGCCTTGTAAGTACTATATTCAAACATAAGTTTTACATTACATTATAAAATGAAAAAAACAACATTGTTTCCATTGACCACATTTAAGGCAATGTATAAGACTAAAACAAAAGCCTTTTAAACTTAAACTTCATCATAATATAGAAAAGATAAATAAGATAATTCCATTTACTTATTCACATGGATATTCTACTAGTCGAATAATCATGTGTAGTATCAATAGGAAATTTCATAATGATGGAATGTATAATGGCAGACGTCATAACCACATAGTCAAGGCGTTGTGCCCAGACTAAAAATATGATTTTGTCAAGGCCTTTTACCAAGAGGCTAGTTTGTCTAATGAATCCTTCCGATGCACCAAGGAGCTATAGTGGGCTCCACCTATCACTTACAAAGTCCAATTCATTCTTCATATGAAAAGGTTTAAATATAACATAAACATTCATATTAAAACTAGCATACGATATGTCAATAATTTATCCATAAACCATGAATTGTATAAAAATAACACATCCAGAGTCAAACATATCACAAAACCTTCATTACAATATTCAATATTTGTTTAATAAATCAACCTTGATCAAGAATAATATCCAGTAAAGGATGTTGACAGATTTGAAAATGATCAGTAAAAATCTTTGAGGGAAAAATCCCTTCTTCATGAAATCATTTAAAAGTCACATAATTTATAATGGAAGTCATTTAAAATATAGTTTTTAATCAAGGTATACTATACCACATTGAAACATTTTAACGGAATTATTATTTTAAAAATTCTTGTTCATATAAATAAATCCTTAAAAACATTTTGAAAACATGGACATTAATGAGAAAAATTTGGAAGAATAAATCTATAAAACATTTAAAATGATGTTTTAGTAAAAGATTACCTTGAAAATAATCCCTTTGAAAAATATTTTATGAAACATGGAAATGGATAATAAATATGTCTCAGTAGATAATTAAAAAAAATAATCCATGATAATAATGATATTGTGAAATTAACCCTTACCTTGTACTTTTCCTTAGTTGAAGGTACGAGAACATCCTGTATAATAGATAAATCATTGTTAATAAATTATTCAAAAATTGTAATTAATTGGATGGTATATCATATATACAGAATTATAAACATGTTATATTTATTATTTACGTTAGTTATACTCATTATTATACCCATCCAAATAATAAAGTGTTTTAATAACAAACTACACCATAACATGGAGATGGTAAGCCGTACGTACACATGTATGACGACTTTGTCATTTATAGGATAGATAGAATAATGAATATGGTTGTACCAATTTTATAATAACATCACAGTATGTAGAAGGTTCTGGATTTATTATTTTGGTATGGAAACAACAAAGAAAGATGAGGTGGAATAAGAAAAGAAATTTAAAGAGGGTGGTGAAATTATTACCCCTCCTTCAGTTGTTTCCTTTTGAGTTGATCAAAAGGGATACTTAGGTTGGCTTTATAATCACATTAAGGTATCTAGGTTGAATTGAGGTATGTTCAGAAGATGTTTGGGAAAGGTTTTACTGAACCAAATTGCTTCTGTGGTGTGATTTTGAAAGAGGGGGAAGTACCCTTTTATAAGAGGGGAGATGATCACTTTAGGAAAATCATGAAATATTATTATATATTAAAATAATTTTTGGTTTATAATTGCTCAAAATAGATTTATTTCAAGGATAAGGTAGGGATGGGTCTAAATATTCTCATCCAATAGATTTTATATATGTTTAGTTTACCATAATAACCTTATCTTTTAGATTTAACACTTATTTAAATAGTTTATTTTTTACATTGTCTTCTTGTATTATTATAATAAATGGTTAATAATCATACTATAAAAATAAAAGAGAACCCCAAGTGGTTCATTATTGATATATATAACCTTATCTATGTCCTTTAACTGAACCTTATATTTTTAAGAATATTATATCACTTAATATTGTAGTATTTGTTTTAAAAACTCATTTATGTCAATTTTGACACTATTTGGTATTTTGTATTTTGTGAAAGTCAGAAAAACGTTATTACTTAGAAAAAAATACATTAAATCAATACTAAAATGTCATATTTACCTTGAAAATTATTGGATGGCATCAAAACATTGAAATTTTATTTATTTTAATATTTACAATATCATTTAATTGATTCTTTTATTAATAAGGAAAATACAGTATCATTATTGTGTCATAAATAAATATATTTATATTATCTCTAAAAATTCTAAATAAAATATCACGATGTAGGAAATAATTTTATATTTCTAGTGAATATTTATAGTCGAAAATATAACTAATATTACCCCCTATAAAATTGTTTATCTAAAAGATATATGTTTTTCTCATTTTTGTCATTACATTAAATTAATTAATATGAAGTGTCCTTATCACTCTCAAATGGCTCCTTGGGGCCCCAAAAATGATCCAAGGATTCCCTTTGTTGGAAATGTATCAGAAAATAGAATTAATACACATGATAAGGTAATTTAATATTATTATAATATTATTTTTTACCCTTATTTTCTTTATTTACCCTTTAACCATGGTAAATAAAATATTTACCGAAGTAATTATTCATAATGCCTAAAAATAAAAGTTAACTATTTACACAATTTGGACCTCCTGATTACAAATATGGAATCCATATGTCAAAATTAAAAATACAGAAGTGGCAGAAATTAATTTACAATTAATTACCATTGTGAAAACAAAAAGCGTGTTTTTAAGAAATAATAACTATCAAAAGACTTACACTTGTTTATGTCTAGTTTAAATGTGAAATTACATAAAATGACCTAAATTATATTAAATGATAAAAATATAATCTAATGATACTTTAAAACCACTCAAATGTATAATTTAACAATAAAAATTATTTCAATTAATAAAATTGATTTTAATTAAAATTTAGTATTGTTCACTATTCATCAAAAAATTGCAAGTTTTTGGAAAAGTACCAAAAATTCACCCTAAGATAATTTTGATATTCCAAATCAAAAAATGAAGTCTATTTTGAAAAATAATTTTTATACAATTTCAAAAAAGTGGGTATTACTATTTATAACGGCTAGTTTGATTTGTCGTGGTGTGTTAAAACTCCAAGTTGCGTACAACGCAAGGTACTGCATTATTCAAAGGGAAACGTACCGTGGAAACTTGGGGTATTACATATATGAATTAAAATTATATGTTACTTGTTACATAAAATGTTTCAAAATTCATTAAATTGGTTTGATAGGGTAAATATGGGAATACATATGATTTTTTTGTATAAAAAGATGTTTACTTTAAAAAGTTGATTTTATTACCTTTTAATTGAGAACATATTTGAAATATAATTTTTAGTGTATTTATTTATTTTTTATTTAAAAAAACAAATTTATATTTTGGAAATATATGTATCAAAATTATCATCGGGGTAATTTTTTATATTTTCGAGGAACATACATATTTTTATGAAAAGTGAAAGACACCGAATTTTAATTGAAAATTTCTTTTTCATGTTAATTATTGAAAATGTTAAATTATATTGTAATTTTTTTTAAAGAATAATTATATAAATTTTATATAATTTAAACGAATTTAATAAATTTTAATAAATATCCCATTGAAATTATACGACACATAAACAAAATTATGGTGTAGATATCTCTCTTGTATTGTAATAACTTTCCTAAAACTAGTATAACATCCATCTTGGACTAGTATAATTCAACTATAATATTATCTCACATAGTTTCAATCTTATTCTTTTAATTTTTTTGATTGTTCTTGATCATTTTAAAATTATAGATCAGTACAAGAATCTTATAAAACTGAATTAATATTTATTATCATACATTGGGAATCTATATTTTCATTCTATAATATTTCAAAAATATCTATTAATATAAATTCACATGCAACAATGAAATTAATATATATAATTGTAAAATTTTATATGATATTTTTAAAAAATTAATTCTTGGAATCTTAGTAAAATATAATTAGTAGCATTGAGAAAGGCGTGCATGGATATAAATAAATTACATATACGTGGGTCTAAAAAAGTAATATGGGATTGACTAAAGTCGTATGTGGTTCCTCTGAAACTATAAATACCGTGTGATTCATATTATTTTAAGTTTGTATGATCATAATAATTTCATATAAACATTCTCAAGGAAACAATAAATAATTTAGAGTATTATGAAATGGTTACAAAGGTATACAGTTTTGTAGAAGTCATATGCCCAGACAATGTCTTATGCTTTTAAATAAATATCATATTCTGAAGCCTTGAAATGTATTACAGAACAACTATGACTTTGGGATTTTCCATTTTTCATCTTTAGATCCAGAAACTAAAATTTATTCACATTTGGCCAAAATTACTCCCAATCATAAAGAGACGTATCAAATCACTTCAAAATTTATCAACACTTTATCCAAGAGTATTAATCATTGATTTTAGAATGAAACCTTCCTTATAATCGTTATATGATTTCCCCATATTCAAGATCAAAATTTACATCAATTTAACATGTCAATTCAATTTTAGTTATATCTCTCTCAAGATATCCAAAATTATATTTAGTAGAAAATCGGAACAAAATTTTCTCTTCATCATGTAGACTTTTTTAGAAAATGCTTCCGTAACATCATTAATATTCCATAAAATTTATCACTAGTTCAAAGAACCATAACATGTTATATGGGTATCACTAATCATCCAACACCCATTAGTTTCATGTATAATATAAATTAACTACATCATTTTATGTTTGATGGAAACCAATTAATTATTCTATTTCACACATTGAATTTCATTTATTCATACTTCCAAATGGAGATTCAAACTTCCAATATTTTTTTAATTATAAATTGTATTCCAAATTCAATTTATTTTTATACCATTAATTAAAAATAAATTAAATGGTGGGAAGTTATTATCCCCCTTAATCATATGAAAATACATATGTGAGGCTTCTCTCATTTCCAAAAAACTCTTGTAATTTTACCAAACTCTTCTTCTCCCCAATTTATTCTCTATTTTCAATATTATTCATTAATTAAATGTGAGAAGTATGTTGTCATATAATCTATGTAATTATGAATCAAATAACCAACACTAGTTTTACATGGGATATTATTATGTAGAAAATGAGAGTGATAAATGTAGGCAACAACAATATTTTTCAAGTATGTTTGTAAACCTTCACTTCAGTTGAAGACACACATTAATTCATTTTATGTTCAAGAATATTTTTGTTACCACTTTATGTTAGAAAATTAATCCCCCTTGATAAAAATATTTAATCATAAATTTATATAGTGATGAGAGAGTGAAGATCATACTTAATCCTTCAGTATTCATAGGGCTATGGATATATTAAGATTCAATAGAATGGCTAATAATCTAGAATATTCTACTTATTTTAATAACACTTCTTTAAGGGGCGATGGAAAAAATTCACAATGGTTATTTATAATCATTCATAATACATATTAGATAATGATACTAATTATGTGATAAATACTCATCAAGATATTACTTGATAGAAGATCTATAATAACTCATGTGTAAAGAAGGGTTTGAATTTTCTTGGGAAATTTATATTTTCATTTACATGATAGGTCATTTTAAGAATTAAGATTTGGAAGGACACTTTGAATTTTTTAGACCCCTTTAAGGTGTGTTTTTAAATGGAATTGATGTTATAAGGTGTCTAAAATAAGTGAGAAGAATCAAAATAAGATATGGTCTAATGTATGCTATTTTAGCACTATCAGCTAGCTGGTATAGAGCCACCAGCTTGCTAGTAGAAGTGGAAGTTTCCATGTTTTCTTACATAGATCATCTCCTGACCGGTGGTCTAGGAGTGGCTAGCCAACGAGAAATAAAATATGTAGTGGAGGGTAGTGACTAGATGGTGGGACATCAGATACCCAGTGGAGGCTGGTAGCTAGCCAGTAGCCTCCTTGTATGCACTTGTATTATGGGAAACCCTATTATTTTATTAGTGGATACACCCTTAAAACCATCAAACTATTTATTCATCCTTTCCATTTCTTGTGGATTTTATCAAAGTTGTTTCTTCATATTTTATACAACTTGGTGTATTACTTTAATTGAAGACCATTTCTCTTTCTATCTGAAGCAATGGTGAGCAATAGGTAAGGATATGACTCCATTACTCTCACCCCACTTTCAAATTTTTTTTGTAATAAGGGATTTCAGTGATTATCCAACTAGAGAATGATGGAATAATTTTATAATAATAAATATTTCAAGAAACATAATTATGGGATGTCATGAGACCACACCTTCATTTCATTGCACAAATATTAGAGGGTGTTAGGCCATTGTGTGATGTTTTCAATGGTTTTATGTTGAATAAAATTTCTTTACATAAGATCTTGGTTCCGGTTGTTAGGGCTTTGGACCTGGTTTGTGTTAAAAGCATAACATGGACCATTGGAAGAGGGTTGGTCCAGATTTAGGTGTGGAGGGAGTAAATTGTGTATAAATTTCTATATTTTAACTCAACAAAATATATAACATTTAAAAAAATGTACACATAATACAATTATATTATATTGTGAGTCCTAGTGTCTTTTGGAAATTAGGATCATTATAACATACCAATATTATAAGGAAGTTATTTTCTAAATTTAATTCAAATTATTTGATATCTTATGTTATACACAACAAATATATTTTATTGTATTATACATGAAACCAATTCTTTCTTTTTTTACACGTATCATAGTGTTTCTTTGATAACTTTTGTTACACATAAGCTCATATATTACAGGACAACAATATACCATTAATATTTTTATGATAGTTTTCACCTATAAGTTGTAATAGTGAGAATGAATGAGATTAAATAAAATATGAAAATAGATCTTACACACTATTATAAATCTAATTCGTTGTTTACTAATTAATTATAAATGAAAATAATGACCAATTGAAAATAAATGTGGGTTTTTATAAAAAACTAATTTAATGACCAGAAAAAAAATTATCATTTTAAATTAAATTAATCACTATTACTATGAGAAATTGTAACACCCCAAACCCAAAAGCCATGAGATGGTTCATTCTATTAATACATTGGCATGATTATAAGGAATCATGTCCTGAAGGACCAATCAGTTTAGTTTCCCTAGAAGTACTAGATACATACATAAGTTTTACATTACATTATAAAATGAAAAACAACAACAACATTGTTTCCATTTATCACATTCATTTCCCATAGACTATCCATGTAGGTCAATCATAATATACTTGTTTGCATCCTAGGAAAAATAAAACATATAAATGGGTGAGCACAGATGCTCAGTAAGGATAAAAATATAGCAGAAACCTTCATAAATAATCATGAACATTTAAGGCAATGTATAAGACTAAAACAAAAGCCTTTTAAAAATAAACTTCATCATAATATGACAAAGATAAATAAAATAATTCCATTTACGTATTCACATGGAAATTATACTACTCAAATAATCACATGTAGTATCAATAACCAATTTCATAATGATGGAATGCATAATGGCAGACTTTATAACCACATAGTCATGGCCTTGTTCCAAGACTACAAATATGATTTTTTCAAGGCCTTGTGCCAAGACAATAGTTTGTATCATGAGACTCCCCAATGCACCGAGGAGCTATAGCGGGCTCCACCCATCACTTACTAAGACCAATGCATTCCTCATATGAAAAGGTTTAAACATAACATAAACATTCGTATTAAAACTAGCATACGAAATGTGAATACATTATCCATAAACCATGAATGGTATAATAATAACACATCCACACTAAAAAATATCACAAAACCATCACTAAAATATGGAATATTTGAATAATTAATCAACCTTGATGAAGAATAAAATCCCATAAAAGATGTTGACATAGTTGAAAATGATCATTAAAAATATTTGAGATAAATATCCCTTTTTCATGAAATCATTTAAAAGTCACATAATTTATAAAGGATTTATTTTAAAAGATAGTTTTGAATCAAAGTGTCCCAAACCACTTTGAAAATTTTAAAATATGTTTTAAGTTTAAACTATTCATGTCCATATAAATAAATCCTTCAAACCATTTTGAAAACATGGACATTTATGAGAAAGGATTAGAAGAATAAATATTTAAAACATTTAAAATGATTTTTTAGTAAAATAGTCCCTTAAAAATAATCCTTCTAAGAACTATTTTATGAAACATGGATATGGATAATAAATATGTCTCATTAGATAATTACGTAAGAAACCTCGGATAATAAAGAGATTGTGAAATTAACCCTTACCTTGTACTTTTCCTTGGTTGAGGGTACGTTAACCTCCCGTATAATAGTTACATCATTGTTATTAAATTATTCAAGAATTGTATGTAATTGGATGGTATATCATATATAAAGATTCATTAAAATGTTATATTTATTATTTACATCAGGTATACTCATTATTATACTCATCCAAATAATGATGTTTTTGAATAACAAACTACACCACGACGTGGAGACGATAAACCGTACGCACACACGTATGGTGACTTTGTCATTTATAGGATGGATTGAATAATGAATATGGTTGTATGACAATTATAATAACAACATAGTACGTAGAAGGTAATGGATTTATTGTTTTGGTATGGAAACAACACAGAAAGAGGAGGTGGAAGAAGAAAATAACTTGAAAGAGGGTGGTGAAATTATTACCCCTTCTTCTGGTGTTTCCTTTTGAGTTGAACAAAATGGCTCTTTGGTTGGATTTCTGGTCCAATTAAGGCCTATAGGATTATTTTAGTGATGTTTGGAAGATATTTGTGTAGGGTTTGCTCAAACAAAATGGATTTGGAGGTGTGATTTTGAGAGAAGGGGAAGTGCTATTTTATAAGAGGGGAGAGGGTCACTTTTGGAAAAGCTTGCAATATTATTTGATATTAAAATACTATTCTGTTCATAATGGCTCAAAAAGTATTTATTTTTAGTATAAAGTGGGGATGGGTCGAAATATTCTAAACCAATATGTTTTAGACAAGTTTATGTCACCATATTTACCTTATATTTTAGATTTAACTCTTAGTTAATTAGTATAACTTTTACCATGTCTTCTTATATTATTTTAATAAATGCTTAATAACCTTACCATAAAGATCCAAGATTACCCCAAGTGTATAATTATTGATATATATAACATTATATAAGTCCTTTTTCCTAACATTAGATTTTTAGGAATATTTTATTAATTAATATTATACTATATGTTTTAAAAACCCATTTATGTCAATTTTGACAGTATTTGGTATTTGGTTTTTAGTGAAAGTTAAAAAAACATTATTACATTGAAAAAAATAAATTAAATCAATAAAAAAATTTCATATTCACCTAGAAAATTCTTAGATGACATCAAAACTTTTTAATTATATTTATTTTTATATTTACAATATCATTTATTATATTCTTTTATTAATAAGGAAAATACTAAATCATTATTTTGTCATAAATAAATATATTTATTTTATGTTGAAAAATTATAAATAAAATATCATCATATAGGAACGATTATTATATTTCTCATGAATATTTATAGTCGAAAAGATAACTTAAATAACCCCATGTAAGAATTGTTTTACTAAAAGATATATGTTTATGTCTTTTTTGTCTTTACTTTAAATTAATTAATATAAAGTGTCATTATCACTCCCATGTGGCTCCATGATGTCCCCAAATCGACCCAAGGATGCCCATGGTCGGAAATGTATCATCAAATAGGAATAGGACACATGTTAGGGTAATTTAATATTATTATAATATTATTTTTAACCCTCATTTACCGGATTTACTCTTTAACCATGGTAAATAAAATATTTACCAAAGTAATTATTAATAATGTATTAAAATAAAAGTTTCCTATTTACACAATTTTGACCTCCTGATTCCAAATATGGAATCCATTTTTTCGAATTCAAAACATATAAGTGGCAGAAATTAATTTTAATTTAATTTCTGTTGTCAAAACAAAAAGCGTGTTTTTAAGAAATAATAACTACCAATAGATTGACACTAGTTTATGTCCAGTTTAAATGTAAAATTAAATACAATGATATAAATTATATTAAATTAAAAAAATATAATATAATGGTACTATATAACCACTCAAAGTTTTAATTTAACACTATAAATTATTTTTTTAAAAAAGTTGTCTTTAATTAAAATTTGGTTTTTCACTATTCATCAAAAATTGAATGTTTTCAAAAAAGTATGAAAAATTCACCATAAGATAATTTTGATATTCTGAATCCAAAAATGAAGTCCATTTTGAAATATAAAATTTATATAATTTCAAAATGTGGGTATTACTATTTATAATTGCTAGTTTGATTGGTCGTGGTGTGTTAAAACTCCATATTGCGTACATCGCAAGATACTACATTATTTAAAGGGAAACGTACCATGGAAGATTGGGGTGTTACATTCTCCCCTCATTAAAATAATATTGTCCTCGAAATTTCTGGAATTTTACTTTATAAAAAGATTTTGGTGGTTCTTCATCATAAGTTCCTCAGGTTCCCACATTGCCTCTTCCTTTTTATAGTTTCTCCAAAAAACTTTTACCAGAGGAGTTGTCCGGTTTCTCAGCATGTGTTCTCCGGTATAAAAAATTTGGACAGGCTCTTCACAATAAGACAAATCAGGTTCCAGTTCAATTTTCTCATAGGTGAGTACATGCGTTCGGCCAGACATGTATTTTCTCAACAATGATACGTGGAACACATCCTGAACTTTGGAGAGACTTGGAGGAATTTCCAAACGATAATCTACAACTCCAATTTGTTCTAGAATTTTGAATGGTCCGATGTACCTGGGACTCAATTTACCCTTCCTACCAAAACTTATAACACCCTTCCATGGAGATACCTTCAAGAAAACCTGGAATCTTACTTGAAATTCGAAATCCTTCCTTCAGTTATCTACATAGCTCTTTCACCTACTTTGGGATGATTTGTTGTGGGTCTGGATAAGCTTTACTTTTTTCACTGTTTCCTTAACAAGTTCTGGGCCTACGAGTTTTATTTCACCAACATCATCCCAAAAAGTTGGTTTGTGACATCTCCTACCATATAACGATTCATATGGTGCTATCTGAATACTTTAATTGAAGCTATTGTTTTAGGAAAATTCTACCAAAGGAAAATCTTGACCCCACATACCTTGAAAGTCAAGGGATCAAGATCTCAAAATGTCTTCATAGGTTTGAATTTTCTATTCTGATTGTTCATCGGTTTGAGGGTGGTAGGTAGTGCTCAAATGAAGTTCAGTGTCCAAGGCCTTCTGAAGACTTTTCCATAATCTTGATGTAAAATAGGGATCACAATCAGGAACAATCGATAAGGGTACACCATGGAGTCTTAAGAATTCATTAATATATAGTATTTTTAGATATTGAAGTGGTAAATATTCTCTTATAGAATGAAAATGTGCTGACATGGTAACATGATCAATAAGGATCCATATTTCATCATTCATTCTGGGAGTATTTATTATCCCCCTGACAAAGTCCATCGTAATATTATCCCATTTCTACTGAGGTATGGGAAGCAGATGCCTGACTCCTCCATGCTGTTTCCTTCCAGCTTTCACTTTTTGACAATCCATACATCTTTATACAAAATAAGCGATCTCCCTCTTTATGTTTTCCCACAAAAAATGTTCCTTCAAATCCCTATACATCTCAGAGCTCCTAGGTTGTATAGAAAAATTTGATCTTTGAGCATCATCTAATATTCAATTTTTAGATCTTGTATGTTAGGAATACAATGTCTCTTCCCAAATTTCAAAATTACATCATCATATATAAAGTCACTCAATATCCCTTCATTCAAAGCTTCAATCTTCTTTTTTAACTCCTCATCATCAGTATGATAACTCTTTATCCTTTCTAGTAAATATGGTTTGGAAACCATTTGAAATAGCATTGATGTTTCACCCTCCATAGTTATTATCATGTCCATATTTACTAGATCTATGAATATAGGATCCCTTCCAACTGTCATCTTGTTTAAAACTCCACTATTCTTTCTAATAAAAACATCTTTCACATTATTTTCCCTCCCTGGGTGGTAGTGTGTAGTGAAATTATATCCTTGGGTTGTACAATCGATCGTCTTTGCCTCATGTTGAGTTCTTTTTGTGAGAAAATATACTTCAAAACTCTTGTAATCATTATAAATCTAACATTTTCACCATAGTGATAGTGTCTCCATATTTTTAGAGAAAATATTACAGCGGCTAACTCAAGATCATGAGTAGGATAGTTTTTCTCATTGATTTTTAGTTTTCATGATGCATAGGCAATAACTCTATCATTCTGTATAAGGACACAACCAAGTCCTTTATTTGAAGCGTCACTATAAATAACATCGTTCCCTGATGGTAGAGTCTAGATAGGAGCAATGACTAATCATCAATACAATTCTTCAGAACATTCTTCACACTCTTTTGTACAAAAAAATAACCCCTTTACGTGTGAGCTTGGTTAATGGGTTGGACAACCGGGAAAAATTTGGGATGAAATGTCTATAAGAACTTGCTAAACCAATAAAACTATGTACCTTAGTTATACTCATCGGTGCTGGCCATTCTTGGATTGCCTTGGATTTTGAAGTATCCAAAAAATATTCCATCCTTAAAGATAATTTGGCCATGAAATGAAATCTCTTGATGCCAGAATTCACACTTGCTAAACTTCCCATATAATTCATTTCTTCTAAGGGTTTTCAGAAAAGTGCGCAAGAGATTTTCATGATCTTAATAGCTTTTTGAGTAAGCCAAGATATCATCAACAAATACCACTACAAAGTCATCAAGATATTCCTTGAAACATTATTCATTAGATCTATGAAGAAAGATGGTGGATTAGTCAATCTAAAAGGCATTACTGTAAACTTGTAATTCCCGTACCTGGTTCAGAATGTGGTTTTCCGAATGTCTTCCTTCTTCACACAAAACTGATGATTTCCAAATTGAAAGTCAATCTTGGAAAAATATTGAGATCCATGATATTGGTCAAATAAATCATCAATGTGAGGTAGGGGATACTTGTTCTTTATGGTTATAGAATTGATCTCCCTATAGTCAATGCACAGCCTCATAGATCCATCTTTATTCTTAACGAAAAGGATAGGGGATCCCCATGGAGAAACACTAGGGTGAATAAATCCCTTGTTACTCAATTATTTTAGTTTTTTATTTAGTTCCACTAATTACACATCGTCCATTCTATAAGGGGTCTTCGATATGGTCCTTGAACTGGGAATTAAATAAATAGAAAACTCAATTTATCATTCTGGAGGATGTCCAGGTAAATCCTATGGAAACACATCCACATAATCTTGCACAATAGGTACGTCCTCTATTTGGACTTTAGTTTCCTCACCCATAGTTTTTTCAATCTCTTCCTCCCAAATAATTGAATTTAGTAGAACTACTAGGGGTGGATCTTGAAAAGAATTAGGTGGTAACATTTCTGCTCCAAAAATAAGGTAGTCTTTGTCATCATCTAAAATTGTAAACCCCTTCTTCTTACAATAAATTTTTGCATCGTGGTCTGAAATCCAATCCATTGCAAGGATTATAAAAAATTCAATCATGGGTATGATGATGATATCAGCAGATAAAGAAATTTTTTATCCCTTAATGGGAAATGATTCACAAAACTTTGTTGCGATGATACTTCCCTTATGAGTTTTGAATAATAACTCCCTTGTTAAGTCAAATAGAAAATCTCTAATTTTCTTTGAAAACAGTGAAGATATGAAATAATGAGATGATCTAGAATGAAATAAAGAATTGTCTAAACTTGAGGAAACCATTAAATTACCTACCACCACATCTTTCATTGCTTCAGCCTCAGTAGTAGTGATCGCATAATATTTTCCTTGCTCCCTTGGTCTTTTTTGAGGTATGTTTCCTTGGATCATAGGACATTAATTTGCATAATTCCCATTTTCTCTACAATTGTAGCATTCAACATTAACAGAAACATTCTTCCCCTTGCCATCACGAGCTTGGTGGAATTTTCACCACACTTGTCGCAGTCTCCCATTCCCTTCATACAAGTACAAGTGTGTTTCATCCCACATTTACCAAAGGATGGATATACAAATTTCCCCTTATTCCCCTTATTTCCATTTCCAGAGTGTTCAACAAATCTCTTTTTCTCTTGCTTTTCTTTAATGTCGTAAGACTTAGTGAATTCCTTTTCTATCTTGATAGCACATGCGACAATATCTTTGTACGATGAGAAGGATTGTGTGACTAATTCTCGATGAATAAATGGTTTAAACCCATCAATGAATTGATCAATCTTACTACTTGTGTTACGTATATAATCTGATGCACACCTTGGTATCCTTGTAATGTTAGCCTCATACATTGTGACATTCTCATCCTCCTTTTGTCTCAGACTCAGAAATTGTCTTTTCATATCCACTCGATGGTCACGAGGAAAGTTTTTTTCTAAGAAAATATATTTAAACACCCTCCATTCCATGTTTGATACGTCTTCATCTTCCTTTGTGTTTAGGATTAATTACCACCATTGATTTTCATCTATTGTGAGGTGATAAACATCCACGACAAATTTTTCCCTTTTATTACTCCCCAAAGCATTAAATATTTTCTCTAATTTATTTATTCATTGCTCATATACTAATGTATTTTTACTCCCATTTAATGTTTGTGGTTGTTTCCTCATGAAGCATCCTTACATTGATCTTCCACATTGTGGATCACGATGCTCTATACAGGTAAGGTTATTATTCATAACATGAGTGAGTTATACCAGTATGTTAATAAGAAGATCGACACCAGTTGCCTCACTAGGTTTACTATAATTATCTTTGGTCGGGGCGCAATCCCTACACGGATTCTGTGCATTGATACAGTTTCCATTTCTTCCAATGGGCACCATTTCTAAATAATGTCATAGAGTAGATTAGTTTATGAATCGCAACACATAATTCAAAACTTGTAAAAAACATAACATACATTGAACAATTTATGGGTATAATCCATATTCATAAAAAAAATGATTCTTTTAAGGAGGTATATACTCATAAATCCTTCATAATGTTTTTTAAAGAAAATGTGAATTTTCCTAAGCATATCGCCTGGGAGTGTCGTAACCAAGAGTGTAGTAAGGCCTGTTGTCGTGTACCAGGATACCTCGAGTCAAGTACAAAACTCCTTGTTGTAGTTTTAACTTCTAGGTACATCAGTGCCAGATCTTCCTCTACCTGCTCATATCTATACAAGGATTTAGTTCTTAGAAAATACAAAAAAATCTCTACATTACCAAAATTCTAGGAAGTTCGTCTTTACTAATCCTTTAAGTCTATATTAAGGTAATGTGCTCTAATTAGTGTTTATCTAAATATTACTTCCAAGGATTGTACTAAACTTCCTATGATTCCAACTATAACACCCCGACCCCAGTTACCCAGATGGGGACCCACACCTCCTGGATGGCCCGAGCGGCCAGTCTCTTTGCAGCACGCTGGGGCGCGACTGCGCCGCGCCCCTCCACCACGACCCGGCCTATTCGCGGCCTCTTTCTGGTCTCCGCATGGCGCGACGACTTCATGCTCCTCATCTGACTACCGCAGACCTCTTGGTCGTGGCCCATCCTTCAGACGTGGTGCGACGACACCGTGCCCCTCCGGTACCACCACAACCCACTTAGCTGCTACTCGGTTCTTTGTGCAGCATGTCGGTGCCACGCCCTTGTGGTGACCCGGCGGCCCTGCGCCATCGGCTTCTTCGTGGCCGGCAAATTTCCGGTCTCCACGTGTACCACCTTCATCGTCGTCAAACAAGAAAAAATAGAAGCGGAGGTTTGGGCCGTGTTCGTGTAGTTCGAATCCCCCCTCATTACGGTGATATCATTTGCTTCTCATAACAGAAATTTGAACGACGAGGAACGAGTACAAAACTAATCAAACCCCCTACCTCGATTGTCACTCATTGAAGATGACATTGGAAGTGGACGTCGTTCCATTGACGTTGGGTAGAAGACGAATAAGTCGAGGAGGAAGGATTTGGGGAAGACTAGTCGAGATGATGTCATTGGAATTCTTCGTGGGTGGTGACGCTTCCCTTCCTTGCCCTGGTTGAAGAAGAAAGAAGATGGTGTTCTTCGTAGTTCGGTGGTTCTTCGTTGGAGAGAAATGGCTCCCCCAAGCTCTTTCCTCTAATTAATTATCCCAAAAAAGATTTTGTCAACCCCCCCCCCCACCATAATAATACATCACATATTATAATGCTTGCATAATTAATTCAAAGAATTCAAAATGATTCCAAATTAATTAAGTTAATTTACTTATTTAATTGGGAGGAGTTGTCTCAATAAATTAAGGGGGATGGTGAAGAGTTTCACTAACTTACTTGGGGGTTTAGAGGATTTTTAAAGCTCGTGTGGGCCCCACCCAATAATCCTCCCCAGGGAGGTTATGTACGGGTGGGCCACACCACCATAACATCCTCCCAAGGGAGGTTATGTGTGGTTGGGCCCTGCCACCATATCCTTGCATGGGAAGTTATGGTGTGGTGCCCCCCACCACTAACCTCCCCTTGTAGATTTTAACCACCAAAATAAAATAAAGTTAAAACTTTAACATTATTCAATTTAATTAAAACCCCCCAAAAACTATCTTCCACTCTCAATAAAACGCAATTGCGGTGAAGGTCACACAAAGCAATCGCGGGCACTGTGAGTTCAACGGTGCCCTCAGATTTCAATTCCGAGAACTGGTTCATATGTGATAAAATTCCAAATGTACGTTTACTGAACGTACCCGAACAAAACTTCAGAAATTGATTCCAGGCACACTAGGCCTCAGAATCAAGCACCGTCAGAAACTGCGGACTCTTAAAATTCCGACGTTTTAAAAAAATTCCCACAGGATATCTGGGACTTTACATTCTCCCCACCTCAGGGCTTTATGTCCCCATGAGCTACAACTCAAACTATGAGAACAAATGGGGGTACTGAGCTCACATCTGAGCCTCCTGCTCTCATGTTCTCTCCTAGAGGTTCTCGTGCTGCTAGAAAAAATGCACTAGAGGTATCGACAATCCATGTAGGACCCACTCCTGTTGACCCTAAATATCCACTGGAACCTATGTGAAAGTCGCCCCGTCATCTATGTCCAGCTCCCCATGGTCGATGATGTAGGATGGGTTGTGCACGTATCTCCTCAGCTGAGATACATGAAAGACGTCGTGCACCTGGTGCAACTGGGGTAGAAGATCCACGAGGTTAGCCACCTCAACTACTCTACTGAGGACCTGGAAATGTCCGATGAATCGCGTATACAACATACCGCCTCATCCAAATCTCTGTAGACCACATCGATGTGGGACCCGTAGGAAGACGTGGTCGCCATCCTCGAACTCTAGAGGCCTCCATCTCCTGTCAGTATATGACTTATGCCTTCACTGTGCAGTCTCCATCCGCTCCTGGATGATCTGCACCTTCTCTGTGGTAGCCCGTACCATCTCTGGTCCCACTAGTGCTGACTCCCCTGGGTCTATCCAGCACAGTGGCGATCTACAAGGACGACCATACTAGGCCTCAAAAGGTTCCATACCGATTGTGGAGTGATAGCTGTTGTTCTATTAATAATCCACCAAAGGTAAGTGGTCCTCCAAGCTATGACCAAAGTCGAGGACACATGCACGAAGAATGTCCTCGAGGGTATGAATGGTCCTCTCAGTCTGACCATCTGTTTGAGGATGGAAGACTGTGAACAAGAGAATCTGTGTCCTGAGAGCCTCCTACAACCCCTTCCATAGTAGGGAAGTGAAGAGTGTGTCACGGTCGGAGACAATAGAAGAAGGTACTCCATGTAAACGCACTATCTCCTACACATAGAGGAGTCCCGAGCTCTCTACTGATCCCTTCTCTCTGGTCGGTAGGATGTGGACTGACTTGGTGAGTCAGTCAACGATCACCCATATCGAGTCGTGACTTCTGGATGTACGTGCATGACCCGTCATGAAGTCCATGGAAATCCCATCCCACTTCCACTCTGGGACCTCTAAGGGATGAACCAATCCTACTAGTACCTGGTGCTCTGCCTTCACTTACTGACAAGTGAGGCATCGAGAGACATACTCAGCTACTGCCTTCTTCATACAGGGCCACGAGAGCTGTCGTCAAAGGTCCTGGTACATCTTCACCACTCCTAGATGTACCACTAGAGGGAAAGTTTGGAACTCCCTCAACACTTCCTCCTGAAGTACTACTGGTACCATAGTACGTCCTCTGAAGAGGATGACGTGCTCCCCATCTTCAGAAAATCCATCAAGTGCCTGCCCTGTGGATATCTGAGCATGTCGCGTCTCATAGTCAACGTCTCCATGATGTGCCCCCGGACTCGCTGAAGAAGTGGAGGAGTGACATTGAGAGACTGTAGAAAAGATTACCCATCTCTATCCACAAAGGATATTTGTAAAGTAGCTAGATGCTCTGTCGCCTCTCCTAGTATCTGAATACCAGTGCTTCTGTAGAGCACATCTGCAACAATGTTCCCCTTCCTAGGAGTATAGACTATCTCAATGTCATAGTCCTGGAGGAACTCGAGCCAACACCGATGTCTCATGTTCAGGTCCTTCTGAGAGAAGATATACCTGAGACTCTTGTGATCATATTACATGGTAAAACATTCTCCCATCAGATAGTGCCACCACATCTTCAAGGCGAAGACCACTTCTTCGAACTTTAGGTCATGGGTAGCATAGTTCTACTCATGTTGTCTCAGCTACTGAGAACCATATGCGATCACTGCTAACTCCTGCATCAAGTCACACCTGAGTCCGGTCCCTGATGCATCGCAGAAAACTACGTACCCTACGTCTTCCACTGTGTAACGACCTAAAGTTTCATTAATATAAATCCCTCTTGATCTAATTAAATGTCTCTTTATGTTTATATAAAATTTCAACTTCTTTGGTTTTATGTTAACAATTTTTACCGTTGCTAATATAGTCATTGAACAGTGATCACATGATTAGTATAAATATTGGACTTTAACAAATCCACTTTACTCAGACAAAGGAAGCGATGGCCTCATCCATTAGAATTTCCCCATACAAAGACCATTTTTCAGAGCTCAGAAAAGAGTTGGCGTCTTTGGGCTTCTCTCTTAACCAAGCCCAAGCAGAGCTTCATCATGTCAAGCTCGAACGTGACCGTCTACGGGAAAAGTGGAAGTTGATTGAAATTACCACTCGAGCGATGTTATCCGAGCCACCCCAAGAGTCTGTCACCATCACACACCATACCCTTAGGTCTTATGCGGCTGTTTTAAGGGGTCATGTAACAAATAAGTAGAACTATGTTCATGCACATTATTTTTTTATATAATAATGAATATAATTTCTAGTCATTTTAGATAAATTGTAAATAGTTTTTAAAGTACAAATGGTGTTTTTAGTTATTATTTAATTAAGAAATCTATTTTATTAAATTAAGGGATTATTTAATTAATTAATATTTTAATAAAATAATAATACTATTATTAAATTAATTTTTATTAAATATAAATGATCTTATAATTTTATGAATGTAATTAAAATTTTTATTAAGGTTTCAAAGCCATTTCTGTCAAAACCCGTGAATTTTCGATAAATGTCGGGTTTTATTTTAAAAGTAAAAAATAACATATTTATAAAATTATTTAGATAAAATAAATGTTATATCTGGAATCAGGACTTTGAAATTATCCAATGGTGATTTTTTCATAATTTTCTGAGACAGGCAAATTTTGGGGTAAAAATTAAATATCGTTTAAATATATAATGTGTTTTATGACATCATAAATACCCAATAGTGATGTAATAAAATACTATAATATTTATGTTTGGCCAAAATATGTTTTACCATTAAAATAATGTGATTTTGGGTTTTTATGACTTACTTTTCAAAGCATTAATGGACCCCTCAAGACTTATTCAACACCTTGTCTTTTTAAATTAATTTCCATTGGAGTTTGACTCACCTCCACAAAAGCAACCCTAATATTTTAAGAAGTTCGGACTTTGCCTTTATAAAATATTATTTTCTTCTTCCCTTTTCTAAACACCATGGGAAAAAACCATCGGATGGTTTGTGGTTTGGAATAATTTAATGTAAGGGTACCCAAACCTAAATAATAAAGAATTCCCTCACCTTTCCTATATAAACCCACCCAAGCTCCCACTTCCTCCTCACTCAAAGCCCTTGGATTTTGACAAACCTCTACCCTACTCTCTCTATAATCCTCTAAAGGTGCCCAAAGCTCCCAATAATCCTCTCAAAAGCCTCTCTTTTTCCTTTGTAAGCACACTTCCAAGTAATGGTTTTTTCTTCCTTTCTCATTTTTGTCCAATTTTCTTTAAGTTGTGTTATCTTTTAATTTCAATTATGAATGTTGGGGTATGGTTTCACACCTCCCTCATACTTCCCTCTTTATGTTTTAATGATGGGAGAGCCCTTTCTCTCTCATTAAATTACACCCATGTACACCCGTTACTCTGCCAAAATTACGAAAGGAACTTCTCTCTCCTCTTTTACATTCAAGCAGGGTTGTCATAGTTGGTATCAGAGGATAGGTTTAGTTATTTCTGGGATTAGGAAACCCTAGTAAAGCCTTATATACAAGACTAAGTATAATAATAACATCCCTAATATTTGGTAAGTACTGAGTAATTGGTTTATCAAACAAATACATCCCTGTCTGGATACGAGCAAGTAGAGGCGACTCTGGCACAGATGTATCCTAGGGGTAAAACCCGAAAACACCGCTTTGAGATAGACTCAAATGGGAACTGGTGCTTGAAAATGGGCCTTGTATCACTCTTGGTTACAACAATCCCATGGGATATGTTTTGATAAATTCAAAATCTTAGTATGAACCCTTATTAAGGGAATTAAGAAAATGCCCCTACACATATATGTTAGAAAATAGATCATGAAAAGCCTAGATTGAAGCCTATAGACTCTTGAGTAAGGAAATAAACATTTATTTATAAGTCATCATCTTTTGTCTTTGGATTACCCTTTATGTGTTACCCCTAACTTTCCTTTTATTCCAGCCAATGGCCGGTAATAGGAGGACTCGGGCTAACAACCGCTGTGAAGATCAGAGTGATGACTGTACTAATGAGATGCCCAATCCAATGGGAGCGGGAATCGCGAACTTTTTCATGCTTCTCTATCATCTAACTCAAGTTTTTAATAGAAACACGGGTCAGAGGAATGTTCAACCCCCCCTAAGAAAGAAAAAGTCGATATCGAGAGCTTCATGAGACAAAGGCCTCCTAATTTTACAGGATCATCCGATCCCACGATCGCTGAACAATGGATCAACTTCATTGAAAATATATTCTCCATCCATCAATGTTCTGAACAAGAGATGTTTCTCCTGGCGGCTTATCGTATGGAGGGTGAAGCTGATCAATGGTGGACGTTGACAAAAAATACGAAGCCTGAGGAGGAGATCGAGGTGTTGGAATGGAATGATTTTCGGAAGATTTTTTTCGATAAATATTTTCTGCGCACCCTCCGGCTTAATATGGAAAGGGACTTCCTTTCCCTCAAGAAAAAAGATGAAGAATCTATTGGAGCGTACGAGGCAAACATCACAAGGCTTGCATGATACGCTTCCGACTTTTTCATTACCCCCGAATGCAAGGTTGACCGCTTCTTTGGTGGGCTGAAGCCTAGCTTGCAGAAAGCATCAGCGATACGTGACTTTGACAGCTATGAGGAAATTGTACGATGTGCCCTCAAGGTCAAAATGGAGATTGGGGAATCACAGGGGTATCATGGGGACAAGAAGTTTAAGTTGGACTTCATTGCTGGTGGTCTGATGGATAAATCCAACGGTGCTAAGAAGATCCAGCACCCCACTTGCCAAAAGTACAGAAAGAAGCACCCTGGAAATTTCCTTAAGGGGACGAGAAAATGCTTCATGTTTGGAAGAGAAGGGCACCTGGCTGTTAACTATCGGAAAAAAAGACCCGCAGCTGCGACAAAGGAGAGGAACGCTCCGTTCGAACCTCAACGCATTGTTCAATGCTATTAATGCAAAGAACCGGGTCATTTTTCAAATCAGTGCCCTAATCCAAGGGTTTTTTGAGACAACCAACAACCTCCAAGGCAGTAAGGAAGAGATTTTTCCATCACTTCTGTCGAAGTGAACCCCAACAATGAAGTGGTGATAGGTATGCTAGTTATTCATTCAGTAATAGTGAATATACTTTTTGATTTAGGTTCTACGCATTCTTTTATATCTTGAATGTTTAGTAGAACAATCCCAACACCACCACAAATCATGGAAGTAAAGATGTCGGTGAGTACGGAAAATGGAGAAATCATTGCATCCCATGAATATAAGTCCTCCCATGTTATAATCTATGGATTGAATTTTCTAGCAAACCTCGTCATACTCCCTCTGGTTTAATTTGATGCAATTATTGGCATGGATTGCCTTTCCTTATATAGATCCAGCCTAAATTGTCGGGAGAGGGAAATGACACTCCATATGGAGAATCGACCCCGCGATTCTTTACAAGTGTAAGGAAGAAGATGAATCTCCTTTAGCTCCATAATCTCAAGCATTGATAATACTACCCTACGAGCATGCGTATCTGGCTCAGATGATTGATTTCAAGGAAGAAACCATCCTTGAAGAAATGCCTATTGTGAAGGAATTCGCTGAAGTGTTTCCCTAGGAACTGCCTGGTCTTCCTCCTAGAAGAGATGTTGAGTTCTCAATTTTACTTATACTCGGGGCTTTACCAATATCCAATACTCCATATAGAATTGCTTTTGTTGAGATTAAAGAGCTAATGAAACAACTAAAAGAGAATCTGGATAAAGGGTTTATACGCCCATGTGCTTCACCATGGTGTGCACCAGTCCTCTTCGTCAAGAAGAAGTATGGTCAATGCGGCTTTGCCTCGATTATCGTGAACTTAAAAAAATCACGATAAATAACAAGTATCCTCTCCCAAGAATTGGGGAATTTTTTGATCAGCTGCGTAGAGCACAATACTTCTCCAAGGTGGATTTGCGGTCAGGATATTATAAAGTAAGGGTGAAGAAGGAAGATGTACCCAAGACTGCTTTTCCCCCAAGATACGTGCACTATGAATTCATTGTAATTCCTTTCGGACTCCCCTATTCTCCATCAATCTTCACGGACTTAATGAATAGAGTCATTAGAGATTACCTCGACAAATTTGTGGTAGTCTTTATAGATGACATTCTAATATACTCTAAAACCAAGGAGGATTATGAGGAGCATTTAAGAACTGTACTAGAGTCTTTGCGCAAGGAGAATCTCTATGAAAAGTACAACAAGTGTGAGTTATGGTTGAAGGAGGTCTCATTCTTGGGCCATATCATCACAAGCAATGGGATATCTGTGGACCCCTCCAAAAAAATGCAATTAAGGGATGAACGAGGCCAACATCGGTAACAGATATCCATAGCTTTTTGGGGTTAGGTGGATATTATCGACGATTTGTGAGAAATTTCTCATGATTTACCATCCCTCTTACAAAGCTAACTCAAAAGGGAGTAAAGTTTTCTTGGAGTGATGAATGCGAAAAAAGCTTCATGGAGTTGAAAAAGAGGCTTATCACTACGCCCGTGCTCACTTTACCCAAAAGTGGGGAACATTTTGTTGTTTTCAGTGATGCTTCAAAGAAGGGCATATGCTGTGTGCTGATTCAGAATGATAAAGTTATATCCTATGCCTCAAGGAAGTTGAAAATCCATGAGAGAAACTATCCAACGCATGATCTAGAGTTGGCGGTGGTGATCTTTACCTTGAAAATCTGACAGCATTATCTCTATGGAGAGAAATGTGAGATATATACTGACCACAAGAGTCTTAAATATATATTCACACACAAAGAGCTTAATATGCACCAGAGAAGATGGATAGAGCTCATCAAGGATTATGACTGTTTAATACATTACCACCCTGGGAAAGCGAACAAGGTGTCAGATTCCCTAAGTAGAAAGGACCCAATAATTCTATCAATGATGAGAATTGAGAAGGATCGAATCTTCTTAGACTTGATGAAGATGGATGTGGGAATCATAAAGAAGGGAACATCATCAATACTTTCAAAAATGATTGCTCAACCATATCTTTTGGAGAGGTTAAAGGATGCCCAAAAGGATGATGTGGGAATTCAGGAAAAAGTGGAAGCTATCAAAAAAGGGAAATCCTCAGAGTTTAATGTTAATGAAGAAGGAATTGTGCGGTTTGGGAAAAGAATATGTGTTCCATCAAGTCTGGAGATGAAGAAGGAACTTTTGGATGATGCATATAGTTCAAATTTCTCTATTCACCTAGGGAGCACAAAGATGTATTGAGATCTCCGATAAAACTTTTGGCGGGATAATATGAAGAAAGAGATCGTTGAATATACATCAAAGTACCTGGTGTGTCAGCAAGTGAAGGAAGAGAGGAAGAAGTCTAAGGGGATGATGCAACCATTTCCCATACCAAAATGGAAATGGGAGAACATCACCATGGACTTTTTCACCGGACTTACAAGGACATCCAAAGGAAATAATGCAATCTGGGTTGTTGTGGATCATCTTAAAAAGACCGCACACTTCATTGCTATTCGGGAGGATTTCTCTTTGGATCAACTAGAACAGATATATATCAGGGAAGTAGTAAGGTTGCATGGAGTACCACTATCTATTGTGTCTGACCGAGATCCAAGATTCACCTCTATGTTTTGGATGAGTCTTCAACATGCTCTGAATACTGAACTGAACTTCAGTAAGGCCCATCATCCTCAAACTGATGGCCAATCCGAGCAGACTATCCAAACACTTGAGGATATGTTGAGAGCGTGCTCAATGGACTTTAAAGGAGGATGGGATCAATATTTTCTTCTAGTTGAGTTCTCATATAATAACATTTTTCACTCGAGTATCCAAATGACACCATATGAAGCCTTGTATGGGAAAAGGTGCAGAACACCAGCATGTTGGGATGAGTTCAGTGAACGGAAGCTGCTTGGACCGGAAATGGTCGAAGAAATGGTGGAGAAGGTGAAAACCATTCAGCAGCATATCAAGGAAGCCCAGAGTCGACAGAAGAGTTATGCAGATAATCGTCAATGAGACCTTGAGATTAAAGTTGGAGACCTGGTGTTTCTACGCATATCTCTGTGGAAGACGTTCATGAGGTTTGGAAGGAAAGGGAAGTTAAGTCCAAGGTACATCGGCCCCTTCGAGATTCTTGACCATGTCGGGGCTGTGGCCTATCGACTAGCACTTCCACCTGCCATGGCCAAAGTACATGATGTCTTTCATGTATCCCTCTTAAGGAAGTACATACCGAACCCTTCACATGTACTATCTTCTGAGGTGGTACAATTGGAAGATGATCTTTCTTATGAGGAGAAACCAGTGAAGATCTTAGATCGTAGAGAAAAAGTTCTACGAAATAAGACAATGCCCCACGTCAAGGTGTTGTGGAGAAACCACAAGTATGAAGAAGCGACTTGGGAATTAGAGGATATGATGAAGCTGAGTTACCCACATTTGTTTTAGTGTTGGAAAAGGAAAATTTTGAGGGAAAAATTTCTTAAGAGGGGAATATTGTAACGACCCAAAGTTTCATTAATGGAAATCCCTCTTGATCTAATTAAATGTCTCATTATGTTTATATAAAATTCCAACTTCTTTGGTTTTATGTTAATAATTTTGACCGTTGAAAATATAGCCATTGAACATGGATCACATGATTAGTATAAATATAAATCTTTAACAAATCCAATTTACTCAGACAAAGGAAGCGATGGCCTCATCTAGTAGAATTTTCCCCATACGAAGCCCATTTGTTGGAGCTTGGAAAAGAGGTGGTGTCTTTGGGCATCGCCCTTAACCAAGCCCAAGCTGAGCTTCATCATGTCAAGATCGAACGTTGCCGTCTACGGGAAAAGTGTAAGTTGATTTAAATTACCACTCGAGCGATGTTATCCGAGCCACCCGAAGAGTCTGTCACCATCGCACACATTAACCTTAGTTCTTATGTGACTGTTTTAAGGGGTTATGTAACAAATAAGTAGTACTATGTTCATGTACATTACTTTTTTTATATAATAATGAATATAATTTCTAGTCATTTTTGATAAATTGTAAATAGTTTTTAAAGTACAAATGGTGTTTTTAGTTATTATTTAATTAAGAAATCTATTTTATTAAATTAAGGGATTTTTTAATTAAATAATATTTTAATAAACTAATAATAATAATATTAAATTAATTTTTATTAACTATAAATGATCTTATGATTTTATGAATTTAATTAAAATTTTTATTAAGGTTTGAAAGCCATTTCTATCAAAACCTGTGAATTTTCGATAAATGTCGGTTTTTATTTTAAAAGTGAAAATTATCATATTTAGATAATTATTTACATAAAATAAATTTTATTTCTGGAATCAGGAAGTTAAAATTATCCAACAGTGAATTTTTCATAATTTTCTGAGACAATCAAATTTTTGGGTAAAAATTAAATACCGTTTAAATATATAATGTGTTTTATGACATCATAATGACCCAATAGTGATGTAATAAAATACAATAATCTTTATGTTCGGCCAATATATGTTTTACCATTTAAATAAGGTAATTATGGGTTTGTTTAACTTACTTTTCAATGCATTAATGGACCCCTCAAGACTTATTCAACACCTTGCCTTTTTAAATTAATTTCCATGGGAGTGTGACTCACCTCCACATAAGCAAACCTAATATTTTAAGATGTTCAAACTTTGCCTTTATAAAATATTGTTCTCCTCTTACCTTTTCCAAAAACCATGGGATGGTTTGTGTTTTGGATTAATTTAATGTAAGGAGACCCAAACCTAAATAATAAAGAATTCCCTCACCTTTCCTATATAAACCCACCCAAGCTCCCACTTCCTCCTCACTCAAAGCCCTTGGATTTCGTGAAACCTCTGCCCTAATCTATCTAGAATCCTCCAAGGTTCCCCAAGCTCCCATGAAGACTCTCACAAGCCTCTCTCTAGCCTTTGGAAGCACACGTCCAAGTAAGGGTTTTTTCTTCCTTTCTCATTTTTTTCCAATTTTCTTGAAGTTGTTTTACCTTTTAATTTCAATTATGAATCTTGGGGTATGGTTTCGAACCTCCCTCATACCACCCTATTTATGTTTGAATGATGGGATACCCCTTTGTCTCTCATTAAATTCCTCCCATGTACACCCATTACTATGCCAAAATTATGAAAGGAACTTCTCTCTCCTCTTTTACATTCAAGAAGGGTTGTCATACCCTGGAAGCCTCAAAATGGGAGCACTAGTCAGCCTCTGCTTCAGCATCTGAAAGCTCTAATGGCATCTCTCCAACCACACAAAGGGTTTCCCCTTCTTTTTAAAGGCTGATAGTGGAACTGAAACTCTAGAGAAGTCTGGAACGAATCTTCGGTTGTACCCAGCCAATCCCAGGAAACTCAGTACCTCTGTCACACTCCTGGGTGGCTGCCTAGCAAGTACTGCTTCGATCTTCGCTGGATCCACTGCAACTCCAGCCTCTGAGATGACATGTCCCAAGAATTGAACCTCTCGAATCCAGAACTGGAACTTCGAGAGCTTACCATAAATCTGGTTCTCTCAGAGTGTGTCCAGCACTACCTGCAAATAGTAGGCATGCTACTCCTCAGTAGTCGAGTAGATCAAAATGTCATCGATGAAGACCACGACAAAGAGATCAAGGTAAGGCTAGAAGATATTACTCATGAGACACATGAACACTTCTAGAGCGTTCGTTACGCCGAAGGGCATAACCAAGAACTTGTAGTGGCCATACTGACACCTGAAGGTCATCTTCTATACATCCTCGTCTTGAGCTCTGAGCTGGTGATAGCCTGACCTGAGGTCTATATATGAGAACCACCATGCTCACTTGAGCTGATCAAAGAGGTTTTCAATGCTCGAGAGTGGGTACTTGTTCTTCACTGTCAGGAACCAACCTGGGTCGACCCTGAACCGGTCACCCATGCCGGACCACAACATGGCCCGAGGGGCGTTCTTGATCCCCATGGGATGGAAACTAGTGTCGGGCATCAAAATTAAATAGGTGGGAAAAATTTTTCTCAAAAGAAAATAAACTAAGCAGCGGAAAATAAATAGAACAAAAGCAAATAAATAATGAATATCCAATAATTCTATTATCTTGACCACGACCAAAACTCCACGTGACCCCATGGGTCACTCTCCAATACCACAACCAACATCGCTCAAGGAAAACAACTGAAGATGGAACCTGGAACAGAACTAAAAACAAGAAAACACTATAGGCATGAGTATTAAAACTCAGTATGCTAGCCCGATAAATATATTCCCAATGCACTACCACTAAATAAAGAATTTATCATTTCCATGTTTGAACAAAATTATATAAAATATTGGTTTCCACACACACATTCATTTCTAAAACAAGTAATAGACCATTGCCCTTATTAATATAAAAACATGTTTACTGTTGAAAGAAACAGGTGCATTTCATTCTAAACATTTTTGCGAACAATTATAAAACCAAAATTTAGTTATTAGCCAAAAAGTAAAACTACACATAACACACAACACACACCAAGGGCAATGGAAAAAGTGGCACACATGGGCCAACAACCGAACTAGACCTCTCAACCGTCCACCACATATAAATAAACACTAAAAGAATCATGGGTCGAACCAAGGAGATCGCAATCAATCCAGAATTTCCTATATATGTGACTCATCCTAAAGGCATGCCCTAACTCGATGACGTCATAGCGCCCTAATGCTCGGAATAGCCCTATATGGCCTAACCGAGGGGCCCAATCCCCATTGTAGCAATAACTCAGTATTCCCCTACTATAGGTCCACTAGTCAGTGCGTAATATAAAATTGTGTAGTGATCGTTCTCAGAAGAATCACTCACTATTCCAGTTTCCCATGTCAACACATACAATAAAAAAGCGTGCGTCCACAATGAAATTCAACTTGTCATGATGCACAAACATTAAATACAACTCACGCAATCAACGCACACCAAAGATCACCCCTGAGTGGGTTTTCAAAAATAATTTATTTTATTAATGTGCCAAACGGGCCTTCACCAATTTTAAAGAAAAACCTCATTTCTCAGAAAAACCCAAAACACTCCTTCACTCTTTAGATGAAATCCTTTATCATTTCAAAAAAACTACATTTGAAATTCCGTGAATTATGTTTAAAAGCCAAAGGGTCATTCTTTCACAACTGGGTGTCTTTTCATTGATAAAATATTTCCAGTGTTTGGTATAAAATAAACGGCTTTTTTTTACACCAAATAATCATTTAAAAATTAATTATCTTATATTATTTATAATTTATTAAAATTAATAAAACATCAACATATTAATAAATTCTAAATTTAATGGTGAGTACAGTGGGGGACCTTCCTTAGCTAGCAGTCCAAACGCAATGGCGCATCACGCCTTGCATAGACGCACAAGAAAGTGCAAGCTGGTGACCGCAATACAATGGGGTAACCTTGAAAACGCGCTGCAACAAACACATAGTATCTAAAATTACACAAACACTGACTGAAAAAAATCCAAACAATTCAACAACGCAAAAGAACCACCTCGACACATTTTCAAATCACAACTCGCACCATTGACACTATTTACCAAACCACTTTAAAATTTATAAAACAATATTCAAAAGGTATCTTATAGTTTTACACACCCAAAAACCTTTTCAAACCATTTTTTATAATTGATCGTGCACTCGCAACACACCGTACCAGAACATTCCCCACTTGCATAGTTAAAATTTCAAACCGTAGAATTTAATAAAAACTGTTAAACAACACACAACTGGCTTCCATAAAAACGTACCTTAATTACCATGAATAGGCTACAAAATATTAAATGTAAACCAAGATAATTTAAAAATAAAAAATTAAATAAAACAAACTTCTCACAAACCAAAAGGTTTTTAACTTCAACTAATGGGTTTGATAGTGGGATGATGAGGATAAATCAAATTTTAAGCATAAAAAGTTGTATATTTTTAAAAGATGGGTTTTCCAACTTCTAATGGATATCCTATTTCAAATATATTTTTTGGAACATTTTTACTTTTTATTTGGAAAAATAAACATATTTTTTAAAATTGAAAGATCAAAATTTTCTTTGGATTATTTTTTGGTATTTTTCTAAGAACATGTATATTTTAATGAATAGTGAATGACATCAAAATTTATTTGGAACTAATTTTTCATATGAATAATTTATAGAATTAAATTATACTTTTTGATTAGTTTTAAATAATAATTAGATAAATTAAATTTTTTAGACCAATTTAGGCCATTTTTACCATTTTCCCATTGATATTGGATATAAAAAAATTTCAAACTAATGAACTTTTCTATTTGAAAACCCGCTTTATCATCTCGCCTATGGGATTAATGTTCAATTAATTTCTATCACTTCTGTAATAAAAATTTTTAAAAATTGATTTCATATCTATAATAATAATAATTTATTATATAAAATACTGAAAAATTATATTTCTAAAAAAATATTAGTGAAACTAATTAAAATTTATTTCAACAATTAAAGTAAAAATGAGTTTACTGAGTTGTTAGAATTTAATAATAAGGGTCCAAATGAGCTAGGCACATCTACAAAATAAATTTACTAGAATTTATTCAACCATATACCCTCTATAATATAATTTATATAATTATTTTATGAACATTGTGTAAACTAGACCTCCCAACAGTGTTTACCTTTTTATATTTACAATAATGCCACTCCCCCTCCATTTTAAAAGGAACTCACCCTCCCCACTTCTCCACACATTTCATGCTATTCAGATCATCAAAACCAATCAAAAATAATCTCAAAAATACCCCCACTCGCCTTTTATTCCTCACTTTGGTCATAAAATAAAACAAAGATGTCCTTTGGTGAAAAAGAAAATGTGTTACTTGAAAAAGAGGTATCATTCTTCGATGATCACTTCTGTTTTATTTCATTCTAAATCTAGTTAAATTATTCTCATTACATTATTATATAATAAACATAGTATAATAAATATAATACAATGTTTTTATGATAATTGTTTGCCTAAACCATCACACACTTCCATCAAATGGGAAACATAGTCATAGTTCGTGTGTACGGTGGACATTCGCCTCGAGAACTGATGTCATTCGTTCGTCCACTACCACCTTTCAAGGTTTGGAATAATGATTGTATTAATGATTCTAAATGAAATATTTTATATTAATGAATCCATTATTATTATTGAATTATAAAATTACACATACATTCTTTCCTTTTGGTAGGAATATGATAACATTATTTGGGGACATTTGGACTATCTCCTCCTCAAAGCGATGCAATTCTTTCACACATAAATGAAATATATTTACGATATATTTAATAAAAATATATAATATAAATGAAATATTTATTATATTCATTAAATAATTATATATATTTTCATATAACATATAATCTTATTCTTTCTATTTCACACATTGAAAAATCTATAACGTCATTCGTGGATGTATGGATTACCGCATCCTTGAAGAGATGTGATTATTTGTTATTCATCACAAAATCACAAGAATGATATATAATTATATATATAAAAATAGTAATTAATTTATTATATAATGATAATTATGTAAATTTAAATATTACATACCTTCTTTTCTTAACGATAATTGAACAATGAGAATGTTACTCATGCATACGTACGACCTACTATCTTCATGATTGTAACATTGGTTCATTTTTCTTAATCAACATTACTATATGATTTTAAAAGTAGAAATAATATATTAATGTGATAATTAATTTTTTATTCTATAGAGGTTTAAATAATGATCTTATCGACCATAGTTGACTTATCAAAGTAAGTTATGACACATAAGCCGAATATGGTCAAGACATCTGACTTAAACATTTTTTAATGTACTTTTTTATAACATATTTATAAGTAAACTAAAAATAATAATAAAATATCAAAATCTTATAAATAAAGAAAATAATTAACATAATTTTATTATTCAGGAATATGGGGGACTAGCATGATAAATCAGACTCAAGTTAAGGGGTTTCGTCTCAATCTACATTCCATTGAGAATTATTTGTTATTATGCACCGAGTAAATTTAATATGGTGTATATACTGCCTTAAAAAATTTTATATGATGAGTTACATTTATTTAATGATATTAATTTTCACAATTTTTGCTATTATTTCATGAACCTCATGATTCAAAAGTTTCTAATGTAGTAATAGGATTTTTGTCTTACTTTTTACATATATGAGATAAATCTGATATTCACTGCTTACTTCTTTGGTGTGATGTTTCAGTACCCCATATTATATATTATATCATGAATTATTTTATCTTTAGGGTATATAAATGTTTATTTTAATGATTATTACCTTTTGAGTTTCTAATTCAGATTTTTCCACACTTATATGGGGAATTATAGTCTCACTTTTATTTCTTCGAGACATATTTCTTATTCATCACATACTTTTTTGTGTACATAATTACCGTGAATGTATTTCTTTATTCTTATCCTAAAATATTTTTGGTTTTAAATGTCCTTTTTATGATATCCCTTTCATGTAGTTTATTATTTCAATATTACCAAAGCGGTAGTGGATTTTGGTCACAATTTTCATTATATGAGACATTCGTAATATTATACACCAATATACTATTATATAGTGTATAAACTTCTCCTTTGATATTTTATATCATGAAACTCCACATAATCAAGATATTATATGTTTTACATAACATTAGTCCATTCATGGGGGTAATTATTAAATATTTTCATACTGTTTTGGAATAGTCTAGAATTTTTAATGATTATTTTGATCAAGAATTATTTTATGATAATTTAATGGTATTTCCATTCACCATTGTCAAACCCATTGTTTTAAATTATCCACAAATAGGGTTAATTTTAATTGATACTATCCACATTCATTTATTTATCTATTTATATTGTTTCAAAGAGATTAGTTGGTAACCCGTTTCTTTCCCAATAGATAAATATATTTCAAAAGGTTTGTTATGGAACCTAATTATTTTCTATGGGTCAAACATGATTCAGTGAGAATTTTTTGGAACCATTTTCCTTTCCATGGGATTGACTTGTCTTAGATATATTTTTATGGAACCCATTTCTTTTACATGGGTTAATCACACATCAAAGAGATTGTTTGGGTACCCATTTCTTTTCCATACATAACCATATTTCACGGATATTATCATTGAAATCATTTATTTTCCATGGTTTTTCGTTTTTTACATTGATTGATTTGGAACACTTTTCATTTCCATATGTTAACCATGTTTCACGGATAATTTTATGGACTCCATTACTTTTCTATGGTTTAATTATGTTTCAAAGATATTGTTTGGAAATATATTTTATTTACATGAGTTTATAATGTTATAAAGAGATATATGTTACACCCATTTCTTTTCAATGGGTTAATATTTTTGTAAATGTAATTATGAATTTTTTCTATAATTTTTATAATTGTTGTCATTCTTAGACATCTTACACAATGGGGTGGCCCATATAACATCACGTAAGCTCATTACTGTTGTACACAGGGTGGCCTAGATAGCACTGGGTAAGCCCGTTATTGATTGGAATTGGGTGACCCATATAGTTTGGGGAAAATGTGTTACATCTTAACATAGGGTGGCCCAGATAGTGTTGGGTGAGCCTGTTATAAATCTCCAGTGTTTTAGGTAATGATAATGTCTTATGTCGACTGTATGAATTCCAATTTGTAAGGGTTTTATGAGGTTATATTCCACAATTTGAAATTGTTTTTTTATGCTTTATATGTGAATAAATTTTTTCCAACGATCAATATTGATTTCACATGGATATTGATTATTGATTCTAATGAATCTTTTCTTTTTTATGGTTTAATATTTGGTGATCTAGGTATTTATGGGTATGTGTTCTTGTGTGAATTGCTCATGAAATTTGATTATGTCATTATTCCATTATGAACCTTTATTCTAATTGATGGAATTAAATTTTTAATGCTTATGGTTACCCTTATAGAGCATCTTATTTCACCCTTCATGTGTTTCTTTTTTCCCAGGTTTTAATGGTTGATGTGGAATGAGTTATTTCTAGAAAGGATTTCATATTGATTTTGATGATATCATAATTTCAGAAAGAAATGTTGGGTTATGTGAGAGAAATTTTCTTTTAAGTCCTTTGAATTTTTTTATGATGGAGTTTTTCCAAATTTCCATATCACTCTTAACCTAAAAGGTCCTCTACTATGTAAGTTATCCATGTTTTCCTTTTGATGTTGTAAGTTTTAGGTGAAACATTTGGGTTATAATTTTCAAAATAAAATACATAAATATAAACTTATGGGTTTCATAAAAATATCTAGGAGTTTGGGTTATGGGTTTTTATATTCATAGAACCATAAATTGATACATGGGTACAACAAGAGTATTAAAAAACTACAAAACATGACCTTAAAATTCAATTTCTCTTTTAAAACCTGATGGTTTATCCTGAGGATGTACATAATAAAAGGTCGATCTATAATGTACAATAAGGGAAATAATAAAATAGTAAAATAATTTAAATACATACATGTGAGTCAAAATTTATTGTAATATAATAGGGATGAGAATAATAAACTTGAACATAAAAGCATGATATAATATGACAACTCAATGGAAACCTGGAAATTTTTAAAAAACATAGAACATGACATCATAAAAAAACATAAAGGATAACCAATGATTCATCATAACTATGTCTTACTAGAATGAAATCACATTAACCATACAAGGTATTTCATGATAATGAAACATTACCCAATTCATTGGAAGGCTATTTAATTTTGGGCCCACCAATCACATTTATATCATTCAGATGCATAAGTGTTTCACATAGATAATATAACATAAGGATGCATTCCATCAGATTAAATCGAACAATTAAGTACAATGGGATACATAAATGGATCTAACAAATCAATGAATAATATGTGCATCTAGGTAAATTCATTTTAGTGGGATTGAGGATGTGTATTCACTGCACAAATTATTTTCATGGAAAATTGCAGGATAATTTTTGCAACATAATAGGGGTACTTAAAGCTTCATGGATGGGGTTAATGGGAGTTAAATGGGTCTACTATCACTTGTAAATAGCAAGAATAGTAATATAGATATTTAAAAACACATACCAACCTGAAAATTGGAAATAAATAGGCATTATATCACGAGGGTGTTTGAATATTGAAGAGAAGGAGAGGACCATTACCTTGAGATAACACTTCTAAAAGATTTGTAAGATTTAATTATTATTTTAGGGAACCTTGGAAGGGATATAGAGAAGTTAAGATAACAATAAATTCATCAAAAAATGGTTTTTTGTGATGATTAATGTGAGGATGGGTGGGTTTTTAGAGAAAAAGATAGGGGAATTGTTTTTTTAATTTATAATCATAGGTTTTCTACTCTATATAATAAGATAACCCAAACCACAGATCATCCCCTCGTTTTGACTATATATTATACCAAGGAAAAGTTTTTTTAAATATTTTATAAGGAGAAGAACAAAAATATTTAAATTAATATCCTTGGCGATGTGAAATTGAGTCATGTTCAAAAGAAATTAATCTTAAATCCTTAAAATATAATATAGGTTTTTGAGGATTTATTACAGGTTAATAAATATAGTCAAATAACCTCAAAAAATATTTATTTTTATGGTAAAATAATAATTTTTGTCATTTATACACATTATAACATTTATTAGACAACCATTTGGATTTTATGATGTCCTAAAACATATAATCTATTTTAATAATACTTATTTTATACATAAAAATATGAACTTATCAAAAAATTATCAAAAATTCACTATTTTATAATATCAACATTATGATTTAAAAAAGAATTTAAATTTTACCCAAATAATTATATAAAAATGAAAATATAAACTTTTATATAAGAAATATTCATTTTAAAAAAAATATAGGTTTTAAGGATGATCAATGTTTTCTAACACATATAGAAATTACATTTGACTTTATAAAATTATATTATAATACACATTTAATGAAATATTTTATAATAAGGATATTTTTTTAAAATAAAATTTATTTCAAAAATTCATGAAAACATATAAATGTTTGTATGGATTTAATTTATATATTTCCAAAAAAATTCAATTTGTGTTTCATCAAATCAAGATATAATATATATCAAACCAATTATTTAATAACTTATTAAGAAACAATAAAGTGATAAATATAATAATTATTTTATTAAAAATTAAAATACAAAAACTCATACTATTAGGTTCAATATAAACAACCCATTATTATAGCATAATACCCTTTAAGGGTAGGGTATGCGATGATACACATTCTTAGGGTAGTTTAGCGAATATTGTTTCATCCATGATCTCTATAAGATTGAAATTATTCCATAAATTTTTTTTATCATGCTTTGGTTATTTGATCTTAGCTTGGAATTTGTTATGGTTTAATCCCAGTGATTCCATCTCCCTTGGATACTCTAATGAATGAGCTTCATAAGGCACAATCATATTGGCCAAGGCTTATTCTTCTTTTGTTTATTTTAATTGGATTTATCAGAATACTTATTTTTACTAATAATAAGGATATCTAAAAAATAGATATATTGACAATGGTTATGATTCTTTAACATTATTTGAAATATGACATGATATGACTTATAATAATCAAGAATAAACAATTTTTTTCATGTTTTTTTGATAATTTCTTTAAATAATAAGGAATTTATAAATTTGAAAAGGTAATTTCATTTATAGAACATCCCGTCATTACATTCTCCCCCTTGTAAAATTTATCCCTTGAAATTTTATTTCATGCATACTATAGATGGGGGAAATTCTACTTCATCACCTCTTCCATTTCCCAAATATATCCCTTTAAAATTTTGGTTTCACCACAATACTTTGACTAGGTGAGTTTCCTTATTACATATAATTTTGTCTCTAGGATCTAATATATTCAGTGGATAATCCTCACATGAAAGGCCATTATCTAATAGTTCCACATTTGAGTTTTTTACATGTAAAGAATCTAGTACATACTTACTCAAGATAGATACATGGAACACATCATGATATGAGATAGTATAGGAGGAAGTTCAAGTCGATAGACTACAACTCTAATGCGATCAAGGATCTCAAATGTGTCAATGTATCTTGGACTAATCATTCCATTTTCCAAAACCTGATAAAATTATTAAAAATTGTTATATTAAGGAACACATTATCTATAGTGACCCATAATTTTCATACATTGATATCTCATAGATGAATATTCTCTACATAACATAATTATCAATGCTTGAATTTTATAAGTCTAGTTTATATGGAAACATGGATATATAAAAAACTATCTCAAAATATTTCTACATCGTCTCCCACTTCATTATTCAAAAATAGAACCCCTCATAGGTATATCGTACTTAATACCTTTCTTCATTACCTAGGGAAATAAAATATAAAAAAGGGTGAGTTTAGATTCCATGTATAGGTAAATAGGAGAGATATCAATAATCATAGAAACATGACATTTACATATGGTTACGAAAACATGAAAATAAAATTTAAAATTCATACTAAGTATGTCAAAGTTCATTATTTTTAAAATTGGAATAAATATTTTCAGTTCTTAATACATGGATTGAAAAGGAATCAAATAACATAAGACATGAGAGAATAACGTTTTCATAAAACATTTAATTTTTTCATAAACATAATAATAGAAAATAATTTCCTTAGTAATGAAGTCCCATTTAAAAGACCATCTAAGTGGTATTTGTTCACTCTCTAAACCATCCTATAAATAATAGTTCACTCCCAAAAATATCATAGTGGAAAAAGTACTATACAAAATTGGGTTCACTCTCTATTGGAGCCCTTTTTATCTCACGAGATATCCATATTTACAATATTCAATGGACGGAAATATAATTATGGCCCCACCCATAATATAATGAGAATCATTTAGTTTTGTTCCAAAAGATCATAAAACATTTATCATACCATAACCTAGTAAAATAAACGAGTTTCATAGTCATTTTATCATTAAATTACCCAAGGTAAAGAAATGGATTTAATAATCATTTATTCAATTAATCATAACATTTCCCATGGAAAAGGAATGAGTTTCATAATCATATTATCATCATAATTATAAACCATTAAAAGGAAGAATATGGGTGGTATCATTAGATCATATACCCATTAAGGATTAAAAAACATTGAACAACATCACCTTAGATGAAAAATTCTTTTAAAATATCACTTAGAACATTTCATGGGTAAAATTTCCTTCCCACATTGAAAACATTAATTGAAAATCTTACAATATCCTAAATTTTAAATAAAATTTTTTCTATCAATAATGCATGGAAATATATAATGGAGATTCAATATATTGAGGGTCCAATATAGTGGTAAACACCTTTACATTGTATATGTTTAAACAAATATACATTTCATATTTTTGTTAAAAAAGTAAAGAGTATCCAATTCATAAATTGAAAATAATAATACTTATAAAAAAATTGTAAAAATTTAGACATCGTCAAAATGTGCTTTAAACAATTTTTGGATAATATTAAAATCATTTATTAAATATTTTTTTAGAAAACATGGACATGGAAGAGTTAGGATTTTTGTTCGAAGAGAGAGATAACTGTGGTTTTACATAAAAAACCCTTTAGTAAATTTAGTATATAAAGATAGAAAAATGAAATATAAACATATAATTTCTAGAAATAATTAGTAGTGAAGAAAATTCAATGGATTTTTGAGAAATATATTATGAAATATCACCATTGTAAGTATAATCATAAAAAATCTATATAAATAATGAGATTATAACAAAAAACCTTAACGAATTTGGTAATTTCTTAATCATAATCCCTATAATGGAAAAAGCCTTATATAGATATGTAAATACTAATAATTATAATAATAATAATTATAGAATAATTCTATGGGTTATCACCATAAAATTTTGTGAAATATAGTTCTCAAATGAATTTAATCTTTTCAATATTTTACATTACACGCAACACCTAGTTTATATGAAACTTGTCACAAAATAAAAATATTATTATTTAATATGATAGTTATAACCTAGTCATTAGAATAGAAGGTATGAAAAAAACTAACTAAATAATTAAAATATATGGTTTATAAATTTAGAAAAAATGATTTTTTTGTGTAAAATTTATTATAAATAAAAATAAAAATAATTTGAGAATAAAGGAAATATTTTTTTGAAAAACAATTTTTATATGAAACAAAAAATTTAACCCCAATAAATTAAAAATAATTGTAAATTATTTTAATGAAATTTAAATATTATATATTCAATAAAATATTTAAATCGATCTTATGTGTTTTTTAGATAATAGATAAGAATAAATCCAATTTTACGCTAAAATCTATAAATTCTTAAAATGCCTTTTTGTTTCCTTTTTCACTCTTATTTCTAATTTAATTTTTGAAAATTTATATAATTAATTTCAATAAAAAAATTTACTTTCATAAATCATAGTTTCAAAATTTGGAGTTTCTTGGTGGATAAAATTTACATAATATTTTTTATGATCCTGTATATGCCACAATCCCATGTGTTATGCCATTACTAAGCTCTCATGGATCATGTTTATGGAACTCGTTATGATTCATGTCTTATGAACAACTAATAGTTAATCCAAGACATGATTTTTTAATATTTGATATGAATGTTATGTTTTTCAATTGTTATTATCATGTTCTCATTCACTTATGCTCTCATTATGTTTACATGTTTCCCTAGTTTACCCCTACTATGAATTTGAGCTCACCCTCTGTTATGTTTCCTTTCCCAAGGTTATAAAGAATGTTTTTAAGAAGGTTTTGTCTATGTAGATTACTATGTGGTAATATCTTAATGGTTTATATTTAATATTTTTCAAAAAATAATAATGTTTGGTTCCTTGTCCCTAAGACACTGAACTATTTTGTTCCTTATGTATGTGTTTGTCTCATGTATTGAATATTATTCTAGAAATTTATAATATCTATGTATGAGAAGCATGATTCCTTATATTTAGTATCAAAGTATGTGTTTAGTTAACATTTAGAAATTAATATGACAAAACTTTAGTGATATCCATAGGGATATTTCTAAGAGTATTTATCAGGATATATCTACGGATCGGTCTAATGGTGAGTCAACGTATTGGAAAGGTCCTCTGAATTTTGGTAAAGGATATAGAAATTTGTTTCCAAGAAATTACATCCCAATATGGATATTATATGAGGATTTGGATCTACTACAGATTTACCTAGGGATAATAACTCTAAAATGGGTTCATTGAAATAGGCATGAACATCAAGAGGTGTATGACAACAGTGTATGTGGAACACTTGGTTTGAGAATCTCAGGGGATATGATTTGGAAATTCACAAAATATTTATGAACTATTATGAAATATTAATTTAATTACCATGAAAGACCTTGTGTAATCCTAATTTGTTTGATATTAAAAATAATTCATCATAATTTTTACATAAATAAGTGATTTTTTGAGTATGTTGTTCCGAACTATGATTATTGTTTCTTAAATTATGAATTTTTAGTCAATAGAGGGATCCAGAATGAACTAGACTAACATTTATTATGAAAAATAATGTGTTTATGAGAAAAAAAATGGTATGATGATTGTATTGAATGATATTCAGATTATTCCTAATTAGTTATTAGGATATATTATCAATAACATTCATCTAAACCAACTTTAGGACTTAGTAAGGTAGGGATTGCTAGAGTTTGTTGAGTGTTTGGGGGAAGGATACCATAGAGAAAAGAATATTATATTTCATATATTTAAAAAATGTTGGAAGAATCACCTATGATGATATATTATAGGAATTATAAAATGTTTTTAGTGTCGAAAGAAAGGAATAATAAATGTAATTTTTAAGGAAAAATGAGATGTTCAGTTAATGAAATAGATTAGAAAAATGGTCTCTTAAAGGTGTCGTTAACTATTAAAATTTTTTAATTTGGAAAGTATGGACATATTAAAACCAATTTATAATGGGAAATATAGTGAAGAGAATCAACAAATTTATATTAGTAATGGTTTTCTTTTGATGAATAGGAAACTAGAAATGACATACTAATGGTATGGGATATTCTAACTGTAATGTTTATGTTAAACATGAGAAGAATGATTAAATTTAAGTATCTGAATGTTAATATATGATCCATATTTCATATAATAGAAAATATGTAATATGTAATGATCCAACGAATCCCAGTTAATGTTTTGAGAAGTAACTTTGGTGATTGATTTGTTTACATATTAGAATTCAAGAATTATGTTATATGAATCATGTAATATATATGGATTGTATAGTATATGTTTTCCATTAAAGATTTTCCAAATTATGAGGAATTGTAATGATGAAATAGGAAAGTGATTTATTGTAAAGGTGATATTTTTATTGAGGGAAGACAACCTTTAATATACTCATGATGTTAAGTAAATGGTTTTCAGTTAGATAAAGAGATGACTGATATGAATAATGTAAACTGTATAATATTGATTACCTTGGAACTGATTAATGATTTGTAGAAAAAGAGGTTTTTTCTATCATTCATTTATTTTATAGAATTATAATATGTATGTACTATATTCAATAATATGTGTTTTATTCAAGTATGTAAGAAGTATTTTTTTATTAAGGCTTTATAGTAATTCTGGTTACTACCACGATCCCAGAAAACATATGACCAAGGTATTAACATATTTGGTATGAGGAAATAAATATATACATTTTGTTATTTTTTTGGGATTAATGTTAGTAAATTTGGATACTTGATTTATAAACATTTAATTTTGGAAGGGTTATAAGGTTAAATATTTATTGAATCATTTATGTTATGTTTCTGATGAGGTTTTAGAGGTTAATGTTTTATATCACTATATGAAGATTTATTAATTATGTTTTCAAAAAATATTATTTTTTATCATAACTAAATATAAAATTAATGAATTATCAATCTTTTATGGATCTTATGATCCCTTTTTTATGCAGTAATTTAAAATTCATCTTCATTTATCAGAGTAAGAGATGAAGTGGAAATTAATTAAGGCACAACTGAAGGATGATATTATTCTTATGAAATTTTATGAAATCAAGTAAGTATATTTTATTTTGTTATCTATATTGATATTAAAAATCCCATAAATATTAGTAAAATGATATCATAATAAAATATTGTCATTTTTTTACAATTTTTGATGATATCACTAACAGTTTTCATGCCTCTTTGGTGTATGGATTTGTAGAAAATATATTTCCACCAACCATGTTATCTATCTCTATCAAAAAGTATTTTGGTGTCAGTTTTATCTTTTGTGTCCATGATTTCACTTCCCACCAATGTTATTCGATTTTGAAACATAACATGTGTTATTCCAAATAACCTTCACTCGTACCTTTCCCACTTTTTTAGGAAGAAGTCTTAATAACATGTCTCAAAATGTTAGTTTCACAAAAATGGGATTATGAAATAATAAATTCATTCATACTAAGAAAAATTTCAATGTGTGAGGATAAAATTTTTTACTGTTTGTATTATTTAATGCGCTATGATTTTTGGAAATATTTTATACCAAATTAAATTAACATTTTCTATGTTTTTCGTTACAAGAAACATCGAGTTTAAATAAAAAATGACATACCATTAAAATAATGTTATTTAAAATTATATTTATCATATATTGATTAAACTGGAAGGTATGAATAATATAAAACAATTAATAAAATATATGGTTTACACGTATATATAAAATGAATTATTTTTTGGGAAATTAATTAGAAATTAAAATAAAAACTATTTCAAAATAAAAGGAATCTGTTTCGAAAAAATAATGTTTACAAAAAAACACATTTTATCTCAAAAAATTAAGAAATTTTTTTAAATTTATTTTAAAATAATTTATAAGTTATATATTCAAAAAAAATTACATTCTTCTTATGTGTTATCCAGAGAATAGATAAGAATAAATCAAATTTTACTTCTGAAAAGTTTATTTTTGAAAAAGATATATCTCCTTTTAACCACTATTTTTAAAACAAAATTTTATAGTTTTAAAAAATTTATTGGAATATATATATATATATATATTTAATAAGTATGTCAAAATTAACCTACGGTGAATTTTTGGGAGTTTTCAAATAATATTTTTTTTGATGTAGAGTGAAAAATACTGGGTTTTAAAAAGAATTGTCATTTATATTATAGCTTATAGAAACCTCTAAATATTTTAAGATGGTTTTAAAATAAAAATTAGTTTAATTATAATTCTATTAATCTCATTAGTTTATTTGAATAATTTTAGTAATGATTTTTGATATAAAAACTTTTTAATCTTTTGAAAAGTTTGTCTTTGAAACCCCAATTTCTAGTCATGTTTGTGGTCTAATTTTAAATTAAATTATGAAACTTTTGTGTCTGTCATTTGGAAAACTTTATTCATTATTTGGAATTACAATAATTTATTTTATCTAATAGGGTCAAATTAATTTTTTACCGTAATAAATAGTGAAAACCATTAAAAAAAATTATCGTGGTTAAGGTAAAATTGGGTTTACAGGGGGTTAGACTAAATATATAATTTTATAAAATTACCCAATACTATTCCAAAAACCATTGTATTGAAATATTTTGACCATGTCTCTAATAGGATCTACAATTGACCATTTAATAGAATTCTTGCATGTGAAAAATATGGGTAAACCTTTTTTTCCAAAATTAAATCTGTTCCACTCAACTCACTTATAAAAGGACTCCCTTCATTTTTCCTCTTCAAAACATTGGAAAACATTGTTTAGGAAAAATCCAACCCAAATAATTTCATTAATTCTCTCCAAAAATTATAGTTCCCTTATTTTTTCATAAATCCAACCTCAGAATCCTTTTGTACAAACCAAAATAAGTTGTCTAAAGAATGTGTAACATCCTTAACCATGCATTTTATATTATTTATTCCTCTATATCTTCAAATTATTATTAATACATGATTATATAATAACATATATATATGCCATATAATTATATGTTATTATATTAATTTAATATCCTAAATCATTCTTCTATTCCATTTAACGAGTTAGAAAATCACCACTCACATATACGATACTCTATGGATAGATATAATGAAGGATTAAATGTTTATATTTCAAATTTATGATATTATTATTAATTTTTAATCATGATATCACATGTAACTTCTTAAATTACATTCCTTGAGAATATGATAACGTCATTCGTGTTGATGGAAGACAACCACCTCACAAAGTGATGTAATTATTTCACAATTTACATAAGAAGTAATAATTATGAGTTTAATTAAAATATGAAATATATATGATATGAAAATTATTTTTAAATGGTAATATATTATTTACCTATATTTCTTTCACATCAATAATAAAATGGAAATAATTTTCATTTATACATAAGACCTTCTATCTCCATGAATGGTGTTTCTCAATTTCTATCTCTATCATATATCTACCAATATAAATACGTATGTAATGAATATATATGATATATATATATATATAACATTTTTAATATTCATTATATGATAAAACCATAATCAAAGTAATATGACAAAAAATAAAAAATCAAAACATACCCGAAAAAAGAAATTATTGTCTGAAACATTACTTTTACATGGAATTGTTAATAAATGGAAAATAGAAGTTTAGGATTAAAATATATATGTTATGATATGTATAATTATGGTTATTTAATATATATATATATATATATATAATAAACTGATATTTATTATAATTGAGGTTCAAATGTGTATGAATGAAGTCAAGACATGGTAAGGGATTTCCGTCTCACTTTTTTATAAAAAAAAATTGTCCCCAATTGAAATAACATTTTAATAATGATTTTAAGAAAATTTACAAAACATATTTGAATAAATAATGTTATTTTTTAAATAATAATGTCAAAATTATCTTATGGTGCATTTTTTATAGTTTTCAGAGATGATAAGTTTTTCAATTTACTGTTAAAAATACATGTTTTTATTAAGAATTGTAATTTGTTTTAAAGGTTTTAAAAACATAAAAATTGATTTCATATGGTTTTAAAAGAAATATTATTTCAATTTTATATCTATCAATACAATTGAAGTCATTGAAATGATTTTAATCTTTAATTTTTATATATGATCTTTTTAAAATTTTGATCATTTTCTCTTTGAAACCCCACTTTTCGGTCACATATTCGTGATTAATTTAAAATTAAAATTTTTTGTTATATGAATGGAATTTGAAAAAAGGGATTCAATATTTGGAATGTGAAAAAAATGGTAACACATTTTTATTTTCTAAAATTACTTGTGTTCCACTCACCTCACTTATAAAATCCCACCTCTTATACTATCCTATTTACACTTTAAAAACCCCATTGGTTTAGTAAATTAATACAAAAATAACTCCTTTAAATATATAATAACATCCTAGAATCATTATTTTGGCCCAAAATACTATATTTGAATCCTTTTTATGCAAATGAAAGGAATATTTATGAAGAAGAGGTAACATCCCTAACAGTGTGTTTTAAATTATTTATTCCTCCAACTCCTTTAATTCTTATTAAAACATGTGTATAAAATAAAATCTATATATTAAATAAAGTGATATGATATTATGTTAATGTAATAACCTAAGTCATTCTAATATTCTATACAATTAGTTACAAAATCATCATTTGTGTTTTTGGAGGATAACCACCTCACAAAATATTGCTATTAAATTTTTCCATACCACCTATCAAAATGAGTTATAATGGTAGATTAAATGTTTATATATGATATTTATGATATTTTTATTATTTTGGAGTTATGATATCACTTATTACTACATAATTTTCATTCGGTGGGAATATGAAAACATAGTTCGGATATAGGATGGACTATCACCTTGCGAAGCGACATGATTCTTTAAGGATTTACATAGAAGGTAATAAAGAATGTTTTAATGAAAATATGTGATGTATATAAGGTAAAATTATTTTGGAATAGAAATATAATTTTTACCTTTACTTCTTTTAATCTATTGAGAAAATGGTAACAACATTCATTCATACGTATGAAATACCATCTCTATAAATGTTGTATTTCATTTTCTATAATTAACTTATATTAATCACTCTAAATATTAATATATATGATATTGATATCATGATTAAAATTATTTAGGTCATTTAACCATGATAAATGCAATATGAGTAAAAATAAAAAATCAAAACATACATGAAAAAAGTAGCTATTGTGAGAAACCTGACTTTAATATGGAATTGTAAATAAATGTGTAATAAAAGGTCACATTTAAATAATATATGGTATTATACATATGTGGTAATCTAATATATTTATAAGTAACTTATATAAATTATATACTATGTTTGATTGTGTACTATGGATGTTGAGATTTATTGGAAGGGATTTTCGTCTAGTTTTCTTCTTTTGTGAGACACATGTAATACTCAAGACTTATTTTTTGGGATGTATATAACTCCCATGGATGTATTTTATGATTATAATAATGATAATTATTTAGATTTACATATCCATTTGAGTTTCTCACTTTCATTTGGTCTAATGTTCAAATGTTACCATATTGGTAAGGAATTTGTTTCTAAATTTTTCTTATTTGAGACATATGTTATGCTATCCACCTATCTTCCTTAATGTGGTGTTTGGAAATCAGATTTCCAATGTAATATCTGGAATTTAATTAAAATAATTATATTATATATTTCATTTAACATTACTCTTTCATGGGTCTTACAATTCAGATTAACCAATGCGATTTGGGTTTTATGTTACAATCTTTTGGTTTATCAAGATTATTTAGAATTATGTTTCCTGTGATGAAATAAAATGATATATCCATTAGTAATATCATTTTTTTGTTATAATAATATTACTAAAGGATAATAAATATTTTCCATTAACCTTTCTATTTTTATCTACTCAATAATTTAATGGAATATTTTTAATAATAATATTCTTTATCTGTCTCTTTGATCGAAATCCTTTATTTCTTCAAAAACATGTTTTATAAAAATGTTTTTTATAATATTTTTCATATTATAAAAATATTTTATTAAATATAATTTTTACTCATTTTTAGTTTTTATAGTTTTTTTAAATAAAAATTTAAGATATTTTCCAAACAAATATAATATTGATTTTGTCGAATGTGTGAAAGGAAACATTGTTTTAACATGTATGACATAAAAAAAATATTTCCATAATAAAAAATATTTTAATAAAATATTCATGTATATTTTTTCAATGTTGTTTCTAATGAAAAATTATCTTCAAAAATTTTTATTTTTTAAAAAGTTTTTGTTCAAAGAGAAAAGGATATTTTCCTCAAAAAATGTTATAAATTAATTTTAAAGGTTTATTTATATGTTTTCATTTTTTTTTCAAAAAATATATATTTTAAAAATGTATTATGTTTTGAAAAGTGTTTTATAAATATAATAAATGATAGTTTCTGCAATAAATGGTTTAAATAATTTCTTTATATATTTTTTTATAAGTTCACATGGTTATTTTAAAAGAAAGAAATTTTGAAAATGTTTTATGGTTTGAAAGGTGATTTTAAAAGTTGAAAATATATTTTCCTCCATAAATTTTCTTAGTGATATTTAAAAATAATTTTGCATATTAGATTACATCCTTTTATGATTTATATGATTTACTGTGGGTATAATCCATGGATTCTACTCTTATTCTTTCTCTAGATGGTTTATGTTTATAATGATAAGATGTTTAGGAAACCTATTTCTCTTCCATGGGTTATTCCATCATAAAATTATTATGAAACCTACATCTATTCAATAGTTATTCTATGATGAAATAATGAAATTATTATGAAACTGATAAATTTTCCATAGGTTATGATAAGGTGAAATGATTATGAAAACCATTTCTTTTTATGGGTTATGATATGATGAATTTTTATGTTCTTCTGGTACACATACATATTATTTTAGATGTGTGATTAGTGGGATCTATATATCCCTTGAATACATTAGGTAATGATTAATCTTTTATTATTTCAAAGGGTACACATGAGGTTACCCCAATTCAGAAACAGTGTATATGGTAGGTTTTCAAATGCCTTAAATATGGTATGTGGAAGGTTATCTCTATTTTCAACGAGGGTACACTAGAGGTTATCCCAATCCCTAAAGAGGGTACATGGGTGTTAATCCCAAGCCTGAAGTAGGTACACAAGTGGTTATCGCATGGATATCATGTTTTGTGTTTTTTTATAGATAGCCTTGACATAATATTTTCTATTATTATGTATATGTCACAATTTTTTGTCTTATGATAATGTTTTTCTCTCAAGGCTCATGTTCTAAGATATCATTATGATTCATGTCTTATGAACTTAAAAATATTTATTACATTAAAAATTATTTTAATAATTTATATTTATTATATGGTTTTTATATGTTAATCTCATGTTCTCATAGTCTTATGCTCATTTTAAGATTATATATTTCTTTTTCTACCCTTACTGAGAATATGTGATCACCATTTTCTATGATTTCTTTACCCATGTTATAAATAAGTTCATAAGTATCATATATCTAAGAATAGTACTATGTATTAAGATATTTATGGGACATGTTGAATATCTTATGACAGGTAATAAAATTTTATACTTAGTATCCGATGACACAAAAATATTACAGTCATCAGGTTTTTATTTGTGTAATGTATTGAACATTCATCTAAACATATATAATATATAAGTAAGATAAGTCATAGTAATTATAGTTCATATCAGGGTACGATTTAGTTAAACTTCGGAAGCTAAAATGAGAAACATTTAGTGAGAACCATAGGGATATTTCAAACAATATGTGTAGGTATGACTCTAAATATAACTCAAAGGGAGAGTTAGTGTATAGGAAAATATCCTATAATTATGGTAAAATATAGAGAAGTAGGTTTTAATAAATTACATATTTTCATAGATTATATAAGTGGATGTGGAAGTAGAATAGAGGTAAATAGGTGTAATAACTATTATTAGGGAACATTGCTTTGTACATGATAATAACCTAGTTTATGAAAACATGCCTTATTGCACACATAGTTTGGCACCCCTAGGGATATACTTTTAAAATTCATAAAACCTTTATAAACCATCATGAGGTATTAATATAATAATGATGAATAACCTATAATGGACGTCATTTTTCATAGATTTACAATAATTTTCTATGATTTATTTATCCTACAGGTGATTTTTATTTATTTTTGGTTACTCAACATGATTATTTTTTATAACACAAGGTTTTTTGGTTTTATTCAATTGATGGAACTAGAAGAAACTGGATTAACATTGATTTTGAGAGACAATGTGCTCCTGAGAAACAAAATTTCCTGATGGCTGGAGTGATGGACATTATAAATAATCTTATTAAGTTGTCATGATATATTATTATTAACATAAACCTTAAATAACTATCTAAATAAAATAAGAATATAATGATATAGTTTATTTCAAGTTCGTGTAGTGGAGACCATGGTGGAAAAAATATTTTATTTTTTATATCGAAAATAAGGGAAAAATAACCCAACTGAATGTATTAGAGGAATGAGAAGATGTTTTGAGTGTGGAAAGAAGGACACAAAGAATGAAATATTCAAGGAAGAATGTAATGTTCTATTAATGTAATGGTTGAGAATAGTGGTCACCCTAAGGATTTATTGACTGTTGAATGTTTAAATTGTGGAATGAGTGGGAGTTATGAAAATCGATTTCCAAAGGGGAAATCTTGTGAAAAGAGTTAACAAGTTTGTAAAAGTAATGGTTTTATTGTCGATGATAAGTAGAAAACAAATGAAATATTAAATATCTGGCCTATTCTATTATTATTATTTACATTAAATGTGAGAATCATGATTATATTGATGTTGATGAATGGTAATACATTATTCATATTTCATATCTTGGGAATGAGGTACTAAGTAATAATATGATGAAGCCTAGATAATGATTTTATTTGGAAGTATGAAGATTTAATTGTTTATATATATTAATTCAATTCTCATGTTATATGAATTATGAACTTTACCAAGATAGTTCTTTATAATTTTTTATCAAGTATTTTCAAAAATATATTGAATGGTACTGATGACCAAGAAAAGTGATATAATGTAATGGTGTAATTATTATTAAGGGAAAATAACCCTTTATATGTTCTTGATTCTGAGAAAATTGTGTTTAGTTTAGATAAAGAGATGATTGATATGAAAAAAGTAAATTCGATAGTATTGATAACCTTGGGATAGATTAATGATTTATAGAAGAATTGTTTTATGTTATCATTGATGGAATTTACAGAAATATTGGATTTATAGAATATATTATATAATATATGGTTTTATTCAAGGATTGAAGAAGTGTGTATGTTTTCATTCAGGATATATGGTAATTACTATTATTACAATTATTCAAGGAAATATATGACTTCAGTATTAACATATTTTGTATGTGATAATAAGGAGATACTTTATGATATTTAATGGATTAATGTTAAGATATTTAGTCACCTTATTTATAAATTTTTTAATTTCTTAATGGTTATAATGATAACCATTAATATAATATTTTAGGTTATATTTTGGATGAGGTTTTAGATATTAATGTAATTTTCACCATATAATGATTTTTGAATAACTTGTACAAACACTTTTTTATAATAACTATAGATATAAAGAAGGAATTATAATTATTTTATGGGAAATATTATCCCTTGGTGATTTTCCCATTAGAAATTCATATTCATTTCATAGAGTGAGGGATTAAGTAGAAATTTATTGATGCACAACCAAAGGATGAGAGTGTGCTTATGAAATATAATGAAATCAAGTAATTATATTTTATCATGTTTTATATATTGATTGTAAAAATTCTATTAACATTAGGGAAATGACATTGGAATAAATAAATTTCCTATTATCATCATTTTTAAAGTACCAATTACCTTTTTCACACTACTTTGGTTTATGTTCTTGTGATCATTAACTTTCTCCAGACCACATTCTCAATCACTATCCATCTATATTTGGAGTTTTTATTTCTCTTATATGTTTACTTTTTCACATTCCACATATGTTTTTATATTTTTAAACCTAGTATTTGTTATTCTATATAACCTTTACAAATCCCTTTCTCTCATTTCAAATGGATGTTTGATTAATCCATTTTATGATGTGGGTTTCCCACAATGGGATATTCAAATGTTAAACCCACTACGTGTCACAAAAAAGTTCAAATTGAGAGGATGAAATTTCTTTATTTGTGTTATAATGTAACACACCATGATATTGTGAAATTTTAATTTCATGTTAATTTAATCTTTTCTATATTTTCTGGTACATGCAACACTCAGTTTAATAGAAACATGAAAAACTATTGAAATATTATTATATAATATGATAGTTACCACTGATTTGATGGAATATATGTTCTGAGTAGTATTAACTAAATTTAAAAATTTTATTGTAAACAGATATTTATAAAATGAATAATTTAGTGACCAATTATTTTGGAATGAAAATAAAAACTATTTTAAAATTAAGGAAATACTTTTATAAAAAAAAATATTTTTAAGAAAAAGAACATGTTTTTCATCAATAAATTCAACAAACCACTTTTGGTAATTTATTTTAATTAATTTTATATATTTTATATTCAATATAAATTTTAACATTCATGGTATGTAATTTTTAGACAAGATATAAGAATTATTCTAATTTTATGCTTGAAACATTATTTTTCTAAAAAGTAGTTTTACAAAATTTTAAACACTTAATTAAAAAAATTATTAGACATATTTAGAAAATTTATTTTAAAAAATAAATTTCATTTTTTAAATCATCATTTCAAAATTATCTTAGGGTGAATTTATGAAAATTCTTTAGAAGATAAAATTTTGATCCATGTTAAATAATACTGGTTTTTATTAAGAAGTTTCAATTATATTAACAAATTCTTAAAACATCAAACCTATTTTCATATTGTGTAAAAGAAAAAATAGTTTAATTATATATCTATTAATCCAATTTATGTAATCTTAATCATTTTATTATTTAATTATGATTCATTTATTTTTAAATTTTGGACCAATTTCTCTTTGAAAATCAGCTTTCTCATCGCGTCTGGATGATTAATTATAAATTATTTTTTCCCACATATGAGAATAAAATTTGTAAAATTGCATTTTATAATTGGAATAAGAATAATTTATTTTATATTATAATTTGATGTTATTTTTCAACCATAATGAATTGTAAAACCAATAAAAATTATTTTTGACAACTATGGTAAAAATTAGTTTATAAGGGTGTTAAACTAACACAAAAATGTTAAAAATGACCCAAAACATGAAACAAGCCAATTTTATTGAAATATTTAGATAGTATGTCTTATAGGATTTATAAATGTCTATTTTTAATCCTTGTGTCTTCTAAAAAACATGGCTACACATTTTTCTTTTCAAAAATTACCAATATGCCAATAACCTCGCTTATAAATGGAAACTCATTATCCTAACCTATTAAAACTTTATAAGCCTTTTGGTTTAGTAGAATACTTACCAAAATCACTTAATTAATTCAATAATATAATCCTAGAATCATTATTTTGGCTATGAATCCAATATATATTTCCTTTTTATAAAAACCAAAAGATGTTTTCCGAAGAAGAGGTAACAACCAGTACCTGGCATTTTATTTTATTTCTGAATCCACCTACTTAAATTTTTACTAAAACATGATTATATAATTACCTAAATATATATACTATACTAAGATGATATTATTTTAATGTAATAAACTAAATCCTTCTCTTTTTCCATCAAAAAGGTTCCGAAGGCATCATTTATGTGTATGGTGAACTACAACCTCACAAAATGATGACATTTTCTTCCATCACCACCTATAAAATCTATAAATAATTATGGACAAATTTTTTATATGTTATTTATGATATTTCTGTGATTTTTGTAATCATTATATCAAATGATCCTTCTTAATTTCTAATCCATGGGAATATGATTACATTTATTGTGTGTTCTGCGGACTATTGTCTCATGAAGCAATGTGTTTCATTCATGCTTTAAATAGAAGGTAATAAATATGGGTTTAATGAAAATATATGATATATATGAAGTTTTAATTATTATTTAATGGTAATATATTATTTACCATTATTTCTTTCAATCCATCTAGAAAATGGAAGGAATGTTCATGCATATGTATGACCATTTGTCTCCATGAATGGTCTATCTTAATTTCTATCAATAAATTTTATAGATCACTATAAATAAATATATAATGAATATATCTGATATTTATATAATTTTTAACATTATTTATTTTAAATAACCATGATCAAAGAAAGAGGAAGAAAAATAAAAAATCCAAACCTACAAGAAAAACAACGTAGTCGTTGCCCAAAACATGACATTAACATGAAAGTGTTAATAAATGAGTAATAAAGGGTTATAATTAAATAATATATGGTATTAAATAATATATGGTATGAGATATACAATAATAATTTTTTAATATAAGTATAATCAATTTATATTCATTATATAGGTGGTTTGAATGTGTAAAGATGAAGTAAAGACTTATGGTAAGGGTTTTCTACCTCACTTTTTTACTTTTGGGATACCAAAGACATATTGAAAACTTATTTATTTTATGTGACATATATACTATTCAAGAATAAATTTTATAATTCATCTCCTGAAAATTATTTTGATTTATATATCCATTTTATGATATCTATTTCATGGGGTTTACAGTTCCAAATTGATCTAATAGGTAATATATTTTTGTCTCAATTTTTCATCATTGAGACATATTTAATGTTATGCACCTATCTTGTTTTATGAGGTTTATATAGAGCCCTATTGAAATTTAATATCACTTATTTATTTATTAACATGATAATATATTTTTATATATATATTTTTTCTTGGGGCTTATGATTCTAAGTTACAAAAGTGGTACTAGCATTATGTTACAATATCATCTTTTATTATAATTCGTCATGATTAAGATTCATATGATGAAATCGTATGATACATATCGAAAGAAACTCCTTTAATTTAATAGTATATAGATATTCTTTAATAATACCTTTTTCCCTTAAATTTTTATCTCTTTATTTACACAAGGTTTTAGAAGATTTTTTTATGAAAAACCATCTTCATTTCTCTCTTCGATTGAAAACATTTTGTTCTACAAAACCCTATTTTCAGAACATGTATTCAAAAATATTTTTACCATTATTTAAATTATTTATCAATTAAAATTTTTACCCTTGTTTTAATTTTACAAATTTTTATGAATGGAATATTCAGGTCATTATCCAAAGAATAGTTGTTTGGATTTTACCAAAAATGTGGAAGAAATTATTATTTTAACATGTTATACATGAAAAAAATATACCATTTTCTTGAAAATTATTTTATTTGAACAATAATTTATAATTTTTATAGGTTATTTTAAAATAAATTTATTTTCAAAATGTTTTATGTTTAAATTGTTTTCAATGCATGAAGGAAATTTTCTTTAAGGAATTTTTTAATAGTTTTGTGAATATTTGTTTATTAGTTTTCAAGGTTATTTTCAATTAAATGTTTTTGATAAATTTTTTATATTTTAAAAAGTGGTTTTTGAAAAGTGGAAAAGGTGATTTCATAATGAAAATTTTTAAATGTTGTTTTAAATCTTCCTTTATAATTTTTTATGGTTATTTTTGAATAAAATTATTTTGAAAATGTATTATGTCAAAATAAGAGATTTTCAATATTGAAAATATATTTTCATCAAGGAATACCCAAATATATCATTATAAATTATTTTTCATTAATAATGAAAAATATTTATGTTATATACTATTTACTTGGGATATGATCCCTGTATACCACATTTATTCATTCCCAAGATGGTTTATGGTTAGGATGACAAGATATTTATGAAACTCATTTCTCTTCCTCGAGTTATACTATAATAAAATGGTTATCAAACCCACTAATTTTCTTGTGTTTTTTGTGATGAAATGATGAAATTATTATGAAACCAACAACCTTTCCAAATGATATGATATTATTAAATGTTTATGAAACCAATTTAATTTCATAGTCTCTAATATAATGAATTTTTTATGATCTTATGGGACACTGATGCATTATTTTCATCATGTGATGTGTGGGACTTATTTATAACTCCAATTAATTGGGTAATGATTAATGTTATATGAGATTAATGGGTATGTGAGAGGTTATTGGAATACAAAAATAGGGTATATGGGAGGTTATCCAAAGAAAAAAATAGGGTATACAAGAGGTTATCCAAATCCATAAAGACGGTACATGAGAGGTTATAGAAAACCCAAAAGAGGGTATAAAAGAGGTTATACTAATCCCAAATTAGGTACATAGGTTTTTATCCCAAGGCAAAAATGTTATGAGTGTCTTGTGGATGACATTGACATAATATTTTCTATAATTATTCGTATATCACACATTCATGTCTTATGCCAATGTTATGATCTCATGAGTCAGGTTACATGATTTTAGTATGATTAATGACTTATAAAAAACAAATATTTATAAAATTAATCAATATTTTGATATTTTATATACAAGGTATGGGATTTATATGTTATGCTCATGTTCTCATACCCATATACTCAAGTTATTTTTAAATATTTCTCTTATTTACCCTTATTGATCATATGAAATCACCATTTATTATGTTTACTTTCCCTCAGTTTTGAAAAATGGTTTAATTTTGGGTATATCTAAGGATATTACTATGTGGGAAAATCTTTATAGAATATGTTGAACATATTTCTCTAAATAATTTTTTTTTTGCACATAGTCTTCGAAGACACTAAACTATTATCGTCCTCCATATTTTTTGTAAAGTATTGAATATTAATATAAAAAGATGAAATATATACAAATTATAATACTAGGTCATTAAAAGTTGGTAATAAATAAACAAAACAAAAGAAATATGTGATGAATATGTGTCTTATGGAAATAATAGTGTGATGAAAACCCTTTCCCTTAGGTCCAAATATCTTCATACATTTCAGATCCTCCTATATAAAAAAATATATTTATTATACATATATATTATATCCATATTCACACATAATATCATATATTATTTACTTATAACCTTTTATCACTTGTTTATTAAAATTATTTATTTCATTCCCTTTTTTAGGTGATAACTGCTTGTTTTTTCATGTATGTTTTGGTTTGATGGTTTTAGTCCTTGTACTTAGATTGTGATTCAACCATCGCCAAAATGTTAAAAATTTTATAATTAAAATATATATTCATTATGTACATATCTAGAGTAATCCATATATGTTGTAGATATAAAAATTAATTACACCGTTCATGGAGATGATAATTCATACATACACATGAACACTATTTTCATTTTGCGACACATAGAATGAAAAAAGGTAAATAATACTTTAAATTTGTAGAATTATTATTATATTTTATAAATAATATATATTAACCTAACCCATCCTTATTACCATCCATTTAAAATAAGAATAAAAAACAAATCACATTGCTTCGTGGATGTAGCAGTCTAGACATACGCAAGAGAGAAATTGTCATTTACCAAAGGATAAGAAGGTAAAAAGTAAGATTTGATATTATAAATATGACATATATGTCATATATAAATATTAAACATATAATTACATTCATTAATGAGAGTTAGTGATATAAAATTGAATTATATCGGTTTGGGAGGTGGTAGTCGGCCATACACACGATCAACGATTTCATTTCCCATTTCATGGAAGAGGAGATATATATGGGTTATTAGATTAAAATAATAACATATAAGTATATGTAAGATAATGGTTTTATTATTTATTCATAGTTTAATAATATTTTAATATGGAATAACAAGAAATAAAGAAAAATGTGTGGTTAATAAATATACCTCTTCTTCAGACAATCTCTCTTGGTTTGTAACAAAAGATTTCTTAAAAGGGTTTAATAATGAATACAAGGACTCTATGATATGGGAAGGTTTTTGAGGAAGGTATTTTTGTAGGTATTATCAAATAAAAAAGGATTTTTTATGAGTTAATAAAAGAGAAGATGAGGTTCCCATTTATAGTTGATGTGAGTGTCACACATGTAATTTCTCAATGTTTTATAATAATGCCATGTCACATTCTTGGAAAAAAGGAAAAGTAATTGAAAATTCTCAATATTTAGATGAGATATGGTCATTATATAGACATAAAATTTTAATTAGACATGTTTTGAGGTTATTATAAAAATTAACATTTTATTTTGACCCCTGATAAATCAATATTATCCCAAACCACGTTAACAGATTTTTAGAATTATTAATATTCATTATGATAAAATATGACCTATTCCATTTTAAATAATAATAATTACGATTATTACAAATATTTTACCAATTTTATAAAATTTAATACATAATTTTATTATATTTTTATTCAAAATTAATCCCATAATTGTGAATAAAAAGTTCTATTTCCAAAGAAATTTTTTTCATAAGATTAAAAATAATTTATTTAAAAAATTAAAATAAAATTGATTTAAAATACCTAAATTGGATTATTAATAATATAATTAATGATTATTTATGTTTAAAAATATTATAAAATAACAACAATCCTTTTAAATTCTTAAAATTGGAATGGAATTTTAATAAACAATTATATTTTTCACTATTCATTGAAAAATTAATATTTTTAGAAAATTCAAGAAAACAACTCTAAGATAAATTTGACATGTTGATCCTAAAAATTAATTCAATTTTAAAAAATTAATTTCCTAAATTTAATAAAAAAATAATATAAAAAAGAGAACAAAATTCGACAAAACCATATTCATAGGAAATACATTTTAAGCATAAGGATGGATATATTCTTTTCCAATTACTAGAAGAAATAACAGTTGAATGATAAAAAACCTATATAATATATAATATAAAAATATAATTTAAATATTCTAAAAATAGTTAATCAATTAATTTATTATTTTAAAGACACATTAAGTGTATAAGAATTTTTTTTAGAAAAATATTTCATTTAATTTCAAACTATTTTTATCTTAATTTAGGATAAATTTATTTTTTACATGTGTTAACAATATAATTTTCCTAATTTTTTTTTACCTTTTCATAATTTACAATTTCTCATATTGGTTATTATAGTATATTATACTACTGTTCAATTGGACTTAGGATTTCATGTATTAAATGCCGCTGACGAGATTAAATTTATTTTGAAAAAATATTTCAAAAAATCAATAGGTGATATATTTTACCCCCTGTAAAAATTATTTATCCCTAAAAATTATATTACTATAATAAAATAATTGGAGACTACTAATATCGCTTTAAATCCTCTGTTTCCTATATCAGGTCAAGAAATCAATGGTTTCACCAGAAAACATTGACTATGTGGACGGTATTGCTTCATAGAAATTACTCTCTATGATCCAAATATACATTTAATGTTCCTAATAAGAGAGATATTTTTATATTGGAACAACCAATGGAATCATTTCATGTTAAGGGTTAGGTTTGTGCTTCCACATGTTAGATAAATGGAACACATCGTGGGCATGAGAGAGGTTTGGTGGAATCCCTATCCAATAAGGTACCGTTCATGTTCGTTCAAGAATATCATTATGGATAATATATATAAGGATCAACATTCCACTATTTATAAATCTCATAAATTTTTTCCTTGAAGAATTTCATATAGGAAACTTATCAAAAAATTCAAATTATGGTCCACATCATCGATTGTTAAAAGAAAGTGACTTTTGACTCTGAGATTCTTTAATATTCCATTGACCAGTTTTGAATTCTCTATAATTACCACAACAAGATCAGGTCCCAATAGAATTATTTATATAACTTCATCCTAGTACATTGGATTTCTACAAATATTTCCATATATATCTTCAATATTATCCATTTAGATTTTTGGGTGAAATATATTGTTATAAGAAAAGTAACTAGACAATGCTAATTAAACAAATCACCATTAAAATACATAGAAAAAGACATGAAAATATCCTCTAGTGTTCAAATTGTTATCTATTATTGACCATCTATCTAAGGATGGTACACAATACCGAAACATAACTACATATCCATGTCATACTAAAGACTTTTCTAAAACATCAAGGTAAACCTTAGCAACTGATCAGATATAATAAAATATAGTACTCCATAAAACTAAACCACATCCTTAATTTATATCCTAGAAATTTGATCCAAAGATAAATATTTTTTAATTGAAATGAAGTGTGATTCCTTTTTAAGGTGATTTAATACCACCGAAATATAATTGAGGATTTTAGACATTTTGTGGAGTCTAAAGGAAAAAACCATAAGGATATTCTCCAATTTCCATTTGCGTTAGAGTAATATTTATAACATCCCATAAATATGTATATCCCTAATACTTAAATTTATGATATACTAAACACTAATATGTATACTCATCAACATAAATCATTATGATGTACCACCAGAAATACTGTTTCAGATCTTGATACATCATTTTTTCTTCCTAGATGAACATATAATTATGAATTGTTAGCATCAACCTATAGCCCCATCATCAAATCTGGTATGGATAGAATACATACATGGTTCATAAACCATATCATTTCATCACAAACAATGATGAACATAGAGACATTTGTTACATTCTTTTAAAGTTATACATCTTACATCTATACCACCTTAATCCACATATGGATATTTGGACAAATGAAAATTTGATAATGATAATAATTTCCCCCTCAATCAATATTTCTTGATCCATTATTTTATAATCCCTAAATATTGGATATTTTATTGTCATCATCATATATAATCTCGCATGTTTCTTTCTTATCAAACCATCAAACACCTTTTTAACTTTCCAATGGTTTATATATATGAAGAATTAATAACATTTAATTAGTTAAATCCATTTTCTACAGTGCTTACTCAACTCTTTCTATGTGAAAATATACTTGGAATATTTATGATAAGTATATATATCATTCCATTACCATAAAACTAGTTTTTCAAATATTTAATGAAAAAAATACTACATCTAACTTTTAATCATGATTTGGGGAATTTTTCTCATAACCCATCAAATTCTATAAAAAATAAGCTGCAACCATGTCATTCTACATGATAAATCATCTCAGTCCCTTCTTAAATGCATCATTAGTGTTTAAAAACCCTTCTCTAATGTGCGGTAGTGTACTCATAGATATGCCAACTTACCATCTCTAGTGTTCCATGAAATTTTCCTCACATTCATTTATCCAAAGAAACATGTCTCCCATATGAGTTAACATAGTGACTAGATTTGATAGTGATGAAAAATCATAAAAAAATCATTGGTAATATCTATCCAATCCAAGAAAAATATCGATCTTAGTCACCGTGGGTGGTCTTGGTGAGATTCAACAAATTAAATATTATATTGATCCACCATTATACCCTCTATTCAGATTATATGATCCAGAGAATCTATTTTACATCCAAAATATTCAAAATATTAAATTTTCCTATAACTTGTTCTTTTTAAGGTTTTGGACTAAAATCTCCATGAAATATTAATTCTTTTCCATTGTCTTTGAATTTATAAAAATATCATCTGTAAATATTACCCCAAACTGATCATGGTAATATATAGAATTTATATCCACTTAATCTATTTAGATAGCAAGATAATTAGTAAGATGAAATGACATTACTATATACTTATTGGGTACATACCCTATATATAACGATTTCCTAGGTATATCCTCCTTCTTGACCCAAAACAAATGATATCTAAAAATGAGGCCAATCATAGAAAACTATTGAACTCCAAGTAGTTGATCAAAAAAGTCATCAATATAAGTTAGAGGATAATGGTTCTTGATAGTGATTATTTTTTATTTCAGATAATTAATGTAGATTCAAATTGATCCATAATTTATCTTAAAAAAGTATAAGTTTACCACAAGGTGATTCAATTGTCCAAATAAATCGTTTTGGATTAATTTCATGGAGTTATTTCTTAAATTCATTCAACTTAATTAGTTCAATTCTCTATTGACACTACTGGAAAATCATCCTATACCCACAGTTCAAAACCGTAGGTATAGCCCCCAAAACCGTGGGTATAGGCTATACCCACGGTTTTGGGAACCGTGGGCTGGAACAGCGTCGGTATAGGTACCCAACCTATACCCACAGTTTTGGATAACTGTGGGTATAGGTGTTCTGCCACAGTGTCAACAAAACATACCCAATTTCCACGGTGTCAAAGGCTTTTCCCCACAGTTTCAAAACCGTGGGTATAGGTCCTAAAATAATGCAGCTGGTGGGTTTCGAATCGCAACCTCTCTACAACAGACGAAGCACCTAACCACTACCCCAACAATGATTCTATGTATATATGTTTATATTTAGTTAAAAATAGTTATATAAACCGTGGGCATAGAGGGAAGAACCGTGGGTATAGGAATCCCGCCAAAAAAAATTCCTTCCCGCGGAAATTTTTTTTCCCGCGCACACACGGGAAACCTATACCCACGGTTATGAAAAACCGTGGGTATATGTATTTTATCCCAGACCTATCCCCACGGTTTTCCCCAAAACCATGGGGATAAGAACCCCTATACCCACGGTTTTGGAAAACCGTGGTTATAGGTGAATTTTCAGTACTTATCCCCATGGTTTTGGAAAACCGTGGGGATAGACCCCCCCTATACCCACGGTTTTTTAAAACCATGGGTATAGGTCTTAAATATTCAACTATACCCACAGTTTTCCAAAACCGTGGGTATAGGGGTACCTATCCCCACAGTTTTGGGGAAAACCCTAGGGATAGGTCCAATTTCCAATAGTGTGAGTCTTTGGAATAGGTGTATCACTAGGTTTGAATTATATTGAAAACTCAACTTCTAGATTTGAAAGATCATAAGAATACTTCTATATAAAGACAACAACATACTCCCACACAATAGGCCTATAATTTATTTTTAGTCTCCCCTCAACGATCTTATATAAACACACCTTTTTAATAGGATTAAATACCTATACAGTGGATGTGATTTATATCAGAAGTTTGTATTTATATACGCACTAATAGAGGATGATAAGTTGGTTTATAGTATCGTACATGAGTTCCCTTACTCATAAATTGATGTAGTATTTATATAATAGAATAAAATCCATATATACAATAAAATAAAATAAAATTAGAGGGAGAATAATTATATTTATAAGATAAACATTCCCATAAGCATTAATTATAAAAGAATATTTGACTTTAGATAAAACCATCATTACATTAAGAGTTTTAACTGAAAATTCATCCTTTAATTATTGAGGGTTAGAATTAATAGTTCTAAAGACTTTTCCTAAAATAATTTAATTCAATTTACTATAAAAAAATAGGATGCAAAAATATTTTAGTGTACTAATTTGCACATACAATTATTCATTATATCTTCAATTACTTAATAAAAACAAAATGGATTTCATGAACATTATGCATCATTAATCAGAGTGATTAATTATCTAAACAAATTTAGAGGATGTACAATTATTGAAACAAAATTTTCAATATATTACCCCTTAGGTGTGTCCTAGATCATCTATGATAATTAAAAAACTATAGGATTTTATCGTATACATAAACATATCCTCAATGTTGTCAACCATGTTTTATCATTCTAGTTTCTAATATAAACAAAATGTTTCTCTAATTCCAAAAATAGAGGCCCATGTTTTTCAAACATAGATATAACATCATAATAGATTAATATTCATCACCTAATAAAATGATTTTTTCAAGATTCATATAAGTCTAGTTCCATTGTAATTATCGATATATAAAAAACATGTTTATAAGATATCTACATAATCCCCCACTTTGTTCTTTATAAATATAACTCATCTAAGAAATATCATACATAATACCTTTATTTATAACCCTAGGAAAAGAAACAAAAGAAAGTTTGAACTCAGATTCTTCAAAATGGTTAATAAGGGAGATATCAATGAGCACTTAAACACAACATCAACATGATTTTATGGGAACATGAACATAACATTTGAAAACAATGAAATGAATATAAAAGACCATAATCTTCCATCTTGTCATAAATAATCGAAGTTCATAAGATATGAATCAAAAATGAATCATAGAACATAATCCATGAGAGAATAACATTCCCATAAAACCAAAAATTATGGTATATATATATATAAGAATATCAAATAATTTCCTTAGTTTTTAAGGCCCATTTTTGAGACTATTATATTGTAATGGGTTCAATCCTCAATCCATTTTAGTATTCAAGGTACACTAAAAGGAACCAATGTTCATCATTTCATAATCTTGAGTTTATGTCCATAATTTCACTTTATTTTACATTGAGGGACATTTCATTTTTAGAGTTTTATATAATTATTCCAAAATACATACATAACAAAACCATGTAATATAATGTGGAAACTTCTAATTAGTATTCATTTTGCATGATATAATAATTTTAAAATATAGAATGATTTCTTTCATATATATTACTCTCATCATTCAAAATGACTCTATTTATTCCCTCAACCATAATTAAAGCATGTTAAAGAGATTTAGAATGACATGATCTGCACAAAAATCTTAGTTAGGGATACATAAATAAGAAAAACTCTTTGTCATGTGAAAACATGAAAACACATGAAAACATAATCATATGTAATACTTTTCACCCTAAAGAAGTTGGGAACACTTCCCTTTGTAAATAAGTTCATTTTTTTTTATTATAATAAAAGTTTTTCACTAAATCCCATAGAGAGTATAGATCATACATAAAGGTATCTAGGGACATAATTATACACAAATGGGATAGCCATGCTATCTACTTCCATACTTGTCGCTATGAAAAATGGATTAACAATAAGGTTGAATTATATACATTCCACTCTTTCAAATGTAATAACCATATGATTGACTTCTATACCCAATGCATTAGAGATAATAATATAACCAACCATATTTGGTTTATCACTGAACCACCCATCATTGGTTTATCATGTTACCACCTATCAAATTTCCAAGTACTATTATATAATTATAAAATATAAAATATGGAAATTTTCAATATTTCACTCTTAAATTTTCATTTTCACTCATAATAAAACATTTCATGTTATATAAATAATCAGTCTATTTTCAAAACACATTTTAAATATCAAAACACCAGAAAAAGAAAAAGATGGATTTAATTAAAAAAATAAAGGAATATAGATGAATAAAAATATCTATATAGATATAAAATTTCATTTATCGTAATTATATATATATATAATATAATATCAATAGTGAAGAATGTTTTTTAATTTAAATCTTAAATAACTTAAAAATAGATTTTCAAATAAATGTGTCCTATAACACATTAAAGCCTTTAAATCATAACCCCCATAAAGGAATAAAATTTAACTAAAAAATAAATAAAATGTAAATAAATTGTGTGATTATATGATATGTAAATGTGGTTTTATATACACCTCATAAAATATTGTGGGTGTAAAACTTCAAAACATGCCTCAATGAAAGGATATTGAGATGAAGTCCCTTACCTTGAGTCCAAATCATCACATTCATTCATTATATTTATGACTAAAAAAATAAGCTAATTATTTAGTAGATTGAAAATATTTTTCATGTTTATTAATTCGTTTATATCCGTTATTACATTTTTATAACAATTAATTAAATTATTTCAGTTCTTATTGGATGTTTTGATGATATTTAGCACTTGTGTCCCACAAAGAATTTGTATAATGAATATAGTAAAAGTGAATTTTATTCCAAAATATACAAACTAAAGTTCCTGAAATTATTATAATATTTATACATAAGATATAATTTAAAATCAAAAAAGTATGTTCGATTACGAAAAATGAACTATGTTATAATCATGGTGATAGTTGGCCGTACATATGCGTGAGTAGCGTTTTTATTTTTCAATGATCATTACGGAAAAAAGTTAAGTATAAATTTTTATTTAAAAAATTATAATAATATCATATATAAAATTTAAATATAGTTAAATTTATCATACATGTTATGTAGTGATGAAAAACAAATCAGATTTCTTCGGGGAGGTGATAATTCACATGCATGCACGAACAACATTATCATTTTCCGTGCATGGAAAAATAAGAAAAATAAATGATGTATTATATTTTAGTAATTATAAATAAATTATGGATAACATATAAAATTATTAATTACATCATTATAACTTTTATTGAAATATGGTGATGGAAAACGAATTTCATCGGTTCACAATGCGGTAACCCGCCATACACACGAACGGTTATTTATTTTTCCATTTGATTGAAGTGGAGAATTATTTATATAATTATACTAAAATAAGGAAATATAATTATATTGAGGGTAATGGATTTATTATTAAATCATGGTGTAATAATATGTGAATGTGGTAAAAGAAGAATCAAAATATAAATAGTTAATTAAAAATTATATTACTTATTTAGAAATTCTTCATTTTTTAAAACCTCAAGAAAATTATGGGTGATGTTATGCATAAAATAATAGATCTAGAATGTATATATAAATTTTAAGAAGGTATTTTTACTAATATTGGATTATCCAAAAACATTTTTAAGTGTGACGAGAATAGAAGAATAGGATCTCTTTTATAAAAGATGAGAGGTGTACTCTTGGAATTCTTCAAAATACGAAATTAATAACTTTTTTTATTTTACATTAATAAAAAATTACTTTTACTAATAGAAGTTTATAATTAGCTTCAATACTATCATCCAATATGTTTTTGACACGTTTATGTCACATTATTACTCTTATCATTTAATTTTAATCTTTATTTAACATTTTTAGCAATTACTGTAACAACATTGTTTTTTCTCTTTGAGAGTTAATATAGTAATCATAAAATGCCAAAATAAATTTTTTTAATAAATTAAAAATTTTTAAACATTATAAAAAATTGTTCTGATTTTTTTTTATTTTTTAATAAATATTATATCAACTAATAACATATTATTAATTTTAAAATATAATTAATGTCAATTTTGACACACTTCATTACTTGACTTCCTAAAAATATCTTAACAACATTATATATTTGAAAAAACTGTTTAAATATATAGAAAATATGTCAAGATATTCTATAAATGTTTTAAATTAAATTAATTATCTAAACTTATATTTACATAAATATTTTTATTATAATTTATTTGATATTTTTATTAATTAAACAATTATTACATTATAGTTGCATAATTATTAAATTAATTATTTTTTCAGTAATAATTAAAAATAAATTACCATGATTATGATAAATTATTTATATTTACAAATACAATACATAATCGAATATTTCACAAAAATATCCATATATTAATAGAATTTAACTTGTTAAAAACAAAAGTACGAAATGTTTTACTCTTCTTTGAATAAAATAGTATAATGTTTATAATATCATACAAAAGAAAATAAATGGTAATATAAACAATCCCCATAATATTATGGATTAAAAATAATCATAAATTAAAATTGGGGAAAGTTTTTGGGTCATTTTCTGAAATTTATTATTTTATTTTTACCCTTTATTACCTGATTACCCTTAACAATGGTAATTAAAGTTATAAACAATTGTTGTTCATATTGGAAAAAATAAAAGGGTCATATTTAAAAAAAATTAAAAATAATATTCCATGCATGGAATAAATTTTTAAAAATTAAAACCACTAATTGGTGGAAATTTATTTAATATTAATCCTATAGTGGGGTGAAACAACCATTTTTTAAAGTAAAAATGTTCAAAAGTTTGAATTTTTTTTATATAAAATTTTAATATGAAATTTATTCTGAGGACCCAAATTGGATTAATTGATTAAAAATTAATTATTTATACATTGAAACCAACTTAAAATACAATCTAACTTTATAAATATGTTAGATGTAAAACAAAATTTCAATTAAAATGTAGTATTTTTCACCATTAATCAAAAAAAGAAACTTGTCAAAAAAAATATAAAAAATTAAACCAAAGAAAAGTTTGTTATAAATATTTAAATTAATAATTATATTTTATCAAATAAATTTTATAAATTTATAAAAATTTATATTTAATATAAATGCACCATCAATAGGTGGAAAACAACCTTTAGAAAAAGAGCTTTTTTATGATTAAAATTAGATTTATTCTTATCTTGTGCCTATAAAATATATTAGATAAATTTAAAAATATTTGATAGAATATAATATATATATATATATCATTAATATTATTCGGTAATAGTAATTAATAATTCATTAAAAAAATTCCTTTTACCTAAAAAATAGTTATTCATAAAAACAGATCCGTTATATTCCATTGGTCATTATTTATATTTATAATTAATTGGTTTCCAATAAATTCATTTTATAAATATTTTTAAACCATATATTAATAATTATGTTAATTATGATTATACCCACCCTTATGAAGACTATTTTGTAATGGGCACATAAAAACAATATTTGTAGTTCATTTAAGATCAATTTGGCATATCATATACACTATCTAACATTATGATTCCATTAAAATGTCAGGATGTTACATTATCCCCCCTTTAATAATTTTTTTCCTCATATTTTTACTCTAGGGTAAATTTTTTTGGGGTTTTACTTTTTAAAATACATTTTTTGAAATCCCACATTGAGAAAAGAATTAATGAGACTTCCACATTAAAAGAAGGAAATGTGGGTATGAATGTTACCTGAGATAACACATACTAGGTTTCCATGTAGGAAAACATGGACTAGGAAGACGAATATAACTTTGATATTCTGATGGAGAGTGATAGAGAACATGGTCCCAATAAATTTAACTGCCATAAACCTGAAATCTATATTCAGTTAAAATTTTATTGATTTCAAAGTTTGAAATGTAAATGAATAACTTTTTTCACTAAAAATAATTTTCCAATGGTTAAAGAATGAATTTACTATCTAAGAATTTAAGAAAATATTTTCACTTGATATATTAATATTTTATAAGCACAATTTTATCCTCATAACATTCCCATAATTATGATGTCAAACCCAAAAAACGACCTTAATCATAAAAAATCATATAAACCCAAATGGTTTTCAAAACCATAAAATTGATTTCCAAAATTAAATTCATACCTATTATTAATCTAAATCCTTACATAAACATAAACCCAACTAAATATATCCCAATATTCCATTAAACTATTTATGATCACATTAATTAAACCCTCATAAAGTGTGTCTAAAACCTTGAACAGAGGGTCAACATTAAAAAAATAATGAACTCTATGGGGATTAAATGACTTTACCCGGTGTATTGATATCAATTTCTATAGTGCAAAAAGATTTACCCACATATTTATGTTTCTGATCATGTTTATTTCCACCCTAAGTAATTAACATCAGACACATGTTTTCATAATGTCCTAACTCAATGGACCTAAAAAATCATAACATTGGTTATTATTCACTTTCTTGATCATAAACCTTGAATTGATGATCCATATGAACAAATTTTCTAAATTTAAAGCACATAACAAACATTTAAAGACATTATACAGTATAATTGTTACCAAATTTCTCAGAATATGGGAATTTTGTTTTCTTACCTTCAAAATTATTTGAAGAATAATTTTCAAATTTCTTTTTAACTAGTATTATTTTTATTGTTTCATGGGAAGCATGATCATAGAAAATTAATTTCTTTCTTTTTTTCACATCGAAAATGTTTTTAATAGATTTTAAACTCAATAGATTCCAATGCCTATGGATATTATGGCATCAATCCGTAGTGAAACCAATTTATATTATTATCAGGATACCAAAAAAATTGGATGCTCCATTATAAAAGTGTGAAGATTTCTTCATATACAACCACAAAATCTTACTCCTTTTTTTTAAAATTTCGATAATTGTTTTTCCATCCTTAGTCGAACAGCCATAAGAAAATATTTCTAAATAAATATTCCTAAATTCTTCCCATTACAAGGAAACATTATCTTAAATTTATCTTATATTCTTAATCATTGACCACCAATGGTCGTATTCAAATTCAAAAAAATAATTTCCATGATTTAATTTTTGGTTATCTGAATAACCCATGACATCAAAAATACTTTCTAGGGACTTAATCCATACATCAGCTAAAATGGGGTTAGATGACCCTCTATGTGATGAGGGAAGTTTCCCCATGAAATTCACCACTCTACCTGTTCATTTATGCTACACTAAGTTACTCTCAAGCATTTATACCACCACCATTTATAGTATGTGTCAACTAATCCATCACTACAAAAAAACTATTCTATTCCAATTCCAACCATCTTAGGATGCTGATTTGGAATTATATTTTCCTCTTGGAGACTTCCTACTATAGTTTCCCTATTTATAATACTAAAAAACATTCTAAAAAAATAATTTAGATGAATAATTAATGTAATGTTAAAATTCTACATCATTTAAACTTGACCATAATATAAGATATTCTAAGGGAATGATTTTTAAACTATCCTAAAATCTAATATTTTATAAAAAATACCTTGAATCCAAATATATGGACCCAAACATAATCATTATCAAACCTTGAGTTTATTTCTTGATTTTTATATTATTTCACAATGAGGATGTTTTCCACTTTAGAGTTTTAGATAATTAGGCCAGAACACATATATAGAAAAACACAAAAATAAAAGGTGGACACTTTTGATTAGTATTCATTTTAAAAAATATAGTAAATTCAAATAAAGCACGATTTTTTTCATATGAATTTTTCTAAACATTCAACAAGAATCCTTCCATTCCCATACCCATACATAAAGCATGTGAAAAACATTTAAAAACATTCGATGACTACAAAAAGCTCAGTAAGGGATATAATAATAAGAAAACTATTAGTCCAATTAAAACATGAAAAGCTCTAAAACATTATAATAAGTAATACTATTCACTATAAATATGTTGTAAATATTTTTCAAAGAAAAAACTAATTTATTATTTTTTAATAAAAAAGTAAAAAAACCCATAGTGATCATAGATAACACATAATGGTATATCTGGACATAATTATACACATATGGAACTACCATGTCATAGAATTCAATGCACGTCACTATTATAAAATATAAGAACTATATGGTAATATTACACACATTCCACTCTTATAAATAGAATAACTATATGGTCTACATCCAAACTAAATGCATTAGAGTTTATAACATAACCACAAATCCATGGTTTACCATGAAACAACTCATCATTTTTTAATCAAGTAACCACCTGTCAATTGTCCAAGTTACATTATATAAACATAACACATAAAATATTTCAATTTTCAACATTCCACTTTTAAAATTTTATATTAACTTATATGATAAATTTTCATGTTATAGAAATAATCAACCAATTTTCAAAACCCATTTTCAATAAAAAAATTAAATAGAAAAAGAAACTTGTGGTTTCTGTAAAAAAATTAAAGGGTTACAGAGGAATTTAAATATCAAAATATACATAAAACAACCATTATAATATTTTTATATCTATATAAATAAATATTTAAAATAATATCATGAGTTATATAAAAAAATTTAATATAAATATTTAAATATTTCAAAAGAGAATTTTAAATCAAAGTGTCTCATACCACATTGAAACAAATGAATCATAAATCCCATGAAAGAATTTTTTTTAAAAAATAATTTAAATGAAAAGAAAATAAATAAATTAATGATATTATATATAAATGGGGATGTTTATAAACCTCATAAAAGAAGGTGGCTTCATAACATAGAAACATGCCTTAATGAAAGGAGATATAGATGAAGTCCCTTACCTTGAGTCTGACTCCTCACATACATTCTATATAGTCATAAATAATAAACCTATTTTAATTATTTCCATGATTGAGAACATTTTTATGGTTTTTTATTTATTTATATAACTTATTATAATTTTATAACAATTACTTAATTATTTAAGTTTACGTCAGATGTTTTAATGATATTATGTACTTGAGTACAAAAAAATGAATTTGGTATGATGTATATAGTCAAATTCAACATTATTCCATCATATCCATAAGAAAATTAATGAAATGATTATCATTTTTACATCAATTATACTTTTAATTAAAACCATTAATTTTATTTACGAAAACTTTACTACGATATAATCATTGAGAAGGTAATTCGTACGTATGCCAATGTAACGTTTTCATTTTTTGATGATCATTTTGAAAAGAATTATGAATCATTTTATAATTAAATAATTATAATAATATCATATATATCATTTAAATATACTTATATCTATATATATGTCTTCCATGTGATGTGGTGTTGGAAAACAAATCACATCGCTTTGTGGAGGTGATAATTCAAATGTACGCTTGAATAACATTATCATTTTTCCATACCTAGAAAAAAATATGAAAATAAAAGGTATATTTTTATTTAATAATGTGAAATAAGTAATTAATAAAATATATATGAATTAATTCCATCATTATAAAAATTATTTAAAAATGGTGATGGAAACAAAAATCATCGGCTTGCGAGGGAGTTGTCCTCAGTACAGAATAATGATTATTTCTTTTTCCATTTAATGGAACTGGGGATGGATTTAGGAGATGATATTAACATAAAAAATATAATTATATGATTTATATAGTATTTATTATTTCATCATGGTTGATAAATATTTGAAGGAGGAGGATGAATAAAAAAACTAATGACACTTAATTAAAAATGATAGCTCTTCTTAGAAATCCTTCCTTACTAAACACCTTAAGACCACTAAGGATAGTGGTTTAGTCAATATTATACATATATAATATAGGGAGGGATTATATAATGGTATTTGGAGTTTTATAGGCCGATAAAAATTGGTTATTATGTTTTAAGAAAAGAGAAGAATATGTTCTATTTTGTCAGAGATGAGAGGGGCAATGTAAGAATTCTTAAAAATATCAAATTAATATAAATTAAATTTCTATTCAAAATGTACCCAAAGTAAATTATTTATCATATATGATTACTAATGGTATAAATTATATCATACTATAATTTTTGGATATTTTTAGTTCACATTATTACCCTTATCGATTTGTTTTAACCCTTATTTTCCTTTTTTACTATTACTAAAACAACTTGAGGTTTACTCTTGGTGGGTTAATATAGTTACTATAAAATAAAAAAACAATCCATATATGAATAATTGATGAAATTTCGAACAAATACCCAATCATTTGGCTGAGATTTATATTTTTATGAATCTTATATCATTTATTGAAATATTATGTATTTTAAAATACCGTTAATATCAATTTTGACACTATTCATTACATGAATTTTTAAAAATATCATAACAATAATATATCTTAAAAAACTCTTTTAATACATCTATAAAATTTCAGGGTAATCTATAAAAAAAATTTATGACACTAATTATCTTAAAATGTTTTAATTTAAATACTTTTAATGTGATTTATTTGATATTTCCTTTTATTAACCAAATTTTGTATCGTCACTGTATAATTATTTAAGGTAATATATTTTTAATTAAAATTAAATAAAAATTTCCATAATTAATATAAATATTATATCTTACCAATTAATATTCATTGTCGAATATATCCCCAAGGTATCTACATAACAAGAACATTTAATGTGTTAAAAACAAAAATAAAATAAAAATTGTGACTCTTCGTTGAATAAAATATTATAAAGGTTATAATATCATTGGAAAGACCATAAATTGTGACATAACTGATAATATAATGACAATAGAGTAAAAATATTCATCTATTAAAATTGGGTCTAGTGTTAGATTAATTTAATAATATTTATAATATTTTTTTTACCCTAAATTACCATGTTTAACCTTAACCATGGTAATATAAATTTCTAAAGTTACAAATTATATTGGAAAAAAAATGAAAGGTTCCAATATTATAAATTTTTAAATTAAAATTACATATATTGATTTCCTTTTACAATTTTCAAAACACGGAAGTGGATGAAATGGATTTTATATTAATCACATCGAAGTGTGAAAATATGAGTTTTTAATGTTTAAATGTCCAAAAGTTTGGAATGTTTTTATATGAAATATCCATGTGAAACTGATTAAAATTTTAAAAATGGGATTAATTATTTTATGATTGAATTATGTATACTTTAAAAAAATTAAAATTCAATCTATTTTTTATAAATTAATTATATGAAAATGTAGTTTCAATTTAAATAAAGTTTTTTTTGCTATTTTTTGTAAAAAAAATTATTTTTTAATGGTAAAATGAGACCTTTCCCATAAAATCAAGACCCCTTTATTAAATGAAAACATTACACAAGTCTGTAAATGGGAGATTTCGATTGATTCCTCTTAAGAAGATAAAGACGATCATCTGGAACCTGATAGTCTCATTAAAAGATAAGACCATTAACACCTTTTCTTGCAAGACCATCAACGAGCACACTACCCTATCGATATATATGGTAACAATATGATCTATAGAGTAAAGATAATACCAACATCTAATCCATCTATTGACGAGCTTCCAAGAATGATGAACAGAACTTGATCGAATGGCATGAACAACAGAAGTAGAATCACATTCATGCCAAATATTTTTCCAACCACGTTGTTCAGCCTGCACGACCGCTATAATCACACCATGAATTTCTTATTCAACGGTGGAGGCATGTCCACAAGATCCATGAAAAAAAAAGATCGCCTCCATGATGACCCCTATAAACATCCCCAAAACCTACAGGTCCCGGATTTCCTGTTGAGGCACCATTAGAATTTATTTTAATACAACCAGTGAATGGTGCTTTCCAAAGAACATCAATCATGCCAAATGGAGTTTAAAAATTTCCTTCGACACCAAACCAAGTTAAAACTAAGAGGTCACACAAGGAATTTTAATAGTAGAATTTTTTCGAATAAAAAGTATTGAGAACAGCAGATAAAATACCATCCAGTGCGGCACCAACCTGGAAGGTGTACTGGTCATGAATCATCTTCTTCATGGAGCTCCAGATACAGTGAATGACCTTTGTCGCAGCCACCTGAAAAAGACATATAAGATGTGGTTATAACCTGATATTACTACAGCTCTTTAAGATATCCAAAATCATTGTGAGCTGAGTTAAAGACTCTTCAAAAATATCATCCACATCCTTCCACATTTCCGAAGCTTCCACGCAACTAAGGAAAACATGATCAATATAATATTTATTTTGATGACATAAAATGCAAATAGAATAGAGAGATATTCCACAAGTTTGCAAAAAATCAACAGTTGGAATCTTTTTATGTGCAAATCGCCAAGCCAATGTTGACTGAGAAGGCTTCAAGAAGTTTCCCCTAAAATGACCCATACAATTGAACTCATTGTTTTTTGTATATGGTATGCTCATAGAACACCTTAGAAGAGAGGATCCCATTAGCAGTAGTTTCCCAAGCTAAAAAATCCTCCTGATGAGAGAAGAAATATCTATCAATAGTAGAAATAATATGAGATGGTAAATTATCCATACTCTAAAGTTGATCTTTAATAGATATGTTCATATCCAGATTTGTATCTCCATTTGGAGTCAAATCAATCAAAGTAACCCCAGTCCAATTTCACTTCCAGAAAGATAAAGATGAACCCTTAGAAAAAATCCATCTCGAATCATTATCAATAATGAAAAAATAGACTTAAAAGCAGGCCAAACCAAGGAGGTGAGATAGTTAAAGTTTCCACCTTTGAGTATATTCATGAATCGATCCTGAAGGAAGCAAAGCGCTTCTGAATGAACATTAATCAGCCTTCACATAAACCCAGCTTGTAAGGAATCATTAAAAGATCCAAGATTATTAATTCCCAAACCACTTGTATCATAAGTCTTGCAGACATTTTTCCATGAAACTGTGGAAAACCTTCTTTCCATAATGGAACAAATCCAAATAAAATATTTTATTGACACACCAATGCTCTTGATAAGAGATGCCGACCATTTATACACCATAAACGAATACACAAACTTGGAGATGATAATGGAATTCACTAACCAGACCTGACCAGCCAAAGATAAAGATTTACCCTTCAAAATTGAGAGCTTCCATCTGATATTTCCAACAATTCTAGAGAAATAGAAAGCCTTAGACCTCCCCCAGAATATAGTGACCCCCAAATAAACGAATGGAAACACACTTTATTTGATACCCAACTCACTGATAATGGAATTAATTCTTTGGAGTAGTGATGTTCCTCCCAAAGTGCACAAATAACTTATTCTAACTAATATCCTGGCCAGAAACCATCTCATAATGTAAAATAGATCTCTTGATCTTCCTTATATTTCCCTTGTCTCCTTAAGTGAAAAGTATGATTTCATCGGCATAAAGAAGATGTGAAGGAGCAACAAGACCCCTATCGGCATGGATAGACTTCAACTTCCCATTCCCAGTCATAATGGAATGAAATCTTCTTAAATAATCTTCAGTAATGGAAAAACATCACAGTGGATAAAGGATCACCTTGATTGAAACCTCTCAAGAAACCAAATTATCCTTTAGGAGATCCATTAATAAGAATAGAGATATGAGCAGATCCCAGAATGATAATGACCCAATTAATGAAGGTGTTATCAAAATAAAACATGGTGAGAATCATACAAATGAATCCCCAATCCATAGTATCAAAAGCCTTACGCACATCAAGATTCGAGGCAATGTTTCCTCCCCGGATTAGACTTTTGAGAAGATTCACACATTCCGAAGCAGTAAAAAGTCAATCTTGAATCGAATTTCCCTTGATAAAACCAAACTATTTAGCAGAGACAATCTTGCTTGAAATAGAGGAAATCTTGTTATCCTGTATCTTGCACATAATCTTTTATACAGTGTAAACCAAAGCAACAGTCCTAAAAGGTTGAATTTTGTTGGCATTTTCCACTTTGGGGATAAGATCCAGAAATTGATCATTCAACCCATGAGGAAGAATTCCATCCCTAAAAAAGTGGGTGACCAACCTACAAACATCCACATCAACAAAATACCATGAATTTTTGAAATAATTAGTTACCAAAACCATCTGGTCCAGGCGATCTTTCATATTTGAGACTGAAAACAGCCTTCTTTATCTCAGAAGATAAAAGAATAGAAATAAGGCCAATTTTATCTTCCTGAGTCACAAGTTGAGGAATAAACCCTTCCACAGGATCCATAGAGTTAGTTGAACCATTAAAAAGATCCTTGAAATAGAATACAAAATGATCAGATAAATCCTTCCTGTTATCAATGAGACTACCACCATTTCTGATAAGAGAAAGAGGCTTGGAAATTTTCCTGATTTTCTAAAGAGAATTAAATTTTTTTTATTTAGATTACCATCATTTAACCAATTTTCTTTAAAGTAATCCCTTTGCAAATAATACTTTAGGTTAAGAATTTTTTTGAGCGTGCATCACAACTCAGTTTTTAGAAAAATACTATCAAAATAGTCATTACGGGAATTGACCTCTTACACATTTCGAAGAGAAGCCGCTTGAGAAAAAAATGTCAGATTCAAGAGAACTGAAATGCGATTTACTCCAAAGCATCAAAGTCTTCTTTAGAATTTTGATTTTGGTTATACAATCAAAAGAATCACTTAAAAAATTTACAGATTTACAAGTATTCTGAGTAATGACTATGCAATCAGGATGAGTTACCCAAGACATGTTAAATTTAAAAGGGAACGGAGGTTTGAGAACCTTTTCCAAAGGGTCAACTAGAATAGGATGATGACCATAATTAATTCTGGATGGATTAGTGCAACAAATGGATCCCCATGCATCCACAAAAGCCTCATTTACAAAAGCATTTAAAATTTTACAGGCTACAAAACTATTCAAATGCTTGAGGTGAAAAGTGTACTTTTCACCAACAAGATTAAACTTAAACAAATCATTTTGATAAATGCACAATTTGAATTCACTGGACGAAATGGAATTATTGGACGCACCCAATTTCTTATCCGGATTCAAAATTGAATTGAAATCCCCCATCATAATATAAGGATTAGTAATAGAGGATTTTAAGAAACCAATTTCCATCCAATGATTTCTGCAATCATGATACCTTTTATCAGCATAAACAAAATAAGAGGTAAACTGATGGAAAAAATGATTGAAAGAACATATCACATGCTGATAACTTGAGATAATAGTTAAAGGGCTGTTCAAAGAAGTATGAGCTAGAACCTAGAGACTCTTGACTTCGGATGAGCATTTTTTGGTGTCAATAAGACGAAATCTAAAATTATTAAAGTTATCAATACTGGAGGAGAAAATATTTTTGGGCTAAGACAGAGAAATGGAAACTAGTTTCTTTTATTTTATAAAGAATTGAATGGACCAGGGAGTTTCCACATTAGCTAGTCCCTAGAAAATCCAAAGGAGAAATTTCAAATAAAACTTAATCTGGGGTTAGAACCCCTCTTTATTGTACCTCCTTCCTTCTTTGGTGGCCTCCCCACTTTCCTTTTGGGAGTGGGATTGCAATGCAATATGTTATTAATCTCAGATATACTAGGCAGTGCAATTTTGGAATCCATAAAAGATTCATCCATAGCTTTCTGAGTTTTCTATTTGTTGTTCACTTCAACCCCACTGTCAGGATGATTTAATCTCTCGATATGGTAATCCTTAGTTGCATCATGTAAAAAAATATTGTTAGAATTAGGCATATCAGCATTCTGAACTTGCTGTAAGACAATCTGTCCAGTTCATGAAGCTGTTGCTAAAATTGTTTTTTTAAGAGGTTGATTTCCTGTAGATTTGAAAACATTTTTGAAGCCAACTTTTTGGAAGATTCTAAAGACCTAATATACTATAATTTCACTACGAAAGACTTATCTTCTTCAGTGACACAATGAAGATGTTGTGTGTTTATAGGATGTGATACATGATATCCAGGACTCAAAACAGAAGCCTTATCCTACTTTTAATTGTCCTGCCCAGGTTTCAAAGCTGTAGAAAAAATAGTACTGCATTGGGGTAATTGAGCTGTAGAACTGTACAAATTTTCAGAATCCATCTCTTCTTGATTAATTTTAGAACAACTCACTATGCCAGGCTGCTTAGCAGGGATAACATCAGGACCATCCAGAATGGGAGAAACCTCAGAATTAGTAAGATTCACACCTTCTTGCAGGGACAACACTAGAACACTAATTTCCTTATAAAATTTAATATAAAAGGAACTATCATCTTATACTGTTTTAAGGTTCAATACTAGGGAAAAAATATCCTTAATAATGTTAGATAATAGGAGTTGATCTTCCTTGAGTTCACATTCTATAGAAGGAATCATCATAGATCCCACCTTGAAGGGTGAATAGGACATCACAACATTTTCTGTTTCCTCTACCTCAACAATATCAGAACAAGATTATTTTGAGGTAGAGGCTGGAACAAGTGATTTCAACACAGGAACCATAATCAGTGTGATGTCAGCCTGAATCTTCATTACTTATGAGGGACCATAAAGACTCTTGACAACCCCCTTCTTCTCAACGAAAGCAACCTTGTTTTTCCTGCCCCTGTTAGGATCAATCCATTCTGGAGCCTTAGGAGTTACAATAACCTTCTTTTGAGTAAACATACAATTAGAAACCGAATGACCCATGATCTTGGAAACATCACAAAAGTGAGGTAATGTCTCATACTCCACTTTCACATCAGACTTGTTTCTATTAACATGGAATGATATTATGGTAGGTCACTTGATTTCCATGTTAACATCCACCAGAATCCTAGCAAAGAATCCAAACTCCTTTTACAGGGACCTTTGATCCATTCTATTTGGGGTGTCAACACAAGAAGCTATGTCATTTAAGATCATTGTATTCCAATACACCCAATTCAATCCATGTAATCTTACAAATATTTGAGCATTGGTTTGCCGAATATTGAAGGGATTAAAATTGACATCCCATTCTGATAATATGAGGATTCCCGGTTTGAGTTGCAGATTTCCACAGCTCCATGCCAAGTTCACAGAATTTTGGATTGAAGGATTATATTAAAATACCCTCTACCAAAATGAATAAGCTTCCAATCCCAGCTTCCCCAACAACAAGAGACCAGATTCTTGAGATCAGCAAAAGTCCAAGGCTTGTCCCCTCTTGAATAAATCACTCGGCCCAGGATAGAGAATTTTCATAGGTTTATCCTTTGTTGCAGTGCCTCTGGACCACCACAACTGAAAAACCACCATTTTCAAAATCTCAATATTAGAGGATCAAGACAAATCCTTTTTGACCGAATCTGAAGAACCTGAGAGCTCCTCCACGAAGGTTGACCCTTTCTTTCTTGAGAACAAAGGTTCGTGAGATTCCCGTGTATTTATAAGTTCCCTCAATAAAGGACGATCCTTCTTGAAGGCCAATTCATACTCGAGATTGAAATAATCCATTGAAAAAAATTAGAGATGAAACCTGAAAATCCCGATTTCTCTATTGCCAGACCAAGATTCAAAAAGTCCCTCTCTCGCCACCCCACCTCAGGTAAATTGCTATCACTAAAAAAATTATACTTTTTAGAAAATTAGAGAAATTAACCCAAATTACATATTTATATTGTAATTAAAAAAATTATTTTTTCAAATAAAATTTATTAAAGTATAAAAATTTAGTTTTTAAACAAGTGTACTATCAAAATACAGAAAAAGTGCCTTAAAAAATACAACCTTTTCATGGTTAAAATTTTATTTATTCTTATTTGATGACTATAAAATATATTGGATGAATGTGAACATATTTTATTTAAAATATAAAATATATATTTCATTTATATCATATAATAATTTAAATTAAATTAATTTTTTTAGAAAAAATGTCTTTGGTCACACAAAATAGTTATTCCTAAAAACAAATCCTTTAGATTGAATTGGTATCATTTCTAATTAATTGGAAGCCAATGAATTAATTTTATAAACATGTATAACTCATATTTTTATAATTAAGTTAATTATGTTATTTCCCACCATTATAGAAATTATGTTATAATAAGAACATAATAAAAATATTTAGTTGTTCGTTTAAGAAAAATATGGTGTATCTTGTGCGCTATCTAACATAGTGTTTTCTTTTAAAATATCAGGATGTTAAATTAACTCTTAATACTATCTTAGAGTATATAGTCATTTACAAAACTATTTTCACTCCCCATTCAAGTCTTATTTATCACATGAGATATTCATCATTTCCCAATGCATTTTTAGGATATTTAATTCTTGGCCCAGCAATCAAACATTCAAAATAATACATATGTATTCCCTAATATTAAAAAATCAATCTTATCATAACTAATTAAAATAAATGAGTTCCGTAAACATTACATCATGACATAATCTATGAAATGAAGTAGGTTTCATAAGCATTTCATCAATTAATCATAACATAACCCATGGAAAAGTAATGTGATTCATAATTTTTTTTATAATCGGAAACTATATACTAAATGAAAAATTATGGAACCATTGGATCATATCCCTAATAAGGATTATGAAACATAAAATTTTGTCATCTTTGATGGAAAATTAATTTCAAATATCACGTTGAATATTTGTTTTCGAAAATATCTTCTCCACTTAAGAATAACATAATTAAAATATTAAAAATTCTAAAACATTAATTATTTTTGTGAATAGAAACCTAGAAACATATAAGGTAATCTTGGATGTATTAAGGTTTCCTGATGGTGCGAAATTAAATTCATGCTGCATGCATTTTAAAAAAATTTCCATTCACATTTTGATAAAAAATTCAAAATTACCTCATTCAGGAAATGAAAAAAATTCCTTTTTAACAATTTTTGATAAAATAAAACAAGTGTAAAAATATATTTAAAAAATAATTTTATAATATTAAAAACATTCTTCAAATAATTTATAGAATACATGGATATTGAATAATTTTTTTAACCAATGAGAGAGATAACATTGGTTTTCTATAAAAATATTATTTTTGACTCTTTAGTATATAGAGACATAAAAATTAAGCATAAAATATAATTTTTATAAAAAATGGAGAACAAAATTTATGAATTTGTTGAGAGGTATATTATGAAATTTCCTCATCACAATTATTGTCATAAACAATATCAATAAACAATGGGATTATAAAATAAAACCCATACCACATTAGAAATTTTTTAATTATACTCCCAATGAATGAAATAAAATTATATTGATATATAAATACTCATATATTTTATAAAAATAATCATAAAATAAATTCATTCATATTATATACAACACATAAAATAAAAAAGTTGTGAATATGTGACTTATTGAACTTAAAGGGAGATAAAAATCCATTACCTCATGTTTGACTTCCTTCATACGTGTTCAAATATACTTTATAATTATTTCATATTTATTATAAATGTATTATAGAACCATAATAATATATAATACCATATATTATTTACTTAAGACCATTTATCGCCATTTTATTCTTAATTCTCCGTTAACAGCACTATAATCAGTGATAACATTTTCGTTTTCCAAGTATGTTTTGGTTTGGTAGTTTTGGAACTTTTACATTAATTATGGTTCCATAATATCTAAAATGTTAATAGTGATATAAATATAATATATATTCATTAATTATATATTTATAGTCATCTATAAAACTTAGAGATAGAAAAATGAATTATATCATTAATGGAGAGGGTATGTCGTATATAAGCGTGACCAATATTTTAATTTATCAACTGATGAAATAAAAGAAACATAATTAATAATTTACTACTATATAAATATTATGGTATAATATAAATCATATATATTAATTAAATTTATCTTTATTAACATCCGTTAAAATTGAAATGAAAAACGAATCACATCACTACATGGAGATAGTAGCCTACATGTACATGAGAGTGATGCTATCATTTTCTAATGGATTTGATGTTATGAAGGTATATGCGATATTATAATTCAATAAGTATAATTGTGTTATATATATATAATATATATATATTAAATAAATCAGTATATTCATCCATGAGTTATGGTGATGGAAATGAAATTACATTGGTTCTTGAGGTGGTAGTCTGCCGTAAAAACGATCTAAAATTTCATTCTCCATTTATTGGAAGAGGAGATAGATATAGGTTAGTAAATGATCATAAAAACCTATTATCATATTTAATATAATTGTGATATTATTTTATAATTTTTTAATAATATTTTAATACTATATAAGAAGAAATAAAACAAATATTTTGGTTTATGAATGATACATCTGTTTTAAGAAAACCTCTTTAGGTTTTCCCCAAAATCCTTCTTAGGAGAGTTTAATAATCAAACAATGGAATATAATATGTTTTAAGCTAATAAATTATAGTATTTTCTAAGGATTTCCTGAATCAAAAGGCTTTTTAATTGTGAATAAATCAGAAATTGAGGTGCCCTTTTATAGTTGAGGAGAGTGTCACACTTATAAAATTAATTCCAATAAACTATATTTGATTATTAATAATCTAATAGACATAATTTTACTTTTGAAACTATTAAAAAATTACTTTGAAATTTATTGAAAAGAATCAATATTTTTAATAAAAATCATTATTTTTTAACTTTTCTTCAAAAAATTATGGTTTCAAAAAATTCTCAAAAATTCACTAGTGTATAATTTTGAAATGATTATTTAAAAAATAAATTTAATTCATTCAAATATATTTTCTGTTAATATAAAAACTATATTTAAATAATAGGGAAAATGTGGTGAAACAACTTTTTATAGAAAATATGTTTTCATGCTTAAAATTGGATTTATTTATCCTATAAATAGAATAATATTCCGTAAATAATAAAATATATGATTAAATATATAATAAATAAATATTCTAAAAAAATATTCAATAGTGTATAATTTAATTTATTAAGAGAAAAACACTTAATGCTCATAAAAATAGGTTCTTATAAAAACATTTCTTTTACATTCAAATGATTTCACTTTTTATTTATAACAAATTTATTATATATATTTATATAACACATATACTTTTCATTACTTATTTTTCCTTATTCATGCCCTATAATTTAATGGCTAGGTTAAAATGTTATATTTTATTATACTTCATTTAGGCTCAGGGTTTTGTGTATCATAAGATATTGAATAGATTAAATTTATTTGAAAAAAATAATTCATATAATCTTGGGGTGTTACATTATCTCTGACCTCGAAATCGTGGTATCATCAATGATTATATATATATAATTTATTTAAAAATTGTGTTGATTTTATATAACCCTGAATGGTTTTACCAATCTCTATGATATTATAGATAATGTTGGGTACCATTAGATTACTCAGTCTAATGTCATCATAACATGTTGGAGTCTAACACCGTTTCCCAACTAGATGCCCATATGTTTCCATTTGAATGGTAGAATTGACATTATTGTTATAATAAATATCTACTAAGGAATGTTTTTAATCTAAAATTACTTGGAAATCCATTGAAAATTTTCTCAATATATCCTCAAGAGTTATACTATCTCTCTGAGACTAAACATGAATCTAAGGGAGATTAGTGGTTCTAAAACATAGCTCGGTATCTAACGATTACTAGAGGCTTCCATATGACCTCAAGGTAAACCTCATATATTGATTAGATACAATTAATAGTGGAACTACAAGTTTTTTACCACTTCCCTTACACATATCATGAGAATTTCATAGAGAGAGAAATCATCCAATATATTAATTAAATTCATTGAAATTGTATAGCGACTGAATACCACCTGTATGGAATTATTCCATTTGATTTTATGGGTATTTATAATATAAAATCGATGATTATTTTTTCCTATTTTCATACAGTTATGTTAAATGGTTTCTTCATACCTTTAAAATAATACCGTTCAATCATGACTTCTGGGCATACAATGTATCAAGAAACAAGTTCAAGAATCTCACTATTCATGATATATTGCTAAATGTTTTTCTAGAGATCCCTATACATCTAAGAGAGAACTAGATGATTAGATAAGTATGAGCCATGAAACATATCTATATGTTCTATCTTCCATTTTGGTTTTAATGGGAAACATATTTGAGTTCCAAACCTTATAAGCCCATGTTTAGTAAATTTGAACTTGTAAATATATTAAATATTTTCCTTTGGTACTTCAATCTTTTCATGGTCATCATTGACTCCCTCAAGTCTGGATGGTTGAGTTTTTATTTGATAAATGTAGGTTTATATACCTTATTATTCGTATATACATCCTTTTTACATCCAAGAACATTGGATCCCTTTCAATCCCCATCATGGATATGATTGTAGGGTCATTTATTATTAAATAATTTTCCATGTATTTTTCTTTTTCAGGATGGTATGGGATTGAACAATCATAATCCCTGATCAACTCTAACCATATTCATCAGTTCATATTGTTATAATTTTGTGTGAATATAAAATTTAGGCTTTACTTATATATATGTGTCTCATATATCCTCAAAGAGACAATTCTTCTAAGTATTTAATGTGAAAATAACTACAACCAATTAGATATATTGAGTTAGGTGGTTCTTCTATTGGATAATTAATTAAAATATTTCATCGACAATAATGATTTAGTCATTAATGAGTACACAACCAAAAACGATTTAGATGCATCATAGTAGATAAGAAATACATCCCCACTGATGGGTATTGTGATCATAGGTGCAATGATTATCATATTACTTAACATGTTAAATATCTGATCATATTCATTATTTTAGAAAAAATCGAATCTCATTCAAGTTATTTGGGTTAGTGGACTTTAAAATCATTTTAATATTTTAAAAAATAAAAAACAGTTCTCAGATTAACTATTGATATTGTGGATCTACATCACAGATGTTGTTCTAAACCACCCTTTAAATTCATCTATTTTTTATGTATCCACATATATTGCTTTGTTGGTGATAACATTCCATTGTAATGTTACCTGATCCATCCAAAACTCTTATTAACTATATTTTTCATTTAACATTTCCTTTCTCAATGTTTTTAGTAAAACATTCAAAATCTCCTCAAGTTTATCCTTGATTGTGGAATAGATAATATCTTCAATAAAGGATATAACAAATATGTCCAAATAATCTGTAAATACTCAGTTCATCATGTCCATAGATATAGTTAGAGAATTTTTGAGTCGAAAAGCAGTCACTATGAACTCACAATTCCCATACTTTGTATGAAAATGCAGTCATGGGGATATCCACCTTCTTCACTATTAATTTATTATATCCTTACCAAAGGTCCATCAGGGAGAAGTATTAGGATCTATGTAGCAGATAAAACAATAAATATATCAGTGGTAGATGATATCTATTATTTTTCGTGATCTTGATAATCTCATGACAATCAATGTGGAGGTGTATTGACACATCCATCTTTTTAGTGAAGGGGATTGGTGCACCCCATGGTGAAACAAGTTGTTGTATATACCCTTTACACAAAACATCCTAAATATTCATCATTAAATATTGAAGTCAAAGAGTATTTATTATATATTGAGTATTGGATATTGAAAAAATATATTAGTATATGTTTAATTTATAATTCAACCACTCAACTTGGAGGATGAATTATAAATTTTAAAGGAAACACATCAGTGAATTTTCTTATAATGGTCTTCTTATCAAGGATGATATTTTAGTTAGTCCAAATCATTTAATCTAGATAAAATTTCTCAAAAGGAAAAAATATCCATGATTAATATATTGATACCAAAAAATATTAATTTAACTTCATTCAATTATATATAATCAGCGTGAAATATGTGATATGGAGTGTGATATACTTCTCATAGAAATTTATTTTGGCACCATAAAAGGTAATCACATCAATGCCCAAAATACATTCAAATTATGTTAAAGGGAGTATCATAAGGTTTTTAAGGAATTTCTACCCACAAATATATATACGTGATAATTTATAAACTTTATATTTTATAATTTCCCTATGTTTGGGTTCATAGATAGATCCCCTTATATGTTTTGAGGTGGTGTATGAATAGTTCTAAAAAATGTATGCTATAAAAAAATTTATTGAAATAAATTAAAATAGTTTGTTTTTTATACTTGAATGAATAACTAGAATATCTACCACAAATTGATTTTTTGGAGACACATAGATAATTGTGATGGATGAATATCACCCTTTATATATAGTACATATACATGGTTGTCGTTTTTTGTGGTAAAAAACCTTTGGTTTCATGCATTTATTCTCATAGTTTCATTCCTCAAAGATGAATCATTGGACAATATAATGAGTGTTGACTGGATAAATCCTATTTTCCATCACATTGATGGGTTTATCCCTTCAAAAATCACTATCATTATAACCTTCCTTCCCTTACCTAAATTATTTCCTTTCCCCCTTAAGGTAATATTCAGGATGGTTCTGCCCACACTTTCCACAAGTGGGATGTTGTACTTTCTTTACCCCATGGGATTTTTTCCATAATAAAATAAGAACTAAAATACATACTCTATTTCCATTCTATATTCCAATAACACCCTTCCAATTATCCAATATTTATTTTGAATTTGTGGGAATACAAGAGAATTTATTTATAGCAGTCGAAGTCATGAATTTCAATGGGATTTTATAGACTCTCTTTTAGCTAACTGAAAAAGGGATAAAATTTCATTTCAAGGTCAAAAAAAAATAAAAAGGCATATCATGAATGTGTTTTATAGTTCTCCAAATAAAATATTATGGATTTATCATCCTTTTGACTATGGATAATGAAATACCTATCCATTTTAATTTAGGGAGTTTGAAGAAAATATTTATTTAATAACATTTTCTATATATCTTTAAACCCCATCACTTCGACCTCCACCTTAGGCATAATATTTTTGATCAATGAACTTAATTGATCATATTCAACCTCTTTATGATAAACATAAATTAAAAAAAATCCCCATTTTAGAGCATTGAATGACTAAGAACAACTTTTCAATAGGGTTGATCCATTTATCCACGATTAATGGATTAGAAGATCCCCAAAAAGTTAGAGAAGTATTTAACATAAGGGACTCAATTTAAATGTTTTTTTCTTAGGATGATGTTATTAAACCCCAAGAATTATATTAATTGATATTACAAATTTTTAGATGAATATTCATTAAATTAAATGAACACAATCCTGAGGATTTAAATATATTGGTTCCTTTGGAAACATGGAAAACATTGTTCTTAATTCAGTGAGTGATCTTAAATTTCTCTGATAATTTTATTTCCATCATGCACTTGTAACGGACATACCCATCTAAAAACCTTTATTCATAACCTATGGAATGGAAATATAAGAAAGGGTGAGCGCATGTGCTTATTTAGGGTAAACAAGAGAGATATGTAATCATAACATGAACATAAGAGTATGAGAGCATGATAATTACATATGAAAACCATACCATGCATATAAAATATCATACTATTTAGTCATGGAATACTAATTGGAAGTTCATAATACATGAATCACATAGAAATAAAATAAAATGTTCCATGAGTGTAGAATTTAGTCATATGACTTGGAATTATGGAATACACATAAGAAAAAAATAATCATTTCCATATTAGTCAAGGCTCAATAAAAAGTCAATCATAGTGAAATAAGTTTACCCCCCAAACCATCAAAGTAGACAAGGTTCACTACTAAGTACATCATAGAAGACAATTCTGCATAATGAATTATGGTCACATCCCATTATATCCCTATTTATCTCATGAGATACAAATCTTTACTTAATGAGATGGAGAAAGATATAGGTTTCACCATTCATTAAATGAAAATCATATGTATGTTTGCCTTAATATCATAAAAAATCATAATATCTTATCCAATGAAAAGAAATGGGTTTCATAAAAAATTTACCATATCCTAACATGTGGGGAAGATATAGGATTCATAATCATTTCTTTATTTCATGAAAACAAACCCCATGGAAGAAGAATTGGGTTTCATAACAACTTTATCACAGTATAACCCGAAGAAGAGAAATTGGAATCATAGAAATCATGTCATAATAATAAATTTAGATAAATAATAACAATTGGATCCGTGGTTCATATGCTTATTAAATAATATGTTACATCAAATAATGTCCCCTTAGATAGAGAATGACACTAAAAGAAAAATCAGTAAGAATATTTCATAGGGAAGAATAATTTTGTTTGAAAAACACTATTTAAATAATAAAACATTATAAATGAACTTTTCAATGAAAATTACCTGGAAAACTTGTAAAGAAATACATAAAAATCATTCAAAACATTTTTTGAGGAAAATAACCTTTTCACTTTGATAAAAAAATTGAAACATAAAACATTGAAAAATTCCTTTTCATTTTTAAATATATTATTTTAAAACAAACAATTTCAAAAATATTAAAGAAAGAAATTTATCTGAAAATAAATTTGAATACATTTATGTAAATCATAAAATCATTAAAATTTCATGATAGTGGTAAATACAGTTTATTCTACACAAGTTCGAAATAAATATTCTTTTCACATTTTTAATGAAATCCAAAGCTAAAATTATTAGAAAATCAAAAAGAATAATCCTTTCAAACTTTTTTGTAAAACTTTAAACATGTGTAAAAATAACTTTAATAAATAATTTTATGAATTAAAAAATTGATATTTTAGAAAACCTATTTTTGGAAGATAAACTAGCTTTCGAATGAAGAGAGAAATAAAGATGATTTTTCTTAAAAATACTATTTTATCCTATTGAGTACATAAATAGTGTAAAATGAAAGAAAAAAAGTATTACATTGAAATAACAATAGGATAATAACATTTAAGAGTTTCTTGAGATGTAGATCATTATATTTCTTTATTGAGAGAATAATAAGAAACAATAATGATAAAAAATGATATTTTTATATAAAACAATTACCAATTTAGTGACATTAAATTGTACGCCCCATGATAGAATAAATTAAATGAATCCTAAAAGGTCATGATAAAAAATAAATTTATGAAAATAAATGTCAATTGGGTTATATATGGACCTGATAAAAGAATATTGGATCATAACATAACCATATATCTCAAAGTAGGAAAATTAAACAAAAATCACTTAGAGTTTTGGTATCTTTCGAAATATTAACCCCATGAAAGAGGGATCATAAAATGGATCTGTAAATAAAAATTATTTTAAGTAAGATCATTATAAAATAAATTTATGGTCAGTATATACACAATATAAAATAAATATGTTGTGATTACGAAACATGTCTTACATAAGTAAATATCACTACTAAAAAATAGTCCTTTAATAGTACTAAAAAATGCCATTATCTGTGCTAGAGAATCACTGACTACTGCTATAAGATTAAAAGCCTAAGCCTTTTATTAAGAATTATAGAAGTGCTAAAAATGGTATCCTTTAACAATGCAAAAAATGGGCTGATAAAGGACCATTTATGAGTTCTCATAAAATCACTGATAAAGGGGCATATAGTAGTGTGTTGTAACATCAAACTGTATCACTAATGATTTCTGTTATAATGGAAAACTACTACTCCAAAAACACCAAAACAATCTGAAAAATCATATACAAATGTTGAATTTAAATATATATAAAACAATTTTGGCTCGTTTTCTCAGTTTTTGGCGATGTGAGGCACATTTTAAACTAAAATGATACATATATTTTGAAAAAATAAACTTGGAGTCATACTAGTCACAACATGTGACATATTGGGGTGTGTATGATTATTACACATCTCAAATGACTTATTCATCATTTTTCTAAAGTATCTAATAAATCTGAATGTGTTTCCTTGATTTTGAGTATGACACATGTGTTTTTTACTAAAATGTCATTTAAAATTTAAAACAATCACTTTGACTCATACTGGTCACATCTAGTGTCATTTTGATGTGATACCAATTCCTAAATCTAAAAAATGACTTATGAATCATTTTCCTATTTCATAATTAAGATCAATGTAACTTCATTATATTTTTTTAGTGAGTGACATTTCTTGAAAAGAAATGTTGATTTTAAACTGATAACATTAACATTGGGTCATACTGGACACATCATATATCATATTGAGGTTCGGATGATTCTTATACATCCAAAATTACTTATAGATTAGTTTCCTAATGTTTCCAAACATTATGAATGTGTTTTCTCAGTTTTGAGTTGGTGAGTTTTCCATTTTACTAAAAGTGAGGTGAATTTTAAATTAAAAGTTTCAGTTTGTGTCATATCAGTCCCACCGTGTATCATTTTGAGTTGAGTATGACTCTGTCAATTCCCAAATGGCAATTAAATAATTTTCATAATGTATAAAAACAATCTGAATGAATTTACTCTGTTTTTAGTATTCCATTTGTTCTTTTTATTAAAATTATTTCCACTTTAAAATAAAAAGACACAATTGGAGTCATACTGGTCACATCATTTTTCTGATTAAGGTATGTCTGATTCATACATGTATCAAAAGAATTATGGACCATTTTCCTAAAGTATCCAAATAATTTGGAAATATTTTTATTGTTTTGTGTAATTTAGTTTTCTATTTTATTAAAATTGATGTCATTATGAATTAAAAAGACGTTCTAGTAGCTATACTGGTCACACCGTGCATCATATTGAGGTTTAGATGATTTCTACACACCTAAAATTACATATGGATCATTTTCCTAAAGTAAAAAAAACAATGTAATTTCATTTTCCTAATTTTGAGTGCATCCCTAATCTTTTTTACTAAAATGTTACTTTAAATAGGAAACATACACTTTAACCTATACTAATAAAATCATATATCAGTATGAAGTGGGACTAATCCATAAACATCAGAAGTGACTTATGAATAAATTTACTAATTTATAAATAAAATAAATGTTTGTTTTATTTATTTTGATTATGTAACTTTTCATTTTTACTAAAAGTCTTGTCAATTTTAAATAAAAATATGCAATTTAGAGTCATACCAATCAAACCATGTGACATATTGCGGTTCAGTTGATTCTGAAGGACACGAATGTCTCAAAATAATCTTAAATACCAATGAAACCATGTTTCTATTTTCATTCTATGTCAAACTTCCAACAATTTATATTGACTCAATGGTCTGAGCATAAATATTTTTCATGTTATCGAATATTTGAAGAGAAGAACAATCTCAGGTTCCCAATATATCACTAGAATTCACCACAATGGGAACATGAGTTTTATATACTCTTATGGAATTTAATAATGAGAATTTTTTTCAGATAAAAAATTTAATCAATATTCAGTTTTAGCAGCTCAGCAAAGAAAAAAAATGAATATGGATAACGTGGTTACAATGGATGAAAGAATCATTTTATCACTTTTGTAGCTTGTTGAAGATTGTTGAAAGAAAAATATGACTTCCCAAAAGATCTTTGAAAAAAACTAAATAAGTATAAGATAAAAATGATAAGAAAATTAACATATATATAATAGATACAATGATGAAAAAATTTATTAAAGAATTAGTTGAGATTCACCTTTTCTTAATGGTTGTATGCATTCTTGATGCATTTGCTTGTTTTCATTATCTCATTTGCAGGATCAAAGTCTAATCCCTTGTGAGCAATAGAAACTTCAAACAAACCACCCAAACTCAAACAAATGAATCCACTTATACGTGAAAAAAATATTATATGAGTAATAATGAAAAAAAAATTAAACATAAATATAAAATAATAAATTCATTCAAGGAATAATTATTTTACTTTTCAATCATATTTGACCGTAGGGATATGTTGACGATTAAAAAACAATTATGACAAAAAAATGAAAATAGATATTTCCAAATAAACAATCAAGAAGTGAGGAGGATGAAGAGAAAATATAATACATTAGAGTAAATCTTTGGATCTTCTGGGAGAAAGTAAATGTATCCTTTTGGGATCATAAAATATAAATTTTATACAATAATTAAATAAATAAACATAATATATTCATCATCAAAGTTGAATGCCTCCCATTTGTGAGAATTACATGGATGGTAATCAGAGATTCCTAAGGGTGGAACCAAAAGGAAATGTTATAGAGTGATATATTTTTATATGGAATAATGTATAAAATAAATAGTGTTATTAGATTTTTGATGAATCAAATGATGTTATTTTTATGAAGTATTAATGACTGTATTATCATTTCAATGAGGACTATATTTTTATCAACTACTATAAATACAAGTAAGGATGAAATTAGTGAATAAATTTTCATTGGTGATTGAAAATTATTGATGAGGACTAGAAGGAGTAAGACTCTACAAAAACCTCATTATTTAAAAAGTAGAGCTTAAAAATGTCCTTTAGTTAAAAAATACATGTGATTTTTAGTTTATTTTTTTCCAAATTATGTAAAAATCTTTAACATAAAAGGCCACGGTAATATATTGTAATGAATTGCTTTTATTGTCATGTTATTGGGATGGGCATATATATGGGGCACCATATTACCACTATAAGGATATAAAAATGGATTTCTATTTATGTTAGTATACTATAAAATTCAATATAATTAAAAATCCATAGTGAACAAATCATGTAATTAAATTATTTAATAAAAATAAATAAAGTTAACATGAAGTAGGAATCTAGAGGTGTAATGTTTTTATCCATGAAAATTAAATTTTATTCCAACAAAATTGATTTTATTAAAACATTTTTATTGAATTTAAACCAATAAATTTCAATATTATATTTTATAAAAATCATTTAAATCTAGTGGTATAAGATATATTCTTGAATGATTTAAAAGGTTATCTAAAATTTAAGTAATAGAAACATTTTCTCATTAGATAATTTAATTATCAAAAAAATATCAACTTTAGAAAAATATTAATTAATAATAAAGGATTGAGAGCAACAAATTCTACCAACAATGTACTATTCTACCACACCATGTAATGAAAAAATATTTTTTCTTTAAAACTCAATGATACTGATTTTTTTCCTAAAAAATGAATCATTCCAATTGTTTAATTTCTTATTTTATTTCTACTACAATAATCAAAATATCAATTACATTTTATTTCAAAATCATTTTTTCCAATATAATATATTCCAAGGATTATAAAACCTTAAACCTATTTGATTTTTATTTTTATAGCATTTCTTTCATATTATTTAAATTCAAATATAAATGTTTCAAAAAAAACTGAAAAAATTATACTTTTTTAAGAATTAGTTAAATAAATAAGATTACAAATCAAACAAATAGAATGTTTTTTATCATAGGATTTTGAAAATTCATCAAAATAATTTGGTTGTTAAATTTAATAATTGAACCAAAAATATATCCCAAGCCTCATGAATCAGTTCACAATTATCTTAAAAATTATATTAATTTTAATCTATATTTTAATGATCATTATCCTAGGAATAAAATTATTGACAAAATTATTATAAATTTGTTCTGATATGTCACATATTTCCCTATTTATTTTTATGAAAAATAATAATAAACTTAATGTTGAAATAGAATAGGATAAACCTATATATTAGTTCCTCCTCACTCAATCCTCTCAATGTGAATCACATCACGGCATAATATTAGGCCAAAATGATGTATGATATTTCATCATCCAAGTGATTTTCAGTGTATATTCCAAACCAATGACAACACTGACTGCTATATGGTTAAATTTTTCAATATTTGTTGATTTAAAAGTGGTATATGTCATAGTATATAGGTATTTGGAGCCTATTATACCTCAAAACACCATGAACCAATATTGGTTTTGATATATTTCAAGTCACACAGTACCAATGTTGTCCCACAGAGACCCACATGATATGAGGGAAAATGATACTTTAATATATCGAAAAAATTGTGAATTTTGTTTTTTTATTATAGGATAGTACAACTAGATGTTTTGGGACACAAAAATATGGGATGATAATGTTTAGTGGATAACTAAGTGAAACTTGAGATATCAAAAGACATGGTATACATTTGAGTCGTGGTTGCGTTCAACCATTTAATCGCTCAAGACTTGGATTTGAGCATTAGAATAGTTGGAGCCTGGATTCTACCTTAGATTTTATATTCGATTCAACAACAAAGTGTTCGGGTAGGTGTTCACTTCTGTGGAGAGCTTCAGATATTCCGATCAGGTTCACGATGGTTATGGTTCTAAACATAGATTGTAAGACTATTATTAGTGCTTCAAAAATCAATTATAAAGATTTGTTTTATCTACACTATGTTAATAAGTGATAGTAAAATAAATCATTATCATCACTTTTTTTATGGTTGATAAAAACTTATAATACTTAAAAAAAATATTTCTAAAAAATATAATTATTATATATAATTATAATACTTATAATAGTACTTTTAATAACATAATAATATTACAATTGTATGAATATATAATTATTTATTTATAATTATATAAGTTATTTTTAAAGAATAATATTTATATCATTAAATATATTTATACAATTATATATATATATATATAAACATGGTAAATATATTCATTATTTAAATAGATTTATTATAATTTCATAATTATTTATATATAATTATATAATTTTTTTAATAAATATTATTTATTTATTTATAATTATAAATGTATAAAAATAGTAATTATATATTTTTATATATTTTTATATATTTATTTTAATTTATTTTTTATAATTTAATTTTAAACATTATTAATGAATATTTAATCTTATGTTCATGCATGTTAAAAATTAATAAAATCTGATTAAATAAAATAGAGTACCATATTGAAAATTTGGATAAGTTTTATTAATATAATTCCCTAAAATTTTATATATATTAAAAATATTAAAACATCATAAATAAATATATATAAAATAAAAAATATAAATTGATTAAATTCCCCAAGAAATATTTTTGTGTGTGCGTATGTATATGAAAATTAATATATTATATATATGTGAAATCAATATAATACATTTGATCAGTGTTATAAATTGAAAAAACAAATGACATTCAATAATATCCATTACTCGATGCAATTTGTCATTATTTTTAATTCGAATTATTTTTTAATTATAAACCGTAATTCAATAAATATAGTACTATTTAATATAAATCATAAAAAATATTTTGTATAATACAAATCATATTTATATACATTAATATATATCTATACATTTAATATATGCTATTTATTAACATTATCGACAACTATCTAACTTAAAAAATGATTCATATTTTTCTCAATTCACTTTTTTTAATTTTAATTTGTTTAATTTGAGTTTTCATATATCAATATATTTAATATAAACTATTTTTTAGTATTTATAATTTATATTTAGTATAATAAACTTTTTCATTTTTTATCAATAATTATTTAATTAATACATTTTTTACTATTTTTTATAATAAAATCATTTTCTTGTATATTTATTTATTAAATATTATTTTTTTGGACCTTTATCAGTTCCAAAAAAGAAATGATAAAGGATTTATTTAAGAGTTCGCAAAATAAATCACTGATAAAGGGTAAAATTTTTAAAATCTTTTTTAGCAATGATAAATATTCCATTTATCAGTGCTTTTTTCTTGCACTGGTATATACTAGTGCTGTTAAACACATATTTTGTAGTAGTGATGTAAGATGGGAATCACTTACCACATTATTAATCATTTGAATCGTAAAACTGAAGAAAAATTTATATTTAATGAAAAATTAAAAATCATGATAATTAAAATATACATGATATAAAATGTTGATTAGGATTTATATACACGAAAAAAATAAATGAGTGGTGAATTTTCATATGTCTTCTAAAAATAAAAGCCAGACTAGAAACCCCATACATTAAGTATGGATTTCCTTCCTAAAAATTTGAAAAAACTATATAATAAATATATGGTTATTATATATATTTTACCAAACAAAAAATAAATATAGCTACCTTATATGATTCATTTATCTCTATTTATTAATTTTTTCTTAATAATTCCCTATTAAAGTCATGTTTTAGTTAATAACTAATGTTTTTCGTATGTGTTTGAATTTCTCATTTGTGGTTATATAAAATTGATCAAGGTTTATTTTAAATTTTTGATATAAATTACAATTATAATAAAAATCAAGCATGATGGTATTGATAAATGAATTGTGTAAGGATCATAGTGACAGTGTGTCATACGTACACATGAGTAACGGTACTATTTATCAATGATCATTATGGAAAGCAGTTAACTAATATTTTATTTTTACATAATTATAATATAATAATAAGTAAAATATTATCTCTTTAAATATACTTATTCATATCATCCATGTGGAGTGGTGATGAAAATAAGGAGTCACATTGCTTCTTGAAGGTGTTAGTCCACACGTACTTGAACGACACTACCAACATTTAGTGAGTGAAAAGGTAATAAAGAAATAGATATATTATCTTTTAATAATGATATATATTTCATTGATATCATAATTATTTTATTTATATCACATATATTTATCCTTATTATCCTCTATGTAATGTATTAGGGAAAAATAAATTAGTTCGCTTCTCAAGGCGGCAGTCCACCATACTCAAAAGGTGCATTATCACATCCCATATGAAATGGAAAGTAAAAATGAATATATAATATAATATCTACACATGTATAATTTCATAATAAATATCATATTTATTATTTATATCCATCATTATACGGAATTGTGAGAGGTGGTAACAGAAAAAATGAAGGACATCGGTTTGTGAGGCTCTAGACTATCGTACACCCGAATGAGGATTCTGTATCCCTCTGATGGAAGTCGAAATGGTTGTTGGTCATGAAATAAAAATAAACACATATAATTATAATTAATACAATTATTTCATTATATAGTCATGATTTAAAATGAATTTATGGAGGAGAAGGACGAAATTAAATAAATATGATTATTGAATAAGTTTACCACTTTTGGTGTTACCTCTTTAGGTTTTCCACAAATCCTTCATATGATGGATTTATGAAAAAAATAATGAATATAAGAAGAGATTAGATATGTTTTTATGTTATTGGGGAAGTTTTTTTCTGAACCAAGGAGGTTTTAATGTGTATGTAAGAGAGGAAAGTGGGTGGCCTTTTATATGGGAGGTGGGTTGAACACTAGCAGGTTTTTGAAAATAAAGTGGTGGAGCTAGGTTTTTTTCCTACCAAAAGGATCCAAAATGGAGTATTAAAGATAATTATATATTTTAGGGTATAAATATCTCCATAAAAAATATTTTATAATTGTTTTCAGGTCATTGGATCCTCTATATTTGTAGTCTAACCCACGATAAACACATTGTCACCTTAAATGTGGTAAATAATATTTACTATTTCTATTATTAAATTTTCCAAAAATTATTAAGATGATATTATATATAATAAATTATTATTATTAAAAATTTATTATACATTTTCACAATTTAATTCACATAAGTGTAGAAATTTATTTTAAAATTAATCCTATAAAGACAACAAAAAAGAGGGATTCTAGTGAGAAAATGTTCGAAAGTCTATAAAGTGATTATATCATAAGTATATATGAAAATTATTCAAATAAAAAAAATTATTAATAGATATATTATTTAAATATAGTTACTTTAAATCAAGGATAAAATATAATTTATATTTATAAATTATTAAAATTAAAATGTTGTTTTCAATTAAAATTCATTATTTTTCAGTAGTCAACCAAAAATTAATTTTTTTAGAAAATTTTAAAATATTAAACCTAAGAAAAAGTATATATGGTAATTTATAAATTTAAATTTATTTCATAAAATTAATTTTCTAATTCATGAAAAATTAGTTTTAAAATAAGTGCAAAAAAGTGTGAGAAAACAATTTCTAAAAAAATATAGTTTTAAGAATAAAATTGAATTTTTTTATCTATTTTCCAGAAAAAAATAGGTAGAATGTTACTATTTTTAATAAATTTATAATATATAAATTTAATTAATATAATTCATGAAAATAGGTTTTTTAAATTTTTTGATGTAGAACATTTTTTTTTCATAAAAATAGTTTTTTAGAAAGGGAAGTCCTTTAATTTCAAATAGTTTGGATTTTCATTTTTAATTATGTTATTACCTAAAAATTCATTATATATTCATTTATAAACCATATATTTTCATAATTTAGTTAATACAATTCATGAAATCCACTCCAATGGTAAGGTGATAACTATTATATTAAATACTAGTATTTTAATAGTATGATAAATTTCATTAACACTCGGTGTAGCGTGTATCATATTGTACACCCCGTGTTGCAAGTAATACAAGATAAACATAGTGTTTCTTGTAACATAAGATAATTTGGGTTTTTAATGTAATGAAGAATATAGAAAATATTAAATTCATTTAAAAAAATTCAAAAAAGGGTGTTGCATTCTACCCCCCTAAAAGTAATTCTTTGTTGAAGATTTTATTAGTCAAAAAATAATTAACTTTTGAAAATTACTTCATAGAATCCCACATCACAAAAAGGGTTAATTAAACATCCACTTGAAACAAAATAATGGGATTTGAAAAAACCCATCTGAAATAACACATGATAGTTTTTAAGATAAGAGAACATTGGCGGGGAGTGAAAACATGGACATAAAAGAAAAAACTATCCCAAAAATACAAAAGGAGAATGTTATAAAGCATGTTCAAGAGAAAGTTAACAACCAAAAATCCATAAACGAAAGAGGTGTGAAAATTTTCATTGATATCATAAAAAATGAATCCAATATGATACCATTTTATTTCAAGATCAATTTCTTAATGTTGTTGAATTTTTATGAAAAGATATACTCACTTTATTATATTCAATTTCATAATCACACTATCATCCATTGGTTGGGTCTTAATAAATGTCCACTTCATATCTTTCACTAAGAGATTTTTTTTCTTATCTGAAGCACAAAATAAGATCCATAATTGAACGATAGTAATTTCTTCTATCTCCAATTTTAAAAAAGGTTATAACTCGTTATCCAATATAGATAAATATTTATATGGTGAAGTAATATGTTGATCTTTAAAACCTCATCCAAATATAAACATAATCCATTCCTTAAATGTTCAACCTTATAAACCTTCCAAAACTAAAAAATATATAATTAAGATCACTAAATTTCTCGAAACCCACAAGACATTAATCAACCAGATATCATAAATTTACACTTGAATATAACATAACTAACATGTGAATACATTCATCATGTATTCTCTTATAACATGGTAATAAAATAAATTACCATATAACTCTATACATTATTCCTCATTCATTACTTAAAATATAGATTATTGGATATATTAAATAAAAATAAAAATTATGTATACATCATAAATGATTGGAAACCCACTTTTTCATTAAATTATTAATCAATTTAAAGGTAATCAACACTTTCAAATTTACTTATTCTTATTCAACATCTCTTTATCCTAACATTATTAACAAAATAGTCAGAAATTATTAAGGGTTATATTACCTTAATCAAAATATCACATTTCCAATAAATCACTTTTCATGTCCATCAGTTCCATTTAACCCATTTTTTAAAAAAAAATACATAATGAAAAACATAAACTGAATGATACTTATATATTTCATGATTCAAATGACATAATTCTTTTATTACAATTCATAATCTCTTCAATCATCCTGATTCTTTCTCAAACTATTAAGTAGGATTTTTTGTCTTATTACTTAGGACATATTTCATTTAATATTTCATTGATAGTGACATCATCATCTACAATATATCAATTACTCATATAGACTTTCTGATTCTATTCATGACCTTTCCCATTAGAAAATCCATTTTTATAACAACCATACATTACACATTTAAAACATTCAATAATAGATGATACATTATTGTGTCCATTATTCACATCCATTGTATCAAACGAACTTTTCAATTTCCCTTGGTATTTTACTGGAATTCATTCATTCATTTTCATATCCAAACCATCTTCTCATATGTCTGAGACATTCCCTTGATTGATTCTTCATATATACTCGGCATATATGAAACTATGTTCACATTCCTCCATTTGCTCCACTACATGATCTCTTAGGAAATTATATAATTATCTTATTTGGGGAGTTTTAGAGTGGGTTATGGTGCAATTTTTGAATCATGTTGTGTGATAAATTATTATGAATAATAATAATATAGTTAAATCAAATCATCAACCCATTTGGCTTCTAATTGGAAAACTTCCCATCACATTCATTGTTAACCTAGTTCTTTCTAGTTCCCTCCATTTAATAAAATAACAAAACATAGTTTGAGAATCACTAATAATTGTGTAAAGCCACATAATATTGAAAAAATCACTTATAGACAGTCTAAATCAAGACACATTATTTTTGAACTGCACCATATGTTTATCCTAGGTAATTCGTTGTCATCATCTGTTTATATCATTCATGATGGTTCAAAAAGAGATTGTGAATTTCCAAATCATATCCCTTTTGAGTTTGTAACCAGCTGTGTAGCAATGACCTTTTTTATGCACCATGTTATGATTAAGTCTAGCTAAATGATCCCATTTCAGATTTATTTCCCCTAGGTATCCATATACCAATTACTGATGCATTTTTACTATCCATATGTGGATGTAATTTTTTGGAAACTATATTCTAAATACTTTACCCAAATTCTAGGACATTTTCCTATACTTTTACTCATCTTTAGACTTATGCTTCTAGAATATCTAGACATATCCTTAGAAATATCCATAGGGACATCATAAAATAGGTCCCATCCTAGTTTGCAAATATTAACCAAACCATTCATTTGATACTAACTATAGTGACATAGGATTGTCATACATTGATATTACATATTTTTAGTTTAATAATAATAACATTACATGAACACATTATGGAGGACTGTAATAGTTTTGTGACTTTGGAAACTTGGAAAAAAATATTCAGAATTTAGTAAAATATATTCAACATATCCCATAATATGATTCCATTAAATACAATTCATAGTAATACCCTACATAATACATTTCTTCATGACATAGGAAAAGGAAATAAAATAAATGGGAAACTCAAATTATCAGTAAGGGTAAACAAGGGAGATATGTAAGCATAACGTGAACATTAGTGTATAGGATCATGAGCATGACATATAAAGACAATAATATGTATTTAATAGATCATAAAATTGAGTCACGGAATAAATATTGACAATTCATAAAATTTGAATCATAAGGGAATCATAAAACCTGTGCTAGAAGGGCCAAATATTAAAATAATACATGGAATTGTCATATACACATAAACAGAGAAAAAACATTTCCATAGTAGTCAAGGCTCACTACTAAGGTTGTCATAGTGGAATGGGTTAATTCACTAAACCATCATAATAGTCAAGGTTAACTCCTCAGACCATCATAGTGTAATTATTCCCTTACTAAACAATGTTCACATACCATTCCAGTCCTTTATATCTCAAGAGAGTTTAATCTTTACCCAATGCATTGGATAGAGATGTACATCTAATCCATCACACACAAAAAATATTCATATGTGTTCTATAAGATCATTAAAACTCATCATATCATAAACCATGAAAATAAATGGGAATCATTAAATGTTCATTATATAATAACTGGTTGTATTGAGAAATGTTTTGAAATCATTTATTCATTTAATCATAGTATAATTTGTGGAAAAAGAAGTAGTGTTTATAAAAATTTTATCACGGTATAACCATATATAAGAGAAATGGGTTTCATAAACATCTTTTCATAATAATACAATATGATAAATAATAATAATGGTATCCTTGGTTCATATCCCTAGTAATTCCAAAGATAAATCAAAGGGCATAATCTTAAATATAGAATGACTTTAAGAGAACAATTAATTGGAATGTTTCATCCAGAAATAACTTTTCATTGAATAAAAACATTTTGAAATAGAAAACCTTTTTAAAAGAATTATCATTAGAAATAACCTTCAAAAATTATAAAAAATATTTAAAATTAATTTAAAACATTTATTGATGAAAATATACATTCCTCATTGAAACAAACATTTGAAAACATAAAAAATTTTCAAAATCAATTACATTTTGATATAATTTATATAAAATATAAATTTTCACAAATGTTATGGATTAAATTTTCATTAATAATAACGTTGATAACATGATAAGAAATCATGAAATCATTGAGCAACCAAGAATTTTGGAATCATTGTTCATGGAATGCATGTTAAGAACAAATATTCTTTTCATAATTTTTGTAAAATAAAAACCATAATTATTTAGAAAATGATATAAATATTCCTTTTAAATAATTTTTTAAAAAGTCAAACATGGTTAAAAATGTATTGAATAACTAATTTTAATTATGTTAAAAAAATGATTGACAACAAATTTAGAAAACCTTGTAATTCCTTAAACCTAGAATCCCAGATCTGGTGCATTATTTTATTATGTTGGCATGAATTATACGGAATGTAATCTTGAAGGACAATTTCGTTTGGAAGTATTTGAATGATAGACAACATACATGATAATAATAATAGATTGGGAAGTCATAAATACAAACATTATAGATAATAAAAATAAATAAACATCATCCTTGAAACTCATTTAAGGGATTCTTTTTCATAACCATGGGAAATGAAACAAAATAAGGGTGAGATTGATTAGCTGTTAAGGGAAATTAAAAAAGGAATCAATATTGAATACATGAAAATAAACCAACATGGATTGTTAAATTACTAAAAACACATGCCATATGAATAATGGGATAAGTAATAATCAATATTTTATGGTAATAAACTGAAACAAATGGAATATAAATTAATAAGATGATAATATAATGAATCCATAGATATATCAATGTAAAATATCATGGATAAATAATACCTAATTCTAAATGAGGGAGATGATTAATTATTGGATTCCAGGTTTTGTACGCACATAGAACCTTTACCATCAAGACCTATCACAAGATGATTTAGCATATCGGGTATAAAACCATCTATTTTGGCCAAATATCTCATATCATGAGACTACTAATGCTTCTAGTGTCTCTCTATAATAGAGCCCACCTGTGTCGTACATTCCAAAAGCATTCCTCATGTTGAATAATCAAGAAAAATAATAAACAATATGCCTTATATTTTATAAATATTAAATATATAATATATATTTATCAATAATTTATTTGTGGAGGCTAAGTAAAAAATGGGTCTTTAATGTTGTGGAATGTAAATACCATTGAATTTTCATGAAAACATTTTTTAGAAAAATCATATTTAAAGATTCCAATGTGTCCCATAACACTTTGTAAAATTTGAATAAAAATAAAAATGATAAAATAACATTAAATGAAACATATAATATCTTGGGAAAATGTGATTCACGTTATAATATGTCAAAGGGATGTATATGAACTATATAAAACCAGATTGTTTGGTAACAACAAATATGTCTCAATGGAATGTAAATTGAGACGAAATCCCTTACCTTTTTGTTTATTTTCAGGTGATCATCATTTAACATCATGTATAATGGTTTTAAAAGTTTTAATAGCTTATTAAAGAACCATATAAATATTTATGATATGATATATAATTATCATATAATATCTTATTACCCATTTGTTAACGTTATTTTGTTAATTTCACTATTTCAGGTATTAATTGACTAGTTTCTTGAGTAAGATTAGATATCTTATATTTAGTTCCAATTAGTTATACCATGATTTAATCATATCTATAATATAAAAAAGTATTTTAATATTATAAATCATTTTTATATATGTATTTATAACAATCCATAAAATTTTGAGATAAGAAATGAAATGCACTGTTCGTAGAGATGGTAGGACGTTTGTACGAATGCACACATCATTCATTTATTTTTCAAATAAATATATTGAAAGGTAAATGAAATATATGTATATTATAATTATATTATAACTTTAATTGCATATTTGTCACATAATATTTTAAAACATTACTTTATATATTCCATATATAGTGTGAATGAATCACATCGTTTTGAGGAGGCGATAGTCAACACTTCCACAAACAATGTTATCATACTTATAAAAAATTGAAATTATAATGGTATGTTTTATAAAAGAATTAAATAATAATAATAAATAATAAATTTCATATAAAAATTATATAAATAGCGTGCACATAATAATTACCAACCATGAAATGTGGTAAAGGAAAAACAAACAATCAGTGTTTTGTGAGGCTGTAGTTCACCGTACAAATAAACAATATGTTCGTTACACATTAAATGGAATTTTTAAAAATTGTTAGTCCAAATAATATCCCAAAAGTATCTCTATATAATTTGGATAATAGTATTGTTATATAATCAAAGAAATAAGAAGATTTGAGGAGGTGGATAATGGAAACAAAACTAAAGAGCTTGAGGAAAGATATTACCTATTATTTTGGTAACACTATTTGGTTTTCCATAAATGGCTTCATTAGATAGATTTATGTCCAAAGGTAGGATTATAGGAAAAATATTAAGAATTTAAGAGCATATTTTGAAATTTTTTGTTGATATAAAAGTCTCGTAGTTGTGTGAGGTAGGGAGGGAAGATGAGCCCTTTTATAATTGAGGTGAGGGGTACTTTTGGAAAAAACCCCAAAATATTAAATTAATATAAATTCATTTTCTATTTCAAGTAGCTACAAGGATTGATATTTACAAAATAATTTAACTATGGTTCAAAATATTATCAAATTATATTTTTTAGATATGTTTATGTCACATTATTACCCTTATCTTTTGGCTTTAATCCTTAATTAATCCCTTTAATTATTTCTGTCATAACTTGGATTTTTACTCTTTTTGTGTTCATATAGTTTCTTTAAAATTCAAAATAAATCATAAATGAGTCATGGATGAAATGTTAAAATTTATATTAATAATTAGGCTGATATTTACATTTTTATTAGTATTATATCCTTTAATAAAATAGTATTTATTTTAAAATATCACAAATGTCAATTTTGATACTATTCATTTCTTGAATTTTTTATAAATATCAATAGAGAATATAATTTTTAAGAAAAAACCATTAATACAACCATAATATTTCTAGTGAGTCTATACATGTAATCTATGAAATAAATTATAACATATTTTATTTATTTTAATGTTTCTGATAACATTTATTTAAAATGTCCATTAATTAAACAATTATAACTTCATCATTATGCATGAATTTATTTTATTTAACTCCTCCAAAAAAATTTAAATTTATTATAACTATGAAAATAAAAGTTTTATGTTTCATATTAACAGTAATAGTATAAGATATCATCTAAATTACCATATATAAAAAGGTAAGAGTTATAAAAAAAATAGAATGTAATATATTGGACTTCATTTAGAATAAAATACTATAAAAGGATTAATGAGATAAAAGTTTCTCCAAGAGGCCATAAAATCATCCCAAGGATGATTTTGATCGACATAAATTAATCCAAGAAAATTAAGACAAGTGTTTGGGTAATGTTTTTGTCTTTAAAATATTATTTTGACCCATATTTTCCTAATTTACCCTAATATGTTACAATTAAAATTTTACTAAAATTATTATTCATAATAAAAAAAAATAAAAGAAAAAAATTTAATGAAAATTTAACTAGTGATTAGAAATATATAACCTATTCTTTAAAAATCAAAATAGATATTTTTTAGTAATTAATTTGAAATTAATACCATTGAAAAAAATGAGTAAATGAGGTTTTAAAGTGAAAATGTTCAAAAGATAGAAATATTTTTATATCCAAAATCAATGTAAAATTGATTTAAATGGAATAAATTAGATTAACTCGTAAAATATTGATCTAATTATATTTGAAAACAAATTAAAAAATAATTTAACACTATAAATTATATTAAAAAACAGCTTTTTTGAAATGAAAATAAATATTTTATCAGTATCCATCAGAACATGAAACTTATAAAAAAAATACATAAACTTAAACCAAAGTAAATTATTATATTATTCCATTAAACTTGAATTTTATATTTTCAAATAAAATATATAAAAAAAATCATAAATGGGATTTAAAATAGGTTCCCCATCAAAAGGTGGTAAAACTAACTTTATTAAAATATATGTTTTATGTGTAATATTGGGTTTGTTCATATCTTATGCCTGTCAAATATATTTGATGAATGTAAAAATTATTTATAGAATATATAAAATATATATTTCATTAATATCATTCACCAAATGTAATTAATATAACTTATTAGGATAAAATGACTTTGAGTGTATAAAAATAGTTCTTTATAAAAATATTTTATATATATTCATTTGGTTCCGATATTAATTTCTAATTAATTAGAAATCAAGGAATTCAACCATATATTTTTATAAGTTATTTAATTCTATTTATAAACACCATTTTAATGGCTAGGTAATGTATTATTATATTAAATAATAATATTTTAATAATATATTATTATTCGGTAAAACACTATTTGGAATGTAACACAAGCCAACTCATTGTTGTGTGTAGCATAATCTTAGCATCATGTTCCGTATATAGAAATAGAGAAAAAAAATTAAAATTATTCAAAAATGAAAATTTTGTAAACTCATGGGTTGTTACACTCTTCCAACCTTAATTAAATTGTGTTATAGAAATTTATACATGATATCAGTAGTTTATGGTTCGATATTTGTAAATAAACAATTATTAAAAAAACCCACATCATAAATAGGGATAATAACACATATTCTTAATAAGAGGTAAAAGGAAATGATAAGATAACAAAAAAACCAGATTTCTAACATGATAACATTAGTGAAAATTGATATGTAATAGAAATCTAACCATTATTTTCTAATAGAGAGTGATAGATAACAAGTTCCTGATATAGTTATTAACCATAAAATAATAATGTATATGTGTTAATAAAGGTCATTGATATTATAAAAAATTATGAAAATAAGATATTTTTTCTTGATATAGAGTTTGTAAATTCTTTCACCCTCTAAAGAAATACATACATACATACATATATATATATATATATGATACATTTCTATAAGAACAATCTTATCTGTGTGTCTTGAACTATATTAACTTCTTTTCATAGAACATGTTTCATCACATGGTGAAGTAATAAAATAATATTTAAAGCCTTATCTAAAGTTTAATTTAAACCATTTCATAAATGGTTAATACTGTGATTGTTCCAAGTATTATGATAAAAACCATTAAAATTATTTCTAAAGTAGTTAATAATGTCCAATTTACTTTTTCTATTTTAATCATATCTTTATCAAAAATCATTATATCAAAATCATGAACATATTAAGCCTTACCTTTCCCTTAACCATGTGCTTTCCAAAAATTTAAACTTTTTACTGAATCACATTTCATGGTTATTGGTACAAATCAACATAAGATTTCAAATCCTCGATAAAAAAAGTAATGAAGTCAAATCCTAAAATATTTCATAATTAATATGATGATATCATCATTAATAAATTAATTTTACACCTTTTTTCTTAGATCTAGATATAGAGTAACATTAATCATTACACTTTGGTTTTGTAAATAACATATGGTTGAACTTGAGCCCTTATCTTTTTATAAGTTGTATTTACTTGATGATTGGGGCATTTTTTCGTGGTGCCCTACCTCTATGTAGTTATAACCCTAAATATCAGGGTCTTGCTTTGTCTCATTGCATTATTTTTCTCAGTAACCATTTTATATTACCTTATAACATACTACCGATCCTTTTAAGCATTCCCAAATGTGATTATTTCAAAGTTATGACATGTTAAAAAATACTTATTTCCATTGTTTCCATTATCTATTATTTTATCTTCCTTTATCTTCTTATCCTGATTCCCATTGAATCTATAAGGCTTGGAAAATTATTTTTCTATCTTGATAGTATATAAAAATATTTCATCAAATGAATAAATGGTTCGAGACACCAATTCCCTATTGAGAGATTCTTTAATTCTTTCAATTAAATTATCAGTGTTACATTTAATGTTGTGTATAAAATTCGTATAATGCCTTTAAAAACTCATAAAGGTAGATTTAAACATCACAACACTTTTATCCTCATTTTTATTTAAATGAAGGAACTTTATATTCATCTTAGTTTTTTGATATTGAGGTTAGTAGTATCAAATAATGTCTCCTTAAATGTTCTCTATTCCATGAGTTCAACTTCTTCTGGCTCCCTCGTATTCGGGATCAACGACCACCATTGATCCACATATCTATTGATATAATACATTACATGTGTAACCTTTTCCTATTTATCACATCCCAATTCTATAAATATCTTCTCCAAACACTTAATCTTCTACTCAACCACCATTGGGTCAATAATCCAACTAAATAATGGGGGCCTCAATCGCATAAAGCTATCCCAGATTGGATAATATTGTTGGTGAACATGTTTCTCTATTCCAAAACCAACTATATATGTTTACTTAGTAGTTAAATCTCAGCATTTTCCATGAGTATTGATACCATTAATCTTTCCAAGAACCATTTCTAAAAAATAGCATACACCATATTAGATCATATCATTTTGAAATATAATGTATAATCCCAAAACTAGTGAAATATTTAACATAATTTATTCATAGATATTCTAATAATCATAAATATGGTTTATTTAGGGATATATTTTCATTTAAATACTTCACAATGGTTTGTAAATAAAATTATAATTTTCCTAAGCATATCCCCTGGTATTGTCAAACCAGGTGTGCAATAAGTCCCATTTTCCTATACTAGGTTATGTTGAGTCAATCGCAACACACCTAATTAATGTTTTTACTCCTAGGTATATCTGTGCGAGAACCATGCCAACTTGTAATATACGGACAGAGATATATTTCTAGGAATGCACATATAATCTCTAGCTTAATAAAATTATAGGATGTTCTTTTGTACTTATCCTCAAGATATATCTTAGGGTTATGTTACATATTCTATGTTTTTTAAAAATAGTTTTCAAGGATGGGACTAAAATTATTTTGATACCAACTGTAATTCCCTAGTTGTAGAAGCCTTGAGCTGGTGCATTATTTTATTACATTGGAATCAATTAAAATGAATCTAAACTCAATGGAAAAATCAATCTAGTAGACTTAGAAAGCAAGATTACATAATGATACATATAATATTATAAGAAGTAGGTAATAAAAACAGGATACATAATAAAAATAAATAAATAATATCTTTGGAACTGATTAAAAGGATTCTTCTTAATATCATGGGGAATGTAAAAATAATAAGGGTGATCTCAAATTCTCAGTAAGGATACGTATAACAGAATCAATATTGAATTAATGGAAATTAATCAACATGGTAAGGTGAATAACTGATGAAAAATTCCATTAAAATAACTTGATATGCCTAATTAATATGGAAATGTACTAAACTAAAACACATGTCATATAAATCAATAAACTAATAATATAATGCATCCATATATATGTCAATGTAAAATCTCATGGATAAATAATAACTGTGTCTAAATGAGGGATATGTTTAATTATTGGACGCCATGTTTCCTAGGTATGTGAAAACATTACAATTATGAAATTTCACAATTTGTGTTATCATAACATGTAAAAACCCATCTATTTTGGTAAACTCTTTCAACTCATGAGATTACCAATGCATCAAGAGGTTATCTATAATAGTCCCTCACTCGTGTTGTACCTGTCTAAAGCATTCCTCATATTGAATAGTTGATTCAAATAATAAATAACATGCCTTACCAAATATCCATATTTAATAAAGTATATATATTTATGAATAATTCCCTCGTAGAGTTTAATTAACAATAATTTTTTTAATGTTGATTAATAGAAATACCATTTAAATATCATCAACAAAATTTTTAGGAAAATAATCTTGAAAAATTCAATAGTGTCGCATACCACATTGAAACATTTGATTAACAATATCAATGAGGGAATAAAATAAAATTAAATTGAAAATATCATGATAATAAGGAGATTAATTATATAATATGTCTAACGGTAGTTTATAAACCATATAAAAGTTAATTGGTGCACAATAACAATAAGTCTAAATGAAATGTAAGTTGAGACAAAATCATTTACCTTGCGTTTCCTTTAGGGTTAGCATCCTTTAACCTCTAGTATAATGGTTTTAAGAGTTTTACTAACTTATTAAAAAACATATTAATATTTATGGTATCATATATGACCATCCAATAATATATTATTACCCATTTGTTAACATTTTTGGTTATTTTCACTATTTCAGGTGTCAATTTCCTAGTTCCCTGAGTAAGTTTAACTTTTGATTTATTATTCCTATTAAATATATAATTGTTACCTAATATACAGAATTAAAAACATTATTTAAATATTATATATATTTAATATATATATTTATAATAATACATGATATTGGGATACAAAAATGAGAAGCATCATTCATGGAGACTATTGGTCGTAAGTATGCATAAACAGTCCTTTAGTTTCTTTATCGTATTAAAATAATAAAAGTTTAATGATATATATTTATATTATAATTAAATTATAATGTTTTCATCATATATTTTACTTATAATTACTGAAATCATCCTTGATACATTCCATTTATTGTCTGAAAGAATAACATTACTTTTAGGAGGTGGTAGTCCACACTTCAACAAATGACGTAATCGTATTTATAAAAAAATGGAAAGAATGAGTGTTTGTTTTATAAAAGTATTAAATAATAATAAATGAATAATTAATATCATATATAACATATATAGTAGACTGTCTATCATAATACCCAACTGTGAAAGGTGGTAAATGAAAAACAAACAATCATTGTTTCGTGGGGTGGTAGTTCACCGTACCCATAAACAATATGTTTGTTACCCATTAGATGGAATTGTGTGTAGAAGTAGGTATAATAATTGTCATAAAACATTTAATTATATTGATTATTATGGTTTTGTTATATAATAATGGAATATTGAGATATTTTTGGGGTGTAGAATGAAAATAAAACTTAAGAGCTTGAAAAATGATGTTACCTCTTATATGGGTAACCCCTTTTCATTTACACCAAAGGGCTTTATTAACGGATTTCATCCCAAATGGGGGATTCTAGATTTTCTAGAGGAAATTTTTTAGCTTATTAGAAAAGGGTTTGGTCGATCTAGAAAGATAAATGTGGTGTGAGGAAGTGAGGGATGAGGTGCCATTTTGTAATTGAGGTGAGGGGAACTTTTGGAAACACTCAAACTATTAAATTAGCATAAATTCATTTTCTATTACAAATAGTTCCAAATTGATTAATTGGTAAGATAATATGGTTATGGGTTTAAATAATCTTATCTAATAATTTTTAAAAATTCTTAGGTTATATATTTACCCTAATATTTCATATTTGTACCTTATTTATACCCTTCAACTCTTACCGTGACAACTTGGATTTTTAATATATAAGGGTTAATATAGTTACTATAAAATTCCAAACGAACCATAAATGATTATTGGATGAAATTTTTCACATTATCCTAATTATTATGCCAATTTGTATATTATAATAAATTTTATTTTAAAAAATATCAATACATAAGAAAACATTGAATAATAACCCTTAATACATCACTGGCATATCTAATTCATCTATAAAATTAGTTTATGATATAAATTATTTTAAATTATATCTATTTTTATATTTTTAATAACATTTATTTGATATGATCACTAATTAAACAATTTTAACATCATCACTGTGTAATATTTTTAATTATTTGTTCCATAAAAATTAAAAATTAATTATTATGATAAGGGAAAACGTTTTAGATTTCAAATTACTATTTATAGTCAAATATATCCTCTAAATAACCATATTTGAAAATTTTAATTATTATTAAAAAAAAGAGTGTACCATATTGGACTTCCACTAGAATATAATACTATAAATGTATTAAAGTATTCCATGTGGATTCAAGAGGCTATAAAATTGACACAAGGATGCTTTTGGTCATAAAAAAACTCATTAAATGAAATGATGGATAGTTTTAGGGGAATTTTTTTAACACCCCAGGTAAATAAACAATATGACATTTTCACATTTATCCATATTTATGAATAAAATATTAATATTACTTTAAAGTGGATGCTATGCTCGATGGCGTACCCAATACGCAACAACGAGTTTCTTGGGAATCTTATGTTGCACTCTAATAATAAAAAAATATTATTTTAAATGGTAGTTAACGCCTAGCTATTTTAATGGCGAGAATGAATAGAACTAACTAAAAAATGATTATATATGTTTGTTAAATTTTTTTACTTTTTACAATAAATGTTAGAGGATTAAAAATGCAAATGAATCCAATTTTAAGCGTAAGCATTCTAATATTATCTAAAAGGTAGATTAACCGCCTTTTGATAGAGAACCTCTTTTAAATCCAATTTTTGACAATTTTATGTGTTGTATTTGACAAAATAAAATTCTTCTTTAGAATCGGGACATCAAAACTTACTTTGTGTAAATTTTTGGTATTTTTCCGATAAAGTTCATTTTTTAATAAATAGTGAAAAATGTTGTATTTTAATTCAAAACCTCTTTTTAATCTAATTTATTTTTATGATTAGATTATCTTTTGAGTTGGTTTTAAAGTTAAATTATAATATATTTTTGCCATTTAATCCAATAGTGGTTGTTGAAATTAATTTCATCTTGAAATTGGACTTAAACTAGTGTCAATCTTTTGATACTTATTGTTTCATAAAAACATGCTATTTTATCTCACAATGGTAATTAATTGTTAAATAAATTAATTTAACTTATATGTTTTGAATTTTGTGAAATATACATCATTTTTGAATTTGGAATATCAAATATAGCTTAGGGTGATGTTTTGGTATTTTTCTGAAAAACTTCAATTTTTGATGAATAGTGAAACCACTAAGTGGTAGTTAAAGAAATTGATTTTTCGTTTAAATGAAACATTACCACTTATGTGATTTGAATTTCAAAAATTCAACATACATGGTTTTCATTAAGTATTAAAATGTGGTTCAATGGGATTAAAATAATTGTTTGGTGAATAGTAACTTCTATGTTTATTAATCGCGATTAGAGGTAATTAGTGTAGTTTAAGGTAAAAATAATTTTTTAATGATATTAAATGACCTAGAAACATGTCCTACCATCTTTGGATGAGTCATGTCCGACCAAGACAATCCATGGGTCAACTTGGGGACCCCATGTATCCACTTTGGTTTGAAAATGACATAAATACTTTTTTATTTAAAGTTAAAATTAAAATGTCACAAACATGTGTTTGTTTACTAAAACAATTTTTACATGGGGTCATATAAGTCATATCTTTGACTATAAATATTAATTATAAAGATAAAAAGATTTACTACATCATGATATTTTTTTATAATTTTTAGACATTAAATAAATTAATTTATTTATGACATCGTGATGATGCAATGATTACCTCATAAATGAACGATTTAAATAAAATGAGAAGATAAGGTGAAATATAAGTCTTACACTTGTCACAGACCTATTGGATGGGTGGATTTAGAAACCTTATCACCTTATCCTAGAAATATATCCTTTTGGGACCTTTAAAATCCGAAAAGCATTATATAATAAAGTAATAATTTATAACTTTCCAAGAGTGCCCCTCCTCCCCTCTTATAAAAGGCCCCCACCTCTACCACCTTACACACACCTCTCATGCCTTTGGATCGGCCAAACCCTGCCCATTTCATCTCTCCACATCCCTATCTTCATCAATGAAGCCTCAACATTGGGCATAATCCTTTCCAAGGAAGCCTTTGAGCTCAAATCAAAGAGAGTTACCCGATTTAATGGTAGTGTCCTCTCTTGTGTTCTTATGTTTTATTTTCCTTCTCCAACCCTCTAAACTCTTTTTATTCCTTTATTTTGTAACAAAAAAAGTATCTTCAATATACTAGGTTGTTTTTATGTGAAGGATTCGAGCTACACTTACACACACCTTCGTCTAATGGTTAAAGAACATACTGTTTCTTTGGATGGCGAATTACTGCCTCACGAAACGATGATTGATCAATATTCTTTTAACACTTTCAATGGTGGCCATTAAGATTTAACTATATTTATATATGATATATAATATTTTTATGTTTTCCTTAAGATTCTGTATTTTTCATTTATGGCATACCTTTATGGTTTCCATTATGGGTAAATGCGATATCTTCATTTTAGGAAGTGCGGACTATCGCCCCATCAAAGTGATTTGATTCGTTAATGCCATATGTGGGACGTATAAAGGATTGAATTAATGGTATTACATATGACATCCTACTGGAATTATAATATACCTTTATATCATTATTATTTAATTCCATTGAATACAAAAAAAATGAAAGTAGCGTTCATGCGTACATACGGCTTACTGTCTCCATGAACGGTACATTTCATTTCTTATCTCCAAATGTTATGTACTATTATAAGAACATATATATAATGGATATATATGTAATATATTACATCTAAATGATGGATATCATTTAGGAATTATAATATATATATCTCTCATATTTTTTCAAATCCATTAATATGACAAAAAAATGGAAGTAGCGTTCATGCGTACGTATGGCCTACCTTCTCCATGAACGGTGCTTTTAATTTTTTATCGCCAAATTCTATGGAATAGTATAAAATTAATATATAATGGATATATATGATATTTAAAACATCAATAATATTCTGTATATGATGTACCTATAACTACATGGAAAATTCCTTTCCAACAAGTTCGATTTTTACTCATGTACCGAACATCGACAAAAACGTCTGATATGAACTCACTTTATTAACCAATTATTATAACCTTATAATATGTGATATTAAATGAATAATAATCTTTAATGTAGGTCCTTACTAAATTATAAATTGACCAAATTTTATTATTCAGGAGATTAAAGAACGATCGAGTCATGTCGGACACGAGGTAAGGGATCCTACCTCTCTCTTTCTTTTTAAGCACTCTCTTTTATGTCATTTCCTTTAATCTCATCTTTATTATGTTTGGGGATGTTATTTTATACTCCTCTTACTGTAATTTTTATGTTAATATGGTGAGAGACCCTATTTTATCTCATCAAACCATTTCTGGAAGTCTTAAGTGGCGTCATTAGGCTGCCGAGTTTTCGTAAGGGATTTTTCATCTCACTTTTATTCCGGTGACATTTATGATATGTTTGCCACTATTTCCATTTAGTGGTGTATGTACTGCCCATTATTATACACTTTGTGTTTTATAATTTCATTTATGGGTATTTATATCTTCATTGTATGACCCTTCTTCCATGGGGTGTACATTTCGAAAGTTACCCAACTCGGTAAAGGGACCTTTCACCCTCCTCTTTTTAAAAGACTTATTTTGTTATGTCTTTTAATTCACATACTATTATGTTGGGATATGTTCTTATATATCCTTATTTATGTAAATTTTATGTCCAAGTGATGAGATACCATTTTCTCTCTCATCAACTCATTTTCCGAATTTTAAAGTGACGCCGTTAGGCTGTCGGATTTCTGTAAGGGAACTTCTTAACCCACTTTCAATTATTTGGGGTAAACCTATTCTTCTTGATTTTATTATGACAAGATTATGTGTGGAATATATATGTTGTAATTTATACAAACCTTTGTGTGGATATACTATTTCTACATATAATCATCTAATTAATAAACTCGTTCAAACTTGTATGGGAAATCATATCTCAATCTCATTTCATTGAGTTAAATATCTATGTCATTGGTTTTGTTTTTCCAAGATTATGTGTGAATGACCTCTGATTGTTTCATACTTAATATAAACTTATATTGGGTGTATTTATATTTCTCACACATAATTATGTGATATATTTATCCTTAATTTAAGGATACCATCTTTATAATGGATTTCATCTCAATTTACATTTCCATTGAGACTTCATTATTGTTATGAACCAATTCACTCTTATATGGTGTGTATACTGTCCTTTGACATATTATATCATGAATCCCTTTATTATCATGATATTATAATGTTCAGATTAAATGTTATTCCACAATTGTTTGTATTCAAGAGTCTCTCATTTTTCTAAAAAATCTTTAACAAAAATATCGTTTTGAATGTTTTAAAGATTCATTATTCTAAATCTTTATCTTTAATGTCCATGTTTTCAAAATGGTTTTCAGTATTTATTTATATGGACATTAATGTTTTAAAATTATAATTCCATTAAAAGCTTCAATGTGCTATGGGACACTTTGATTAAAAAATCTCTTTTAAATGATTTTTGAAAATGGATTGATTAATTCAATATCTTGGAATTACTTATTGTGATTGAAAATGAAATGTTGTTATTGAAATGTTTATATTTTTATTATTTTATGTGTAATGATGGTACATGGACATTTTACGGGTGGTTACGTGATAAACCATATAATAAGTGGTGTCGTGAATACCAGGACGGGTGGTTACGTTATAACCTCCAATGCATTGGGTCTGGAAGTCAGCCGTATGACTATTCCATTAAGTATGGGTGGAAGTCGACCGTATGGTTATTCTATTTAAGAATGTTTATGTCCCAAGTTACCTTTTTATGTTATGTGTTCTTTATATGGGTTTTATGGTAATATTTTGGTTACAAAATGGTAAGTAATGATCTTTTTTTCAGTAAAGAGTTTTTTACTACTTCATAAAGGTGAAAAGTATTACTTTGATAAAGTATTCATGGTTTACTTGTTGTTTTGAAAACCTAACAGTTTTCCTTCTTTGTGTATCCTTTACTGAGCTTTTTATGCTCACCCCAAGTTTTTTTGAAATGTTTTTCACAGGACATAATGTGGAATATGGTCAAGGATTGTATCAAGGAAAGACATGCTATCTAAAACATGGAACTAGACATGTTTCTTTTTAAGAGTTTTTATTTTATGGAAACTTAGTTGAAGTGTATACTTTGTAATCTTTGAGATGTAATAGTTATGTCCTAATTATCTAAAACTCTAAACCTTAAAAGATCCTCAATGTGAATTATTCATTTAATTCAATAATAAGTAATGTTTAAGGCCGGGTCCTTATAATTTTATGGTCTTTATAAAATTGTTTTTATAAATAATTACATAATTTTCCCTAAATTGTGTTATTTAAAATATTACTAAATTAACTATTTATATTCCCAAAAAACCTATATAAATAATTTTGACCAACTTAATAAAAATATGTAATTTTATTATAGATTCGAAATATATAATTATTAGTAATTAATTTAAAATTTACTCTTTTGATGAAATGAGAAAATGAATTTTTAAATGGAAAATGTTCAAAAGAATAAAATGTTTTTATGTCAAAATTCAATGTGAAATTTATTCTAAGGGAATAAATTAGATTAAATGATAAAAAAATGTAATTATACATTAAAACCAATTTGAAAAACAATTTAACACTCTAAATTATATATACAAAAAAGTTGTTTTTAATGAAAATGCGATATTTTATCAATATTCATCAAAACATGAAACTTATCAAAAAAATAAAAAAAACAAACTAAATTTTTATATTATATATAGAATTAGGAATTATATTTTTTCAAATATATTATATAAAATTATCAAAAATGGGATTTAAAATAGGTTCTCCATCAAATGGTGGTAAAAAGGCCTTTATAAAAATATAGGATTTTATGTGTAATATTTGGTTTGTGCTGATATTATTCATATAAAATATATCTAATGAATGTAAAAAATATTTTATTGAATATATAAAATATAAAAATCATTAATATCATCCACCAATTCAAATTAATTAAATTTATTCAGATAAAATGGATTTTTGAGCTTAAAAATAGTTCTTTTTAAAAACATTCCCTATATAATTAGTTGGTTCCTATATTCCTCTGTAAATAATTTTTAACTAATGAGGTAAAAAATATATTTTCATAAATTAGTTAATATTATTCATAATATCAAACTTAATGGCTAGGTTATATCATATTATATTAAATAATAATATTTTAATGATATATTATAATTCTGTAAAACTTGGTTATAGGTGTAACACAAGCCAACTCATTGTTGTGTGTACCATAAGCTTAACATGGTGCTACGTATTAAAAAGTAGAAAAAAATTGAATTTATTATGAAATGAAATTTTTGTAATGTTGTGTGGTGTTGCAAACATGGTTTTGGAAGAAAAATGAGCTTTTGATCGAAAAGAGAAATATAGATGATTTTTAATAAAAACATTATTTTGATATCTTTATTAAAGAAAGAGTGGATGTTGATGTAAAACCACGTATTATCATGAAATAAACATATTATAATAAAATTAAAGAGTATATTAAGATATATATCACAATATTTCGTCATCTAAAGTATAGTCATAAATAATCCCAATAAATGGTGAGACCGTAACATAAAATTCATAACACTTTAGTGATATTGAATTATACACCCCATTTATGAATAAAATTAAAAAAAACCTAAAATATAATGATAATAATTAATATCCATATATTAAATTTCAATGGGGATATGTATACACCTTGTAAAAGAATATTGGTTCATAACCTAACAAAATGTATCAATGTTGGAAAATTGAGACCAAAATCCCTTACAACTTTGGTATCTTTTGAACCAAAAACACCATTAAAAAGAGAAAATAAAATTTTTATATAAATAAAAATTATTTTAATGATAATTATCATAAAATAAAAAAAAATTCAGTATCCAAACCACAAATAATATATAGGTAGTGAATATGGCATGTGTCTTCCATAAGTAAAAATGGGAGGCAAATACCTTACCGCATTTGTAGTCTTTTCAATTGTAATCCCCAATAAATAATAAATTAAAATAAATATTAAAATATCATGAAATTTAATAGATAATATATATATATATATATAACTTAATAGTGGAAGTATATACACCACAAAAAAGAGTAGTGAATTGGCAGATGCCTCCTAGAAATAAAAGAGAGACTAGAAATCACTTACCATATGTGATGGCTTCCTTCGCCCACAATGAAAACTTCTGTATAATAAATATAAGTTTCTTATAAATTTATTAATATAAAAAAAACATATATCACAGCACATATCATTTAATAATGTCCTTTTATTACCCATTTTTGAAAAATTCTACGTCAAAGTCACGTTTTGGGTAATAACAACTTTATTTTTCAAATATGTTTGGATTTTTTATTTTCAGTAATATTAATTTGATAATGGATTCATAATCTAAATAACAATAATTAATAATTAATTATAAAATTTATAACTCAATTAAACTTTTGAAACTAATCATAATAGTTTGTTTTGGTAAATGAAATACATTACCATCTTTGAGAAGGTTGGTTTTACATACACGTGAGTAATGTTTCCATTTTTTGAAGTTCATTATGGAAAGAAAGTAAGTAAAAATTTAAATTTAAAAAATTATCATAATATCATAAATAATGTATTAATTAATTAAATAAACTTATACAAGTCAGGAATGTGGTTTAGTTATAAAAAGAGAGAGTCACATCGCTTTATTAAGGTGGTACTCTATACATACACAAACAACATTATCATCCTCCAGTGAAGAAAAATTAATCCAAAATTGATATATTAACTTTTAATAAAGATATATATTTCATTAATATGATTATTATTTAATTTATATCATGTATATTTATTCTTATTATCTTCAATGTAAACCATTAGAGGAAAAAAAATCACATCGCTTCACGAGGCGGTAGTCTACCATACATATGAGAGGCATTATTATATCCCCTATGGTATTGAAATTAAAAATATTATATACGATATATTATATAAAAAATATAATTATGCCAAAAATTTCATATATATAATTTATATAAATCATTATACCCAACCATGTGAGTTGTTAATGGAAACAATAATGACAATAGTTCGCAAGACAGTAGTTTGTCGTAAATAAGAATGATGATTTCCTAAAACAATTTATGGAAGAAGAGACGGTATTAGGTAATTTCAATAAAATAAAAACATATATTTTTTCCATAATTAAATTATTATATTATATTTTCATCTTTTAAATATAATTTTACTATGTTAAAGAAAAAATAAAAAAAATACTTATTGAAGAACGATATCACTTTATCTTGTAAGATCCATATTTTTTCACCAAAATCCTTAGTAGATTAGATTGAATACCAAAACTAATTCCTCCATAATTAGAGAAGGGAAGTTTGGAATTTTTTTGATAGGGACCGGAAATAAATAGGGTTTTATTGTATGATTAAGAGAGGATATGAGGTGACATTTTATAAGTCGGGTGAGTGACACACTTGTAATATTTTGAAATAATAATGGTCTAACCATGTTTTCTAATGAAAAAAGGATCATAAGATGTATAATTAAGTATAATAATACATTATAGTTTTGTTATATTTTTATAAAATACATCTTAAAAATTATTGGTTTATCATTTCAACTCTATTCCATTTAATGAAAACCCCAAACAAACTCATTTTAAAATTAACAGCTAAAAATAGTTTTTACTATTATTGCAGTTCATTTTGGATCAAAATTAAGTTGAAATTATTATATAATATATATTATTCTGATTTTAAATATTTAATCCATTTTCCAAAATTCCATTCATAAAAGTGGAAAATGTTAATTTTAAATTATTCCAAGAGACGCGTTGAGAAAGAAGATTTTTAATGAGAAAGTATTCAAAAGTTTATAATGTTTCCAGATCAAATTTTAATATTAAAATGAATCTAAGAACTCAATTGGATTAAAATATATATAATTGAACTAATTTTATATTTGAAAAACTTCAAATATAATTTATGTTCGTAAATAATTTGAATGAAATGACACTTGATAATTAAAATTCAACATTTTCACTATTCATCCAAAAATTATTTTTTTCTGAAAATTATAACAAATTATCCCAAAGTTAATTTTTATACGATGATTTAAAAAGTTATTTTTTTTCATCAAATAAATTTAAAAAAAAAATAGTTTTTAAAAATGTTCCTAAAAGGTAGAAAACACTACTTTTCAGAAAAATGTTGTTTTAAGCGTAGAATTTGATTTATTTTTATATATTGTCCAAAACAATTTGAATGAATAATACTCACCTTATTTAAAATATAATATATAAATTTTATTAAAATCATTCACCAATAATTTTAAATTTATTGAGGTATAATGTGTTTCTTTTCATATAAATATTTTTTTAAGAAAATATGACCTTTGGTTTCAAATAGTTTCGATTTTCATTTTTAATTAATTGGTCACAAAATAATTAATTATATATTCATGTGTAAAACATATATTTTCATAATTTATTTACTTTTAATCATATCTTCTATTCCAATGGCTAGATGGAAAATATCATATTAAATTATAATATTTTAATAATATATGAAATTTTGTTTAAACATGATGTAGTGTGTATCTTAAGTTACACTAAATATTGAATGTAATTCATGTTAAACCTAGTGTTGTGTGTAATTCAAGATAAAATCAGTGTTGTGTGTAATCAATATTTTAAGATAGATTAAATTCATTTGAAAACCAATTTTAAAAAATATCAAGTTATTATAATTGTGGGTGTAACTCCTAATTCATGTTTCCGTAGAAATCTAGTGTTAATTGAGAATTTATTTTTTATAACATTATTGATTAATTCTCCCATCAGGTGGGGATTCTCATTTGGGCATTCATTTACCCTCACATTGGTTATTGACATGGTTTCTCATATTTCCATCCATTGACTAAAATAAATGGAAAATGAGATATTAGATAATTTATGTTATACTATTAAACACATAAAAGGGAAACACTGATCATTGAAGGGATAACTCATAAATGACATATACTCCTTAACATATAAATTTATAGGTTTCAATTTATGTTATCATTGATCCATTTCAAATCAAAAAAAAATTGGATGTTTTTCGTTCCCTTAATAACGATATATAAGAAGATTTTGAATTTTATAAATCACATCCTTTCCAATTTTATAACTAAGTTTGCAACTAGGCCTCATTTTCATGCACCTAGTGACGATTGATTCTTGCCCAATGCTCCTTTTTTGAGGTTATTACCTATAGGTATAATTATGTTTCAACCACATCTATTTATATTATCTAGAAAAGGATTATTTACATGGAAAAAAGTTACTATATACTTTTCTAAATAGTAAGGATGTTTTCCATTGGTTAATATTATACATAACCCTTTCACTAGCAGTTTCTGATCCCAATCTCAGAAATAACAAGACTTTTCTATGATAGCAGCTATGAGAACCCATATTTTAATACACCTTAATTCTTTATTTATTATTGAAATGTATAGATAATACAATAAAATAAGATATAGATGTGTTTTATCATTATGAAATTAGGTACATCACATAATTATTAGTTATATAGGTATAAAAAAATAATCTAAAACTCCAAAACATGCCCTTAAAAATCCATTGTTCATCTAAAACTGCATGGTTTATCTAGGGGATGAATATAAGAAGGGCGTGAGATATAAAACCCTATAATGGAGAAATTCAAAGAATATGATAAGGTAAATTAGTTCATTTTTTTCATGTTTCATATCAAGGTAACATAAGAGGACTGGAAATCATAAAATTGACCATTAAATCCTGATGTAAGATGATATAAAAAATTTAACATCTTAAAGTGATAGAAAAATATGACATCATCCACATAATTTGTTGATAACCATTGATACATCATTCCATAATGTACTTAGGATAAGTTTTCATGCACCATATATGGTATATCATGAGATAAAAAAATTACCCAATTCATTGGAGGGCTATATAATTTTGGGCACACCAGTCACATTAATGTCATGTACATGCATAGTTGTTTCAAATATATAAAACAAAAAAATATGTCTTTAATATTTTATAATACCATTATTATGGAGTGTTGGTAACATACAGGGATTTCCCAAATAAATTAGTTGTATTTATGTGTAGGTAAATACACTATAGTGAAAATGGGGATGAGTATTTCCTATATAATTTCTTCACAGGGAAAATTATATAAAAATTTTGGCAGCATAAACGAGGTAAAAAAAGGTTCATGGAAGAGTGAGAGGGTTCTTTATGCACTTATAAATAAAAATTATAGTAATATAAATTTCTAGAAACATATCCCAACATGGAAAATTAATAACCAAATGGTATATTATTAAGAAGGTTCTTGAATAAAAAGGAGAAAGATAAGAACCCTTACCTTGAGATGGCACTTCTAAAATCGAGGGAGGATATTCTTATGAGCTACAGGGAAACTTAAGAGGGATATAGAGAGGTAAATGTAGAGTAAAATTGTGATCCAATGATTTTACATAAATAGGAATTGAAGGTTTATGGGGTTTTCCTAGAAAATGATAGGGGTATTATTCATTAATTTTTAAATATAAGTTTTGGGTTATATATATATTAAAATAATAAACTATTAAAAACCATACCATGAGTTTTCCCATGGTGTCGACCATGTAGGGGTGGTTTTGAATATTTTTTAAGGTTTTGAACTGAAGACATAAAATTAATAACTTTGTTTTGTAGAAATGTGTTGTGTTCATAAAGTATTTTCTTTTAAATATGAAAATATAATATATGTTTTGGAGGATTCATTATGGGTAAATCAAGTAAATAAAATAAATTTTAAAAAAATTAAATGGAAGGAAATTTTTGTCATAACACTACTTATAGTATTTATTTAATCACTTTTGGGATTTATTGATGTCATAATACATAACATATTTTATTTTATAATTATTTTTTACCCAAAAAATTTCCTCCCTCATAAAATTATGATAAATTCACCGTTAGATAATTTGAACATGACGGCTTTAACAAAAAATTTATTTTATTAAAATAATATTATATATTTCAAAATTTATCTTTTTAAATCAAAAATCTGTATTTATTGAAAAATATAGGGTTTTACAATGATAACATTTTTCTGACACTTATAAAAATTACTATTGACTTCATAAAATTATAATACCCTTTATATTTAAATATATTTTATTTAAATGGGCTATATTACCAAACTCAAAATTTCTTAAAAAAATATTGATTTAAAAAAATTAGTGGCTCTATTAAAATAATTTATTTCCTAAAAATAACATTTCTGTCACATCATTTCAAAATTTAATTTTTTTTCAAAATAATTATTTAATAATTTATAATTTAATAATAAAAAAACTAATATATTAATTATTTTATTAAAAATGAAAATAAAAAAATCCATACTATTAGTGTCTTGATACCTAACACCTAATTACACTAGCATATTCCCTAAGGGTAATGTGTGTACTGGTGATATTTTCTTGGGGTGGTTCAATGAACATGGTTTGGGATGTGATCTCAATAAACATGAACTTCTATAATAAAATTCTTTTTTATGCATTACTTTTTGAATATTGACATGGTTATGGTTATTGGAAAATCCCAATGATGTCATATCCCTTGGATATGATCCTATTTCTCGATGCCATCACTTATGGTTTCTATGTTTATTGGATTTATGAAAACCCTTTATTTATACTGAAAATAATGATCACTATATAACATCTATATTATCATCTATTATGATTCTCTAAGAATATTTTAAATCAGTTATTATTTAATTTATAACAAAACATACTAACCATTTTAATTCTTATGTTTTCTATGATATAATTTTATAATAATGAATTTATTCATTTTGAATGGGGATTTACTTTATAAATAATTGGGTCTTTAAAAGGTGAGTAAATTGACACTTATGCCTAAGTTAATGAATTTTTTTAGTTATATTAATGATTTTAATTAATTATAATTTGATAAAAATTAATTAATATTGTTTTTTAATGAGATATAAGATTGTGGGTGGTTAGAGAATTGTTCATTATTCTTATATGAGCTCAGGAAGCTAGTTATAGGGTTGAGAATAAAGAAAAAAATAGATATAAAACATAGTATGTGGTCCCTTTAAGTTATCACAAAGTATCTCCTTAATTTCTAGTGGTGTGTTGTGTGGGCATGTTGGACTTTCTATTCATAAGACTTATTTCAATTTAAAAATTTTAAGAATTTTTCTTATCTTAGTTTAAGTGGAAAATAATTTATTTAACTCTCAAAGAATTGATATTACAATAGGGAATTATTGGAACATGGAATTGACCAAAGGTCGGCATGATTGATCAGAATATTCTTCAAGTATTGTAATGTGGGCTTTTTAGAACACCAATAGAGTTATATAATCAAATAAATGTTCCTCCTAAATTTTTTTAGAAGGGCTTATGATGTGAATTGGTGATTTTAATATAGAATTTCAGAATCATTAAACATTATAGGAATGTTTACCATTTTGATATTGTTTTATATATAGTAATTTTCTAAATATAAATGCAAATGACTAAGATTTTTTTGTTAAAGATTATATAGAAACATGTGAAATTGAAGTAGAGAATCTTAAAATGGAAAAAATTAATAACATTTTCTGTAATGAAATATATTTTTTGTTATATTTTTAAGTAATGATTTGATAATTAGTGGTTTGATTAATACAAAGTAGTTTCTATTGTGTGAATAAATGATTTGTAAATATAAATGTGTAAAGTGATTTTGGAATTGATTTATGAGATGGGAAGTTAATTATGGCATATATTTTTTCCCAAGTTGTGGTTAATATTTGAAAATAGACAATGTGGATTGATTAGATTTGTTTTTAATGAATGGAAAATGCAAGTTTCAGTGGCTTTTTTAAAGGAATGGTAATTTCTCATGGTGGTTCTTGTCAAACCCTAGGTGAAATCATCCCTCAGGTGGTCATGGTCAGGATCATTAAGCCTAATGTGAAATCTAACATTAGGTTGATTTTTTTCCTTTTAATCATAGGGTAATATGATCCCACTAAGTGTAATTTTTTGTGCTCTACGGACCCAGGTTGAACCCGACACTCTGGTGTACTGCTTGCGCTTTCAGGATGAGTATATTACCCAAGAGTTCCATTATTTTACCGAGGATGGATATATTACCCCCATAGGGAGATGAGTTCGAATATTAGACCCAAATTTCTTAGATTCACAAAATCCATGGACTAAGGAGCTATGTACCATTACATAGTGTTATCATGATCTTGTGTTTGGGGTTTTTTTATTATTTTAGATTTAAAATATTTAAATAATTTCATATAGATTTTTTATATCATAGAAATAATGTATTCCCCTAAAAAATAGGCTATTTATTGGGAAACCATTATTGGTGGACTAATGAATTGTACTCAAACCCTTCTTGGGTCTCTATGGGATTTGGGTACATGAGAATATGTCACATAGTTGCCGGTTTGGGCTTGGGATACAAAGATGAACCATGAGAGTTGGGTCTTTGAAAGAACATGAGACTATTTTGGGATCCTCCCACTCTTTTTTGTTTTATTTTGGGTTTTAAATATTTATTATTTCACATTATTGGATGAAAACCTGACATATTACGTTTTATTTCATTTTTTAATAACATATTTTTTTTATTTTTCAGTGCATTCTAGATATAATTACATTTTATGACTTACATGGTTATATTATGTGATTTATATCATTTCCATTGTTGTTACAGTTTAGAATTTAAGTATAAACTCCAAACTCTACCAACATAGACCCATGATACTTGTAGTGAACCATTGGTTATGCGTATATGCAGATGTGGTATAATAAAAGTTGTTGATCTAGGTATTGGTTGGTGGTCGAGGGTGGGCGGACATTAAAGAGTGGTATTAGAGATGTTTTTTATTTTGTTATACTATTTTTGACACGTATAAAAAGAATAATAATTTTTATAAACATGTAATATACAACATTCCTAGCAGTGGACACCATATATATGAGGGAAGTGTATGTTTTCAAGGATGGGGTTACAATTTTTATTGTTCATTTTTACAATTTATTTGATTTCACCTAGAGCAGTACACATGATTATGAGGATATTGTTTTATGTTATTTTATCTATTTTACCAATAGAGAGGGAGAGATAGTGGGTATGTTCATACATCTTATCATGCATGAGTGACTCAAATTTCACTTGCATGGTAACATGTGATTGGTTATCTTTTTATCTGAACAGTGACATTGGTCCATTATTTTTTATGTCGACATGAATTTATACAATTTTTCAATATATGTTCATGGTAACATCTTATTTAACCAATATCTTAAATTTTTAAAATGTCTATTTTTGTGCCACATTTATTGACTATTAAGAGTCATAAAATATATAAAATTACAATTAAAAATTAAAGATTTTTTTCAGCTATAACTTTTAATTTGAAGTATATTTGACAAATCCATAGATGTAAAAGATTTTTGTTAATGTATATGGTTAAATGTAAATTATGTATTCATTAAACATGGTTATTTCATAGTGTTATCAATACAAAATTGTATGTATAACATAAGAATCATTTTCCCCCAAATTTTGATATTGAAGTTTCATTTAACTAGGAATATTTTATAAAAGATCATTTTAAATGTAAAAATAGAAATTTTAATGTTCACATTCGTATTTATATATGTATGACATGGACCTACTTTTTCACTTATTTTGACCTATGTATTGGGATTCATGGATTGGTTGAGAGATCGTGTTTTGATAACACTTCAATGTTGAGCATAAGGGATAGTGAAATCTCTATCGAGTTCTGACTTCAGTCAAAGAGGTAAAAATGATGGGAGATGTTTTGTGAATTTTTTTTACTTGATTGGGTTTCTCATAAATTAGTATAGGGTAGTTTAAAATTGAATCAGGCCAATATACGAGACCTTGTAGTTGGTGTTTGGATGTTTAGGTGTTTAGTGGACCTAAAATGGGGGTGAGTGTCATTTTATGAATTGAGACCTATGTGAGGATGATATGTGGGATCAGTGGGAGATACTAGTGATATTATTTAGTGAGAGTCAATATTTGTGAGTGAAATCATTGTGACCTTTGAGAGTGACCTCGGTGAAAGGTTGAAAGAGTCGATGAGTGCCTTTATGTTCTTGAGGTGGAGGTAGATAATTTAACATATTACATTGGTACATGAAGTGAGGTACTAGGTATGTGGTTTAAGAATACATATTCCTTTTTATTTCTAGAATAATTGCTTTTGTGGTATTGAATTTTATAACAAGGGTAGTTTCAGTAAGGGAAAGATCATTAAAATGCATTTCTTCATCAACTCCTTTTTCTTTGTTTTGGTGAGTAGATTGATGAAGATGACCATGGATGGTAATCATGGAACCATAAAAGTGTGGTTACGAATAATATTTTGAGGATGAAGCATGAGAGGTTCACGGGGATATATAGTTTGGAATGCAAGGTACATAGAGATTATTAGTATGAGAGAGAATGGACTAGGAGGTATAAGGTGATTGAATGGGAGGTACCAATGAATATGTACATCCTTGAAAGGGGTTTGGTGAGGGGAATGTGGGAATTACTATTAAATTTAATTTTAAAATCACTCTAAGTGTTGGTGTTCAAGTAGAACATATGTTCTTCAAGGTAAGGACTAATTTATTTCCATGTGTAACACTCCCAGATTACATTGTATGTTATTTTCATTAAATTAATTCAATAGCTTTCACTACACACATCACGGAGTTCGAGCGCACCACGACTTATCAAACTAGCCATTCAAAAGAGGTTATAAATAGTATTAACTTAGTTTTGAATTTGATACACTCCATATAATCTTAGAATCCATATTATGTGTTTCTTAAACATAATATAAGAACAAATTCATTTTTTAGATTATAGAAGTATTTTTAAAAACTGCAATTTTACCACCATTTAATGAAAACCATTTTTAAACCCAATATTTGTTACTTTTATATATTAAATTTAATGAAATAAAATTATTTTTTATAATCGGGACATTAAAATTTATTTTAGATAAATTTTTGGTACTTTTCTGATAACTTTCATATTTTGATGAATACTGAAAAATACAAACTTTTAATTGAAAATAAATTTTTAAATAAATATAATTTATAGTGTTAAATTATGAATTTGATTGTTTTGGAAGTATAATTGGATTATATTTTTATCATTTAATATAATGTGGGTCATTATATGTAATTTTTCAAATAAATTTGACATAAACACATGTCAATCTTTTGATAGTTTTTACTTTTTAAAAACCCACTTTTCGGTTTTGACGACATAAATTGATTTTAAATTAATTAACGATCATCAATGATTTTAATTTTGTAAAATAGAATTAATTTTTTAATTCATAATTTCAAAATTATCATAGGGTAAATTTTTGGAATTTTTCTGAAATCAATAAATTTTTTATGAATAGTGAAAAACAGTGCGTCATAGTTTAAAACCGATTTTTTTTAAATAATTATTTATATTATATAAATTTATTTTTATTATAAATAGATAAATAATACCTATATATGTTCAATTTAATTCATTGGAGTCATTTTATACTAAAATTATATGTATAAAATTTTACTGAACTTTTTACCGTCTTTTAGCCACCTTCCAGTACTGGAAATGGACAATTTCCCAAGGGTTCTGAACCGATGGGAAAGCCTGCAGAACCGTTGGTATATCATAAACCAATGGTTATGCAAACCATTGGTAAGTAAGCCGTTTGGAAAGCTTTTCCCAACAGTTTACACAGAACCATTGGGATTGGTTAGAAAAATGAACCTATCCCAACGGTTTGGCACAACCGTTGGGATAGTTTTTCCCAATGGTTTGGCTTGAACCATTTGGAAAAACAAGCATATGAGTTCCTTCCCAATGGTTTCTAAACCATTTGGAAAGGTTTTTTACCAATGGTTCATAGATAACCATTGGTAAAAAAATACTGGGAATCCTATGCCAATGGTTTGAAACTGTTGTCATAGCCTATGCTGTGCAAATTGCATAGTAGCCTGTAATTTGCACAGCAGGCACAGAGCAGGGTTTCCATTCCCTCTCCTTCCAAATTCACTCTCATTTCCAATTATTTTGGCTGAAATAATCAAATAACACATACATATACAATTACTATACCTGCAATAACCAAAAAACACATACATATACAGAACAAATTCATACACATTCAACATATAATGCATCCTGGAACTATACACATCCTGAATTAAATCAGAATTCATAACGTAATTATAAACATACATAATTCATTTAGAATTCAATTTAAAATTTAGATGAAAATTATATGTGGAATCCAGAATTCAATTCATAATTTGATCAGTTTTTCGTATACTAGATGGTTTTACTAGAAATGGTGTCCATTATAAACAAAATACATACACCTGGTGTGATACCGACCACAATATGCCTCGGATTGAGGCGAGGTTAACTCGTAAATGTCACAAATGACCCAGGGATGTTTGTAATAAATTATTGACATATTCTGAAAGTGCATGGTCAGTTTTCCATATGTTAGTTGTTGTTTTCACTTATAATGAAGTGCTTTTTAAATAAAAGAGATACACTTTGAGTGGTGCCGGCCACACCGCGCCTCGGAATGAGGAGGGGTTGACTCGTTCACGTTACTAATGACCCATGGATCGTTGTGCTAAAGTATCAACACAATCAGAATCTATTTGGTCGGTTTTCCATATGTAATTAAAATGTTTTCAATTTTAAACATAAGAGAGACACTTGGGGTGGTGCCGGCCACACCACGACTCGGATTGAGGCACGATTGACACGTACACATCCCATATGACCCATGGATCGTTGTCCTAATGTTTCAACAGATTCCGAATGCATTTGGTTGGTTTTTCGTATACCAGTTGTTCTTTTCACTTATAATACTGTCCATTTTAAACAAAAGAGACACAGTTAGAGTGGTATCGGCCACACCGCACATCATATTTAGATGGGGTTGACTTGTACATGTCTCAAATGACCCATGGATCATTGTACTAAAGTATCAACACAATCTGAATGCATTTGTTCAGTTTTCCATAAGTTTGTTGATGTTTCCACTTAAAATGATGTTCTTTGGAAACAAAAGAGAGGCACTTTGAGTGGTGTCGGCCACAACGCTCCTCATATTGTGGCAAGGTTGATTCGTACACATCACATATGACCCATGGATTGTTGTTCTAAAGTATCAACACAATCAGAATCCGTTTGGTCAGTTTTCTATATGTACTTAAGATGTTGTCCCTTTTAAACAAAGAGAGACACTTAGAGTGATCCCATCCACACCGTGCCTCGGATTGAGGCGGTGTTGACTTGTACACATCACATATGACCCATGGATTTTTGTCCTAATGTATCAACACATTACAAATGTGTTTAGTCAGTTTTTCGTATGTGAGTTGTTGTTTTTACTTAAAATGATGTCCCTTTTAAACAAAAGAGAGACACTATGAATGGTTTCGGCCACACCGCTCCTCAAATTGAGGAGGGGTTGACTCGTACACATCACATATGACCCATGGATTATTGTGCTAATGTATCAACACAATCAGAGTCCATTGGGTCGGTTTTTCATATGCTAGTTTTTTTCACTTAAAATGAAGTCCATTTTAAACAAAAGAGAGACACTTTGAGTTGTGTCGGCCACACCGCACTTTGGATTGAGGTGAAGTTGACTCATACACGTCACATATGACCCATGGATCGTTATCCTAATGTTTCAATGGAAACCAAATGTGTTTGGTCAGTTTTCCGTATGTACTTAAAATATTGTCCATTTTAAACAAAAGAGAGACACTTTGGGTGGTGCCGGACACAACGCGACTCGGATTGAGGCGTAGTTGACTCGTACACGTCACATATGTCCCATGGATCTTTTTACAAATGTTTCAACAGATTTTGAAAGCATTTGGTCAGATTTTCGTATGCCAGTTGTTCTGTTCAATTATAATCCTATCCATTTTAAACAAAAGAGACTTAGTTAGAGTGGTATCGGCCACACCGCGCCTTGGATTTAGACGGGGTTGACTCTTACATGCCTCAAATGACCCATGGATCATTTTTCTAACGTTTCTACACATTCTGAATTCGTTTGGTCGGTTTTCCGTATGACAGTTGATGTTTGTACTTAAAAATGATGTCCTTTTGAAACAAAAGAGAGACACTTTGAGTGGTGCCGACCACACCGCAGCTCAAATTGAGGCGGGGTTGATTTGTACACGTCACATATGACCCATGGATCGTTGTGCTAAAGAATCAACATAGACATAATCCATTTGGACAGTTTTCTGTATGTATTTAAAATTTTGTCCATTTAAAAAAAATAGACAATTAGAGTGATCCCTACCACACCATGCCTTAGATTGAGGTGGGGTTGACGCATACACGTCACATATGACCCATGAATCATTTTCCTAAAGCATGAAAACATTACGAATGTGGTTGGTCTATTTTTTGTATGGCAGTTGTTGTTTTCACTTAAAATGATGTCCATTTTAAACAAAAGAGAGACACTATGAATGGTGTCGGCCACACCGTTCCTTGGATTGAGGTGGGGTTGACATGAACATGTCACATATGACCCATGGATCTTTGTGATAAAGTATCAACATATTCTGAAAGTGTTTGGTCAGTTTTCTGTATGCTAGTTGTTGATTTCACTTAAAATGAAGTCCATTTTAAACAAAAGAGAGACAATTTGAGTGGTGTCGGCCACACCATGCCTCGGATTGAGGCAAGGTTGACTCGTACACATCACAAATGACCCATGGATTGTTGTTCTAAAGTATAAACACAATCAGAATCCGTTTGGTCAGTTTTCCGTATGTACTTAAAATGTTGTCCATTTTATACATAAAAGATACACTTTGGGTGGTTCCAGACACACCACGACTCGGATTGAGGTGCATTTTCTCTTACACATCACATTTGACCAATGGATCGTTTTTCTAAACTTTCAACAGATTCTGAATCCTTTTGGTCATTTTTTCGTATGCTAGTTGTTCTTTTCACTTATAATCCTGTCCATTTTAAACAAAAGAGACACAGTTAGAGTGGTACCAGCCACACCGACCCTCGGATTTAGATGGGGTTGACTCGTACACTTTTTAAATGACCCATGGATCATTTTCCTAAAGTATCAACACAATCTGAATGTGTTTGGTTGGTTTTCCGTATGTCAGTTGATGTTTTCACTTTAAATGATGTCCTTTTGAAACAAAAGAGAGAAACTTTGAGTGGTACCAGCTACATCGTGACTCAGATTGAGGTGGGGTTAATTCTTACATGTCACATATGACATGTGGATCGTTGGGCTAATGTATCAACACAATCAGAATCTGTTTGGTCAGTTTTCCATATGTACTTAAAACGTTGTCCATTTTAAACAAAGGAGAGACACTTAGAGTGATCCTGGCCACATTGTGCCTCTGATTGAGGCGGGGTTGACTTGTTCATGTCACATATGACCCATGGATCGTTTTCCTATATCATAAACACATTCCGAATGTGTTTGGTTAGTTTTTCGTATGTCATTTGTTGTTTTCACTTAAAATGATGTCCATTTTAAACAAAAGAGAGACACTATGAATGGTGTCGGCCACACTGTGTCTCGGATTGAGGCGGGGTTGAATCGTACACATCACATATGACCCATGGATCGTTGTGCTAAAGTATCAACACAATAATAATCTGTTTGGTCAGTTTTATGTATGCTAGTTTTCGTTTTCACTTAAAATAATGTCCATTTTAAACAAAAGAGAGACACTTTGAGTGGTGTCGGCCACACCGCGCCTCAGATTGAGGCGATGATGACTCGTACACGTCACAGATGACCCATGGATTCATCTTAGAATTTCAAGTCTAAATTCCGTAAGCATGACGAGTCCTTCCATGAGCCCATAACATGTAACCCATGTCTTATCCTAACAATTGACAAGTAATCCAAATCAAACAAGGCATAATTCACATAACATGGAGAATGTACAACAAGGCTTTGTATTTAATTTTAATCATATCATCACAATAATTTAATGTGAATGAGCTAATAAGCTTACTAATACATTCATATAATTCAAGACATACAAAAATGGAATAATCCTAATTAGCATTGCCTGATTAGAGAAATAAAAAAAGGAATGTGAAATCAAGGAGGAGGGTGGGGGGGATCTCAGGGTGTCCATGGAGGAGGATGGGGGCTGTACGGGATCCAGGGAGGAGGGTGGGGGTTGTCCCGAGTTCAGGGAGGAGGGTGGGGTGCTGTCTGGGGGGGCTGTCCGGGGGGTGTCCGGGGTCTGTCTGTAACACCCCGAGATTTTATGAAAAATATTATTTTAATTTCATTAATGTCTTATGTTGTATTCTACACCAAGATTACCTTGCGCTATACGCAACACCGTATTAGCTTGCAGTATACGCAACACTATTCTTGGACCGTGTTACACACAATTTTGATAATAGTTATTCTACGCAACATTGAGTATATATATATATATATTAAATGTATAAATGAAATATGGTTGGATTCTGTTATACGAAACAACAAAGGATTCTTTCACAACACGCAACCCTGACTTGGCTTGCATTACACGCAATCGCGACCTTCCTCGATAGCGTGTGTTGTACGCAATACCGGGTTTTAATAAACAATGTTATATTATTATAATATTGTCATGAACTAGCCGTTATGAATAGTATTAACTAAATTTTGAATTTTATAACATTATTATTCATCTTACACATTTCTAGAACATGTTATAAGAACAAAATAAATTTTTCGGGTAAAATAAGTAATTTTTCTAAAAATGCAGTTTTACCGCCTTTTGTTGGCGCACCCACTTTAAATATAGTTTTTGACATGTTTATATGTTCAATTTGACAAAATAATATTCTTCTTTTGAATCAGGATGTAAAAATTTACATTAGATAAATTTTTGATATTTTTCCGACAACTTTCATATTTTAATGAATAGTAAAAACACGCTATATTTTAATTAAAAACAACTTTTTTCATCGTAATATATTATGTGGTTAAATTATAATATTGAATGGTTTTAAAGTATATTTAGAATATATTTTTACCACTTAATATAATGTTGGTCATTGGACACAATTTTACAATTAAACCGAACATAAACAAGTGTCAATCTTTTGATAGTTATTATCTCTTAAAAACACGCTTTTTGTTTTGACAGCGGGATTTAATTTTAAATTAATTTCTGCCACTTCTGTGTTTTGAATTTAGAAAAATGGATTCAATATTTGGAATCAGGATGTTCAAATTGTGTAAATAGATAACTTTTATTTTTAGACATTTTGAATAATTACTGCGGTAAATATTTTATTTACCATGGTAAATCCGGTAAATAAGGGTTAAAAAATAATATTATAATAATATTAAATTACCCTAAAACGTGTCTTAACCCTATTGGTTGATACATGGTCGACCATGGGAATCTTTGGGTCGATTTTGGGACCCCATTGATCCACTTGTAAGTGATAATGACACTTTATTTTAATTAAGTTAAAATGAATACAAAAATGATACAAGCATATATCCTTTAGAAAAACAATTGTTACATAGGGTTATATATGTTGGATTTTAGATTATAAATATTCATTAGAAATATAAAAAGATTTCCTACATAATGGTATTTTATTTGTAATTTTTATACTTTAAATAATTTAATTTATTTATGACACAATGATGATGCAGTAATTGTCTTATTAATGAAATATTGACATAATTGATGTTATAAACACCAAAATAAATGTAATTTGAGATTTTTTATGAATTCCACTAATTTTCTAGGTTAATATGATATATTAATGTTGATTTAATCAACTTGGTTCGAACATTTAATTCTGTTATGACTTTCACAAAAATCATATATCAAATAGTGTAAAAATTGACACAAAATAGTTTTTAAATCAAATATTATATTATTAATTGTTATTGTATTCCTAAAAATCTAAGGTTCGGCCAAATGACTTAGATAAGGATATATATATTAATAATAAACAATTTGGGGTTCGTTTGGCATGTTATAGTAAGTGTATTAACCATATAGTGAAAGAAAACAAAAAGACACGGTAAATGTTAAATTATTTAACTTAGAGTTAAATCTAATTGATAAGGTAAAAATAATATCCTAAACTTGTCTAAATTATATTGGTTGATAGTATTTCGACCCATCCCCACTTTAGCTTCGAAATAAGACCCTTTGGAACCATTATAAACCGATTTTGACTTTAATATAAAATAATATTTTGAGATATTCCTAAGGTGCCCCTCTCCTCCCCTATAAAAGGACACCTCCTCCCCCTCCTCCTCACACCAATTTGAGCACTCAAGCTCGGCCAAACCCTGACAAAATCTCTTCTCCACTTCCCTAGAAACATCCTAGAGGTTCTGGTCTTCCTCAAAGACCAATTTTAGTTCCCTAAGAGGAGGTCTCCAAAAGGCGCTTCAAAGAAGAGGTAATTACCGTTACCAATTCTTTCATCTTTATTTCTTCTTCCACTTCTTCTTATTAGGTTGTTTCATTATGAAGTAATAACATCAGTATCACTCATATACTTATATGTCATTATAAGTATGAAACAACCCTAATTCACCTTCTATCCATCCTACGGAAAAATGAAATCACTGCGCGTGCGTACGTACGGAATACCGTCTCCACGCCGTGGTGTAATCTATTTTCCACTACCACCTTACATGGATGGGTATAATGGTGTAAAGAATAACTATACATAGTTATTACAACATCATATTGATTCTGATATATTTTATAATCCACTCCAATTCAATTCAATATTTATAGAAATGATATCATCGCTCGTGCGTACGTACGGACTACCGTCTCCACGATGCGATGAGATTCATTCTTCATGTTAACCATTTAAGAATGATTATAATGTATATATAAGAAATAATAATGAAATATATGAAATTATAAAGCTACTGGATTTATGTATATATATACATATGTATTTCATCTACTTACTTCCATTTCAAGACAATAAGGAAAGGAAAACAGCGTTCATGCATACGTACGGACTACCGTCTCCATGAACGGTGTTTTTCATTTTATTTATCTACCTATTATATATATATATATACTGAATATATATGATATATAAATCATATTTTATATTCTGGAAGTAAGTAAATCATGATATAAGTAATAATGATGTCAAGAACAACAAGTCAAAACACCTACGATAAATGAAACGATTTTACCCAAAACGCTTCTTTAACATGGAAATTACAAAAGAACGGGTAATATAATGTCATAAGTGAACCATATATGATATCATAACAATGAATATGATTCTTTAATAAGTCAATAACATGATTTAAATCATTATACAGGAGGTTCGGACACGTACAAGCAAGTCGGACCTAAGGTAAGGGAAATATCACAATCTCATTTTTATCCGAGATTGTTTATTCGTAAGTATTTACTGGGGTGTATTTTATCATCCACATCCATGTTCCTTCAATATGTAATATTGTTTCCATCCACTTACAATAGTTTAAATCCAATTTTACTCTTCGGTGAGTTTTTAGTAAAGAATATGAAAGGAATCTTTTGTCGTTTTTCCGTATGAGGTACTTTTTGACTTTTCCGACAAAAGTACGAAGAATGTTTTTTTTAACTTATACGGCACGAACAGATTTTTACGATTTTATAAAGCATTATTTTCATGAACCTTCCTCCAAAATATTTCATGACTATTTTTAATAAAATCTCTTTCTTTTAAAATTGTATGATGTTTTGTGAAAAGAAATTGATTTTGAAGAAGAAAGGATATTTTCCTCAAGAATTCATTTCAAGTGTTTTATCAAAATTATTTTCCATCTAAGATAATAAAGGGTTCTGTTTCTATCCATATTTTTACATTGATTTGACTATGTTGTGATGGAATTATGTTTATGAATTCCTTTATCTTATATGAATGGTTTTATGATGTCATGTTGTTTAAGAATCCCATTTTTATTACATGGGTTATGCAATGATGTATGATTTATGATTTTGTGGCACACATAAGAAAGGATTAATTAAGAGATGGGTGGGACCTATATCTCCCTCCAATGCATTGGGTAAAGATTTTATATCTCATGAGATAGACATGGCTGAAATGGTAGGTTATACCGGTTCAGTGAAACAGGACTGAAACGAGGGTTACTCGATTCAGAAAGGGACTTTGTCCACTAAGATAGTCTTGGCAATGAGTCTTGACTAACAAGAAATGATTGTCTATGATTATGTGTGTATGCCACAAAGTTTCATGTTTTAAGTTATGATTATTGGGATTACATTTCACTTCTATGATTTACCCCATGATATAATATTATGAGCTCTTTTGCAGGTTAAGATTTCCAAAAGCTATGTTCTTATGTATATGATGTGATTGATATTTCTTTTGTTTACCCTTACTGATCATTTGAGCTCACCCTTTTATGTTTTCTTTTCCCCAGGATATAAAGAAAGGTTTTAGGTAAAAAAAAGGGATGACCTTTATGGGAGATATTGAAGAACTTTCACCACGATTAGAAGATTACGTTCCGAGTTTCCAAAGACACTAAACTATTACGATCCTTTAGTGTGTGTTTTTGTTATGTATTAAGTATTCCGCAAATGTAATGTAATGTCCATGTACGTCAAGGCTTCGGGTCTCTATAGTTGGTATCAGAGGAAAGGTTTAGTCAACCTTTGGAAACTAGGATGTGAGAACGTTAGTGAGATCCCTAGAGATATTTCTAAGGTATGTCTAGGGATGTCCCTAAGGATAAGTATACGTATAGGTTATAGTAATAGAATTACGCTAACGATCATAGAATTAAACCTAAGATGTTGGATATTGAAGGTACTCCCCCTTTATTATGTTGTTTTCCCTAGCATGATTTTTGCCTCTCACACTATTCTTTTTGGGTTTTAGACGATGGCTGGAACCCGAAGGAACCGTGTTGATCAATGCAATGGACAATGAAATGATTGCCCTCCTGAACAAACAAATGTTATGGGAGATGGAGTGCAAAATCTTATTGCTATACTTACACAAGCTATGAATCATTCTGGACTTCCAAATGAGCAGAGAAGGGAACAATATTCTATTGAGTCCTTCATGAGGCAACGTCCACCTTCTTTCAGTGGGTCTTCTGATCCACTTGTGGCTGAACAATGGATCAGTACTACTGAAAAGATATTTTCAGTTCTTCAATGTTCTGAACATGATAAAGTCATATTAGCAGTATATCGTTTGGAAGGTGAAGCTGATCAATGGTGGAATCTTATCAAGAATATGAGGCCAAGAGATGAAATTGAGTCCATGGAATGGGACGAGTTCAAGAACTTGTTTTTCAGTAAGTACTTCCCTCGTATTCTTCGAACAAAGATGGAGAAAGAGTTTCTTGAACTAAAGCAAAGGGACGATGAATCTGTTGGTACCTATGAAGCAAATTTTACAAGACTTGTAAGGTATGCTTCTGGAATTATCATCCAACCTGAAAGTAAAGTTGATCGATTTTTCAGTGGCTTAAAACCAAGTCTTCGAAGGGCATTAGCTATAAGAGACTTCAGTAGCTATGAAGAAATTGTGCGTTGTGCTATCAAGGTAGAAATGGAAGTTGGTGTTACATATCCATCTCATGGTTTTGACAAGAAACGAAAGATGGAGTTCAAGGAGAAATCTCAGAATAATGGTGAAAAGAAGATGAATGTTTCCTTATGCACAAAGTGTGGAAAGAAGCATGGTGGAGATTGTCTTAAAGGGACTAGAAAATGTTTTAAGTGTGGAAAAGAAGGTCATCGAGCAGCTGAGTGTCGAAGTAATGGAAGAAGGGTTTCTAATGATGTGAATAAAGCAAACACTGCAGAGAACGCACCGCCAACACTTCAATGATTCAAGTGCAAGGAAATGGGGCATTATGCTAATAATTGCCCTAATCCAAGGGTTAGTGATGATCAACATGAGCAACCACTGAAGGAAAAGGACAAAGGGAAATCACATGCGATCACTATTGGCAATGTTGAATATGACAACGATGTGGTGGAATGATTAAGTGTTTATGTAATGGGATTCCAAAATAATGTTGTATCGTTGAGTATTGCAATATTTATTGATGTGGTATTCAAAGTGATTGAGAAATTTTTTGGAAATAAGATGATATGCGCATAATGAAGACGAGAAAATGAAATGTTTAATAGTATTCATGAGCTCATGATTGATATAAGGACGAAGTGATATCATGGTTTGAGTATATAGAATTTTGAGGATTTTGGTATGTGGAAAGTGTTAACTTTTAACTGCACTCATGTTTTCACTAAGGTATTCAAGAGAATACACGATTAAGGACTTTGAATGTTTGGAATGTGACCAACAAGACATATCTTATGATATGTGGGGATCAACGACAGTATTAAATCTCTGGTAATCGATGTCACTATATTATGAGAGTGGACTGCAGTATTATGTATAAGCCTAAAGATTAGACTGGATTATGTTGGACATAAGTTAGTATTGTTTAAGGATAGAAGATTTTTGATATTATTGATGGGATGTTATAGTAACGTAGTTTTAGAAAAAGGGACAACCTGCAGGACGGGCGACAGCCCATCGCTTCGGACAAGGCTGTAGGAATCGAACCCACAACCGAAGTGCGATTGGCCTTTATCGCCTACCACTGACCTATAGGAAGTCCCTGTTTAGTAGAAACTAGTTTTATTATATTAAGCAGTATGATATATGAAGTATAAGTCCATTTTAGGAACCATATATGATTAATCTCACTATAGATCGACTTATGTATATAAGTTTTGCTAACCTTTTGTTTGAGACAGATGGAATGACCCGTCATTCTGATCTGCTAACACTTCACGAATAACAAATTCAACTTCATTTATTTAAGAGATGAAGTGGAAATTGTTCAAGGCATGAACAACAGTGAGATTGTACCAAAATAAAGTAAGTATTTATTCTAATTCAAATTTTCAACTTTAGGGGAAATGATCTTGAAAACCAAAAATGTTGTCCTAGTGATCTTATATCTGATTAATCAGATGGTACCTTAGATCATCACAAATTTATGGATTTGTGATTGTTGGCTTTTCCATAGCCATGTTCTCTACCACTCTCCATCAGAACATGATGGTTAGATTTCTCTTCCATATCCATATTTTCACCTATGTGGAAACCCAATGATTAGTTTATTTGGGTAACCGTTACATTTCATACTTTTGTTTTTAAAGATAAGTTTTGGTATTCCTTTTTACGATGTGGGTTTCTATTAAAGAAACTTTCGAATAATAAACCATGTATAACCCCGACGAATTTCGAGGGCGAAATTCATTTTAAGGGGGGTAGAATGTAACACCCCGAGATTTTATGAAAAATATTATTTTAATTTCATTAATGTCTTCAGTTGTATTCTACACCAAGATTACCTTGCGCTATACGCAACACCGTATTAGCTTGCAGTATACACAACACTATTCTTGGACCGTGTTACACACAATTTTGATAATAGTTATTCTACGGAACATTGAGTATATATATATATATATATTAAATGTATAAATGAAATATGGTTGGATTCTGTTATACGAAACAACGAAGGATTCTTTCACAACACGCAACCCTGACTTGGCTTGCATTACACGCAATCGCGACCTTCCTCGATAGCGTGTGTTGTACGCAATACCGAGTTTTAATAAACAATGTTATATTATTATAATATTGTCATGAACTAGCCGTTATGAATAGTATTAACTAAATTTTGAATTTTATAACATTATTATTCATCTTACACATTTCTAGAACATGTTATAAGAACAAAATAAATTTTTCGGGTAAAATAAGTATTTTTTCAAAAAATGCAGTTTTACCGCCTTTTGTTGGCGCACCCACTTTAAATATAGTTTTTGACATGTTTATATGTTCAATTTGACAAAATAATATTCTTCTTTTGAATCAGGATGTAAAAATTTACATTAGATAAATTTTTGATATTTTTCCGACAACTTTCATATTTTAATGAATAGTAAAAACACGCTATATTTTAATTAAAAACAACTTTTTTCATCGTAATATATTATGTGGTTAAATTATAATATTGAATGGTTTTAAAGTATATTTAGAATATATTTTTACCACTTAATATAATGTTGGTCATTGGACACAATTTTACAATTAAACCGAACATAAACAAGTGTCAATCTTTTGATAGTTATTATCTCTTAAAAACACGCTTTTTGTTTTGACAGCGGGATTTAATTTTAAATTAATTTCTGCCACTTCTGTGTTTTGAATTTAGAAAAATGGATTCCATATTTGGAATCAGGATGTTCAAATTGTGTAAATAGATAACTTTTATTTTTAGACATTTTGAATAATTACTGCGGTAAATATTTTATTTACCATGGTAAATCCTGTAAATAAGGGTTAAAAAATAATCTTATAATAATATTAAATTACCCTAAAACGTGTCTTAACCCTATTGGTTGATACATGGTCGACCAGGGGCATCTTTGGGTCGATTTTGGGACCCCATTGATCCACTTGTAAGTGATAATGACACTTTATTTTAATTAAGTTAAAATGAATACAAAAATGATACAAGCATATATCCTTTAGAAAAACAATTGTTACATAGGGTTATATATGTTGGATTTTAGATTATAAATATTCATTAGAAAGATAAACAGATTTCCTACATAATGGTATTTTATTTGTAATTTTTATACTTCAAATAAGTTAATTTATTTATGACACAATGATGATGCAGTAATTGTCTTATTAATGATATATTGACATAATTGATGTTATAAACACCATAATAAATGTAATTTGAGATTTTTTATGAATTCCACTAATTTTCTAGGTTACTATGATATATTAATGTTGATTTAATCAACTTGGTTCGAACATTTAATTCTGTTATGACTTTCACAAAAATCATATATCAAATAGTGTCAAAATTGACACAAAATAGTTTTTAAATCAAATATTATATTATTAATTTTTATTGTATTCCTAAAAATCTAAGGTTCGGCCAAATGACTTAGATAAGGATATATATATTAATAACAAACAATTTGGGGTTCGTTTGGCATGTTATAGTAAGTGTATTAACCATATAGTGAAAGAAAACAAAAAGACACGGTAAATGTTAAATTATTTAACTTAGAGTTAAATCTAATTGATAAGGTTAAAATAATATCCTAAACTTGTCTAAATTCTATTTGTTGATAGGATTTCGACCCATCCCCACTTTAGCTTCGAAATAAGACCCTTTGGAACCATTATAAACCGATTTTGACTTTAATATAAAATAATATTTTGAGATATTCCTAAGGTGCCCCTCTCCTCCCCTATAAAAGGACACCTCCTCCCCCTCCCCCTCACACCAATTTGAGCACTCAAGCTCGGACAACCCCTGCCAAAATCTCTTCTCCACTTCCCTAGAAACATCCTAGAGGTTCTGGTATTCCTCAAAGACCAATTTTAGTTCCCTAAGAGGAGGTCTCCAAAAGGCGCTTCAAAGAAGAGGTAATTACCGTTACCAATTCTTTCATCTTTATTTCTTCTTCCACTTCTTCTTATTAGGTTGTTTCATTATGAAGTAATAACATCAGTATAACTCATATACTTATATGTTATTATAAGTATGAAACAACCCTAATTCACCTTCTATCCATCCTACGGAAAAATGAAATCACCGCGCGTGCGTACGTACGGAATACCGTCTCCACGCCGTGGTGTAATCTATTTTCCACTACCACCTTACATGGATGGGTATAATGGTGTAAAGAATAACTATACATAGTTATTACAACATCATATTGATTCTGATATATTTTATAATCCACTCCAATTCAATTCAATATTTATAGAAATGATATCATCGCTCGTGCGTACGTACGGACTACCGTCTCCACGATGCGATGAGATTCATTCTCCATGTTAACCATTTAAGAATGATTATAATGTATATATAAGAAATAATAATGAAATATATGAAATTATAAAGCTACTGGATTTATGTATATATATACATATGTATGTCATCTACTTACTTCCATTTCAAGACAATAAGGAAAGGAAAACAGCGTTCATGCGTACGTACGGACTACCGTCTCCATGAACGGTGTTTTTCATTTTATTTATCTACCTATTATATATATATATATACTGAATATATATGATATATAAATCATATTTTATATTCTGGAAGTAAGTAAATCATGATATAAGTAATAATGATGTCAAGAACAACAAGTCAAAACACCTACGATAAATGAAACAATTTTACTCAAAACGCTTCTTTAACATGGAAATTACAAAAGAACGGGTAATATAATGTCATAAGTGAACCATATATGATATCATAACAATGAATATGATTCTGTAATAAGTCAATAACATGATTTAAATCATTATACAGGAGGTTCGGACACGTACAAGCAAGTCGGACCTAAGGTAAGGGAAATATCACAATCTCATTTTTATCCGAGATTGTTTATTCGTAAGTATTTACTGGGGTGTATTTTATCATCCACATCCATGTTCCTTCAATATGTAATATTGTTTCCATCCACTTACAATAGTTTAAATCCAATTTTACTCTTCGGTGAGTTTTTAGTAAAGAATATGAAAGGAATCTTTTGTCGTTTTTCCGTACGAGGTACTTTTTGACTTTTCCGACAAAAGTACGAAGAATGTTTTTTTAACTTATACGGAACGAACGGATTTTTACGATTTTATAAAGCCTTATTTTCATGAACCTTCCTCCAAAATATTTCATGACTATTTTTAATAAAATCTCTTTCTTTTAAAATTGTATGATGTTTTGTGAAAAGAAATTGATTTTGAAGAAGAAAGGATATTTTCCTCAAGAATTCATTTCAAGTGTTTTATCAAAATTATTTTCCATCTAAGATAATAAAGGGTTCTGTTTCTATCCATATTTTTACATTGATTTGACTATGTTGTGATGGAATTATGTTTATGAATTCCTTTATCTTATATGAATGGTTTTATGATGTCATGTTGTTTAAGAATCCCATTTTTATTACATGGGTTATGCAATGATGTATGATTTATGATTTTGTGGCACACATAAGAAAGGATTCATTAAGAGATGGGTGGGACCTATATCTCCCTCCAATGCATTGGGTAAAGATTTTATATCTCATGAGATAGACATGGCTGAAATGGTAGGTTATACCGGTTCAGTGAAACAGGACTGAAACGAGGGTTACTCGATTCAGAAAGGGACTTTTTCCACTAAGATAGTCATGGCAATGAGTCTTGACTAACAAGAAATGATTGTCTATGATTATGTGTGTATGCCACAAAGTTTCATGTTTTAAGTTATGATTATTGGGATTACATTTCACTTCTATGATTTACCCCATGATATAATATTATGAGCTCTTTTGCAGGTTAAGATTTCCAAAAGCTATGTTCTTATGTATATGATGTGATTGATATTTCTTTTGTTTACCCTTACTGAGCATTTGAGCTCACCCTTTTATGTTTTCTTTTCCCCAGGATATAAAGAAAGGTTTTAGGTAAAAAAAAGGGATGACCTTTATGGGAGATATTGAAGAACTTTCACCACGATTAGAAGATTACGTTCCGAGTTTCCAAAGACACTAAACTATTACGATCCTTTAGTGTGTGTTTTTGTTATGTATTAAGTATTCCGCAAATGTAATGTAATGTCCATGTACGTCAAGGCTTCGGGTCTCTACACTGTCCGGGGACCAAGGAGGAGGGTGGGGGTGGGGGTGCGTTCGGGGGGCTGTTCGAGGGGTGTCTGGGGTTTAAAGAGGAGGGTGGGGGGGGGGGGCTGTACAGGGGGATATCCAGGGGCTGTCTGGGGGGATGTCTGGGGTCTAGAGAGGAGGGTGGGGGGCTGTCCGGGGGCTGTTCGAGGGGCTGTCTGGGGGCTGTCCGGGGGGCTGTCCGGGGGACCAAGGAGGAGGGTGGGGGATATTCAGGGGGTTGTTCGGGGGCTGTCCGGGGTCCATGGAGGAGGGTGGGGGGGGGGGCTGTCCGGAGTCCAAGGAGGAGGGTGGGGGGCTATCCGGGGGGTGTCCGGGGGGCTGTCCGGGGACCAAGGAGGAGGGTGGGAGGGCTGTTCGGGGGGATGTCTGAGAGGTATCTTGGTGGTTTTCCAAGGTTCAAGGAGTAGGGTTGGGGGGCAGTCCGGGGGACTATCCGAGGAGTTCCCAAACACACAAAACTCTAAAAACATGCTCAAGATACACCGTAACCACTAAAATACATTAAAATCCATGAAAACAGACAATATATAAAAATAACTCAACTCCAATAATATACTACGGGTCTAGATAAGACCAACAACTAGAATAGATAAAACATCAAATCTCAGTAATATTAGTCAAAAATGTAACATATCAATTTTTCCCACATCACCATCACTATCATCACCATCATCATCACCCTCATCCTCGTGGTCATCATTGTCCTCATCAGCATCCCCGCCCTCCTCAACACCCTCCTCCTCACCCTCACCCTCTGCCTTGCCCTCCTCCTCCGCCTCGTCCTCCTCCTCTCCCTCCTCTTCTGCATCAAACTATTCGCCATCCTCATTGTCAGGCTAGACATCGTCATGACCATCACTAGAACTATCACATGGTGCACAATATATAGAATGTATCAACGGCATATATTCATCAAAATCTGGGCTGGTCTCTGGTGGATGTGTTGGACGTAGAACTTCAATAAATTTCATAAATGCACTGTTTTCCCTAACAGACTGTTCTGCCATCTCTATGGCCCTTTTGTCAGCCTATTCTACCTATTCCCTAACTTTCTGCAGCTCGATGGCACTAAAACTCATACCAGAGGAGGGCCAATACTTCGTCGAGGCTATCCTAGGTCGGCAGCATACTCTGCCAGAATGCTCCTCTCCCAACACCTGATGTAAGTGTTCAGTTGGCCCAAAATTGTCCAGTTCTAGGGCATCGAGGGCCTCTAAAGAAGGCTGTTAAAAATATAAATATATTATTAATTTTCAAAATAGATATTAAAATATAAAATCAACAGATTAAAAATTACAATCTGCTCCTGAGTCAGTTCGTTGACGGCACTTCCTTCCTTTTTCTCTCTACTAATGAAAAACAGTTTTTCTCGAGGCACATGTCCTTCAATTTTCAGTTTTTGCCCCTACAATGAAATTGAAAACTAAAGTTATATGAAAAAATTATAAAATGATTAAATAATTGAGGAAAAAAATAAACATTATGTTGTAATGAATACTTATAAACAATTTTCATACCAGCTTCCTCTCATGATCTGGCATCGTAGTACGTCCCAGTGTGTGGAGGTATTTTTTGCATCAATGTTTTCTAATTTTTTCCAGATGATTCATAAATAAAATTCAGTAATTCAAAGGATAATATTAATACAAAACTTTAAATTTATTATTTATATACCACAAATTTAATTAATACCTTAAACTGAGTAGTCGTCCAATGAGTAATCATCTACCGATACTGCTCTATAGAACAATCATCCACGACTAGTACTGCCTATAACTCAGGGCCAAATCTATCACACCAGCCAATATACAACTCATGCTTGTAGGCTTACCAAATCTCACCTAAATCCTTTATAAGTTCCAATAGTTCACCCTCACAATCGGGAAAATTAAATCGAAGATGACACCAAAATATTAATTCTTATAAATAAAAAAATAATTCATGGCATTAAATACAACAGATTTTTTTACCCATATCTCTTCCCAAGATCTATCCTTGACCTCATGTAGAAATTTTCTCTATGATAACGTGCTAACGGGAATGATGTCAGATTATTTGGAATGCATCGCCAAAAAAGTCCGACATTGCTGCCCTGTTTTCTCAACCATTTGGTTGTCTTCATTATAATCCACCATTACCTGTGTGTGGTAGTTCCACACCGCACACATGCGTGTACGCCCCAGCCCCCGCCTCTTGTCAGTAGATGTATATGTCATGAAAGGAAAACAAATATTTTATCAAAACATGTTATAATGAAAATAAATATTGGTATAAATTTTTTTAGGGTTCTATTAATATACCTATGCCAGTCTAATTGCTGAGCACCGCTAGATCCACAAGAACTGATGGAACACCCTGTGGTGGAACAGGAGTCGAAGATGATGGAATATAGAAGCTCGGAGAGATAGAAGTAGAAGGAAAAGAAGATGGGACAACTGTATGAACGGAGGAAGAAGATGAAAAAGGTGGTGAAAACATGGGAGGCCTAAATATCTCGTGTGTCCCTAACGACACATTGGGATCAAAATGTGGGAAGGATGACATGTCAGTGGGAGGGGCAGGGTTTAGTCGGGTACGCAGAGCTGCTCCTCTACCTTTGGTACGAACCCCCCTCATACCACCGGCCTGAGTACTTGGACCAGTACTAGGCTCCTCGTCGAATAACTGTCAAAGTATAGGTGGATCCTACAAAAAATGTTTACAAAAAAATTAATCACATGAAATTATATATTCTTTAAATATATATATTTGAAATAAATTACTCATTGTAGACAATAATGGTGGAATGCCCATCTCAGCAATTCGACGATTGTTCTCCATCATTTTTTTCCTTCGTCTCTCTTCAGTTAGATTCATTTATTTCTTTTTTAAACAAATATGTAATTAATTAGAAAATGGAAACTAACATGTAACCAAAAAATCTAAATATATGAGGGAATATGTGGATTCAATTGTAATTTATCTATCAATTGTTTTAGAAGATCTTGAATGGATTTAATAAATCATACAAGTTGTAATGTTCACTAAGTTAGAAATATTGTTTGACTAGGTTTGAATACAGTTCAATTCCAAATTAGAAAATGGAATTCAAATAAAACTGCAACCAATAAACATTGAAAATTCACATAATGGTCAAGTTAGCTAAAACATATTTGTGATCAATACTAAATAAATTTGAATAGTACCGACCTTAACAACCCAACTCAAGGTAAACCAAAATAATTGAGAACATGGATGAATGATTCTATATATTTTCAACCACAACTTCAGGTTCACAATGAACTCTAACAATTGGGCTATTGGAGTCATCAAAAGAAATAAATGGATTGGTTTCAATGGCAGTACGGAAAGTGTCAATTCCATCATCACCATCGTCAAAAATATGTCTTGGAATTACTTCAACTATGACACCAAATTCTAGTCAATGTTGGTCTTTGACATAAAAAACATATTTATTCATTGATGCCAACACATATAGTTCTTCGGTAGTAAGAGTTTGAGTCATATTAATTTCTAGAAATCCACAATCATCAATAAATTTTCCCTATCTCATCATAGAATCAAACCAATGGCATTTTATCATTGTGACTCATCCATGAAAGTAATAATCCAATATTATTATTTTCTCAACGACTCCATAATAACCCACATTTTCAAATCGTGGTCTACTATCTGATGTACATGATTAAAAATCTGTTGTGGAAAAAACCATAACACCATCATGTTGTGTTCTCTTATTCTTTGCTCGTTCAGTGACAAATAATTTTTACCTATTGGTAACAATTGATTTACAGTCATGAACCACGGTATTAGGACCAAATTCCAAAGCTCTTATTTCCTCAGAGACAGATTTAGCAGACAAACTCAATAGCTAAAATATAAATGATTATTAAACATAATTAAATATTCATTTAATTATTTTAGGCAGTAATATTTAATACCTTCAATTTTAACCAAGAAGAAAACTCTTTGCTATGCAAAGCCTCCCTCCTCCTCAAAGATAAAGAATGATGCTTTCTATTTATTATTGTTTTATGTTCCCTGAAGATAAAAAATATGAATAGTTTAACAGATATATATATATAAGATGTGCATATTCAATTTAGTTACCTAATATAGTCATCGAACAAATCATAGTTGAACAGTACTGTGCGGTGTGCCATCTCCCGCTCTTCATGGATTAATGTCTTCAATGAATTTGATCCATGAATTCCTCCTGTTTGAGGAAGTGATGGAAAATTGGGTTCAATTTCCTCATACTGTTCTTCTACATTTCTCATTGGTCTGTTCATTCTTGTAGTAAGATCAGACAAATACATTGAGCAGAAATCCATACATTCTTGAGCCAAGTAACCGTTCACGATAGAACCTTCGGAATGATTCCTGTTTCAGACATAAGACTTTAATGTGTAAATATTTCTTTCAGTTGGATACATCCAAAAAAAAGAAACAGGTCCTCCGAGAAATATTTCAGTGGGAATATGGATAGTCAGATGTAGTATGCATGTGAAAAATGATGGAGGAAATATTTTCTCCAACTCACACAAAATTAATGGGGAATCTGTCAACATTTTTTTCAAGAAAGACTTGGATAACTTCTTAGCACATAGATCACTAAACAAATGGAACAACTGAATAAAAGTCACCCTTACATTATTGGACAAAAGTTGAAGGATTTATATTGGAAGAAACTCATGCCGAAGAACGTGATAATCATAAGTCTTCAAATATTTTAGCTTCAACTCTCTTCTATTGACCTGTTTAGATATGTTGCTTGAATAGCCAACATGAACTCTAATAGTCTCTAATACTTCCAGAAATTGTTTTTTTCCATATGTGTAATCACATAAGAAGCACATGGAAGTTTCCATTTATTTTCACTGATACTCACATGATGCAATTCTAGTCTGATGCCCCAATCCACCAAGTCACGCCGAGAACGTAAATCATCTTTTTTCTTCCCCTTGACATTATGAAGAATCGAAAACAACATTTCGCATATATTCTTTTCAATATTCATTATGTCTATGAAAGGACGTAACAAATTGGTTTACCAATAAGGCAAATAAAAAAATATACCCCTCTTCCTCCAATTGTAACAGGTTTCAGTGTAAACATTCCTTCTCTTTCAAAATTTCATTTGACCCTTCCCGAATGGAAAACTGAAATATTTCAATTCATTAAGAACATCAGTTCCGGACATACGTTGAGGTGGACCATCAGTCTCTATAGTATTATAAAATCTTCGATTATTATTTATATATGGATGGTCCATTGGAAAGATTCTTCAATGTCCCATAAAACTAAAACCACAACGATGTTTCAATCTTTTCGATCTTGTATTCTTCATACAAACAGGATGTGATAGTTTTCTCTTCGTGCTCTATCTAGACAACGTTGCATAAGCTGGAAAATCATTGATCATCCACATAAGCATAGAATGCATCTTAAATATGTCTTTCGAACATGCATCATATGTGCGCACACCCACATCCCAAAGAAGTTTCAACTCTTTTATTAAAGGTTTCATGTTTACGTCAATATCAATGTCAGGATCAGAAGGGCCAGATATGAGTATACTCATGAAAGTGAAAGGTTTTTTCATACACAACCATGGGTGAAGATTATAAATGTGTATAAAAACCGGCCATGTGCTGTACGAAGTAAGCATCTGGACAAACGGATTAAAACAGTCGCATGAAAGACCGAGCCCCAAATTACGCATCTCAGCTGCAAAATCAGGATGTCGAGCATCAAATCTCTGCCATGAAAATCAATCTAAAGGATGAACCAACTCATCATTAGTCTTCTTTTTCCCGGTATCATTCCATCTCATTTTTATTGATATGTCAGCAGACATAAAAATATTCTGGTGTTTGGGGATTAATGGAAATTGACACATTACTTTCTGTGGAACGCGAGATGGTGTTCCATCAGATTTTGACTTCCAGTGGGATGTTCCACATTTTATACAATCATTTCGTTCAGTGGCTTCCTCCCAGAATAAACTTCAATCTTTCGGGCAAGCATGAATTTTGTTTCTTGAAAATCCAAGTTCATCAACTAACTTCCATGCCATATAGTGGTTTGAGTAAATATCTGCATCATCTGGAAGTAAATCCTTCAAGCGGGTAACAATGTAATCGATTTCTATATTAGAAATCCCATACATAGTTTTCCCATGAAACAATTGGATTAAAAATTCCAGCTTTTTCATTTTATCGCATTGTCGATATACTAGAGTCGTGGTAACATCATTCAATTTTTTTCACACTATCAATATCATCATTTTCACTAGATGCATAATTTGTCCTCATATCGAAGTCTTCTTGAGTCGAAATACTTTCTCTTTCATGATAATGAATTAACAGAAACCGATCATCTAACAAATTCTCCATTCTAGTCCTTCCATTTCGATCATCACCAATTTGAGATTTAATTTTCTCCCCATTGTGTTACCACAAAAAGTAGTTTGCTTGAAAACCATATTTGGTTATGTGGTAGCTGAGTTATTCACAGCTCAACCAAGGTTTACCAACACAATTGGAACATGGTCAGTGTATGCGACCACTATCAAAATCATTGTGAAATGAAAAATATATAAAGATCTCCAAATTGTTTTGAAAATCGCTTGAGATCTGATCGGTTTCACACATCCAACTTCTTTTCATTCTGTAAAAAGAATTTATATAAGTCATTTTGTCATAAACAATTCAATAGGATTGAACTTTAATAGAAAATACATTTAAGTAAATGATAAATAAAGAAGTTTCTAGTCGATGTAGTGAACTATTAAAACAATGTAAAGAACAAGTACTCAAAAATTAAATTAAAATTTATTTATATTAATTTTCATTAGGTCTATAAGAGGCACATGCCTCAGGTCCCATTATGTGTTATAGGCATCCCAAACCATTCATTCATGTAAATAACTCATTATTAGCACCTCTATGGCCATACCTTTCATTACCCAATTACTTCCCCAAGTCAAGCGCACCCCATGGGGGAATAAATTTTAGGCTTATACACTAATAGGTTGTTTACGGATTATAAAAAGATTTAATTTCATAAATTGTAGACAAAAAAAATTATTTTTAAATTTTAGATTATTAATAAATATGTCAATGATAACAACATTACTGAAATAAACTTGTGACTTATCTAACATTTTTATGGATGTCTACACAAGCCAGTATGACTAGTGAATAGAACCCCACCCCCATAAAAGTGAGTATTTTCCAATAAGGACACCTAATATACAACGCACAATGAGAACCATATTTAATTGACCCTAAAGTTATATTAGTACAGTCATATTGGGGGAAATGTAATATATGATCCTGGTTAACTGATGAATTCAAATGCTCGTATTCCATATGTTGGACACTATCTAATGTAGGAAATCATGTGAGGATGGGTATACATCATTCAATTTCATACATGCTAGTGAGAATGAAGGCCTGAATTAATGACTTGAGTTCACCGATTAAATGAGGGTAGAGGTTTCATAGGATGTGTAAATAGAATGATTAAATAAGGGTAGAGGTTGCATACACTGTGCATAGTGGGGGAGTCTCAGCCGATTTAGAAACTAAAATAAATTCCCATCATAGGTATCAATAAGAAATATCAGCATCAAAAGAAACTCCAAATAAAAAAGGACTAAAAACATCAAACACTCTTCATGTAATCCCACAAAAAAATGATCACGAATGTCCCCATACATTTTCATACATCCAGAATTTATAGAGAGTTTATAGTTATGGGCTCCATCCACCTGCACACCCTCCCCACCCCACTTGGACAACCCTACCCCCACCCCACTTGGACAACCCAGCCCCCCCCCCCCACCCCACTTGGACAGCCCTACCCCCACCCCACTTGGAAAACCTAGCACCCCCCACCCCACCTAGACACCCCTACCCCCCACACCCCACATGAAAACCCAGCCCCCCCCACCCCACCTGGATAACCCTACCATTACCCCACTTGGACAACACATCCCCCCACCCTACCTAAATAGTCCCTCCCCCACCCCACCTGCACACCCTCCCAACCCCACTTGGACAACCCTACCTGGACACCCTCCCCCACCCAACATGCACACCCCCACCCGAAAATAAAATAGTAAACTTAAAACAAACAAACAGCCCTACCCCCTCCCCATTTGGACAACCCATTCCCCTCACCCACCCTACCTAGACAGCCCCTCCCCTAGTCCACTTGGATATCCCTGCCTCGACATCCTCCCCCACCCCATCTGCACACCCTCCCGCAACCCAAATTAAAAGAGAAATTCATCCAAATCAAAACATAAAACAAAAATTCATACATTCATAAATCCAAATAAAAATCGAAAACAAAAAATCATAGAATCATTACAACAAGACAAATATAACACTTAAAATTTTTTAGTATAGAACAATAAAAGTGTTGATTAAATAGGATGGATGGAGTTTTGGAAAGTAGGTAATGAGATACCTTCAGGAGAGACAATGAGCAAGGGTTGCAGTCACGTGTGGATAGGGAATTGGGGGTTCTATGTATTTGGAGGAAAACATTCCCAACAGTTTTAAAAAACCATTGGGAAAGGTATTCTTTACCAATTGTTTTTTATAACCACTGGTAAAGGATGTTATTTTTTAACTTTTACCAATGGTTTCTGTATACCGTTGGTAAAAGATAAACATTTCCCAAAGGTTTCAATGAAATCGTTGGAAAAAGTTATCTAATTGGAGAATTCCCAAAAATTTAAGGAAACTTTTGGGAAAAAATGTTCTAATGGGATATTTACCAATGGATTCCTTAAACCGTTGGAAAAAATGAACTATACCAACGGTTTTCTCAAACCGTTTGCATGAAAGTGTTGGCATATCCCACCATTCTAGTAGTGTTCTAGAAGAATTTAAAAATTTGCATAAAACATAATTTTACCTCTTTTGAGAGTTGAATTTCAAAAATCCACAAGACACTATTACTATCAGGAAGTAAAATGAGGTTCAATACGATGGAAATAATTTTTGGTGAATAGTAACTTTGGACTTTTATTTACCACAGTTAAAAGTAAATAGGGTAATTAATGGTTAAAATGATATCATAATTACCCTAACAAATGACGTAATTCTATTGTATAAGTGGAATTCTGCCAAAAAAAACCTTTGGAATAAAATATGAACGTTTTTGGTCAACATGGATTATATTAGGACATTTATTATTATTTTATTTAAAGAAGAGTTAAAATAGTTAAATTCAATTTTTAATAACTAAACCAATTTTAATATAGGGATAGACACAATATAAATTCGACTATAAATATTTATTAGAAATATAAATAAAATTCCTACATAATGGTATTTTATTTATAATTTTTAGACATTAAATAATTTAATTTATTTATGACACAATGATGATGCAGTATTTACCTTATTATTGAAATATTAAAATAATTGATATTATAAATATACAAATAAATTAACATTGAGACTTTGGATGAACTCCATTAATTTTATAAGTTAATATGACATGTTAATGTTAGTTTAATAAATTTTATTCAATCTGATAATGTTTTTATAGCTTTCAAAAAAATAAAATACTAAATAGTGTCAAAATTGACAAAATTGAGTTTAAAAACAAATATTATATTATTAAATGATATAATATTCCTAAAAATCTATGGTTCAGCATAAAGATATATATAAGGTTATATATATTAATAATGAACCACATGGGGTTCTATATTCTTGTTATAGTTAGCTTATTAACCATATAATATTAAAATACAAAGAGACATGGTAAATGTCAAACTATTTAACCAATAGTTAAATCTAAAAGATAAGGTTAATATGATGACTTAAACCTGTCTAAATCCTATTGGTTGAGAGTTTTTTGACCCATCCCCGCCTTATCCTTTTAATAATTCATTTTTGAGCCTTTAGAAACCTAAACTGATTTTATTTAAAAATAATAGTTCAAGCTTTTCCTAAAGTGACCCTCACCTCGCTTATAAATGGGAACTTCCCCTTCTCTTAATTTCACACCTCAAAATCCTTTGGGATCGGACAAAACCTGACCAAATATCCTCCCAACTATCCTCCCTTCATCCTATAGGCCTACATTTGGTCAGAAAGCCATCCTATGGAGCCCTTTTGATCAAATCAGAAGGAAGAACCCAAATAAGAGGTAAATATTTCATCACCTCTTTCAAGTTATTTTCTTCTTCCACTTACTCTTTATTTATTGTTTTAATTATAAAATAATATATAAAATGTATTATATCTATTTTGATGTTATTATAAAAATTATAAAACCATATTCATTATTCTATACATCCTATAAATGACAAAGTCAACATACATGTGTACATACGGATTACCATCTCCACGTCGTGGTGTAGTTTGTTATTCAAACACTACATTATTTGGATAGGTATAATAATGAGTATAAATGATGTAAATGATAAATATAACATGTTAATGATTCTTTATATTTGATATACCATCCAATTACATATGATTTCTTTACCAATATAATGATATTGCCGCTTATGCGTACGTATGGATTACCGTCTCCACAAACATGATGAGATTCATTCCCCATCGTAATAATTCAAGAAAAAATATCATTTTATGATTAAAAATAATTTTTATGCACTTAATATCATTCTGTATATGAATAAAATACATCCTATCCATAACAAACATGGCTTACATAACCGAGTATATAATGGAAGACAAATTAGTTAACACCCGAAACAATGATGCTACTAAAAAATTATTGATAAAAAATTATTAGATGATCATATTTAATATAATATTTATGTATATAGTTCATTTATAATTAAATAAAAATTATTTAACTATTATACAGGAGGTTAACGTGCCCTCGACCAATGAAAAGTACAAGTTAAGGGGTTTCTTATCACACTTTTATTCCCATGAGATTTCCATTGTTCCCCACTTATTTATTTCATGTGGTGTATTGTGTAATTCCATTTGATATATATTATCATGGATCTCTTTATATTCATGGTATTAGGTCATTCAATTTGTGGTAATTAACTTTTTTCCATGCGACTTGATTGATTACAACATGGTAAGCGGTTTTTATCTCACTTCTTATTCTTGTGAGATTCATGCTATATTGCCACTATTTCCTTTGGTGTGGTGTGTATACTTCCCATGATTGTATTTTTTGATTAATATACATTAATTTATAGGTAATAAATTTTTCATTGTATAATAATTCTTTCATGGGGTGTATGTTTCATAAGTATCCAAATCGGTATGGGATTTTCAAATTTCAGTTTCCACTCATTGGGCTTTATGCATACTTCATTGATTAATTTACACCAAGATTATGTGTGAAATAACTATTTATTTACTTATATATTAATTTATACCCCCATTTTTTTGGATATACTTTTGATACACATAATCACTCCATTGATAAATTCTCAAGTCATCGATATAAACTTGATAAGAGTAATTTTAACTCAATTTCTATTCATTAAGTTAAACATCCAAGTTATTGTTGTTTTTTAAAAAGAATATGTGTGAATGTCCTGTGATTGATTTACACTGAATATCCAATCATATGGAGTGTATTTATATAGTTCACAGATAACTATGTCATTGATATATCCTTAACCTAAGGATACGGTCTTTATAAAAGAATTCATCTCAACTTTCATTCCATTTAGACTTCATTGTTGTTCTGCGCCAATTCACTTTTATTTGGTGTATATAATGTACATTAACATAGTATATCATGAATCCATTTATTATCATGATATTATAATGTTTTAATTACCTAAATTATTTTTATTCAAGCATCTCTCATTTCGTTAGGAACTCTAACTAAAATATCATTTTAAATGATTTAAAAATTTATTCTTCTTTCTCGTTAATTTCCATGTTTTAAAAATGGTCTTAAGGTTTTATTTACATGAAAATTAATATTTTAATATTTAAATTAATTTTAAAATTTTTAAAGTTTTATGGTAAACTTTGATTCAAAAATCTATTTTAAACAGCTTCTTGATAAATAGTGAGACTTTTAAATGTTTTCATGAAAAATGGAAATTCCTCCCAAAGATTTTTACTGATCATTTTCAACTAAGTCAGCATACTATAAAAGATATTATTATTGATCAAGGTGGATTTATTATGATAAAAATATTTCATACCGTATTTAAGGTTTTGTGATATTTTTGATCGTGGATGTGTTGTTTTTATACCATTCATTGTTTATGGATAAAGTATTGACATTTTTTATGATAGTTTTAATACTAATGTTTAGGTTATGTCTAACCCTTTTCATATGGGGAATTCATTGGACTTATTAAGTGATGGGAGAGGAATTTTCAAGATCATTGAAGAATCTATAGGTTTCATGAGACAAACTACTGTCTTGGAACAAGGCCTTGACAAAATCTTCTTTGTAGTCTTGGCACAAGGCCTTGACTATATGGTTATGAAGTCTAGAATTATGTATTCCATCATTATGAAAGTTGTTATTGATATGGAATGTGATTATTCAACTAGTAGAATATCCATTGGAATATGTAAATGGAATTATTTGATTTTAACTTTTCAATATTTTGATGAAGTTTAATTTTAAATGTTTTTGTTTTAGTCTTATACATTTCCATAAATGTTAATTCTTATTTATGAAAGTTTTCACTATATTGTTATCATTACGGAGCATCTGAGCTCACCCCTTTCTACGTTTTAATTTTCCTAGGATGTGAAGAATTAGTTTATGGTTGAACTATAGGGATATTCTAAGGATATAAGTGTGTTTAAAAAGGGTAAAAAATGTTGTTGATGTTTTTATTTCATGATGTAATATAAAACTTATGAGTATATCTCGTACTTCCAAGCCTACTAAACTGATTGGTCTTTTGGGACATGATTCACTACATATTTTCAATGTTATGTAATAGTGCACCGAATCTGGGTAACTGAGGTTGGGTAATTACATTTGGTATCAGTGGAAGTTTAGTACAATCCATAGAAGCTATATTTAGAAAAATTATGATTAGAAAAAACTACCCTAAGATAGAATTTGAGGATTAGTATAGAAGAACATCCAAAAATATTGGTAATGTAAATATTATGTGGGTTTTCCAAAGAATACATCCCTTTTTAGAAATGAACAGGTAGAGGTGGCTCTGGAACATATGTACCTTGATGTGAAAACTCTGATAAGGAGTTTTAGGCATGACCCGTGGTATCTTGGTACACAACAACAGGCGTTTCTACACTCTTGGTTACGACACTCCTGGGTGATATGCTTAGGATAATTCACATTTTCTTTATAAACAGATATGATGGATTTTAATATAAGATGACAATAAATAACCATGGTTAATCCTAAGGAGTTTTAGATTATAAATAAGTTGTTATGATATTCTCTAAATGATTTTATGACCCACACTATGCTTTCTTGTGTTGTTCAAGGGATGGATTCTAAGGAAGTCACAGTAACATTGAACATGATGTATAAGGTGGGCATGATGGTGGAAATGAGAAATGAAATGGAATGTTGATATGTGTAAAATATATCGTGTTCATGACAAATTATTTTTCCAAAAATATGATTAAGAACATATATATTAACCCACTCCCGAACTCAATAAAGAAGAGAAAGGCGGTGAATGATAAGAGCTCCAATAGTGGAGACCATGGAGAAAAGAAAGCTCAATTTCCATCATGCAGAACATGTGGAAGGAAACACCTAGGTTAATGTCTCAATGGAACTACAAAATGATTTATTTGTGGGAAATAAGGACATAAATTAAATAATTGCCAGTGAGAAATGAAGAGTACTATGGAAGAAATTAAAAATGATACTAAGAATCCATTTACAGTCATTTCCCATAAATTTATGGTACCTGGGCATTAATTGTGTGAATGAACTATTCTATAGGATAACCACTTGGTCATGGAAGATCCTATTTGGAAATAAATGGATGATGAAATGCTTAAAATTATTAGTGCTCTTTGTTGATGGGATTACTTTAGAAGACTTTTCTCTTGTATGTGTAACCCTGCAGTTTTTTATATGAAAATTATATTTCAGGAAGAATTTTATTTTCTTTTTTTGATATTGTTATAAATAACTATTTGGGATTATATGAACCTTGAATTTGAGGCAATTTCAAGTTAATAAATTTTGGGATGAAAATGAGAGGTATGAGATAACATTTGAGGTGAAATTATGTTATTGTTATTTTGAGGAATTTATCTCATTTTGGGAAGGTTATAAAATATTGTTTTTGAAAAAGGAAACCACACAAACTTTGTGACAACCCGTCGCATTGGACAAAGCCACATGAATCAATCCCACAACCATAGTGTAATTGGGATTTATCCCCTACCATTGGACTACGTGAAATCACTGATCATTGTGACTAATTATTTTTAGTTAAATGATTTAATTTGTCAATAATAAGTTGATTTGGGATCTTATGTCATATCAAATGGATATAAATAGTATTGGAAAATGATTTGGTGATTAAGTGATAAATGTTATTTTGGATGGCGTTTGCTCTGTTGGGAATACTATATGCCTAAGGAAAATAGAATACTATGGGATTTCATTTGAAGAGTAATGGAGGATTTTGATCTATGTTTTTATTGTGGATTTATAGCAATTTGGGTTATTTATTTATATTATTAACCTATCATAGAAAATATTTGATTAGGTTAATTACTTTTAAGTATTTCACTTTAAGAGTAGTCTATGTTATTTGGAGATACAATTTCACATGGAATACTGTGTAATAAAATTCTTCTATGCTTTGGGTTTTAATATTAGTTTCGATTATATTGAAGGATTTTAAGGACAATTATTTATTGAATGGTATTTATTGAAATTTGTTTATTGTTGGTTTAATTTTATAAATTAAGATTATTATTTATTTCTCTAAATGATTATCCTTTTTGGGGATCATCTGAATTTTACTAGACATTTTTTCTTTGGTTAATCTCTAAAGACAAGGTAAGTATATATAGTTTATCCTTTGTGGATTATTTGATTATCTAGAAGTTGATTATATCTCTTCAGGTGAGACCAAGTCATCTTGAATACTCATCATTTGTAAAAAAGAGTTAGTGGTTGAAATTGATTAAAGGATGAAACACTACTTAAAAAGTAAGTATATCACTTTATGTTCTTATTCAATCTCATAAATAAATTCGTCCACATTATGAAATGGACCTTACAAAAATGTTATCTATTTACTTTTCCTACTTGGAAACCAATGACTTTTTATTCTATCACAAGTTTGTAGTTTTCTTGTAGTTAACTTTCTCCTGATCTTGTTTTCAATAACTCTCAACTAGAACTTGACACCTAGTTTATCTTCTATATCCATGTTTTCCTACATGGAATCCTAGTATGGGTTATCAAGGTTAAGCTTTTTACTTCACTTTATTTATTTGAAATTGATATATTTATTTACTCTTTTTCCGATGTGGGACATTCAATGAAGTTCTCAAGCCCAATTTTAAAATTTCAAGGTCAAAATTTCCATAAGGGGGAAGAATTTAACACCCCAAGATGTCATAGTAAGTTATTTTATTTAAATTAATTCAATAGCTTGCGCTACACGCAATACCGAGTTCGAGTGAACCACGACTTACCAAACTAGCCGTTCAAAAGTGGTTATGAATAGTATTAACAAAAATTTGATTTTTATATACTCCATATAATTTTAAAATTTATATTATGTGTTTATTTGAAATAATATAAGAACAAAATCATTTTTTCATATTAAAGAAGTATTTTCCAAAAATACTACTTTACCACCTTTTAATGGAAAACCCTTTTTAAAACCAATATTTGACAGTTTTATATATTCAATTTAATTAAATTAAATTCTTCTTCAGAAACAAGACATAAAAAAAATTTGGATAAATATTTGGTACTTTTCTGATATCTTTGATATTTTGATGAATACTGAAAAATACTAAATTTTAATTGAAAACAACATTTTTAATGGAAATAATTTATATTGTAAAATTATGAATTTAAATGGTTTTAAAGTATAATTAGATTATATTTTTATCATTTAACATAATGTGGGTTATTATATTTAATTTCACATTTAAAGTTTATATAAACACATGTCAATCATTTGATAGTTTTTACTTTTTTAAAACAGGCTTTTGAGTTTTGACAACAGAAATTAATTTTAAATTAATAAACAAAACTTCTAGGTTTTGAATTTGGTAAAATATATTTCATTTTTGAATACAGAATCCCAAAATTATCTTAGGGTAAATATTTGGTATTTTTCTGAAAACATTCAATTTTTGATGAATAGTGAAAAACATTACGTCAAAATTTAAACCCGAATTTTTATTTAAATAATTATTTATATTATTTAAATTTATTTTAAGTAAAATATATATATAATACGTATATAAGTTCAATGTAATTCATTGGATTCATTTTATAATATAATTATATGTATAAAAGTTTATTGAACTTTTTACTGTCTTTTACCCGCCTTCTAGAAGAATTTACAAATGTACATAAAACGTAATTTTACCGCTTTAGTAAGTTGAATTTCAAAACTCTTAGTGACATGGTTAATATCAATAGGTAAAATGTGGTATAATTAGATGAAAATAATTTATGGTGAAGAGTTACTTTGGACTTTTATTCACCACGGTTAAAAGCAAATAGGGTAATTAAGGGTTAAAATGATATCACAATTACCATAAAACATGTCCTAATTCTATAGGAAAAGTATAATTCGACCAAAAAAAACCTTAGGAATAATATATGAACCACTTTGGTAAACTTGGATTAGATTAGGACATTTATTATTATTTTATTTAAAAAAGAGCTAAAAGAGTTAAATTCATTGTTTAATAACTAAACCATTTTTAATATAGGGATACACACAATATAAAATAGACTATAAATATTCATTAGAAATATAAAATTATTTCCTACATAATGGTATATTATATATAATTTTTAGACATTAAATAATTTAATTAATTAATGACACAATGATGATGCATTATTTACCTTATTAGTGAAATATTAAAATAATTGATATTATAAATATCCAAATAAATTTAAATTGAGACTTAGGATGAATTAAATTTATTTTCTAGGTTAATATAACATTTTAATGTTATTTTAATAAATTTTATTCAATGTGATAATGTTTTTTTGGATTTAAAAAAAATAAAATACTAAATAGTGTCAAAATTGACATAATTGAGTTTTTAAAACTAATATTATATTATTAATTTATATAATATTCCTAAAAATATAAGGATCATCCATAGGAATTTGATAAGGTTACATATATTAATACTTAACCCCATGGGGTTCTCTATGCTTTTTACAGTATGTTTATTAACCATATAATATAAAAATACAAAGAGACAAGGTAAATGTCAACTATTTAACTAAGAGTTAAATCTAAAGGATAAGATTAATATGATGACCTAAACCTGTCTAAAACCTAATGGTTGTGAGGTTTTAGACCCATACACACATTATCCTTTAAATAATTCATTTCAGAGCGATTAGAAAACAAAAATGATTTTATTATAAAATAATATTTCAAGCTTTTCCTAAAGTCACCCTCACCTCTCTTATAAAAGGTCACTTCCCCTTATCTTAATTTCACACCTCCAAAGCCTTTTTGTTGGGCCAAAACCAGAACAAATATTATCTCATATTTCCTCCTTTAATACAGATGACTTCTTTTGGTCAGAAAGCTAACCTAAGGAGCTCGTTTGATCAAGTCAAAAGGATGAACCTGAAGAAGAGGTAAATATTTCATCATCTCTTACAAGTTCTTTTCTTCTTCAACTTCATCTTTCTTTGTTGTTTCAACATTAAAATAATAACTCCAGTATATCTTATGTACTATGATGTTATTATAAAAATGTTACAACCATATTCAATATTCTATCCATCCTATAAATGACAAAGTCTCCATACATGCATACGTACGGATTACCGTATACACATCATTGTATAGTTTGTCATTCAGAGACATCATTATTCGTATGGGTATAATAACGATTATAAATGATGTAAATTATATATATAACATGTTAATTATTATTTATATGTGATATAACATCAAATTACATACGATTTCACCATAAATATAATGATATTGTCGCACGTGCGTACGTACAGATAACCGTCTCCACGAACGCGATGAGATTCATTCCCCATCATAATTATTCAAGAATAATTTTCATTTTATGATTAAAATTTTTTTTATGAACTTAATATAGTTCTAGATATGAATAAAATACATCCTATCCATAACAAACATGGCTTACATAACTGAGTATATAAAGGAAAACTGATCCATTAACACCTGAAACGATGATACTACTAAAATATTATTAACAAAGAGATATTAGAGGATCATATATGATATCATATTTATGTATATAGTTGTTTTATAATTTAATAACAATGATTTAACTATTATACAGGAGGTTAACATACCCTTGACCAAGAAAAAGTCCAAGGTAAGGGGTTTCTTATCTCACTTTTATTCCTGTGAGATTTACATTGTTCACCACTTATTTGTTGCGTGTGGTGTATTATGTTCCTCCATTTGATATATATTTTAATGATTCTATTTATATTCATGTTACAATGTGATTAATTTTGTGGTTATAAACAATTTTCATGAGACTCGTTTGATTACAATATGGTATGGGGTTCTCATATCACTTTTTATTCCAGTGAGATTCATGTTGTATTGCCACTATTTTCTTTTGTGTGGTGTATATACTACCTATGATTGTATTTTTTGTTTAATATACTTTAATTTAAGGGTATTAAAATCTTCATTGTACAATATTTCTTTAATGGGGTGTATGTTTCGTAAGTTACCATATAGGTATGGGAATTTTAAATTTCAATTTCCACTCATTTGGATTTATGCATACTTCATTGATTACTTTACTCCAAGATTATGTGTGAAATCACTATTTATTTACGTATGTAGTAATTTCCACTCCCCTTTGTGTGGATATATTTTTGATACACATATTAAATCCATTGATAATTTATCATGTCATCGATATAAACTTGATAAGATTACTTTTAAATCAATTTCTATTCATTGAGTTAAACATCCACGTCATTGGTGTTGTTTTTACAAGAATATGTATGAATATCCTCTGATTTAATTACAAAAAAAATCCAATAATATTTATTGTATTTATATATATCACACATAATTATTTCATTTATTTATCCTTAACCTAAGGATACTTTTTTTATAATGGAATTCATATCAACTTACATTCCATTGAGACTTCTTTGTTGTTATACTCCAATTCACTTTTATTTTGTGTATTTAATGTAATTTGACATAGTATATCAAGAATAAATTTATTCTCATGATATTATAAAGTTTTTATTACCTCAATCATTTATATTCAAGCGTCTCTCATTTGGTTAAGAACTCTAACTAAAATATCATTTAAATGTCATAGAAATTTATTCTTCTTTCTCATTAAGGTCCATGTTTTAAAAATGTTTTTAAGGTTTAATTTATATGGAAATTAATGTTTTAAAATTGAAATTACATTTAAAAGTGTCAAAGTGGTATGGGACTCTTGGATTCAAAAATATTTTTCAAACAACTTCTTGATAAATAGTGATATTTTTAAATGTTTTCATGAAAAAAGGATATTTCTCTCAAAGATTTTTACTGATCATTTTCAAATATGACAACATCCTTTACAAGATATTGTTCTTGATCGAGGTTGATTTATTATGATACAAATATTTCATATTTTATTATAGGTTTTGTGATATTTTTGATTGTGGATGTGTTGTTTTTATACCATTCATGGTTTATGGATAAAGTATTGACATTTCATATGCTAGTTTTAATATGAATGTTCATGTTATGCTTTAAACCTTTTCGTGTGAGGAATGCATTGGACTGAGTAAGTGAGGGGTGGAGCCCGCTATAGCCCCTCGATGCATCAGTAGGTCTAATGAAACAAACTATTGTCTTGGAACAAGGCCTTAACAAAATCTTATTTGTAGTCTTGGCATGAGGCCTTGACTATGTGGTTATGAAGTATAGCATTATGCATTACATAATTATTTATGTAGCTATTGATATTGCATGTGATTATTAGACTAGTATAATATCCATGTGAATAAGTAAATGACATTATTTTATTTTATCTTTTCCATGTTGTTCTGAAGTTTATGTTTAAAAGGCTTTTGTTTTAGTCTTATACATGGCCTTAAATGTTTATGCTTATTTATTAAAGTTTATGACATATTGTTATCCTTAATAAGCATCTAAGCTCACCCATTTCTATGATTTATTTCTCCTAAGATGTGAATAAGTATTTTATTCTTGACCTGATAGGATAGGATAAGTATATAAGTGTGTTTAAAAAGGGGAAAAAACATTGTTGATGTTTTTATTTCATGATGTAATGTAAAACTTATGAGTGTATCTAATACATTCAAGCTACTAAACTGATCGGCCTTTTGTGAAATGATTCCTTGTATCATGCCAATGTTATGTAATAATGCACAGACTCTTGGTAACTGGGGTCAGTGAATTACACTATGACTTATTTACGTAGTATGTTCTTTAAAGGGAGTAATGAGAGTGTAAATGATCCCTTGTTGGACTCAAAAATATTTATTGTGTTTTGATTGGTTATTGGAATGGTTTGGGATTGATTATATTCCTAAATTTATATAATTCATTTAGGGTGCTTCCCACGTGGTGATATTGGCATGTAGGGGATGCATAACTAGTGGATGAGTCATGTGTGTGTAGTTCTGATTAGATCTGGAATGGTAGAATTGACTCAGGACCTTATGTCAAGGTTACTCAGTAACACAAAACAATTGATCTTTGTTGAATCTGTTTAGGAAAGATAAAATGAGGGAATTTTTCTTGTTGTGAAATAGTTTATGTGGATAAAAATCATGAATCTTTATGCCTGAATGAAGAAGAAATCATGCATTTCTGCTTGAGTTTGGTGCGAGAGTGATGAGAGGATTGTGGGAGTGGTGAACCATGGAAATCAATAGAGAATTTTTAGGATCTTGTAGCATGGATGTTAAGGTGGTATGATTGGGTGTAATGACTTAGATGATTTGGGGTTGAACCTTTATAGAAGTATCAGTGGTTGATGTAATGGATGTGGGATCATATCTTGGGAGGAGTGACACATGTGTTGTTACAATGATACCCATCTTTGTTGATGATCTTTGAGTGGTATGGGATGAGAGATATTTTTTGTAGTATATTAGAAGTAACTTAATGTGGGGACCTCTTTATTTATTGACCTTTCAACAGAAATTCAGGTTGGAGTTCTAGTGACCCCGGAATATTTGAGGTTTTACCTTTTATATTGACACATATGGGTGAGTAGTTTTGACCGAGTTTTTCTATCATGTTCAATGATGGATAAAGATTGGTCCTTAGAGATTATAATGTTGATCAATGATGTGATTAAAAGTATTATCATATGATGGTGATTAGGTTTTTTGTTATGGTAATTCGACCCAAATTACATGGGAATTAGGGGTGCATGAAATCGATCAGCAAATGATGATTTTAAAATTTTGAGGCTGGAATGTAAATTATATTGAATTCAGCATATTCCTTGTAAAATTACATGGGCATTATTTGATTTGGTATTGGTTGGGTTTTGAGTATTTACCTTAGGCTCGAGATTAATATAGTTTATTCAAATGGGAATTCAATTGAGGGAACATTTTTTCTTTTAGTGAAGCATGAAGAGATCTTTGGATAGTTGGGTGCTAATAATCTATTGATACTAGAAGTCAATATTAAACTATATTTCTTGTTTTTATGGGGTCAAGATATCATGGTAATTAAGGTATCTTTTCTAGGTGGTTCAACGATAATAGAGACAACTAATGTGGAGTGGTTTTGGGATAGGTTGGTCAAAGAGGACCCAACTATCTATCTTATTTATAGTTAGATTTTGGATATGTGGAATCCATTTTTGAAATGTTATTTGAGACAACAGGTGAGGTGTTTACATTATTCTTCAATTATTTTGATGGAAAATACAACATTTATGGGACACTACAATGGATAGTGTGTCCAAGTCTTGTTTGGTTACGATTCAAAAATAGAGAGTTATACCAGATTCTGACAACTGTTTCTTTTGTAATCGGGAATGATGAATTATAACCCACATCATAAGAATTATTGGAATGTCATGATCATATACTAAAAATGAAATTTTAATAGTATATGTACCTCAACTAGGAATTTGACTCTTTTAGTTCAGTTTTTTTATCGTTATAGATACAAGACAAGTGAGAAGTTAGAAGAGGACACTTTACGTGTCATGGAGTAAATGTGTGTGGGAAGGGAATTCCATGACATTTCAGAAATGTGATCAATTGGTGAATTGTGTTTCAACAGATAAATTATTGAGTTTAAAATTTCACTCTAGAGTCACATTGCTTATTTATGATTAGAGCATAACATTGAGAGTAAATTGGCTATTGATGTTGGTTGTAAGATTCATCTAGATTTCCACTAAGTCCTCTACAAGATGAGAATTATTATAGTGGGGAGTTTTTAATACCATGTGTGTTTGGATGAGTTTGATTTTCTAGGTGAAATTTGGTGTTTTATTTACTGGATATATTCATTTTAAAACTGGGGTTTGGAAGGGTACATTAATGATATGAACTCCTCTAAATGGTGTTTTTGCAAAAGGAATCAAGGATGGAAGGTTGATGAATATAGTGGGTAACATCAGAGGAAGAGATGTGGTAATTTATGATGCGGTCATAGCACCAAAATCTAGATACTACAACGCCACATAATAGTTTGTAAAATATAAGTAGTTTTACTTTCTTCCTTGGATCGCTAACTAGTCGGTGGCCCATGATATTCCATCAAGTGGTGAATACCAGGTTTCCAGTGGGCATTTAGGATGAAATTTATTAGGGTGAACCCCATAATTTTACTTATGGCTAGCACCTTAGACACTCACTTGAATTTTTCCTCCCTTACACAACCAATTGTAGTGTTCTAAGGGTGGATTCTTCATTTTTCATCCACCATGATGGATTCCCTTCAACAGTGGACCATTTCTCTTCCCATCAGAATCATAATAGTTCTATAATTAAGTTTATGACTCATTTCCTCTTGAAAATCTATTTATGTAAATTTAGTTTTTCTTATTATATATTTGAGTGATTATTCCATTATAGAATGGTGTAATCTTCTCAATATGATGGGGATTTCCTGAATCATTACAAGACGACATCCCAGGAAAACAACCACACACTATTTCCCACAGTTTTTCATTGTGAAAATATTTCAATGGTTTTGTTTTAAATTAAATGTCTTTTTTTGAGATCATGGTTCCAAGGGGTGCAGATTTATCCTGGCTTAGTGCTGTGATCATAATAACGACCTCCAGAGTAGGGTTGGACATTGTTTATGTGTGGTGTGAGAACATGGTGAGTGAATTTCTACATATGCTTAAGTGAATTAATTTATATAATTAAATGTATGTTTTTAAATAATTATAACTCAATTATAAAAAATTAATTTTTTTATATGAGATCAGACAATGGGTGGTTGTAATGTTTGTCGTTAGTCTTAAATGATCCTATCTAGTGGGTTTTATCTAAGATAATTTAAAAAAAATTGGATTCAAATAAGGTTTGTCGTCCCTTTAAATTAACCCGTAGTATAACATAAATTTATATTTGTATCTGGTTCAGTTGTGTTGGCCTTTCCCCGCATTTTCATAGTTTCAATATAAAGGAATTTAGTGTGGTTTCTTTATTAGTCTAAATGAACAATAAATTATTTAAACTCTAGAGAATTGAAATTCCAAATGCAGATTCATTAGATATGTAATAGATCTATGTTTGGGAAAATTGTTTGGTTATTTTTTCATGTATGGTAACGTGGGATTTTAAGAACACTAAGGGCTTCATAGATTCAAAAAAATGTTATTATTGATGTGGTTTAAAAGGTACTATGATGGAAAATGATGATTATGATATGAATTTTGACAATCACTAAACAGTATTTGGATTTTTATTGTTTTGATATGGGATTGTTGATATAACATTAAATTTGAAAAGTTTGAAATTTGGCTTGATTTATTAAACGAGATATGAAATCATGTTAAATTAATTTGAATCCTTTGTAAATTGTAGTACTTGATGATGTATTCATGGAATGAAATATTTTTTGGGCTATATTTTTAAAAGATGATTTTTAAATCATCAAAGGTGAAATTGTATGCATTCACTATGGTGTTATTTAATTATTTGTAAATGGAATTTTTAATGTTACTTGGTAATTGGGTTTCAATCTGGTAAATTTTATGAATCTTATGTTTTTTCATGATTTGTGATTTTGTTATGGAAATGGTAAATTTTGTTTCATTGGTTTTGTTTTGAATAAAATGAAAATAACCATTTAGGTGGTTTTAATTAATGAAAATAAATCTTATTATGGTTAGTAATGTTAAATTCATCAAGAATTACGTCCCAATGTTGACATGGTTATGATAATTAAACATAGAGTGAACTTATACCCTTGGGTATTTTATTGTTCTCATTAAAACCAAGGTAAAATCCTCCCCTAGGTAAAATTGGTTGTGTTTGATGGAAACAAGGTGAACCTATCCCTTATATTGGCTAGTTGGTATATTGGTATTGTTATATTACCCTAGGGTGGTACTATTTTAATATATGTGTGTATATTATCCCTAGTCGGTGATGGGATTACATGGTCATCATATGTTCCTAAAGGCACTATGTTACTGAACGAAGATGATATGTACTATTCACAGGTGTCATAAAAGAGCATAGGTTTGGAGTGTTTTATGATTTGGGATTTAAATGTGTAAATGGTTTATTTTAAAAATATTTAGCAAAGATCACTACTATATTTACATGGTTTATGGGAAACCTACAATAGGGACAGTGTTGGTGGTGGCCTAATGAGTTGCACTAACACCATACTCTAGAAACAACAACAATTTGGTACCCTAGAATATTCCACAGGGTTGAAAGTATGAGAATATTCTACTAAGATAGAGAAGAAAACTTAGGAATGGGCTAGTACTGAGTCTTGTTTCAAGATTCAGAAAATATTTTCCATTGCTTCTATTTGGGTATTAATTTAATTTTTACCTGTTAAAAATACATGTCCACATGAAACATTTTCATGTATTTATTTCTATATAGCATGTTTTATTGGGTGATTTTCAGTGCTTTCCAGATGTCATTTCATATATTTCTTTAACTGGTTATTTTGAATGATTGGTATTCTTGATATTTTTATTATTCTCTAATATAATGTTATAGTCACCACACTGTAACATCTTAGACCCAAATTACCAGTCAATAGCCTCTAGCATACATGGAGGTGTTTCAGAGGTAAAATAGAGACCATCATTATGGGTATTATTTGGTGGTCCAAGGTGGAAGGATATTAAATGTTTCTTTAAGATATTCAGAAATTAATAATTTCATTATTTCTCTTTATAAATGATTTACCTTCAATTCACTATCATTGAGAAGAAGTGAACTTGTATTGGAATAAGTTGTGATTTTATCAGTTTTTAAATGTTAGACAAAGAGTTGAGATAAATTTCATAACTTATAGACTCAATTAATTAAATGTTTAAATTATCTTGAACTCTTTATGTTGGCTATATTCTTGACATTTCAATATTTTTCACATTTTTTCAGAATTTCATTACATTATTCTTCAAAAAAATTATTATATGAGTTTATTCTTCTTATGTATTAAATTTATAAAAAAATTACTTATTTAATATTTATCCATATTTATATAATTTTATCTTTTATTTGGTTATATGATAATTTATTTATTTTTCACCAACTCAATCTTCATTTTGTGTGGAATCCCTTTCTTTAAGGTATCTTTCATTGAACATGATGTCATTTGTGGTTTTCCCTTATTTTCCATTTGACTATGAAAAATAGTTATATTCTTTATAGCCTTATTTATATCCTGTTAAAACCTTTCAGAATTTAACCACATTTAAGATAACCTATTTGAAAAATCCTCTAAACCTATTTAGAAGGTGTTCTAACCACTAATATAATCTTACAATATCTATTTTGGATGGTTTCTATTTTTTAAGATTGCCCCTTTTAATATTTTAATGTTTATGTCCATTATTAATTTGTCTATGATGCATCCTATCTTATCATAATTGAATCATATTATCCGTATATTTTTTAAATACATGGTAAATTTTTTCATTTACTTATTAGGAGAATTTTAATTAGTATTCTTCTTATAGATATGTCCCATGAATGTATTTATTTTATTCTTTACCATCCATTGATTCTATTGTGTAATTTTCTTCACATCATCATGAAGGATTTTTTATTTGGTACATACTAAAACTAATAATAATTGTTCCATTGTCTTTAATACTCATAGTGGTTTTAAAATATTTACAATATTTTATTAAAAGATAGATTTTTTTTGTGTTTTTTATTCATAAGTTTAATTTTTCACATATCTCACATCCATTAACCCTATAGATTCTATAATTTCCATGGGTTTAGAAATTGTACCAACATTCAAAACCCATTTTATTGTACCTCTAGAATCACCAACCACTAGCACTTAATATAGTTCATTTTCTTGTAGATTTTATTTGTCTAGATTTTCATGATTACATGCCCTGGTTTTTTGTGATTGAGAACCCAACTTTTTGAGCTCCATTTGGGGGTGGGGGTAATTTCTTAGATATTCAGATATTCATCATCGGTGATGTGGTGAATCTATTGGATTTTTTATCTAATATAATTTTCATGTGATCTAATTTTAAATATGAATTTTCATTAGAAATAGATTTTGTATATATACATTGTTTAGGGTTGTAAGATACATTATTATAAAATCATGAGGTGGATTCCTATATAGTTAATTTTAATCCCACTATAAAACTATTATGAAACTTTTCTCTTGTGAAATTTTTTCTATGGTTGTAGTGGTAATACATCTATTTTTTAACTGTTTGGAAAGGACTATATTGTGTGGATTAAAAATTTCAAATTTTACTTCAAAATATTGGTTATTTATGTTGGGGCCATACTTATTAAACTAAAATAAACTCTTCCCCCATCCCATATATTATCTAACATTTTAGTTTTATCCTCCTTCATTTCCCCTATCATTGTTAGAATTTTTTTGAGATATTATACTAATTTTTTTATATTTGAGCTAGTAAATGTTAATATACAAGGAGACATTATTCAAATTCTATAAATCATAGATCACTTCCACAAAAATATTTTCATACTCTATTTATGATAGAAGGATATTTGAATTTTTTTATAAAATATATAAACCTATTAATTGAAATTTAGGATATATTTCTCATTAACTTTCACCAGCTTTGTGAGA